>CM053601.1:40542108-40600952 GCA_028646575.1 Pseudocheirus occidentalis | reverse complement strand
ACCTCAGAATTTGCCTTTTAAAGTATCATCCCTTTGTATTCAATTGATCCTGTGCTCTCTATATACCCATATATACACATGCTCAGATATGTATTCATATGCATATATAGCCTCCTATATAGAGTTAAATCATTGCTTTCAGCAACTGATTATTCTATAGCCTAGAAGAAAAAACACAAATTCTTCAGCCTCATATTCAAGGCTATATGTAAGTGAGTCTCACCTTATCTGTATGTTATACTGTCTTCTTTTACCCACTACTCTATTAGCATGAAATTCTCACTAAATCCCACCCTCATTCTCCCCCCTCACTCCTACCTTCTGAGTATTCACTTCTGCTACTTGGTTATCTCATATATGGCCTAGTCACAAACAAACAGAAGCAAATAAATCACTTCCAAAACCATAAATTCCAGCCATTATTTTTTCTTACCACAAAGAAAACCATGTCATTGATCTTAGAAGACTTGCTTACAATTTTAGTCAAAACCTAAGATCTATCTGGTGAAGAAATTGTTAAAATATGAAATTATTAATTACTGAATTATTAATTTATTGCTTTATTAAAGCATTAACATTTCATGTGGAACATTGTACTTTACCACTTTTCACTTTCTTATACTGCCAATCTATATACATCTAAAAAAGTGGGGTCAGTGGTATTATTTTGTTCTTTATACAAAGGAAAATTTACTTTATCTTTTTTTTTCCTTCAGACTAAATCCCTATGGGGAAACCAATAATGCAGTATCAGCTTTTAACCACTTCTAAGTCAAGAAGTTGCTCACTCAGTGGAGGGTCCTCTGAAGTTCACTCCTTCTGATAGCTGAATAAACAGCTGCAAAGAGACCATGAAGCAGCCCAGAAACACTGAGGCCCAGCCTGAGCTCTGGACCTTTGCAAGTTAAATATAGACCCTAATGGAATTGTGTTAATCCTGCTCAAAACAGGGGCACTGTTTTACTTTTCAGTGATTCACATCCTTTCCCAAATAGGATTTGAAAGAGCTTTGCTGCAGCCTACTTTCTCCACTAGAACCATGGTCCCATAAAGGTTTTTGTAAAGTCACTTAAATGGAATGTTGACATCACCATTACCAGTTTGTGTGTATCTTCACAGAAAATTCATTGCTAGTTCAATTATTAGTCTTAAGCTCTTTCAATAATGCAATGAAAGCACCATGCTATTTAAAATGTTAGCATAGATATCACCTAATTAAGGCTTATGAGTTCCTACAACTGTGCTCCTACACCACTTTCCACAACTGGGTGGATCTGCTTTAATGGAGGAAAGAATGTGTTATAATTTTGCTCTTAAAGAAGTCAGTTTGGGAACAGAGCCATTAACGCTTACGCTAAACATGGTACAGAGTTAAGAGACTGACAAAATTCTCCTGTTGGAAGTTGGCTGTTTAACACTCCATGCAGTTGATGTTTTTATTATGTATTTGTGATGGGATAAAAATTGAATCATCTCTTTTTTTTGAAGTGATATGGCATGACATTGTATATCTATGTTTTTACAAAAGTAAAACTTTTTAACATTGAACTACATCCCAGAAATGGACAGTGAATTTGACTCAATACAATTTATCTGTTGTGCTATGTATATGGGGGAACTGCAAATTTAGAGATGGCACAGATCTTAGTAACAGGGGCTAAGATCCATGAAAACATGGATAAGTTAATATTAGTACACAGCAGAGCACTGGAGAGTTGAAAAAATAAAATTCTCTGTTTGATTCACAGGAGGTCACTCTTAGAAATAGGCAATTAAATAAAGTAGCATTTCAGCATGGCCTTAAAGGATGGCTGTTAATTTGGAAGGTGAAAGTAAAGAGAATGGTATCTCAAGCACATAGAATGGTGTGAGCAAAAACACAGAGGTGGGAAAATGCAGTTCATGTTTGGAAGACAGCTTTCTAGTTTGGAAAACATGTATAAAATGCATGGAGGAGAATAATGAGATAAGATTGGAAAGGAAGGGTATAAGGGTACTGGCAGGCTGGGAAATCACCTTAAATTTTATTTGGTGAGACAACTGGAAATCAATGAAGATTTTTGAGAGAGAAAGAGAGAGAGAGAGAGAGAGAGAGAGAGAGAGAGAGAGAGAGAGAGAGAGAGAGAGAGAGAGCGAGCACAGTGTTATGACCATATCTTTGTAATATGCCATCAAGATAAAGCAAAAAGCCACTGATGAACTCAAGTCCTTCCTAAGTTTAATATTTTGACTGCCTTATGGTTTATAAGTTCCATCACAATAATAGATGAGTAGAGTTACTTTCCAAGATACCAAATACCAGAATACTTTCCAGGATACCAAAAAAAAAATAGTTGTTTCCAAGACTTTCTTCCAGGACTGGTTTATGCATCTTCCTAAAATTGATCCACAGTGCAGCCTACTCCAAAGTCAACAAAACCTCTCTTTTGGATTCAAAAGACCCTAATCATTGGTATACTATACAGTGTCCTCACATCCATATGTAAATATTATCTTAAAGTACTTACTGTGTGCAGAGTTCTATAACCCTGAGACAAATTACTTAGTCTCTCAGAGTTGGTTTGCTTAGTATTTGTAAAATACATACTATTGCTTTGAAGAAGGCAAGTATGAACATTATAAAATGCACATTATAAAAATATATAAATGCTACTGTTGATATTAACAAGATTTGGAACTGAAAACTACGTCAGAGGTTATTTAGTATGATGTAATTTTATATGTAAGGAAGTTGAGGACATCTGTTGAGTTGCTTCATTTGAGTTGGACTGTCCTTGGTACAAGAGAAGGCTGTATTTGGTGGAGGTTGACGAGTGTATAAATCACTGGAAGTGACAGTGACATGAGAGAGAGGAGAGAGGAAGGGGGAGAGAGGAGAGAGATTATCAGAAAAGGAAAGGGAAAATGGAAAGAAATTGAAACCCAAAAAGGCTTCACTTAACCAAGGTCACACAAGTACTTAAATGGCAAAGTCAAGAAATGAATGCCATCCTTCTGACTCCAAAGTCTAAGATCCTTTCTACTGCATCACATTGTATAAAGTTGTAGGTAAACTGTAAATTTAGCTATGATCATCACCATCACCACCAGCTTAGAACCAAATGCCTCTCCACCGCTATTTCTTCCTATAACTTATCTACAGTCAAACTGGGCAACTTGCTATTACTACCTAACCAAACCCTATAGTTTCTTACCTCTGTGTGTTTCCTCTAATTGAAACATCCACTTACAACCACTTACAATATTCTACTGTATCTAGATCCACCAAACTACTTCCTATTCATTTTTCAAATCTGCTACTTCTTCCATGAAGGATGCCTTGATCTCCTTAGGTAGAACTGATCTCTAATTTCTGAACCAACAGCATTTCCCATTACATACCTTTAATAGTTTTTTTTCTTTCGAATGCCTCTGGCCTTTTAGACTCTGAGTTCCATCTTAGCACATTGCACATGTTTATTACGTGCTTATTGAATTCCTTAATTTCATCTGTTGGAGAGAACTTTTCTGTCTCTGTGCTCCTTGTTTGCCTTATAGGTTGAAAGATGACTAAAGGGAGCTTGGATCATCTCAGAGAAAAATATGCAGCCAGAACGATTGATTTTAGAGCAAATAATACCTAAATCAGGGGTGAGGAACCAGAAACCTTGAGGTCAACCCTTTGACTGAATTCAAACTTCACAGAACAAATATCGTTCTGTAAAGTTTGGATTCAGTCAAAGGGTGGCCCTTGAGGACCAAGAGGGCCAACATGTGGCCCCAAGGTCTCAGGTTCCCCACTCCTGCCCTAAATCAAAGCCTCATAAACAATGAACAAGATGGCATTTCTACCTAGAAATTAATTTTCTAATTTCTTGTGATCTACTTTAAAAGATATTATTTAAATATAAGCAATTTTATAAAGAAAAGCAAGGGCAAAAAAAAGCAAAAAAAAAAAAGGGGGGGGGCGGCTAGGTGGTGCAGGGGGGCGGCTAGGTGGTGCAGTGAATAGAGCACCGGCCCTGAAGTCAGGAGTACCTGAGTTCAAATCCGGCCTCAGACACTTAACACAAAAACTAGCCGTGTGACCTTGGGCAAGTCACTTAACCCCAACTGCCCTCCAAAAAAAAAAAAGCAAAAAAAAAAAAAAAAAAAAAAAGAAAAGCAAGGGCAATTTCTATGGGGAAAAGTATAAAAGAATACAAAATGATAATAATTCTGCTTGACAGGTTATATAAAACAACATTATGAGAATCAAGTTGAACCATTTTTTGATTGTCTCAAATTCTAAATCCAACATCCTCAGCTTTCAATCAGTTCCCAGAGGTACATTAATTAACAAAGCACCCCATTCCAGAATGACCCAAAGTTAAAGCTGTCACTGGGAGGAGTCAAATGATTTTGGAGGCAAAGTAGAAGAAACTAAGAGAGCAAAGAGATTTCATAATATTTACTGACACTCTTTGTTAGGCTCATAGGAACAAATGGCTTGAGCTAAAAAGGGCCTTCATGGCCCTCCAGTCCAATCCCTTATTTTACAGATGAGGAAAAGGGAACCCACAGCTGTTAAGATGCAAGCCCAAGGTTACACAGTTAAAAGAGGCAGAGGTAGGATTCTAATTCAGGTCTTGTGATATCCAGGACAGTTACCCCTTCTCTCCAATAAAACATGATAAAAAGAGCTGCAAAAAAAGGCACTACATAGGACCGTCTTCTTGGGATGAATGAGCCAAGAGGAAGAAAAAGAGGAGCATATTCCCTGCCCCCTTACCCTAGCAGCCAGTATTCTTGGGTCCTTCATTACTAGCTGGCTAAGTGGATAATTCACAACAGGTTAGCTTTCCGTATCAATGCAATGTTTAATCGGTACCACAGTTGGATAATCTGATTGGCAGCTGAGTCAGCCAGCACTTGTTATAGGTGTGCTTGAAAACCATTTTTGCACTATCAGTACAAAAATTCTGCAAACACTGCTCCTTTTTTACTTAGAGATGATACTATGAGAGAAAGTTCCCCACCTCTAAGACTTAAACCTGTGGCTTTGGACTAAGATCTTACACTTTTGTAAGACTGGTATTAAGAGAGTTGATTAAAAGCATGAGGCACTGTCTCTGGAGCAAGTCCTGATGAGACTCAGCATGTCTGGAGTTAGCTACTAGCTTTCTCTCTCTCTCTCTCTCTCTCTCTCTCTCTCACACACACACACACACACACATCATGTACATGCACACACTTTTTGTAGTGTGTGCTAGAGCCTCTATTTCTTCACTTTCTCAAAAATGAAAGCCAATGTTGGTTATACATGGGGATAGTAGATGGTGGAAGACTCTAATGAAAAAGAAAGGACAGTCATGAGTGGGAGGATGGCAACAGGAAGATAAGAGGGGGATTCTGGACATCTCATCATCATACTGAAAAAAGGAGATGATTTCAAAACATTGGAGGGCTCCAGAGACTTGCCTTCATCTAGAAGGGAAAGCTAGGTGACTAAGGGGCCATGCAACAAGAAACAGCGGGCCAAGAGAGGCCTTTGAGGGAGGGGATCTCTATTAGAGGAGTTTTCATAGTTCCAACAGAGGCTCTGGAAAATAACTGGTAAGTCTATCTGTATGAGTATGTGTTTGATTTTCTTCTTTGTTTTAATAAAACATCCATCTACAGTGCTGGAAACTGCACACATACATATTAAAAGTTGGTCTTAGCCTATTGCAGAGGTGGGCATTTTCTCAGGTTTCCTAGTTAGAGGCTATAACTCAAGAGAGTAAGAAAGTTCACATCTTTCTCCCCAGCAACACTTTTTATTTGAGGTTTTTGATTCATGAGATACAAGTGGACAGAGTCTAGAGTTAGGAAAGCCATAGCTCAAATCCAACCTCAGACACTATTCAAGTGATCTGCTTACCTCAGTTTCCTCAACTGGAAAATGGGAAGAATAATAGCATCTATCTCATGAGGTTGTCATGAGGATTAATATGATTATATTTGTAAAACAAAACAAAACACTGAGCACAGGACCTGGCATATTTGTATACCATATAAATTCTTATTCCCTTTCTGACACAAAAGTTGCCCTTGAATAGTATCAGCAACTGTGTGCAAGTGATTATACTTTGTTAATTAAGCCTTTACTTTAGTCATAGTGCTTAGTGTTAGCTTTAACATGGGCTGTTACTGCCATGCCCCTTTGCTGCCCCTGATTTTGTGGCTCCTCAATAACATTCCTAAACCTCTTTCAATTTGTCTATCACAAAGGCATCAGAGGCAATGATTAATAAATCTGTTTGTCTTTAAGGGATGCTCATCTGCTTTATTACCTGATAGGAAAATTGTAGAATATTTGTCATTATACTTTGTCAATTACACTTCAATGAAATATAGCTCCTGTTCTGTGTCAGACCTAAGAACTAAGGAAAAAAATGAAGAATCTTGTTAACAATAATAAATATTATTCAGAATAATAGAATACTGATATATTAACAAATATTTCAGTTGCTAACCTGTAACAAAAATACGAAGGTCTGAGGTGCTCTAGTACACATATAAATTCTTCTAGATAACAAAACATTGTACAGAAGTGTAGAATTTCAGAGCAAGAAAGACTCTCCCTGACCATCTAACCCAGTGGTTCTCAACCTTCCTAATGCCATGACCCTTTAATATAGTTCCTCATGTTGTGGTGACCCCCCCAACCATAAAATTATTTTTGTTGCTACTTAATAACTGTAATTTTGCTACTGTTATGAATTAGAATGTAAATATTTGATATGCAGGATGTATTCTCATTGTTACAAACTGAACATAACCCACAGGTTGAGAACCACTGATCTAACCCATTCTCTACCTGGGCGGGGGGGTGGGGGCGGGAACATTATACCACATCCCCACAAGAAGCCATCTTGCTTTTGCTTGAAAACTGCCAATAAGTGGATCCTGCTATGGCCACTAGGACATTTCATCTTTAGACAGTTTCCCTAACATCATCCTTAAATTTGCCTCTTAATAATTCCTAGTCTTTGATTCTAGTTCTGTACCCTAAGGTCACTCACACACACACATACACACACACACGCACACACACACAACAGTTTCCACATGGTAACCCTCCAAATAGTAGAATTACATTCAGGTACAGACAGGACCTGTTTCCTCCACCCACCATTGAATGGTCCAAGCACAGGATTTTTGATTCTAAAAGAAAGACAAATGGTGAACTCATATAAAACAATAACAATAATCAACATTTATGTATCACTTTAAGGACTTGATACAAATTATATGATTTGAATTTCTCAATAATTGTGTAAGTGTAATAAATGGTTTTTATTTTCATTTTGCAGATGAGGAAACTATAGCTAAGAGAGATTTAGTGACTTTCTCATGGTTTTACAGGTAACAGGTGAATCTGAACTCAGGTCTTCCTGTCCCTGGGTATACCATGCTATCCACTGGTAGACCATGATACCTCAAATAAAATCCACATACCAGGGGCAGCTAGGTAGCTCAGTAAATAGAGCACCAGTCCTGAAGTGAGGAGGACCTGAGTTCAAATCCAACCTCAGACACTTAATGCTTACTAGCTGTGTGACTTTGGGCAAGTCACTTAATCCCAGTTGCCCTACTCTCCCCCTCCAAAAAGCAAAAATAATAACAAAGACAAAATCACATACCAAACACTCCCCCAACACACATGATGTAGCATGTTGACTGGTCTCTTTCTATAAAGTATTGAAAATTTTATTCAGTACCCTGGGCATAGACCAAAATAGAATAATTTTCATCAAGGCTACTAGGACTGTTTTTCCTAACATCATGCTTAAATTTGCGTCTCAATAATTCCTAGTCTTTGATCCTAGTTCTTTGACAAAGCTATTCTCATTTGTAGAACCTATGTTTTCTTTCCTATTAAGCCATAGTACTTTGATTTAAATAAGTTAATCTTCTGTTTGGATTTTTTTTGTATATCAACCATGTTGATGTGCTTAGAAACTCTCTTACAGACTAGGTACAAATGTCACACCCACTGAAGCATCAACTGTCTTCATGATGCTTGTTTTACTGCAGAAATAACACATGCTTTGCTGTTCTCTGAGAAACTGACATTCGATAATAAACTCCCTCATTTCCTGATGTCTTAACGATCCAATGTAGGTGGCAGGTTGGAACTCGGGGAAGCTCTAGACACTTTGTATGGATACAGCATTACATGACTTACTAAGAGGCTAAGCATGTTCTAGTCACATGCATCTGATTGCAAGGACTATGGAGCTGAATTTCAGGATCAGATCTTTTATCACGAAGTGAATAGCCCCAGAGAACTAGAAAATTGACTGTGTTCTCTCCATTTATTCATTACACAGCTCTTTTGTATCTCTAGGCTCTAGAAATAGAGGCAAGCCTACCTTAAAAGAGATCTCATTTAATGCAGTAATATTTGATCCAAGGCCATTTGGTGTTATCTAAGCATTAGTACAGATGCCGTCCCAGGTAATATGGGCATGTGCTAGACATCCCATTACTAGTTTTTAAAATTTACTCTTCTGTTTGGTATTCAAAGCTCTTCACAAAAATCAAAAGACAGTTGTGACACTGCCCACCTAAACCTAAA
Source organism: Pseudocheirus occidentalis (assembly GCA_028646575.1). NCBI lineage: Eukaryota > Metazoa > Chordata > Mammalia > Diprotodontia > Pseudocheiridae > Pseudocheirus > Pseudocheirus occidentalis. The sequence continues at coordinate 40,592,368 of CM053601.1, read as the reverse complement.
CAGAATTTGAAGGAAGTCATTACATAAAGGGGAGTCACTGAAGTCATTACTAGGGCAGGTAGCTGTTGCAGGGGATGGAACACTGGGCATGGAATTAGGAGCACTCATCTTCATGATTTCAAATCCAACCTCATACATTTACTAGCTATGTGACCCTGGGCATGTCACTTAACCTTGCTTGCCTCAGTTCTTCATCTGTAAAATGAGCTGGAGAAGAAAATGGCAAAGTACTCCAGTATCTTTGCTAAGAAAATCCCAAATGGGGTCACTAAGAGTCAGACATGGCTGAAACAACTCAACAATAACATCCTGTATTCTATCTACACTAGAACCCTCATTTAGCTGTTCCATTATTATTCATGATAATATTTTCCTGGTGAAAGTTACTTTAAAAGAGAGAGAAGGCTGTCCTCTCACTTTCTCCTTTTTTTCCCCTAGAAACCCCATCAATCAATCACCTAAATTCTGTTTATTCTTTACCTACAAAACAGAACATAATTTCTGCAATAGACTTCTAAATTGTCTTCAGTGTCTCTACATTTCCCCCACTGCACACAGTTTCCAAATTAATCTGTCTAAATCACTGATTCAACACTGACTCAAAAACCTACTACTGCCTCATTGTTCAAATCGAAAAGCTACAGTCTAATGTTACCATCAACCAGTTTCACCCTGTCTATCCAAACCCATGTCTTGCTATTCACTCCACTGCAGATAAGACAGTGCCTTTACAATCCTAGGTGCACAACTTGTACTTGTTCCCACTGGTTTTTTCCATCTATAGATCCTTCCACACCTCTTCTTTGAAAATCTCTCTCTCATATTTCCATCAAGATTCTGCTTAATCACTAAGCTTTTTCTGACTCCATCACATACCTAGTGAAAAATGAAACATCTTAGTACTTTTGAACAGTACAAAACCTGAAAACACAAATTTGCTTATAGGCTGCCTTAGAATAACCTTCTATTTCCTGTGCAACTCTTTTTTTTTGTTGTTGCTTTTTGGAGGGCAGTTGGGGTTAAGTGACTTGCCCAAGGTCACACAGCTAGTTTTTTGTGTTAAGTGTCTGAGGCCAGATTTGAGCTCAGGTACTCCTGACTCCAGGGCTGGGTGCTCTATTCACTGCGCCACCTAGCCACCCCAAAACTCAGTGGCCTTTTTTTTGGAGGGCAACTGGAGTTAAGTGACTTGTCCAAGGTCACATAGCTAGTTTTTTGTGTTAAATGTCTGTGGCTGGATTTGAACCCAGGTCATCCCAACTCCAGGACCAGTGCTTTACTCACTGCACCACCTAGCTGCCCACCCTGTGCAACTCTTTTGTCCCCACAGTTGACCTGTAAAAAATTCTGAAGTGCAGGGATTGTTTTTGGGGGTGGGGATGTGGATACTCTTGTCCAGTTTCTGTGCTATTATAATATTTAGTATCAACTTTTAAAAAATGCCTCCGATTCAGTCATACTATAGCTCTGAAGCTAAGTAACAACTGTACTTAATTGTCTTGTATAGGTTAGATCAAAAGGCTCATAAGTGATGAAGCAGATGGAAGGAACAGGAGACAAGAATAAACTCAACTAAAAGCATGAATATCTTCTTTTGACTGGTGAAAGATACTCGGGAGAATTATTTCCAACTTGGAGAAAGTGACCTCACAAGGGAAAGATTGCTGAGAATAAGACTGACATAAGACATCAGAAAAAGAACTAAGAAAAAAAATTGTGGAAAAGTGTGTAGCTCTGGCCAGAAGCAAGCTGATGTCTCCTTATGGAGCAGTTGGAGAAAACATCCTTGCTTTGAAGGTAGACAGCCAAGAGCTGAGGGTAAACACCCGGGGGCATTTTTAGCACAAGATTAAGCATCAAAGGATCAGAATTATAGAGGTCAGGTTGAATTCTAGGAGATGGCATTTTTAAAAAAAGGAAATAGACCTATAGTATCTTAATATTTCTCTTTTATTTCCTGTTGCACTTTTTAAAAATTTGACTTTTTAACATAGTTTGTTATTTAATTGAAACCAGAGTCCTAATTGTTGTGTAAATTTTTTTTAATTTTCTTAATAATTGTGAAAGCTTGAAAAGTTGGGGTTATCCAGCTTGTGAGCAAGATATGAAGAATGAAGCTGCCATCTTCAATTCAGGGGGAAAAAAGTCCACTTTCTGCTTTGATTACAAGTAAGCAGTGCTCTTTTTCACTCCTTGGTGGCAAGCACCAACAGTAAGGGACTAGTATTCTAAGAAGTCACAGGAGACCAGAATTTCAGTTTTGCCTCTTCCATTAACTTGTTATGTAACATTGGGTAAAAATCTCTTAACCTTGCTAAACACTCAAAGAACATTATCTACCATAAGAGCCCTCCAAAAATATAATATTTCCTGACTATAAAGATGCTTTTAAAAAAAATGTAAGCATTCATGTTAAGGTCATTTTTGCAATTTTATCAATTGCAATATGTAATTGTCGTGGGGAATAAAATAAGCTGTGGATTTATTAGTAATTTTAAAATAATTGTTAGATGCATTGTTAATCTCTATTGTTTCTATTGCATTAAAAATATCAATGACCCTGGGGAGGCTAGGTGGTGCAGTGAATAGAGTACCGGCCCTGAAGTCAGGAGGACCTGAGTTCAAATTCGGTCTCAGACACTTGACACACTTATTAGCCATGTGACTTTGGGCAAGTCACTTAACCCCAACTGCCCTCCAAAAAGCAAATATATCAATGACCCTGTAGTGTTGTCAAGGTGAAAGTAGGTGGTGCAGTAGGGTGCCTAGCCTGGAGTCAGGAAGATTCATCTTCCTGAGTTCAAATCTGAGAACAGACCCTAACTGTATGATCTTGGGGAAGTCACTTAACCCTGTTTGACTAAGTTTCTTCACCTATAAAATGAGCTGGAGAAGGAAATGGCAAACCACTACAATATCTCTGCCAAGAACACCCTAACTGCAGTCACAGAGTCTTTCACGATTGAAAAAGAAAACAAAATTCTGTCAATTCTAACGAGGTCCCAGAGTAGGTATGCAGAACAAATTCTCCTCTGCTTTAATTGAAAGGTAAACAGGATGGTAAGCCCTTTCCTTAAATGATTCACTGGCAGTACTCATATAAATATATATATATATATATATATATATATATATATATATATATAAAATACACAGTTTTTCTTTTGATTCCATTGCCAAACACCAGTTGAAAACCCGAGTGGTAAAAAATAACAAGAGAGACTTACTCGCTGCCTTGGATGTAGCAGAAGCTTGATAACTGCCAAGCTGCTCTGAAATAAACTGGGAGCAGCTCATTTAAATCACTACTGCAGTCATGGTTTTGAATGCTGGAAACTGTGTAGTATGGACTGAAGGCATATGTAATTACAAAGAGAAGGGTATCATTGATGGCTTTGCAATTTATATGTGCCTTCAACCACAGATTATCACTGAATGCTTTCTCAATCAGCGAAGTGATATCATGGATTGTAAAAGATGACTGCAATAGTGTTTATAACGGGATCCAGGCAGCTACCAGATAGAAACATTTCAAAGAATTAAACATGTGCATATGTCATTTTGAATCTTTTAAGGACTGAGAGATAACTACTATTGTTGTATATCCACTATTGTTGATCAGATCACTAAGTCCCTGTGAGACTATGCATATGCCTACTTCCATTAAAATTTATATTCTAAGAATTAATAGGATAATGTGCATAAAATCCTCTCTCCTTTTTAGCTTGAGGTATAAATCTGAAGTTCTATTAAGCAATATTTTATTGGAGAGAACTTAAAGGGTTATGCAAATCTAAGGGGCTGGAGATCATAGATGTAAAGTAAAAATGCTACGCATTATATCTATATGGAAATTGCCCTCAAGGTAGTTGAAACACCATCCATTTATAAAACAAAAATTCTCTAGCCACCTCTCTTCCTCCTTACCTAATGTTCAACTACTATGTTTATTTGAGTTATGGTATAGACCTATTATTATGTCCAATATGTCCATAATAATATGGACATATTATTATGCCCAAAGTCTTTCTAAACAATTTCAGAAAACAGGAAGAATGCTAAAATATAAGTCAAGAAAGATACAACATGCAGATTCAGGTTCTTAAGTAGAAATAGGTTGGCTCTTAATGAATGATGTCAGCACCTCCAGGACCTGCAATCTCATCAGGATCCATCTGCACCATTACAACTCATTCACACATCCTTGCCCTCTATTTTGTGTTCATATTTGTGCACAAATGCTCAAAAGTGGGTCTACCCAACGTATTTGGCGACTTCTTTCAGATCTTTATTTTGTAATGACCTCTTTAACACCCAGCTGTGCACTACTTTAGACTTTCACATTCTCGATGTTCTAGTTGAGCTGTTCTCAAAATTGTGCCTTCCACTACCCAACTCCACGTCTTCCCAAAGGTTTTTTCAGGCACCTGGAATGCACTCTTTCCTCACCTGCTCTTCTCAGAATCCTTACCTTCCTTCAAGGTTCAATTCCAATGCTATCCCCTATGAAAAGCCTTTTCTGATGCCTTCCCCTTCCAATTGCTAATGCTTCATTCCTACTCAAATTATCAAGCATTTATACTTATCTGCATAAATGATGTATCTTCTTAGTAGAATATAAGTTACTGGAGATGAGGGACTGATTTTTTAAATTTGTTTTTCATCCTTCACTCTCACTTCATAACTGGGTCCTTTTATAAAATAGACTGTGGAATCTCTGAGTTGGAAGGGACCTCAAAGACAATCTTACACAACCTAAACAAGAATCCCTTCTTCTTTTCAAACTGATTTTTTTACTGGCCTGTTTTGTTTTTACAACATATATTTCCTTTCGTAGCCTTCCCAACAACTCGCAGATAATCACTCCTTATTAAAACAATTTTAAAAGAGAAAAAGACAGCAAAACCAATAATAGATGGGGGAAATCTAACATTATATGCTGTGTTTCACATGCTGGACTCTTAGTCTCAGCAAAGGAATGGGGAGGTGGGGATTTATTTCCTTATCTCTCTTCTTTGGGGACAAATACATTTTGTATAGTTTAGTAACTTTTATCTTAGATTATTTTGTGGCTATTCTTCCTATTCATATAGTTGTAGACAGTGTTTTCTTGGTTCTGTTTATTTACTTTGCATCAGTTCATGAAAGTACAAGAATCCCTTCTACAACACACCCTGATAAGTGTTCATTCAGCCTTGATTTGTGATAGGAAGCCCACTACTCATAAATGCAGCCCATCCCATTAGAGTACTTCTAGTTGTTAGGCATTTCCCCCTTAACATCCAAAGTGTATGCTTGGAAATCATTATCATTTGTCTTCTAATTTTTTTCTTATCCAAGATTAACATTGAAGAAACTGGGAATCAAGATTCATATGGTGTGAGGGAATGGTTTCCCATCTGCTCAACCTTCTGGTTCCCCTTCTCTGACTGTACCTTCTACTTGTCAATGTCCTCCTTTGATGATCTCCTTGATAATGACTTTGTGATGCCTTATGTGCATGAAGTCATTCACACCCCTTCTCATGTGAAAGTCACCATGGGTAATATGTCACAATGTACTTAAACCACCATGCATCTTCCTATTGCTCTTTGAGTAATCTATCCTTTGGAGGCATCTGAGAATGTGAGGTTCCATGATTTATTATAGCCATATAGCATCAGTGGAACAACACTGATTTTGGAATGCTGGGCATTTCTAATCAGTGATATCAGAAAAAAAAGTTGTGATATGCTATCCCCAGAAGTCTTTGAAGTCAACCTAATTGTCAAATGTCAACATAGAAACAAGCTGTTTACCAATTCATTGACTCTAGAATATTTATAGCTAGAATTTATTTATTGTATTCACATGAGTTTCCCAGCAAGGCAGACTGAACAAGTATCACACATAAAATGCTAAACCATGACATTTGCCCAGCATAGTTCAAATTTAGCTCATTTCTCTATGTATTATCATCATGCCAGCTTCCCATGCCATAAAAGATTTTCCCTTTAGGGAAATATTCTGGGTGATAACAAAATAATTACACATTAGAGGTATCACTGGATTCAGAAAGTGACAATATACCTAAATAGTTGAACAGTAAAAGATATTTAATAGTATTTTAAAGTGCCCAAACAGCGTGTTACATAAAAATCCTTTTTGATTATTTTTCTACCATAAATACATATTACAAGAATACTTTAAGAAGCTATTTTAAAATGTATATATCCAAGTTAAGCAAAGACAATAGTTTTATTTGTGACCCACTTAAAAAAAACAATTATGGAAGAGGAATGTCCTCCTAAGATCATGAGAATTCTAGGGCACCAGTAGGGAATGATCCCATTCTTTAGTGATAAACTTTCATAATAATATGATAGACACAATAAAACAAAGTACTTTAATTAGCTATTAAAAACCATTTTCAGGAAGCCTATGAGAGCACGTGGGTATATTTTCTTTTGCTACAGGAACAAGGACAATTCTAGATTACTTCTCATCTACCCACCAAATGACTTTACTACCACCACAATCTAGAGTCCTATTCGGCTCAGTTTTGTTTTAAAGGGGGAGGGAGAGGGGAAGGGAGGAGAAAGAGAAAGAGAGACAGATGGGGGGGAGGAGGAGCGAGTGTGTGTGTGTGTGTGTGTGTGTGTGTGTGTGTGTGTGTGTGTGTGTGTGTGTGTGTGTTAAGTCTGGCCTTAACATATTCTCTACTGTTCTCTGAGAAAATGGTGGTTTACATCATTGTTGTGTATTTCATTTCTTTGGGGAGGGATAAGGAGAGAGAGCAGGGAAAGCTTGAACTGTAGGATTTATTTCTGTCCCTCTATTCAGATTTATCAATCAACTACATTTTCCTATGTGTCTATACACAGCAGTCACTATACTGGGAGCTGTGGAGATATACAAATGCCCAGTCTTTGTCCTCAAAGAGTTTACTGTCTCCATCAGAAGGGACAGACATCTAGGTAAGATAGGAACATACAAAAAGGTCATTTGAGGTGGGGAAAGATATTAGTATTTGAAGGAAGTGAGAAAGGCTGCATGTAGACACTGGCATTTATATTGAAATTTGAAGGAAAATTGGGATTCTAAGAGGACTAGGAGAGGAGGGTGTGCATTCCAAGTAAGGTATTTACCTGCAGGTGAGATGGTGTTGTTCTATGATTTATAACCAGATAATAATAATAATAACAGCTTTATCTACTGGGAGCAAGGCATATATGTGCTAAGTGCTTTATGAATATTATTTCATTTGAACCTAACAACAACATTGTGAGATAAATGTTATTATTATCTTTGTTTTCCAATTGAAGAAACTGAGGCAAACAGAGATTAAGGTGATTTACCCAAGGTCTTATAGCCCATGTCTGAGACTGGATGTGAAATCAGGTCCTTCTTGATTCCAGGCTCGGTGCTCTATCCACTGTGTTACTTATTTGCTTCATATAGTATCAAGGGAATAATGCTGATTTTGAAAAGCTTGATTTTCCAAACAATGACAGGATAAAAAAAGGAAAAGATGGGCTATCTTCAAAATCTCTGAAGATGACTCAATTGTCAAATGTCATTGTGAATACAAGCTGTTAATCCACCCACTAGCTCTAGAATATTTATATTTAGGATTTATTTATTGTGTTCACATGACTTCTCTCAGGTCCAAAGGCACAATGATCTATCCTCTTAAGCTGTCCTGACTGAGAAATGGAGAGAAGGTTGGGCTGGCTAAACTATAGAGCTCATGAAAGGGAATAATATGAAATATGGCCAGAAGTTAGGATCAGGTTGCAAAGAGCTTTGAATACCAAACAGAAGAGTAAATTTGATCCCAGAGGCTATAGGGAAGGAATGCAATACAATGAAAGAGAGAGTGCCAAAGTCAGATCTGTGCTTTAGGAAAATTGCTATAGTAGCTCTCTACAGAGGGTGGATTAGAGAGGGGAGACTTAAGGGAAACCAATCAGGAAGGACTGCAATAATCCAGATGAGAGGTTATGAGTTCCTAAAGTAGAAGGGGAGCTATAAAAATATAAAGAAGGGGAATGATGCAAGACATGTTGTGGACAACGAAATGACCAGATCTGACAACTACATAGATAGTATCCTTTACTGGGTTATACAGCTTCTCTTGTCATGAGTGTACCCTAATTTCCCCAAATCCCTGGAAATGTCTTAAGGCAAGGGGCTCTGTCTCATTCCCTTTTTGATCCTCGCTCTGTATTATATTGTCTTACTCATGGAAGCATCCAATTCATGTTTATTGGTGAAAATAAACAAAAGCACTCATAATAAAGGCCAAAAAATACATTATTTACGTACAATAATCCCTACCTTGGAGAACTCTTTGGCCTGGCTTTTAGAGTTTTTCATTATCTGGCGCCCAATTCCCTTTTCACAATAATTTCATATAATCCTCCTCTATTATTCATTCTGTTTCAGTCAAACTAGCCTACTAGCTGTTTTTTAAACTTAATTCTTCTGCCTCTATAACTTTGTCAAGTCTGACCCTCAACACTAGCATTCACTCACACATCTTCTCCTTCACCCCTTAGGATCGTTATCTGCCTTCAACATGGCTCATGTGCACAGGTCTTTCTGAGCTTTCTCACTGTTGGTATTCTTCCCACCCCCTTGTACTGTTTAATAGTGACTTATCTCTTATTTGTATACATGTTGTATCTACCTACTAGAACATAAGCTCCTTGAGGACACGACGGTTTCATTTTTGTCTCTGTATTTTACACACACACATCAATTATAGGGTTCACTTGACTATGTACGGATTCTAAGGGTACTGATTATAAGATCAGTTGGTCGTTATCCACACTTAAAGAGGACCAAAATGATATCACTAAGGTAGAAGGTCAACATACAGTGTCTGACTGTGACTGATCAGACCAATATAAGTTCAGTAATATCTACCACAGGTTGGGTAGATCTAATCCATATGGACATTTGGAATGGAGATAACTCTTAACTTGTGTATCTTATGTTTCTTTTGAGCTACTTTAATTCTGCTTTCCTCATAGAGCACAGCACCATCTCTTGATAAGGGCACGCCATGCTGGGTAGCCCTGTGCCAACATCTTCCATGTGTAACAATTGATATCAAAGTTCTTCAGAGAGAATGCCCTTGTATTGCACACATCAGTGTGAGTGCCTGCCTTGTGTGAGTTCTCCATAAAATCTAAGAGAGCTCCTCTTAGAATTCTATATTCACTCTAGCTCTGAAAGGATGAGTTTTTAAAGATGATTTTTCTGCTGGTTTGGTATCTATCAAAGTCTGAATGAGCTCATTGCATTTTGTTTTTTCTTTGTAAACAAAGTACGTTAGCCACATGTTTGTACAAATTCACAAAGGATGTGATCAAGACCTTCAGGGAGCTTACCACATAAAGGTTTTTGAAGGTACCTTTGTCAACAAGCCCTAGTTCATCAATCACTCTATAATAAACTTCCAATATTTTTCAATAAAGGTATTTTACTTGAGATACGCAATGATCCCCCTGAGAAAACAACTTATTTTTTAAACTCTAGTTTCTATGTTGAAGGTAACCCTGGCTGAGACACATTTCAGGAAATATCCACTACAAAAAGCTAATAAAAATGACATGGAACCTGGATCTTTCAATTAGCTGAAGCTCAGGACAACAAAAACTTTGCTAAATCCCCATCGGTTGGTTTGGTGATACTGGTGGCTATGAGGAGCTTTGTTGCTTATGGTTTGCTTTGCACAGAGGGACCTTTGAGGATTGTACTCACCTCCTCCAGCTGTTGAGGGAAAGGAAAACGTGATGCCATAAGGGGAAGGCAGCTCCCAAATGACTCCTTAGAGGGAAGACTCTTTTCCCATTTCTTAGTAAATCTCAGTGGAGAACAATCTGCTTACAGAAAGCTCTGATGTACCACAGCATCATAATAACTTGCACACTCAGCATGTTTTATTTTCAAACTGCTTGCTCATCTGTGTTTGGTTTTTTATTTCATTTTCACAACAAGTATGAGGAATGATAGAAAGTTATAAGGCACACACCCCTATCCCTCAATGATGATCTGAGGCCCTTGTACATAAGCCAGTCAAACGGAGGAGTCAGGACTAGAATCCTGCCTTCTGTATCTCTTGGATACAGCTTTGCCATTTCCAGCCAATCTTTAATCAAATGGATAAGGAAGGAATGTTATATTAGCACACCGCACTAGAGGACAGATCACTATGGTCAAAAATAAACCTGAGTGTATTTTTCTTCAGTCTTCCAATGCCAAAGGCACATTGAACTTCATGCTTCTCAGAGCTAGCCCATTTTTTTTTCTAACTCTAGTATAGAAAACGAAATTTATGGAAACATCTATGTTTTCTTACTACTTTACTTAATGAATTGTTTTTGGGAGGGGGAGGAGAGGCAGTCAGGGTTAAGTGACTTGCCCAAGGTCACACAGCTAGTTAAGTGTCAAGTGTCTGAGGCCATATTTGAACTCAGATCCTCATAACTCCAGGGCTGGTGTTCTAGTTACTGTGCCACCTAGCTGCCCCATTAATAAATAATCTTAAACCACCACAAAATGTATTAAGTTAAAAAAAAGGTAAAAATGTTAATATCCACAATGATTCCTCATTAATACCTGTAACTATTTATATTATATTTAAAGCCTATATATATTTTACTGAATAATATAGTTATCTTCCCTATTTTAATGATCCTCTCCCTTAAAGCCCAGGTGGAGATTATCCAGGACTGTGGGCCCAAGTGCCCCATGAATAATAGTGTCCCCCCAGATACCGGGCTCCAGCCTGCCCCTCAAGGAAAAGGAAGTAAAACTTACGAAGTTGTGCCCTGGGAAATGCCTCTGCAGACCATATGATCCCCTCCTTCTTAGCAGCCAAAACTAGCTGAGAACCAGACATGTCTTACAACCAAAGTCTCTGGTAGCATCAGATGCTTCATTATCAGAACCATATATAGTTTTATTAACAGAAATGACATGAAAGAAGATGCATCAGTATCTTCCTTGCCCCAGTACAGAGCAACTGGGCCTCACCAAGTGACTTAAGCAAAAATCTCCATATGTGTTATCTCCCCCATTAGAGTTCAGTCTCCTTGAAAACCAGAGATTATCTTATTTTTCCATCTGCTTAGAGTTTTACACATAGTAACTGCTCAGTAAATGCTTCCTCGTTCTTTCATTTATTCACTATTCGGAACACATCTAAGACTCACAAACAGTTCTTGAATTAGTCTCATAAGTAGATTTTTTCGATAATTTTGTTCTCACTTTTTCTTGATGATTTTTCTATTTCACTCTTATGAGAAGGGTTCCAAAGGTATTTCTTTTCATATTCTTTTTTTTTCTTTTCAAGAGTAAAGGTAAGTAAATGAGATGCTCTCTTACATTTTGAATTTTTGATATTGCACGGTGTTAAGATTATTTTAATTACTTTCTTCCTTTCCATCTTCCTGGATTCCTTTTTCCTGTTTTTTTAATTAACTATTCTTTTACAGCAGTGAAAGGGATCTCAGAGATCATCTAATCCCATCCGTATATAAACCAAAGATACCTTTGTTAGAGAAAAAGAATAGTATAATGCAGGGGTGGGGAGTCTCCATGTCCCATGTGGTCCTCTAGGTCCTCAACTCTAGCCTTTTGACCGAAACTTCTGTGAAGTTTGGATTCAGTCACAGGACCATACTTGAGGACCCAGAGGGCTATGTGTGGCCTTGAGATTGCAGGTTCCCCATGGTATGGTGAAAAGTGCTGGATTCAGAGTCAGAGAACATGGGTTTGAACCTTGCCTCTAATGTTTAGTACCTCCATGACCTTAGGCATGTTGTGCTTCTTTGGGTTTTAGCTTGACTAGGTGACATCTATGTTCTTTGGATTTCTAGAGTATCTCTGACAAATTGTCATCCAACCTTTGCTTAAAGACCTCCAGTGAGAGGTATCCATTCAACTTCTGAATTGAAAGGAAGTCTGCCCCCCCTTTTTAACATCTTTCCAACTTTTATCTCTTGTTCTCTGTTTTGCTTTCTTGGGACAAGTCGGACAAGTTTAAAATATGTGTATACCTTCAGATACTTGAAAGTAGCTATCGTACACCCTCACAAGTCTTTTCAAAACAGGTGGTTCTTGCAATTCTGAATATTTTATCTCAAAAAGAGACTTCCTCGCTGCAGCAGAAATTTCATTAGGGGTATTGGTATGGGCTCAGAGATTCCCTTAAGAGCATTATCAATAATTTCAGATACAGAATTATCTCACATATGTACCTTCATACCTTCACAATGAAGAGCTTTACAACTAACAAGAAACCACTAATTAGACTGAAGGACTGATGTATTTCAGGTGTGATCTCCACTGGTTTTGTCACAAACTATTTTTAATTGGGTTGTGAAGGGAACAGTTGCAAGGGAAAAGGACATCATTGAAACCCACACAATTGGCCAGAGCACCACAGTGCCAGCACAGTGAACCACTTCCATATGGCACACCACTGGCTCTGGCAACAAAAGCTTATAAGTGAACATTCTGTCTTGTCTCAAACATGTGCAAAACTAGAACTTCGGTCAGAGATTCCAATAAAAGGCTCTTTATTCAGATTACTTTTGTTTTCTCCAAAAATACAATCCAAATGTATGCTTGCCTAAAAGACTATTTTCTGGAGAACTCACATAGGGCATTTACTCACATGGAGGTGAGAAGAAGTGATACAAGGACACTCTCAAGGTTTTCCTTAAGAACTCTGGAACTGATTGTGTGAATGGGAGATGTTGGCAAAGGACTGCCCATCATAGCATGCCCTCATCAGACAAACAACTGTGTTCTATGAGCAAGGCAGAATGGAAGTAAGTAGCTTAAAAGAAATGCAAGATGACACATTTAGAGAATCCACACCAAATGTTCACATAAACTATTTCTGCACAACCTGTGGTAGAGCATTCCAAGCTTATAATGGTCTGATCAGGCACAGTTGGAACATAGTGATGTCATTTTGGTCCTCTTTGAGAATGAGGGAGAATTTTGTTTTCTCCAAAAATATGTATTTGGTTCTTCCAGTGGAAAAAGTTGATTTGGGGAAGTAGGATTAAAATCTTAATTTATTAGTTCAGGTTCACCATTGGAATTAAATAAGGTACTCAAAGGTTGTTTAGCAGTTTATAAAAGGAAGTGTACTTAGTCATGGCATGGAAAAGATATTCAACAAGAATACTCCAGCAATTTGGGTAGGCTTCTCTTTTTGGAAATATATCTGGTCAGAAAGGCAGAATGTAGTGGCTGGTATGATCTTGTAACAGCCTCCAAATCTGAAGGACCCTGACTTCACATGGGTGGGTCTCTTTAAAGCCCTTAGGTCACTAGAGGGTCACATCAAATATGAACAAAGGCTATATCAGTGGACCTGAGTACAGGGAGACTTAGTCCCTTAAGTTAATCAAGTCTTAGGAACAGCTTAGGAGAAAATTAGCCTAATTTCATGTTTCACAAAGACGAAAGAAATGCCAGTTGATGTTGGTTCTATCACAACCATTATGATGACTGGAATGTCATGGTATTTGGAACAAAAAATAGAAAGACTAGATTTCCATGTCATTTTTTTACATGTAACATTGACTCATTAGGTGACTTTGAGTCAATTAATAGAATTCATGCTCCTATATACTACTACATGAAAATTTTAAATCAAAGTGCTCCATAGAGATATGATTAGAATTAACATCTATAAAATTGTCATATCTTTACATGCATAATATTCTTATAAGGCATTTACCCCTAGTACCACTGAAATTTCAGCATTAAAACTACCAGCAGCACCATGTATGAATTAAAAATATGATGAAAGTATATGTTAATTATCCACTTAAATAAACATAGCTATGCAATTTGCTCAACTCTTAAAATAGAGAATCACAATTATAGTCTGCCTTTATACCCACTTCCAAAGGGGTGGTGGGTGGAGAAGAGCTGAATACTACTTGTGTAGCTTTTTCCTCTGGAAATTGAATGTATGGTGGTAAAGCCATTATCAGGAATAAAAGCAAATACTTGTGCTAATAGGTCATCTTGCCAAATGCTTCCTCAATTCATCAAAGTAGAATATATCTCCTAAAAGAACTCTTGGCTTAGGTAAGTCTTGTAGAAGCAAGAAAACACAAGTTCCATTGGCCTTTTAAAGAGTTTAATGCAGGGGCAGCTAGGTGGTACAGTGAATAGATCATTGGCCCTGGAGTCAGGAAGACCTGAGTTCAAATCTGACCTCAGACACTTAACACTTACTAGCCATGTGACATTGGGCAAGTCACTTAACCCCAATTGCCCTGCCCTCTTCCCTCCAAAAAAAAAAAGCACAAGAGTTTAATGAAGAATAAGGAAGATATTCCAGTGCCAAGTTAATGAAAGGAATAATTCTACACCCCATTTTCAAGGCTTATTCATACAGGTTTGCAAAGTGATATTATCCTAGCCTCTCACTCTTCCCCACATATCCAATCAGTTGCTGACTCTTGTCATTTCTAATTCTGCAGTATATGTGTCCTCCCTCTCCATTCACATAATCACCATCCTAATTCAGGTCCTCATTGCCTCTCACCTGGATAACTGCAGTAGGCTCTTATTCGGACTCCTCAACATGCAGCTTCTTCCAACCATACTCTGCCTTCCACACAACTAACAAAGTGATTTTCCTAAAGCACTTTTTGTTGCTGTTTATTCATTTCAGGTTAGTCCAACTCTCCATTACGGCATTTGGGGTTTTCTTGGCAAAGATACTGGAGCAGTTTGTGCACTCCATAAATATAAATGTTATTAGTATCTTCATTTTACAGACTGGGAAACTGAGGCAAAGAAGTTAAGCATCTTGTGCAGTCACGATGATATGAATATCAATTCTTTTTTTAATTTTTTAATTTTTGCTTTTTGGAGGGGGGGAGGCAGGGCATTTGGGGTTAAGTGACCTCCCCAAGGTCACACGGCTAGGCTTTTTGTGTGTCAAGTGTCTGAGGTCGGATTTGAATTCAGGTCCTCCTGACTCCAGAGCTAGTGCTCTATTCACTGAGCCACCTAGCCACCCCATGAATATCAATTCTTAATTTCTGAAATCTGTTACAGATATTCAATTTCCTTTTCATGTAAAAATTCCTAAAAGCAAATTAAAACTTCAGATATTTATATATAGCATTTAACTGCTTAAATATTCAAATTAACCTGTACCAAAAACAAATTATTGAATTAATCCAATCACAAAGATTTTTTAATTAATTTTTTCCTGCCCTCTAAAACACTAAAACCTTTTTTTCTAATCACAAAGAAAAAAGAAGTCATCACTTTCTCTGAACATAGAATTTGGAAGATTCTCTAATTTCAGGACTAAGACAATACGTACTTTAAAGAATTTCAATATGTTCTTTTGAATCAGGGCTTATGTGAACAAGTTGAAGAAAGATCTTATACCATGGGCATGCAAGAAGTAATAGAAAATGTATTTGTAACCCAATTTGGAGTCTAGATTGTAAAGAAATAAATTTTCTCATCAATAGCAACAATAACAATAGGTGATATTTATAAATGCCTTAAAGACAGGAAATGCATTCCTGCAAATGGCAAGGAAGTGAAGGTGAAAGTGAAGACTTTAACCTTCATTCATACATAAACACACATGAGAGAATTGTGGGGGAAGTGTATAAATTTCAGTATTGTGACTCTGAGGAAAACATTTTCACCTAAGACAAAGTAATCTTAGAACTGAAAGAAATAGAGTTAAGTAGCTGTTTAAAATAGACATCCTCAGGTTGGCAAGAACAAGATAAACCTGATTGATTATTTCTTGAAGGAAGGCTTTACTATCTTAGACATTTCCTTCCCAGATAGAATATTCTGATAAGATTAACTGCAGAAAAAATATTATGCCACTGGAACAAATCTGATATTAACCAATTTCTTACACACCAAGATTTTCCTCAAAATCACTTAAAATCCTGTCCCTATTACCAACCTCCTAAATAAGGAAAGTGGCCAAGCAACTTCACTGTATAGTCTGATCAAACTTTCTTTTTCTTGTGTGATGCTACCCTAAGACTGTGTAAAACCTTTTACATGTGTGTAGCACCTTCAGTGTGGGGCCTCTGCTATCCACCTGACAATGTCCATTAACTTATGCTGAGTAAATTTTTTTATCATCCTGTCTTGCCTCCAGATTTACTATCACTCATCAAATGGCCCATGATTGGAAGAATTACTCCCTAAGAGAATCTTAATTAAGGAATTTTCCCAACAGAATCCAACATATTTTGGACAAATCCATTTGTGTGTGTGAGTTTTTGAGTGTGTGGGGGGGGTGTGGGTGTGGAGGGGGCACAAGAATTTGCCTGAGAGTAGTAAATACCTGAGGAAAATTACAATTCCTGTCTTCCTAAGTGCCTATTTATTCCTCTCTCCACCAAAACTCTTGCATATGAAAATTTATGAAGTATTAACACAGAAAGGGAAAGCAGGTGAGTCATGGATGCAAGAGGCCAGCAGCTGCTGCCAGTAACCCAGCCATCAACCTCTCACACTCTAAGATTACCCATATCATAGAAGAGCCAGGCCTCAAATGGCCTTCCCAATCTGGTTATTATACTCTGGCTCTCAAACTTACTGTGCCGGAAGGAAGAGAAAGTAAAAGAGCCAGATTAGACCATTCTGCAACAGAACAGTGCTGAGGAATGGGATGGTGTGGGCGCCTTGCTCTCCTTTTCAGTTTTTGTGTTCCCTCACGTTGTGGGTAACCCTGTTGTGGAGCAGCTGTAATCCATGCAAAATCTTAAAGAAGACCAAAATGTTAGGCAATGATGATTCATGTCATAAAACCAGTGATTGCTGTGCCCAGAAAAACACCATCTGAGTGCTTCACCATTTGGGAGAGTCTGCCAATGTCAGAAGATATATAGCCCTTACAGGGTCACAGGGCTCTTGACACAAAGAAACAAAAATTTGGAGAATCACCAAACACTTTAATAGAGAAATATTGAAATGTATGGATTATTCATGCTTATTTCACAAAAAAGGACATTTCTGAAATTATCCCTCATGTTTAAGATCCCTACTGAGAACTCAGAAGGACACTAATAAGACTTTTATCAAGTTCCCACTAAAATCAACATTAAGCAGAGAGTTTTAGGAAAAGAAAAAATATCTTGGATATCACTAGATAAAAGAAATGATCATTCTATGAAACAGTAGAATTGAACTAAAATAAGTAACAAAAGCCCCCATAAGGCATATTTTTCTCTGACATCTGGTTGGACTCATTATATAAATGTATATATCATATGGATATAGATATAAATGCATACCCAAACCCTTTCATGAAAAGCCATGAATATTATAGAATAAAATCAAATCCATACCTGAGACTGTGCGTTGATATTGGCTCCTTCCTTAACCAGAACTTTGACAACTTCAGCTTGACCAGCCAAAGATGCG
The DNA here is from genome assembly GCA_028646575.1 of Pseudocheirus occidentalis. Classification (NCBI taxonomy): domain Eukaryota; kingdom Metazoa; phylum Chordata; class Mammalia; order Diprotodontia; family Pseudocheiridae; genus Pseudocheirus; species Pseudocheirus occidentalis. The sequence continues at coordinate 40,574,926 of CM053601.1, read as the reverse complement.
ATGTGTAGAGCTGTATTCCCCTTCTGTTTGGGAGAACAAAGGGACAAGTAGACAAATAAATAAAAACAAAATAGAAAAGGAGTAACTTTGATATTTCCTTTGTTGTAAAACTTAGCTTTACCTCAGAGTGCTTATAAGCTTCCATTACAATAGGATAAAACACACTTGCTAAATGCTTCATCTAGGCATAATCCCAACCCCCAAATGTTACAAATTTGGGCAAAGACAAGGGTGTGATGGAGCCAGCTTTAACCAGCTGAAGCTGATTATTAAATTTTCATTGTGAGTATCTATAACTCAGAAATGAGCAATCATTTGAATTTTTTGGTTGATCATGTAAAACATGGATGGGGTACTTGTGGACTCAAGGTCAAGTGTGACCTTGTAGGTCCTTCGGGGCAACCTTTTGACAGAGTCCAAGTTTTACAGAACAAATCCCTTTATTAAGGGAATTTCTTCTGTGAAGTTTCAGCTCAAAGGGCTGTACTTCAAGACCTAGAGGGCCACATGTGGCCTCCGGGCCACCGATTTCTCACCCTTCAGAATTCATAAAGTTTTAATAAAATAGATTAAACTTCAAAAGTGGATTGCATACATTATCCTCCACCCTCAAGGGCTTGGTCATTAAATGCTTATAAGCACACCCTTGTACTGTACAGTAAGGTCAGTAAGGTCAGCAGGAATACAGAAGAATGTTCATGGAATGATGAGTCCAGAAAAGACAGAATTCAATATTGCATCAGTGAAACTTGAAGCAAAGTTGAAAGTGATTTGAGCTGAGCAAAAGAATAGTATGGAAACAGAGATGAGAGAAGGCACCCAGTAAAGCAACTAGTTCAGCTGAGAGGCCACGTGTGGGTCGAATAGCTTAGGAGTGGAAGCATCTATTCAAGAAGGAAGCTATCTATATTCAGCAAGGAACTTTCGCGGAGAGACAGAAGGAGTATAACAAAATTTACAGTCCCAGAGTTACCCTGGGCATATGGGCTTTCCCCACCCATCTGCCTCTCTTGCAGGCTTCTATAAGTGTTTACCCACTCTCCCCAAGATGCAGATTACCCTGGCAATAGAATATAATCTTGTCTTCTTGTATAAACTCTACTTCACTATATTACTCTATTGTCTTTAATTCAATAGTACTCATGTTGTTATTCTTTATTTCAAATTGCTACAAAGTGGTATATTTAAGATCTGAAAGCCTAATTATTTTGATTGGCTAGTTTTATGTAAATAGAAGTATACCAGTAGGGACCTGGTAAGCAGTGAGTAGGGGGAGTGCATTCCTTCCCAACAGGATTACATCTAGGACTCAGAGAGATTTTGATTATGATCATGTGGTTGTGGTCCTCTTGGAACCTAGAATTGACTGTATGAGGCTACACTGGAGTGAAGGAGCTGGCCCAGGAAGTGAGTAGGTATCTATATACTCTCTGTGAGAGGTTTGAGGAACTACTGTGTAAGCGTCCACCCCACACAGCCTGTTATGTTTACATTGTAAGGGAAGCAATATTATATACATTCATTTACTCAACAAGAATTTATTTAGGGCCTACTATGTTCCAGGAACTGTTCCAGGCACAGGGATATAGAATCAATTCTATTTCAGAGTTTAATTGTATTCCTACTAACCTGAAGCAATTATCTGCCCTCAAAGGTCTTGCATTCTATTTGGGATAAACAGCATGTGGTTGTAAATAAATACCCCAGTAAACGAGTAAAAGGGAAATCACTAACAGCTCAAGGAATCAGGAAAGATCCCTTGTAGTATTTAAGAAGATCTGTGAAGGAAACCAGGGATTCTAAGAGGTAGAGATAAGAAAGGAATGAATTCCAGGAATTTAGGTGGGATGGAGAACATTGTGTACGATGACATGTAGAAGGGATATTGAGGAACAGAAGGCATGCCAGTTTGGCTGGATCAGAGAGTGAGTGAAAGGGAATAAATTTGAAGCTAGAAAGGTAGATAATAGCAAGATCGTGACTAACTTTAAATGCCAAAAAAGATCTCATATTCTATTCTTGAAGCAAGAGAAAGCCACCGGAACTTCTTAGTGAAGAGAGTGACATGATCCAATCTGCGCTTTAGGAATGTCAATCTGGCAGCTTTATGGAAGATGGACTGGATAAAACTGAGACTGAACACAGAGAAACCAAGTTGGAAGCTATTAGAATATTTCAAATTACACAAAGACAGCATGAGGTATATAGCTAGATCTGGGAATCAACTATGTAGAGATGATAACTGAATGCACAGAAACTACAGAAATAACTAAGTGACATATAATCAGTCTCTCACAATATGTCCATTGTGGAGATGTTCAGCGTAACTTCATGTGGATGGCCTGTATTGAATTGTGTGACTTTCCAGTGGGGTTGGGTGATGAGGGGAGAAGGGAAAGAATCTAGAATTTAAAGTTCTATAATCAAATGTTAAATATATATGCATATATATATGATAATTATTATTAACTACATGCAACTGGGAATTAAGATATACAGGCATTGGGGTAGGGAGATCCATCTTGTCCTGCCGGAAAGTCGAAGGGTGATGGGGGAGGGCATAGGAGAGAGGAGAGGGGTTATATAGAGGGATGGCTGTTTTGGGGTGGTGGGTGGAGGAAAGACAGGTAGAAATTTGTAACTCAAAATCTCGTGGAAATGAATGATGTAAACCAGAAAATAAATTTTAAAAAGAAATAACTAAGTGTAATATGAAAAGAGTTAAAAGAAAACAGAAAGAGAATAGAGCCTAAGCCCAGAACAAACAACACTGAGAACAGCAGCCAGACTGTTAAAAGAAGAGTGGAGAGCAGCGTCACAAAAACCCAGGGAGAAAAAAGTATCCAGGACAAGAAAATGACCATCAGGATCAAATTCTCCAGACGCATGAAGAACAAGCCTTATGAAATTAGAAGCAAGAGACTTGGTTTCTAGTTCTTGTTCTGGCTGAACTTCATTTTCCTCATCTCAAGAATGAAGGAGTTGATTTGACTATGGTCACCCCCCCTTCAATAAACTTCAGTGACTCCCTATCATCACAAAATGCAAGAGAATCTTTTTCTAATCTATAGTTCTACACTCATGATTTTCAAAGTGTGATCAGGGGACTCTGTAGCCATCCCTGAGACCAGTTCAGGGGCTGCACAAGGTCAAAAACATATTCATCATAATGCTAAAATGTTTTAATTTTTTATAATATTTTAATTATTATATAATTTATACAATATAATTTATATTTTATACCTATCACCTACATAAACAAAAGTTCTTGGGAAGGCTCTCTACTTAATTTCAAGACTAATGAATTTTCAAAAACAAAACAAAAAATTGAGAACTACAATTCTAAATTAATATCACATTACTTTCCTTCTTGTACTCTACACTCCAGCTAAATTGGTCTACTTGCTCCCCCTCAACACCTCCACATGATATTCCATATTCTACCTTCTGCCTCTCAAGACAATTCTCTCTCTCTCTTGCTTTCCCTCACTCTCTCACTCACTCATCAACTTTACCTCTTAGAATCGCTAGCTTCCTGCAAGATTCAGCTCACATCCCACTTGCAACGTAAGAGTTTTCCTGATCCTGCTTGTTAGTGCTCTCTCTAGCATCCAAAATTGACTAGAGTTTTTCATTGTCAATGTAAAAGGTGTGTCTTCAAGCCCTCTGAGGCTCTGGTTGTATCTATTAGTAGAGTCAGGGATGCAGGTAAATTGGGAGAAGAGTCGATGGGAATAGACGATAAAAAGGGGGACTTTCCCACATTTCTAAGAGTGAAGAGAAGTCGCTGAAGGTTGAGAAACCGAGTAATCCAAACTTTAGAGCTATTTGGTAATTAATGGGCAAAATTCTTTGGAGAAAATGCAATGAGTTCTGTTTTGGAAATGTTGACTTTGAAATGTTCAATAGGCAGTTGGTGAAATGTACAAGAAGAGGTAGCTGGAAGAAGGGATGAAGTTTGGATACACAGATGTGGGAGCCATCATCTTAGAGATGACCATTCCATATGTGATCACTAAAAGAAGATGTATCGTTTATACAATAGAAATGTGCCTTTTTAAACCCTCGTTGCTTTGATGTATTTGAAAATGATTTGTAAATCCTAAAAGCCTTCTACAAATATACAATATTGCTATTACTATTGATTTATGGTCATTTATTGTGAATTTCACTCCCAATCTCAGGCCATGTATTAGAACCTTCTTTTTCATTAGAGTAGAAAACATTTTTTCTTTTTTTTTTCTTCATGGAAATGCTAATGAATAAGAAAGCTTTGGAAAGCAAGAAGGATCTTTGACTTCCATTAAAAATTAGTACTCTTTATCAAAAGAAACAATGAAGTTCCCTAAAAAATTGGTTGTGTTAATAGCTCCCATGGATTCTGGCAGCATGTCATTATGAATCGCAGTTCAGCTATCAACCACTCCTTCCCCCAATACACATGTGAGCATGTGCGCATGTGCGCGCACACACACACACACACACACACACACAAAAGTATTTACTTTAAAAGTAAATGTGTAGATGGATGGTGCCAAAGACCTTTCTTTCTATTCTATAACTTAAATGTATATAGAAGGAATCATTCAACTTCTTTACAATATAATGAAAGAGGTTTGGTTCTCAGTGTTGTAGTGTTTGGACTCCAGGTGTCCCAGCAACCCAATGAACTGGTTTGCCATAAAATTTAGATTTGAGTTCTGTAGCCCCCCTCCCTTAGTAAAATACATTCCGTAAGTATGAACACATTACCTTAGTGGCAGAATCTACCGCTGATCCTCTTCCCAACAACTCTTGGACCAGTCCCACATGGCCTTCCTTGGCTGCCAGGTGCAAGGCATTGAGTCCATTCTGGGAACAGAAATACAACAGAAGCCAAAAGTAAGATATTTGTCAAGACAACTTTGTGACCTAATTCACATAGTTATGCAAATAACAGCATGATAATTGTTTATACTTATTAATTTTTTCCTATAGTTCACTTAAATCTTGACTAAAACAAACAAAAAAGACTCAGAATGACAGCACTGATCACTAAGCAGTTCAGACTGAGAAAGATTGCAAAAAATCCAGATGGAATTAAAACTTAGCATCTTCCACACAAACCAACCCCACTATTGTACTAGGTAATAATGGTTCATCACATTTTCATTGGGAGAAAACAATACTGTGTCATCAATTATCTTTGCAAGGATAAGGGAATTAAAGGTCTTAAATCCTATACAACTCTATCTAAATACATGCCTTTTAGCTGATGGAGATTGTCTTTTTTTAATAATATGTAATTTTAATGTCACAGTATAACATGTGATTAAATTAAAAAGGGTGGTAGCTCTTGTGACTAAGAAAGACATATAGCTACAACACTTTTGTGAAAGTTTTTTTCCCCAACATTTCAAGTTCATCCCATGTTCTTTTTATTAACATTGCAACATCTGGTTCATATCTATGTAAGTCCTCAACATTCAAAACTCTCGCCATGACATTTGTATAAAAAATATTCCATTTTAAATCTCACAGAATGCAAATACCTGAGTTTATAATGCTGACATGAAGCAAAGCAAGTTCTTATTACCTAAACAGTTCAATTAAATTTAATTTAAAAAACAAAACTATGCCAGGAGGATCGGCTAAAGGAAATCGGAATGTTTAGCTTGGAGATGAGAAGAGAAGACATAGTGAGGGTATGCTCTTTGCATTCAAGTATTTCTATGGCTGTCTGATAGAAGAGGAACTAGATTTGTTTTGCTTGGCCTCAAGATGGCCAATTGAGCAGTGGGAAGAAGATGAGTGGGGAGCGACAGATTTCTGCTTGATTTAAGGAAAAAGTTGCCTCCAAGTGAAAGTGGCTGCTTCAGGAGACAGTTCATTCCTCATCTCTCAATGTCTTAAAGTGGAAAAAGTATAATCATTTGTTGGGGGAAGTTGTACAGATAATTCTGGTTCCATTCCATGTTGGACTTCTGAGATGCCTTCCAACAATGAAATTCTACAATTACATGATTGTTTATTGCACGTCTAGTACACAATAAAATGCACTAGACACCAGAGATACAAAGATAGAAAATATCATATTCACTAGCAGTGTGACCTTGGCAAAATCGCTTAACCCCAACCTGCCCTCCAAAAAGCAATAAAAAAAATTTAAAAAAAAGCAAAAAGAAAAGAAAATATCATATTCTCTGGCTTTGAAAAACTTTCAGTCTAGTTAAGTGAATGAGTCATTTACATGGATACAATTTACGTATGTATGGATGGATATACACACATATAAAGACATATACATTTATAATATGATATAATATAAATAATATAACAATTCATATACAATGCCAGTAAAGATATTATTAAATGCATAAGAAACAATTCTATGAGAGATGGGAGATGGGAGAGAATGTCTCTCCTCTTAATAGAATGGGGGGATTGTAGAGGATTTCTTGAAGGGGATGGCACCTAGACTGGGCCTTGAAGGTAGAAGGATATTTTAATTGGCCTAGATGGGAAAGAGACTGAGTGCATTCTAGTCATAGAGGATCTTGGGATTCTAGTCATGAGAGGGAGGCCAGATGGTATAGGGGATAAAATTCAGGACCTGGGATCAAGAATACCTGGGTCTCAATCCCACCTCAGCTGCCAGCAATGTGACCTTAGGCAAATCTCTTAATCTCTCTGGGTCTCAGTTTCTCCATCTGAAAAATGAGGGAGCTAGACTTGGTACCATGTAAAGCTCCTCCCAGTTCTAAATCTATGATTCTATCTGCAAATAAATGTACAGGGCTGGGAGAAAACAGGATAAGTTAGACAATGGCAAATAAACTAGTTTGGCCTCAGCACAGATTATCTAGAGCAGAACAGAATGAAATAAAGCTGGGTACACTTAAGTCAGGCTAGAGACGACTTGAAACATTAAGCTATCTATTTAGAAGATGCTGCAGTCATTTGCCTTTCTGAGACTCAAGTTCCTCATCTATAAGTAATGGAGTAGAGCTAGATAACCTCTAAGGCACATTCTCATGTTAAGCTTATACGCCTAGGATTGATGAGGAGGAGGCACTGAAGGCTGGAGCACAGGATGAGACCCATATATTATTATTGTCACTCTAGGAAAGAAGGGAAGAGTTTAAAGATGTATGGAGACCGGCAAGATGATATTAGACTTGCCTAGATGAGAAGTAATGAGGTTCCAAATTAGACTATGTGCCACATGAATGGAAAAAAGGTACAGGTGCAAAAGAATTTAGAATTCTTGTAGCATTTCTTAAAAAAATCAATAGAGAAAAACTGCTTTACTGAGCTATGTGCCAAATAACACTTGGATTATTGGATATTAATGAGTAACAAAAGAACTAAAGGAATGTCCACATGAGTGAAATCCTGCATCCATTCAAATATAAGTAATAAGTTCCTCATTAAAACTACCTTCATTTTCTTCCTGATCCAAGGAAGATTTTGGTTGTTTGGCCATTTTAGTTATGCCTAATTCTTTCTGGCCGCATCTGGGATTTTCCTGACAAAGATATTGGAGCGATTTGTCATTTCCTTCTCCAGCTCATTTTACAGTTGAGGAAACTGAGGTGCACGGGGTTAAGTGACTTGCCCTGGGTCACATAGCTAACAAGTGTGTGAGGCTGGATTTGAACTTGGGGAGACGAGTCTTCCTGACTCCAGGCCCAGCATTCTATCCACTGTGCCATCTAGCTGCCCCCCAAATAAGATAACTATCTCCAAATAGTTGAAGGGAGTGGATTTGATCTGTTCTGCTTGGCTCCCAATGGCAATAAAACCAAGGGCACTAAGTGGATGTTGTAAGGAGGTAAATTTAAGCTTGATATCAGTAAAAACTTCCTGACAAGTGGAATGAGCTGCCTCCAAAGATTTCTCTTCCTTTGGGCTCTACAAGCAGAGACTAGATACAGATCGGATAACTATTCACCAAGTTTGTACGTGAAGAATGGAATCATGACTGTATCTCCTTTGGTGCACGTGGATTGATTCCTTAGCCCAATTTACTTGTGAAAGTCCTATTAGAAGTTGTTAAATGATGGAGTTCAAAGGGTCCTAGAGTTCGAGCCAGGAAGACCCAAAGTCAAACACTACGTCATACGCTTTCTAATTGTATGAGACCCTGGGCAAATCTTTTAATGTCTCTTTGCCTCAGTTTCCTTATCTGTAAAATGAAGGTTAAAGCACCTACCTCATAGGGCTATAGTGAGGATCAAATGATACAATATTCATAAAGCACTTTGGAAACCTCAAAAGCATCATATTAATGCCAACTATTATTATTGCCCTTGTGTCACAATACCCCACAGATTATTTTTTTTCATCATTAAGTATAACTCAATGGGGCATCCAGCACTGGTAATAATGAAAACATTCTTGAAATTCATTAATATCCACCTTCTGAGAAATTTGTCAGTGGTAGAAATAGAGGAATATAAGAAAACACAGTTCCTGAGTTCTACTGGCATCTTAGTTAATTATTTGGACTGAAATGGTTTTGCAGTAAAGGATTCCCAAAGTAAATCGTTTCCATTCACATTACTAGGCATAGAACATAGTAATGCATGTAACTTCTTACATTTTATTTTTTGTTACATTTTAAAATTCTGAATTCTCTTCATCATTTCTTTCTCTTTCTACCCCATACAGGAGAAGGCGACCATTTGACAGAGATTAGATAGAAAGACAGACAGACAGACAAACAGATATGTAATGTCACACCATACATACTTCCGATTGTCCATTCTTTCTCTGAAGACGGGGAGCAGCTTCCTTCACAAATCCTTTGTAGTTGATTTGAATATTTATCATATTCAGAATAGCTTAATTGTTCACAGTTACCACTATTATTGTATACAATGTTCATTTGATTCATGCCACTCTTCACTGTTTCATGCAAGTCTTTCCATGTTTTTCTAAAATCAACCTGCTCATCATTTCTTAGAGCACATTGTGTATTCCATCACAAACATGTGCCAATTACATGTAATTTATACAAAGTTTTGAGGCATTCTGACTGTTCGTTCTCAAGTGTCTTTCAGAACAGAATGTGATTATTTTAAGTAAAGGTAGTATACTTCATAGATTTTTATTTCTGGCTGACATTTTCTGTCTTTTCCAAGTTTGTTAATAAGAAGAAATCTTTCATTCTGTACTAAAAAGAAAAATGGAATTTTAGCAAGTACCTTTCTTTGTTAGTTCTAGTCAGTATTGGAAGCCATTGGTATGAGAACTTATTAAGGCTCCCTGACAGACTGAAAGTCCAGCATTTAACATTTTTAAATCTCTGCCTATCCTTTCCTCTCCTTTCCCCACCCTAGGCTTCTTACTTCCATTACTTATTTAACCTACTTTACAAGGCTTCTAAGAATAAATTTAATTCATACACTTGAATATCTTTAGGGATAAGCGTCATTGAAATCTAATTCTTATACCATAAAATCCTGTAATAAAGCACTTCATTATACCACGGATCCATTAATATCACCTGTCAGATCATGTCCTTTATGATTACAGTGATGTAGAGTGTGGCTCTCACAATAGAACAAAATGTCGAGTGGGTGGGATCTTTTCCCAGACCAATATAGGTTATTAAACAGAGTTTAATGTTGTATAGGGCTCCTTTGTGTAATAATGTCATTTTCTCCCTACTGTTACCTGGTAGAAAAAGGAAGAATTATTCTGCCCCATATGACAAGAGAAACTAGGTAGATGAGAAAAGAGAAAAGGCATGTAAAATTAGGGGAGGAAATACAATAGGGAGGGAGAGCAGGAAAGAAAGGAAAAGGGGAGAAAGGATAGAGTAAAGAAAGTCAGATGGAAAAGGCATAGAGTAAGTAAAGGAATCCTGTTATGAGGAAGTGATGATCAGTTGGGATGTGCTATCATGATGTTTTGTTCATTGGTCTTACTTGGCTTCTCACTGTCCACACACCTTGCCCCATTCCCGCTGTGGTTGATCTCATGGCTTTTACCTGAAAAATTCACCCAAAATACTATTCTTGACTTCATTACTACCACTAATAAGGTGGCAACAGCTTGCCTCCTGCTGCAAAATATTGTACTCCATGGCAACCAAAGGGTCTAGGACATAATTCAATTAGAACTATAACCAAGCAAGGTTCTGACAGTATTTTATGTCCCTTCTGGTCATAGAAAGAAAGCTTCCATTAAAGCTGCATTCTGAAGATTGCCTCTGCATGGCAGGAATATCAGATAACACTTTTCAATTAGTCACCAATGACACAATATAAAGTTAAAAGCTTACTGCAATGGAAAGTTTATAGTATTTACAAAGAGAATGGGATCCTCTTTCAGAAAAGCCATTATACTTGGAGAATATTTTTACTACAACTCAGCCACTCCTTGAGACTACATGTATCTATGAGTGACGTTCCACAGAGAAAATTTATAAAACAGCATCTCTATTTCAGAGGGAAGGCAACACAGTCTAAATAAGCCAAAGCCACAGTATCCCTCACCATAGAAATCATGGCATGTTTCATATTCTATCTATAATTATTAAACCATTGTGCAAAATTATGTAAGGTTTGCTCTCTTGCTTCTAAGCAAAATTTTGTCCAGAGTCCAAGTTTAATATATGAGAAGCACAAATAAGGATACTGATAATGTAGCTGCCACTCTATGTATTCAGATCCACCAAAATGTGGAAAGCCACAGGAACCCAGGGTTCCTGGAGAAGTGGCCCACAGGGACCTAGGGTGACCCATGCAATTATTTTGAGAAGTATGTAATATCATGTTTTACAACATTTTATCATTTCATGGAATGACTAATAAGCAAACCTACCTTCTGTGCAGTAAATAAATGTCACATGCATATACACATTACCCCTCAAATACATGTAGCTGCTATTAAGGTTAATTAAATACAAGATCATTTGAAGTATTATTGAATCCATAGTAGCTTTTGGACATATTTTTAGTCAGGATGATAATGCTACAATTGCTATCATGTGATGGTATTTCATTTTTTTTTAATCTGAAAATGACATTCTCATATTCAGAAAGATTGGGAACCACTGATTGAGAACTATTAAGAAACACAAGGTTCTCTCTCATTCTGACTTGGGTGAAGATTAATATTTTAAAATCTCTGTCCAAGTAGTCATTCATTATGCTACCTTTCTCTGACTTGCTAATTGAAAAAATCATATATCTGCTAAGATACCTCCACCCTTCCTTACACTTACACTTACACACACACACACACACACACACACACACACACACACACACACCCCATGAATTAAGCTATTTTTTTTTCACTAAAAGATGGTAAAGTCAGGACTTGATTGGCTACAGGTTAGGGCAAGGCTCACACTCTGTCTCCCTTATTAGCATTTTCTGATCACTTAAGGGCATAAAAAGTACCATGAGCATGGGATCTGAATCCAGTTTGGACTCTGCAGATGTTCCAAGACTACATGAGTCACAATAAGCTTACCAGATGTGTCTCCATTTTGAAAATAGACAATGTCTACCCAAGCTAAGTATTCCTGTATCACTGATGAATTTCCTTTCTGTGTTAGAAAGAAGTAAATTTCCTTTTGTTAAATGTCCAGTGACCTACAAAGGTCTCTTTTTCTCCCAGTGTCAAACCTGAACTAAAAGCTGGCCTGAGAGGGGCAGCTAGGTGGTGTAGTGAATAGAGCATTGGCCCTGGAGTAGTCAGGAAGCTTCAGACACTTAACACTTACTAGCCAAGTTACCTTGGGCAAGTCACTTAACCACAATTGCCCAGCCTTCCCCCCTCCAAAAAGGCAAAAATTAAAAAAAAAAGTTGACCTGAGTCAGTCAGGCCATTCCCCTGAACATTAATTGACTAAAGACAAGCTCCCAAAGTCTCCCAGGTAATTTAGAATAAGTTTAATCTTTAACAAAAATACAAGCGACCTAACTCTTGCATCAAATATCTTTTAGAATTACAGAATGGTCATTCAGGAAGAGACTTTGGTCAGGGATAGGGAACCTGTTGCCTCAAGGCCACATGTGGCCCTCTAAGCCCTCAAGTGTGGCCCAACTGAAACCAAACTTCAGAAAACAAATCCTTGTATTGAGGGGATTTGTTCTGTGAAGCTTGGATTCAAAGGGCCACACCTGAGGACCTAGGAGGTCACATGTAACCTTGAGGTTTCACGTTCCCCACCCCTGCCTTAGATCAGCTAGTCTTCCCTTAATAATTGAGGAAATTAGGGCCCAGAGGAACTGAAAAACAAAGTCATACAAGGTGCTGAAATTGGAAGCCAGGCCTCTGTACTCTTTTTTACCATCCTGGATACTTGCCTTCTACTAGACTAGAGGCAGGTCCAATACCAATACTCCCTTAGTTCTGCTTTGATATTAGGATGACTTAAGACATTCAAAGTCATTGAATGGTTAACAAAAAATGATTTATATACAGCAAATCTATGCAACAAAGATACAGTAACTCAGCTTCTCTAAACACAACCATTCTCATCTCCATATGGAAATGCATCTGATGAAGGACATGGTGACTCAGGTCTTCAGGAGTCCTTTAAATCTAAGAGGCTAAAACACCTTGTGAGTGTCTTTTTGCACCTTTGGTAAATCACTAGGCTTTGTAAAGCAAGTGGGGGAAGATGAGACAATCAGAACCTGGGGAAAGCTTTGTCCTTTTTAGAGAAAACTAATCCGAAAAGATTAGGGAAAGAGAAGTGTCCTGGGTCTTCCAGTGTTGTCAGTGGGGGGAGGAAAGGGGAGAAAAGCTGTGTCAGGGAAAATATTAGTCTTCTCATGCCATCAAAATTGGCTGATATTACTGTGGGTTTTTAATGTCTTTTGATGATTCATGTAGGCATAAGTGATGTTCCTATTTATGAATAGAAGTAGCTTTCCTTAAATGTGTATTAATTTTTTTTAACCATTCATTCCTGCCACCAATGGCCTATAATGTATTTATACAGTCCATCAGTGTTGAATTATATCAGAGGCATCCTCTCTACCATGACTATGAGTCCAAGAAGCCAAATCACGAACCATGGCAAACTCTTAAAATGTCATCCATAACACAAATTAAAGAACAGGCCTCACATGTGCAGTGAAGCAAATGTTGGCAAGTCATGTATTGACTGGTTAATTACACCCAAATATTGATAACAATTTCCATTAATAATATCATCCTGGAAAATGAAAAACAAAGATCAATTTGTTTGATATATTTCTGTAGAGATGGGCTTAAGTTCTATTTCTCTTTAATGAATTGAATTTTAAATTCACTCTGCAGGAACTGGGGATCAAGATGAAGGGATCTTCTTTAAAGAAACCTTGTCATTAATCTTTTGGTAAAATAAAGACTTTATTTTTTTTAAATAGTGGTCAGCTCCTAAGTTATAAATTGTTTCAATTTGAAAGCATGAGGTGGAGCATTTAGTGCTGGAGACTAAAGAGAAAGGACATGCACTCAAAGGGCTCACACTCATATTTGGGGAGACAACCTATGGCTAGCGCATCGGTGGTCCAGAAGTTGCAGAGACACTACAAGTAATTGGCCCAGTGGTACTTAAGAGTGCAGCATCAGGACCATCAGGAATGATCTTATGAATATGGACAGGAAGGACATCTAGACCTTGACTTGACTGACTGCAGTCTGTTTCTGTCCTCTGGCCTCAGGGGAAAAGTACATGCTCCAAAAGATGTAGGTTAGATGCCTTTTTTTCCATCCTTTTAGTGTCTCTAAAGCTATTTTAATAATCCAAAACAAACTAAATGTCATGGTAATGAACAGATCTCTCTTTCCTAAAGGGTTGCCCTCTAAAGAAGGTCGATGGTCTACAAAACAAGTCTTTGGAATTTAGCAAAAGCAAAAATTTCTCACACAACAGAACAATAAATCAACCCTCAATGAGAGCAAAAGCAGCTAGGATACTGTTGGGGAGAGGGAGTATATCTAGAATAAGTCGTAGAATAATTCTGTCTTCATATAAATCTAAAAATTAAAATCCATGGGTTACAATCTACATAATTTTTTGCAACTGACCAATCCTTTCCCATCCATTCTAACCATACACAGTGAAGTAAGAAATCATATTCAAAGAAGGCCCCTCAATGCAATATCTCAATAATTTTAATTTTAGAAAATCATCAAGTAATCCTGAATGATTCCTTAAGTATTTCTGGAGGGAAATAAATAGTAGAGGACTCCTATCTATTACTGGAATCCCTTTTATACTGACTAGACACTAAAATAAACACAAATAAGTGTATCCACTTTTAATTAAGATAGCATTTATTTCTCTTTTTAGAGGGGGGAAGGTAGGGCAATTGCAGTTAAGAGACTTGCCCAAGGTCACACAGCTAGTCTGTATTAAGTGTCTGAGGCCTAATTTTTTGTGCCTAGGATTTTGAAAGGATTCTTCCTTGGTATTAGAATCTTTCCCTTCAGGATCTTCTAGATCTGAGACAGCCTTCATGACAATTCAGAATTTAGTTTGACAACCAAGGCCTAATTCAAATTCCAAAGCTGTTCAAGAACAAGCCACTAAATATCTCAGCTATTATAGACTTTAATGACAGCGTTCCTCAAAGTACTCAAAGTACTTGAGAGTTCATACTTTATTCTTTTACACAGGTAATCATGAGTAAGCTTGCAACATTTCAAAAATTACTGGCCAAAATACAGAATACAGGTCATCACCAGTTCTTCCAAACCAGAAGCACATTTAATAATCTTATCTTTACTATTAAGAATGTTTTATTGGGGCAGCGAGGTTGCACAGCAAATAGACCACTGGCCCTGGAGTCAGGAGGACCTGAGTTCAAATTTGACCTCAGACACTTAATGCTTACTAGCCATGTGACCATTTAACCCCAATTTCCCTGCCCTTCCCCCCTCCAAAAAAAAGCAAAATAAAAATAATGTTTTCACTAATTTTTTTTTTTTACTATTTTACTTACCTTTACTATTAAGAATATTTTTAGGGAAGGGACTGCCTCCAGTATTCTATCCATGGTTTCTAATTCAGTGCTTTGTAGATAGAAAGAGTTTAAAACAGGAGTTTGTCATTAATTTATTCAGACATTTAGTCGAATTCTTCCCTAAATATATAATCCAACTGGTAATTGTCTCATCTGTGGAATCAAGCCCAACAATACCTCGTCCTACCATGTAATTTTCTTCCACATTTCCTCTCCAATGATCAATCAGCTTCTCAAGTTGATCCCCAGTCTCAATTTCTACTCAAGGAACAACAAAAGTAAGAATCATCCTCTGAATCTGCATGAATTTCTTAAGCCCAGTGCCTCCTCAAAAGGACTGATCTGAGCTCATTGATCTGAGGCCATCTAATCTGGTGCAACCCCCTGAATTTAAAGTTGAGGAACGTGAAGTTCAGAGAGGGAGAGTAAGTGACTTGTCGAAGGTCACACAAGTAGTAAGTATCAAAAGTAATATCTGAACCCAAGTCCTTTCATTCTGGAGACTAGTGCCCTTTTCATAGTCCTGGACAGCCTCCTTCTAGGAAGCCAACAAATCTCTATGCTATGAGACCATGAACTTGTACTGAGCTAGGCCCATCTAAGCCCAGTCAGTTATATTTAAGAATTTGGTCAAACACTTTGATCCAGCAATACCACTACTAGGTCCCAAAGAGATAAAAAAGGAAAAGAACCTATTGGTACAAAAAATGTTTATAGCAATTCTTTTTGTAGTGGCTAAGAATTGAAAATTGAGGGGATGCTCATCAATTAGGGAATGGCTGAACTTTGTATATGACTGTGATGAAATATTATTGTGTTATAAGAAATGATGAAGTGAATAATTTCAGAAAAACCTGGAAACGTTTACATGAACTGATACAGAGTGAAGTGAACAGAACCAGGAGAACACTGTACGAAGTAATAGTGTACAATGAACAACTGTGAACGGCTTAGCTGTTCTCAGAAATACAATGATCCAAGACAATACAAAGAACTAACACTGAAACTATCCACTTCCAGAGAAAGAACTGATGACCTCTAAATACAGACTGAAGCATACTGTCTATGTTTCGCTTTTTTTTTTAATTTGATTTTTCTTCCTATACAAAAATATGCTTCACATGACTGCATATGTATAACCTGCATCAGGCTGCTTACCATCTCAGGGAGGAGGGAGAGAAGGAAGGGACAGATGGAATTTGGAACTCAAAATTTAAAAAAAAGAACAGATACTAAAACTTGTTTTTACATGTAATTTTGGGAAAATAAATTCTTAAAAAAAAGAATTTCGTCAGTATAGAATTATGCATTCTTAAATCCTCAAAGTTAAAAAATACAATTATTTATTTTCTCTAACACTGAAGGTCTTTGTTTTGAAATGTTTCATGACAACTACAAATCCTATCCTGGAATGTGAAAAAACAGAGAAGCAAATATAAACATTTTGACCTTCTTACCTTCCTGCCTGGCTTGTAATATCATCTGTTTACAAGAGGTCTGGTTTTTACAAAATAAATCCCTCAAATCCAAGGTATGAGGACTTTCATCACATCCAATCACTTGGCAAACTAATTTTGGTGGAAACAAAAATTATCCAGGCAATCCAATTTCAGTTAGCATCAGTGTGAACCTCAGAATTCTGTACTGGATAGACTGATACCCCTGAATCCTGATATAGACTCTTGATCTGTTAGTTTGTTTTAACATTCCTATCAAAGTTAACTGCAAGTCATGTTATTTCCCTGATGCCATGGTCCTTTCTGAAAACCAAGGACAAACACAACCTGTGAGTAGTCTGAGCTGCCTGAATGGGGATCCAGTCAGTTGGGTAACTCACCTTCCTTGCCCTCTCTCCCTCCCTTTTCCTCTCCCTCCTCTTCTCCTCCTTCTCCTCTCCAAAGGAAGGTAAATTTTGATGACCAGAAGCTGTTCGGTTAACTTGGAGTTTACTGGCTAGATTTCTTCCTTCCTTCCTTCTTTTCTTCCTTCCTCCTTTCCTTCTTTTCACCCATATTTCCTTCCTTCCTCTCCCTCTCTTTACTCAAAGACCAAACTTTTACTCAAAGACCACTTTACTCTGTAGTTTATAGATTGGACTACAATAGATCCCTGCCCAAGCACCATTTAATGGCTATATTTTGGGCCCTCCTGGCTCAAAGTGAATGTCAATAATAACTGTTTCTCTTTTGACCAGCAACCCTGAGGGCCTTCCCCTCAGAGTTTTTTTTTTTAATTAAAGGGGCTATCTTTGACTCACTTCTTTAAGAGACCTATTCACTGAATGGGCATTACCTCACTCTAAGTGAGAACCTAAAAAAACTTTAGCCTAAAAGTGCCAGGGTCTACCATTGCATCCTGGGTCATCTCCAGCAGTCTGATGAATATCTGACCACTGGACCCAAATGGCTCTGGAGGAGAAAGTGAGGCTGGTGACCTTGCACAGCCCTCCCTCACTCAAATCAAAGTCAACTGCAAGTCAAGCCATCATTTCCCTGATGCTGTGGTCTTCATCAAAAACAAAGGACAAACATAACAACCTAACATTCCTATTTTCTCTACCAAGCAATGTACTTGACTTTCATATTGCAAATTCTGAGATATCTAAGAATCAATCTGATGACTTTCTGAACTTTGCATTTTCTATTAAGTATCAGTGACATCATAATCTTAGGAAACCAAGTTTACAAGAGGGTTGCCATCACTTCTAAACTGGCAGCATTACTTCCCTCTGGGATATTTCTTTAGGGGTCGCCTTCTGAGTGAAAGAGAAACAATCTGAGCAAATTCACTTATTATCACAAACTAATAATGTTTGATAGTAGTTCTTAGAATAACTCCAGGAGTACATGAAATTAAAGTTATTGATTATTTTATAATCTTTTTTATAATCTGTTTTTCCTTGACTAGCTCTATTCATGAGATTCTAGACCCAGCAAAAATGACCATTCACCTCTCAAGTTTATTCTAACAAGCAATGGAGAGGATTACACAAAATTAAATAGTCAATTTTAATTATATCCTTTTTTTTGCAAATATGAATCTAATGTAGTTAAAAGTAGAAGACAAGTTAGTAGAAAAAAACTTTAACAAGTTTCTCTGGTAAAGGTCTCATACCTATGATATATTAGGAACTGATAACGAATTTCTAAAACTAAGAGTCATTCTCTAGTAGATATGTGGTCAAAGTATATGAGCATGTGGCTTTGGAATTGACTCTGTGACATGGGAGCTATAAGTAAAGAAACACCCAACACAGAGAATCTGCCTCAAAAAAGGTGTTGTGCTTTATGAGCAAAGCAGAATTGAACTAGTTCAAAAGAAACACAAGATGTGCAGAATTTAGAAAATCCATCCCAAATGTTCACATGGACTATTTGTGTCCAGCCTGTGGGGGAGCATTCTGAGTTTGTATTGATCTATCAGCCACAAACACACTGCACCGTGACTCCAACTTTTTGGTCCTCTTTCAGAATGAAGGACAACAACCGGAGTCTTAACAAGATCAAAGGAAATAGGAAAGGAATTATAAGTACAAGATTATTTCTAATAGCCCTTTTTTGTGCTGGTCATGAATTTGAAATTAAGGAGCTATATCTTTCTTTTAGGGAATGGCTAAATAAATTATGGTACATGAATGTAATAGAGTGTTACTCCACCAACAGAAATGACAAAATGGTCACTTTCCAAAGGAAACTGGGAAAGACCTCTAGAGGTAAGCACAATAAGGAGAGCCAATTTATACAGAGAGAAACATTGTAGAGAAAAACAACTCAGAGACTTTAGAACTTTGATCAGTACAAAGATAAACCTTGAGTCCACAAGAACGAAGATAAAACACCCCATTCACTTCCTGCCAGAGAGGTGATGAATCTGAGGTGCTGAATGAAACATACATTTTCAGGCATAATGAATGTGGGCATTTGTTTTACTGGACTGCGTATGTCTATGATGAAGTTTCAGTTTGTTTTGGTTTGGTTTTTTTGTTTGTTTGGGAAGTAGTGTTAAGGAGAGGGAGCAGGAGAGACAGCTATAAATGTATACAAAACATGAATAATTAAAAAATAAAATTACAAAACATATTCTGACCTTTAATATTACCTTTTTTATTCCCCTGAGTGACTACTGGATGAGTGAAATCATGGGAATGAAAAAGCTGATTCACTGAAAAAGATTTTGTCAATTTCATGATCAATAATCTGAGAGAGAATGCATTTACAGCATTGAGCTCACTGTGTTATCTTGTGGGAGATGTTTGTTTTCTAACCACAGTGTAAAGGACTTTTCAGGACCTGGAAAATCTAAGAAGAGCCAATATAGTTTTGGGTTAGGTGAAGACAAACAGAAACACTACTCTACCACCCACCACCAAAACAAGCAAAGAAATTTGTCAAACTTAGGGAGACCATTTCTCAAATGGAGTTCAGTTTAAACCATTTTATTAAATTCAGTATTTTCAAGGAGATTAAGCATAGTGAATAGAAGCTGGCCCTGGAAAGACCTGGGTTCAAATTCAACTTCTGAAATTTACAGATTATGTGACAAGCAGCAAGTCATCGAACCCCAGTGTTAGTAGATTATTTTCAGAGATATTAATTATAATCATAATCTTATCCACTTGGTCATACTGTCGCTAAACTTTTTGAAAAGATATAAAATTGTAGATGGAAAGTTTGACTTGGAGTGACCTATTAAACCCCAAAATGAAAGCTATTTCCTAATATTGTAAATTCTCTTTCACAGATGTTGAGACTGGTGTAAATTCAAAGAATGTAACTAAATTTATCATGTCAGAGCCAGCTAGGACTTAGTAACCACCCACAGATAAATAGTTTATTTGACAGTTTTTATGGTTACATAGTAAATTTGTGCTTCTTTCCAGATATATATGAATCTGCTATTCAAATGAGAATATAGCGGTAGTAAGGAAAAATTTCATTTTGGCAAAGAGGGTGTTTTAATAGTTGCAAAATCAGAACACATTTGGAAAGTTAGGAATTATATCATGTTTCAAGCTGTGTAAGGGAGTGAATGACTACATGCTCACACTTTCAGCTAGCAGGAGAGAAAAAAAATTGCCATTAAATTCCTTCAGCAGAAAAAGTGAAAAATTTGGAATGCACTGGATCTCAGAACTTAGAAATTAAGAAATTGATCTACAGGCTTATAAGGTTTCAGCTGATTCATCTTTCTACACTTACCCAGTTTATAACAACTTCCAAAAACCAAATTCAGATAAAGGACAATATTGGTAAATTTGTGTATTAGCACATGAGCATGTTAACGTGATAAAATTCCATTTACACAGGTTACCTAGAGGTACATTAAGGAAATGTGAGGAATGCTGGGTATTGTTTGGTCGTTTCAATCATGTTACTCTTTGTGATCCCATTTGGAGTTTTCTTGGCAAAAATACTGGAGTGGTTCACCATTTCCTTCTCCAGCTCATTTTATAGATAAAAAAGGTGAGGAAAATGGGGTTGAGTGACTTGCTCAAGGTCATGCAGCAAGTGTCTGAGACCAGGTTTAAACTCAGGAAGATGAATCTTCCTGACTCCAGGCCCAGAGTTCTGTCCACCTAACTGTCCCTAATGGTGGGTTATAGGTCAATAAGTTGGAGCTTTCATGGTAAGCTAGTAAATTTTTGTTTTTCACCAAATATATGGAAGTCTGCTATTCAAATGTAGGTACAACTGTAGTAAGGTCTAATTTCATTTTGGCAAAGTGTGGTGTTTTAGCCATCTAGGACCAGGTAAAACAATAGTAGATAGAACCTCTTTCCTTCTAGAAAACAAGACCCAATTCTTGAGGTTGGATCATAGAAAATAAATAGACTGACCTCTTCCAGGACTATGCCAAATAACTACTTCTACTGTCCACAGGAAGGATATTAACTCTTAGCATGCACAGAGAGAAACTTCTGACATGAAGGAGAAAACAGGAGTTTGCTGAAGAAGACAACAGAACTGCATAGAGAACCCAACAGCCAAGTAAGATTTCCAAAAGGTAAAAGAGTGGGCATAATGGTAGAGAGGGAAAAGCAAGTAGCACGATAAGAACAGTGTCTGGAATAATTCATAAGCTGAGAATAAGGTAAGGCTGGGAAGGAAAACTAAAGATAACAAGAAGGTGGGTGTTTGTTTTTCTTTCCTGTTTGTAACAGGGGGTTACTATATTGAGAGGGAAAGGAACATCAAAGAAGGGACAGCACCACTGCTCAGGGTGGATGGAAAGAAGTGGATTCCCCTTTTGCTTCTATTTCTCTTTAAAAAAAAATAGCTAAATTGCTTTGTTTGTTTTGTTTATTTGTTTATTTTGTTTCACTGGTCCCCAAACAAAGACAACTAAAAATGGACAATGTCCCTAGGTTCACATTTCAATTGATTTGAATTTCAGAACTTGCCTACTTACTTATTGACCTAATACCTCCCAGGACAGCCCATTCCAGCCAAGGAAGAAGATGAAGGGAAAATATATATTCTTTTAGTATAAAATACTTAAAATGATATTTGGTAAAATGCAAAACAGATTTAACCTTCAAATGTACACTGAATAGTACATATATTACTGTAACTGACTGATGATTAACCCTCTTACTGGTGAAAGGAATTTTGTTAGTGAGGAGCCAAGACAACCATTGGTATGGTCAAGAGAAATGAAGTTGCTGAAATGTACATTCTTACTAACATCCTCAAAAACCTGAAGATTTTATCCTCAAGATCAAAACATGCAACATTTCAGTTGCTCAATTCTTGACAAGTTTTCTAACATGCATCAAATGTTTGGTGGCTCAAAAGTTGATATTTGCTAACTAAAGAAAGACTTGCCATAATTAGCCTGTTTCCTAATTAGTGCTATTCCTATCTTTTCTTGCTAATGCTATGGAATCATGGCTGCTTTTTTTAGGTACTCACAAGTATCCTTTTAATATGTTCTAGATAATGGGTTCTTGACATAGGTCCATAGATCAGAGGTTCTATGAACTTAGATGGGAAAAAGTATATTTTTCACTAATCTTTCATTCGTTTTATAATATTATATATTTTATTTCATACATTTAGAAATATTATTCAGAGAAGGGGTACATAGGTTTCACCAGATTGTTAGAGAAGTTTATAACTCAAAAAAGAACTACTATTCTGGAATTTTGGCAGGAATTATGGTCAAGTGCCTGACCTATATTTTGTCCAACTTATTGTCTTCCCTTTCCTGAAAATGTTGTTGTATCTTTTCCATTCTTTGCGACCTTTCAAAGATTAATAATAGTGGTTCAAAAGTCACATCTAGGTGTGGCTAAGTAGTGCAGTGAACAGACCACTGACTCTGGAGTCAGGAGGCTCTGAGTTCAAATCTGGCCTCAGACACTTAACACTTACTAGCCATGTGACCTTGGGCAAGTCACTTAAACTCCCCAAAAAGTCACATCCATCAATTTTTACAGTAGCCTAAGATGTAGTTTGGCTGAAATAGGTGACAAGCTCATCAAGGACAGACAGATCCTCTCTTTATTTTGGGCTTCATCTACCTATCTGCCATTTATTTATTTACTTATTTTTTTGGTGCTGCCCTTTCCAGGCCAGAAAACATCCTCCTTGGAAGTGAAACAAACAAAAAGAAATTAAGAATTGTATATCTCTGTCTTGTATTACATACCTACAATCACTGTCCTATCCATTCTGAGGAGGGATTGCATCCCTTCTTGGATACTCTTTCCCCTAGTATAACTTTTTAAAAAGTCTTTCATATTGCTGTTAGTTTTTCTCATCATTTTTAGCTTATCCTGGGCTTTCAGTATTTTGTGCTATTCTACGTAGTATTGTACTGTCTACGTCATATTAATACTATCTCAAAAGCCAATGCTAGGCTTTCGCATTCATTCTCCATTACCTGCTCTAGCTTCCATCCTTATACACATCTTTGAAATCTGCATAGGTCACTGAGTCCCACACGCAGTCCCATTAGCCTTTTAGATGTCATCCACTGTTGTTCCTCATTAAAAATATTTCCTTTCGTATCTTTAGAGTTTTGCATCCTTCCCGAGTTTATGTTTCTGGTAGAACTCCAGTCCATGGGATCTGCATTTTAATCTCTGCCTCATGTAAATTAGCCAATGGTTCTTTAAAAGATACTCAAACTATTCTTGATAAATGACTGGCTCAGAGTACTAAAGACCCCAGCTGGTGATATCACTTCTACCACTCACAAGAAGTTACAGGCAGGCCTTAATATTTGGCTAGTGATCTGAGATGGGCAACTAGTCAGGGAGATTTACCTGGCTAAATCTGCTCAGATTATTCTCACAACCTTGTTGAATATCCTTCTCCTTACATGGGTAATTCTCTCTTTTGTTAACGGCTAAATGACCCACAATCTTACAACCTGCAAGTATTTAGGGAAGTCACTTAATTTCTTGGGTCCTCAATTTACTCACCTGGGTTAAGATCAGATGTGAGGAACTCCAAGGACCTTCTGACTCTAAATCTATGAGGCTCTGAAGTCAATATACTTTTCTCTTATTGAGAGACCAAAAAAGTAATAATAATAATTTCATTAGCAGGAAAGCAATTCATTTCTTCTTTCTCAGATGCTTAAGAGATGATCTTACACAGTTTTACACCAATAACCATCAAATTTCTTTCCTTCTTACTGAGTTCCTTGTAACCCTGAGGTTGAAAGTTAAAATGCCAGCTTTTCCTTCCTCTCTTAGTCACATGCAAAATCTAGTACCTAATAATCACTACCCTTTAATTGAATCTGACCAAGAGAAAAAGCCAGGAAAATCTATTTTATAAGGAGAAGGTAGATTTTAATGTACACACTAGAAGACTATTGATTGGGCCCCTATATACTCTTCTCAAAATTCTGAAACATAGGATGCACGTAAGGTCCATCTCTTTGTAACTCAGCAATATAACCTCCATGTCTTCAGCTGGCTTGGGGGATTTTTAAATGACTCTTTAACCCTTCCTTTGTAGGGCTAGCTAGTAAAGCTAATTTTATTATTGTTAATAATAAATAATTATTGGACCTGGTAGCCCAACGGCAATTGGTGATGCAAAATAAAAGCAAAACTAGTAATAAGCCCATAATAATAATTCCACATATGGAAGAGGATAGGATAAGTGAATGCAATTGTTCAGGAGAAAAAAATGAATGGGTAATCTACATTTATATGACCCTTCTTGAATGAACACATTAGGAAAATAGGCACTTCTACATTCATATATATATATATATATATATATAGTCTTTTATGGTTCTGGGTCCATTTTTTATCATACATGGCCAAAATTGGGTGGAATACTCATTTAGAATAATGTTGCTTTCCTCCAAAGGGTGAAAATGTTCCAGATAAAGATTCTCATACTGATGGACTAGGAACTTCCTAATCATTCTGTATCATATTTTTTTCTTTTTTTCCCCTGAAAATATATATTTATTATGAACTTGACCAACATTAACAAATAATTATTGTTCTCCTCTTTCGATAACTATATATGTGTGTATGTGATATGCACACATAATATACACAAAGAAAATAGATATATATGGAACTGATGGATGGATGTGTATCTATAATATAATATATTATATAGGACTTTTTAAAAGTATAGATTAAATTCAATATAATAGTACCAACATAGCCCAACTTCTCTGTACCCCTTCTGAAGTACCTTTTGTCCTTTTCTGTGTATTATGAGATGTTTCATTGACATTCCTTTCTTCTTTTTTTCTAATTACTATTACCAGCTCCTACTCCCCCACTCAAAATAAAAGCCCTCTGCCTTGAAAAAAAGTAAGTAAAGTCAAAACTAATTCCCACATTGATTGTGTGTGAGTGTTTCTCATTCTACATCTAGATTCCATCCCCTGTCTGCCAAGATCACCAGTCTCCTGGAGTCAAGACCAATTTACATTAATCATAGTTCTTATGTCTTTCAAAGTACCAGATCTTTTCAGTGTTTATCTGTAGCTTATGAGATAAATCTTGCCTTGTCTCCCTCAAAAAAACGAGCTTCCTTTCCCCCTCTTAGCCTGAGAACAGCTGTGGGAGAGAGTATGAGGCCAATTTCTGAACCAGACAGTGGGTGATCTTGCCACCTACAGGGAAAAGTCACGTGAAATATCACTCATGCCAATACTAGCATATCCGAAGCTGGAAGGCAATATTTTGAAGAAAAGGGACTTGTGGGTGTCTGTGGAGTGATGCACCAAGTTCTATGGGCTTTATGAACAGGATATTGCTGTTCTGAGGCCTAACAACCTCTACCTAGATCTCACGGAAAAAGGGCAAAACCTCTGGCAGGTGAATATGTATCTGCCTCTGTGCTCAATTTCCAGAAATCCTACATTTCCAAAGAGTTCCAGAGCCAAGGATTTAAGGAAGAGTGAATGCTTTACTCTGTACCTATCTTAATTGACTCTCAGGGCCTTTTCCTTCTCTTCTAGGAAGGAGACCAGACAGCACTTTAAGTAAGAAAAAAGTTTCTACACTGTCATCACAGAAAGATGAACACCACCTATTCAATGAAGATTAAGGATCAGTGACTAAACTCTGGGTAGAACAAGAGTACCTGATCATACATCAGAGTATTTTGCCTCTGCCTGCCTCAATTTCTTCAACTGTAAAATGGGGATAATAATAGCATCTACCTCCCAAGGATTTTTGTGAGGATCAATTGAGAAAACATTTGTAATACACATTCCAGCCACTTATTGTAATTATTTGTTATTATTATTTTTTATACAGTAATGATTAGAATGGGGAGAGGAAACTTAGCTATTATAGTAATCCAGGTTTCAAATGGTAAGGCTGGTGACAAAGGGACCCTAGGGGCAGGGATGAATGTGGAAGAGAATCTGAAAGCAGAATTACTAGGACAACTAACGAGTAATGAGAAAAGAAATCAAAGATGATTCCTATGTTTCAAATCTGGGAATAAGTGACATCACTTACCTAGCCAGAAAGACAAATTTATATGTGCACAATTTTATACAGACTAAGATTCTGACGGACCCTAGATGTGCTACCTTACTTGGTTGATACAGAACTGGAATCATTCTTTTTTGTGTTCCTCTTGCACAAGAATTCAGAGGGTATGCTGTTTCATTAGTCTTAATGAACAATCTTGAGCAGAAACTTTTGTTCTGGAGAAGGTAAATTTAATTAGCATACACCTTACCGGATACTTGAAGCAAAATACCTCATAATTTAGGGCAGCTAGGTGGTGCAATGGATGGAGTGCAATGCATGGAATCAGGAAGACACATCTACCTGAGTTCAAATCTGGCCTCAGACAGTGGGCAAGTCTAAACTTGGCACTCTAATGACTGTACCACCAAGTTGCCCCTCGGAAATACCAGTCAGGAAGACTTAAGTTCAAATCCAGCCTCAGACACCTACTAGCTGTGTGACCCTGGGAAAGTCACTCAGTCCTCTTTGCCTCAATTTCTTCATCTGTAAAATGAGCTGGAGAAGGAAATTGCAAACCACTCCAATATCTATGCCAAGAAAACCCCAACTGAAGTCATGAGGGGTCAAATATGACTCAATCTGATAATTTTACCTACCATATTTTTATAGATTTTTCCTGAAGGCTAGGATAAGTAAAAACAAAAAACCAAAACAAACAAAAACCCACCAGAATTGTTCAATTTGGGATTCATCACTTTTAATATCATATCAAAATGGGAAATGTAAAAGGATTTATTATAAAACCTACAGGTCTAGGGAAATTGATTTGAAAGATATTTTGAGATAAAGGATCACTTAAACTACCCCATAACTATATTATCTAGGACTATATTCTCCTTGAGTTCTAGAGGACTAAAAGGCTCCTGGTGGCAAAGGTATTCAGAATGTCTTCATGCAGTATCATTAATGTATAACTTTTGAATGTTTCAGGAAAAATGAATGCTGGAAATCAGCTTCCCAAAAGGAAAATATTGAAGTCCACTGGCTTTCTTACCAAGCAATTTTTCACCAGCTCCCCAATTTATAAGATCTGGATTCACTTAAAAGTAGGTGTGTATGCAAGTATGTATGCATTTAGACAGATATACACATGTGGCTTTTCCTTTGTCTGCCATGTGCAAGCGTATATATATATTTCTTGGCCTGGATTCAAGAAGATCTGAGTTCAAATTTGACCTCAGACACTCACTAGCAGTGTGACCCTGGGTAAGTCATTTAACCCTATTTGCCTCAGTTTCCTCATTTGTAAAAGAAGCTGGAGAAGGAAATGGCAAACCACTCCAGTATCTCTGCCCAGAAAACCCTAAATGGGGTCACAAAGAATTGGACATGCTTGAAACTACTAAATGACTTTGCCAGGCACTGTGCTAGGTGCTTGAGAAACAAATATTAATAACAAAACAATCCCCCCTCATGGGGATCTTACTTTCTAATGGGAGGTATTGGCATAAGAAGTCCATGTAAAATATGTAGAGAAGAAATGTAAAATTAATAAATATAACTAGATTCTTAGCAGTGAAATGCAAGGTAATTTGAGAGGAAGAGCAGTGAGAGTTGTGGGTATTAAGAAAACCTTTGTGCAGAAGATGGTGCTATATCTTAAATGGAGAGGTGCTTTTCAAAAAGTTAAGGAGGGAGTGCATTTTGTGCACACATAAACACATACATATCTTGATATGTGTGTATACATACACACATCACTCTCCCTCTCTCTCTCTGTATGTATGTATGTATGTATATATATATATATATATACACACACATATATATGTATACACACACACATTATACATACACACAGATATAAAATATATCCTTAGGCTTTATATCTCTTCTCCTGACAAGATCTGTGATAGCTCATGGTATAAAATAAGTAACTAAAAATAAAATGAAAATTAAATATAGAGAATGGGGTGAGGGGAGAGGAGAAGCTGTTACTCTAATGATCTTCCTCTTTGACCCCCAAACCCTTCAGTTCATATAACTGAGACCACTTAACCCTAACCATCAGACTAATCCTCATTCTAAGATCTAAGGCACTCCAAAAATTCACTGCATACACAATCCAAGAAAGGAGCCAGTAATAAACAGCATGACCTCAGACCTAAAAATTCTTAATTTATGAATATTAAGCAAGATGAACTAAAGATAAGACTTTAATGAGTCAGTTTTACCCTTATAGGTATCACCAAATAGGTAGAATGAGATTCTTGACAAGATTATGTCTCTGGAATGGGTCACCTTTATTCAAAATAAACAGGATAGTTCTTTATGTGGGATGGGAGGTAGTAAACTGAATACGACAGAAAAGGAATCTGACCATAAAAAGTTACTATGGTAGCAGGGAAGACCAAGACATAAACGTGGAAGACAATGTGAAAACAGCTACAAGCAAAGCCTCAAAGAAAAATGCTAATTAAACCCAAGCCCAGAAAGAATTCCTGGCAGAATTAAAGAAAGAGATAAGAGCATAGAAGAAAAATGGAGGGTGGGGAAATGGGAGTAAGTAATACAAGAAAATTATAAAGAGAATTAACAGCTTAGTAAAAGAGACACAAAAAAATGTACTGAAGGAAATTGTACATTAAAAAGCAGAATTAGCCTAATGGTAAAAGAGTCATTCAATGAAGAAAAACTAAAACTCCTTCAAAAACTGACAATGTTAAATGGAAAAGGAGATAAAAGTATTCACTAAAGAAAAAATATTCCTTAAAAAATGAGAATTGGTCAAATGGGGGTAGGGGAGAGTTTACATCAGTGGTTCTCAACCTGTGGGTTGTGTTCAGTTTGTAACAATGAAAATACATCCTGCATATCGGATATTTACATTATGATTCATAACAGTAGCAAAATTACACTTATGAAGTAGCAACAAAAATAATTTTATGGTTGGGGGTCACCATAACATGAAGAACTGTATTAAAGGATCACAGCATTAGGAAGGTTGAAAACCACTGGTTAACATGGTAACCAATACTGTGCCAGAGATGCATATTTTTACATGGGAAAAATCTCTGTTCTTGGAGAATTCATCCTCTAGTTGGAGGAAATATTGTTTATAAATTTTCATCATTAGGGAAAATGTAAAAAAGCCAGAGATTCTAAGGTTCAGTAGTAGAACCTATGGCAAGCATCAGAGTTATTTAGGTTATCTTAAGAATTCACCTTCAAATGAGGAAATTCAGAAGCAGAGTGGGGGAGAATGGTAGAGAACATTTGGGTAAAGGTTAAGGGAGGGAGGCAGAAATAGAAGAGATATTGTCAGAGAATACTAAAGGATACCTGAATGAAAAAAAAGGTAATAGACGAGGAGATTCGGAGACAGATCACAAGATCAAATATATGGCTTACTGGTAATAGATGTCCAATTACTCAGACTCTTACAGCTCTGTCAAAAGCAAAGCAGTGAATAATAAAACATAGTGCTGGATTTGGGTCTAAAGGATCCCTAAGATTTAAATAACTTCTCTAATACTTAATAGTTGGATGACTATGGGCAGCTCTCAACCTCCCTGATTCTGTTCTCTCACTAGAAAAAAAAGGAGGTAATAGTAGTTGTAGTATCTTCCTTACAATACAATTGTGAGGGTCAAATGAAATAACATAAGTAAAGTATTTTGAAAAACCTTAATATATACATACATACATACATTATATATAAATAAAATGTATGTATGTATGTCTTACCAGCATGGTGATACAAGTAGAGAGTGTGTCATTTGAGCTGTCATGTGGCTGAAGGAAAAGGAACGTATAACAAGAATAAGGGAAGACAGAGGGTACTGGTCTTCAAATATTTGGGAGAAAGATCAGATTTTTTCTGCTCTGCCCCAGATGGAAGACTAGGAACAGTAAGAAGTTGCAGAGAGACAGCTTTCAGCCTACATAGAAAACAACAATGATTATATGAGCTTCCTAAAGGTAGAATTTTTAGTTTGGGGTGCTGGGAATCCCAAAATGTAAGAGTACAGGGTGAGGGGAGGGAGTCCTGCCTGGAAAGAATTCAACCACTCAAGTCTTCTTTCAATCTAATAGTGAGATTTATTGTAATACCAGCATGGTGGGCAAGATTCCTAGTAAATCTGCAGTTTTGTAACACCAATAGGATTGGGCAGAGTTCCTAGTAAATCTGCAACTTAATGGGGGTGAGATGTGTACTTATGTAGAAAAAAAGGCTGTCAGAAGATTTGGATAAGATTAAGTAAATAAATAGTCTTGGGGGAGGGGAGAGGGCAGGTACAAACAGTAAAAGGAATCCAGGCTAGATCAGAGAGCCACAGTGAAACAACTATTAAAGGAGTATTTAATATGTAGGTGGGCTAGAATGGGTCAGATGCTTTGGACAAGACCTTAGGGAATGGGTTGCTGAAATGTATGGGAAAATTCAGGATCCAGGTCCCAGCACCCCATCAGAATCAACTGCCACAAGGGCTATAAGCAGAAGCTGAATGATAACTTTTCAGGGATATACAGTAAAGGAGATTCCTATCCATGTGACCTCTGAAGTACCTTGTAACATATGTTTTTATCCACTGATATCATGGATCCTCCTAAGGAGAATTAAAAAGTATTTACCACTATAGGAAAAGACTATTCCAAATCACTATTAAGAAAAATACAAATTGGGCGGCTAGGTGGCACAGTGAATAGAGCACCAGCCCTGGAGTCAGGAGTACCTGAGTTCAAATCCGGCCTCAGACACTTAACACAAAAAACTAGCCGTGTGACCTTGGGCAAGTCACTTAACCCCAACCTGCCCTCCAAAAAGCAAAAAAAAAAAAAAGAAAAAAAGAAAAATACAAATTGAAACAATTCTGAAGTGCTACTTTGTACCTAGCAAATTGGCAAAGATAAAAAGGGGGACAGTCAAATATTAGAGGGTCTGTAGTATACTAAAACACTGATGGAGTTATAAATTGGTCCAACCATTTCACAAAGAGACTTGAAATTAAACTAAGAAAGTAATTAAAAGGTGCATACCATTTTGACCTGAAGATCCCACTGTTTAGCCATAAATCCTAAAGAAGTCGATGATAAAAGAGAAGTCCCATATGCACGAAAATATGTAAAATATCATTTCTGTGGTAATACAAATGAACACCACCAACACCAACAACAACGATACTCATTGATCAAGGAATGGCTAAACAAATTAAATGTAACAGAAAGTTACTGAAGAGAAAGAAACCCCAAATATGGAGAATAAAGAGGAATACAGTGAGTGTAGTACACTCTCTGAAGCCTTTGTGAAGATTCTTCAGCATAAGAATGGAGAGAAACTATCTGGAAACCAGAGGTAGACTTTTATAAGACTGGACAGACCTGAGCCCTGGGTTTACACAACCTAGGACCTTTCCCCCCTTCCCCTGTTGTCATCAGCATTAGGCCCCTTTCAGGTGTTTTTGCCCTCCACCCTTGCTTGAGATTTACCAAATAAGGACATGGATAATACTTTGGCTTCCTGTCCCACCTCCCAGCCAACAGACATAGTGATACTCTTCTTTGTTATCCACCATTGGGTTAGATTTCAAGCCAAGATTGAGCGCCCACCTCCCAGCCAATGGGAGAAGGGACAGCTGGAGTGGGGGTGGGGAAAATGGGGCTTGACTGTGTTAGGGTATAAATTCTTGTTCTGTCTTTTGTTTTTTTTGTTTGTTTGTTTTAATTTATTGACTTGTTTATTTACTTTTAGTTTACAAGATTCAGTTCTAGAATCACTTGAGTTTCAGATTTTCTTCCCTCCTTTCTCCCCCCCACCATGGTGGGATACAATCATGTATAGGATCTGCAAACACTTTCACATTGTACAATAGTCTGGTTGTATAGAAGTGATGCAACCAATGGAGCAAATAATGGGACAAAAAGAAAAAGAAAAGAAACAAAAGAAACAAAATCAAACATGGAGAAGACCAACAGCATGTGTAGCTTCAGTCTCCATTTAAACTCTGGTCTTTCTAGATCTTTCTCTGAGTGTAGATATCTCCTTCCATTCTGAGACTTGTAGAGTTGTCTTTTAACTGTGCATTGCTGAAAAGAGTCCAGTTTATCAAGGTTGGTCATCACACATATGATGTATCTGTGACTGTGTACAAATTTTTCCTGGTTCTGCTCTTCTCACTTAGCCATCAATTTGTAAAAGCCTCTCCAGGTAATTATGAAGTCCATTTCCTTCCCATTTCTTATAGCACAATAGTATCCCATTACATTCATATACCATAACTTGTTCAGCCATTCCCCAATTGATGGGCATCCCCTAAGTTTTCAGTTTTTTGCAACCACAAACAGAGCTGCAATAAATATTTTTGTACGTATGGGTCCTTTTCCCACTTCTATGATCTCTTTGGGATACAACCCCCAAAGTGGTATTACTGGGTCAAAAGGTATGCAATTATTTATAGCCCTTTGGGCATAATTCCAGATTGCTCTCTAGAATGGTTGTATCACTTCACAGCTCCACCAACAATGCATTAGCATTCCAATTTTTCCACATCCTCACCAACACTTGTCATTTTCCTGTTTTATCATCTTAACCAATCTGACTGGTGAGATGCGGTACCTCAAAGTTGTTTCTCGGATCAATAGTGATTTAGAGGATTTTTCCATATGCTTAAAGATATCTTTAATTTCTACCTCTGAAAATTGCCTGTTCATATCCTTTGTCCATTTATCAATTGGGGAATGACTTGTATTCTTATAAATTTTACTTAATTCCCTGTATATTTTAGAAATGAGGCGTTTATCAGAGACACTGGTTGTAAATATTCTTTCCCAATTTCCCACTTCCCTTTTAATCTTGGTTACATTGGCTTTGTTTGTGCAGAAACTTTTCAATTTAATGTAATCAAGATTATCCATTTTGCATTTTATAATGTTCCCCAACTCTTCT
>CM053601.1:40456358-40541608 GCA_028646575.1 Pseudocheirus occidentalis | reverse complement strand
AACAAACAAAGTCCCATCCTGTTCATATCTTCAGTCAGTCACTGAGGAGCCAAATCCAAAATCTGTCTGTCTCTGTAAAAATTATTCCTTATAAACACTGGCCTTCTCCCAAGTCAACAGGGAGTGTCTCAGCCAATAGCATTCTTCCACATCAACAGGGGAATTCACACCTTTTCACCAATGGACAGAGTTCTATACTTAGCCCTAAGTATCTGATCAAACAAACTGATTACCATTACAGGAGGGAAGAAGAGAAAAAATCTGGAACTCAAAATTTTAAAAACAAAGTTTTAAAAAATTGTTTTTTACATGCAACTGGGAAATAAGATACACAGGCACTGGGGTATAGAAATCCATCCTGCCCTACTAGAAAGTTAGGGGGGTAATGGAGGAAGGATATAAAAGCGAATGGATTGGGGGGAGGGGTATTCAGTAGACTTGCTATTCTGGAGTGGGGGGTAGGGGAAAGATGGGAAGTAAAAAGTGTAACTCAAAATCTTGTAGAAATTAATGTTGAAAACTAAAGCTAAATAAATTTATTTTTAAAGTATCTCCAGAGAGGGAGGGGCACCGGGAGGAATAATGATGATTTTAAAAAAAAGGTATGTCAATACAATTTACTTTTTTTTAAAACAAAATCCTTGTCATAGAGAGAAGCCATATTTATCATCAGCCATATTAACTGAAGGAAGAGTAGACAGATGTATATTTAAGGAAAACTCTTAATTGAGAAGCCCAAAATTGAGGTCAAGAAGAAGGAGAAAAAAAAGAACTGCCATAACCCATAGTATTGGGATACTCTTACTATTGGGTTTTTTCTTTTCATTTTTGTCTTGGACTTGAAGTGACCATGTAGCACTTAAGAGCATGCCCTTTGGGGGAGGGGGCCACAATATGGAGAATGAGAGTATTTCAGGTTCATCTGACAGACAAATTGTATACCCTATCTGTTTCCGCAGAGAAACAGTAGTTCTCCATGAAGCCAACACAGCACGAGTAGAATTTTTCCCATTAATGAACTATCTTTTTCCAAGACATTCTCTTGCCTGAGGATGATTGGTTGCAAGTCCCTCTTATGTCTCTGCAAATGCCATAGCCCTGCCTTTTTTGCTGAAGAGGTCAAGAGTCCTATGTATTTGTCTCATGCTATAAGGTGACTTTTTGAAAGATTTCCCCCCCTGGAGAATGTTTTGTAATCACTACCTTAATCGAGATTCACTAGGATGGAGGAGAGCAAGCTCCCTTGTGTAGGGGTTGGGGAGAAAAGGAAGAAATTAAGAGGGTAGAGCTAACCAAATTTCTAATTTTGCACCTGCAACCAGCACATTTGTTGTAAAATATTGTAAAAAAAAAAAAAAAGAACAAAAATCAAGGTGCATTTTTGTGATAAATACTGCAACATTTTGAGTATTACTCATCTCCAATATGGTTGAAAAATTATAATGCCAGCACTTTATGTTAGAGGTACTATAGTGCCACAAATGAACCTTCTCTTGCAGTAAAACTTCTTAAGCCTACTGGGTATTTTATTTGCTTAATATTGGCTATAAAAGTTTATGAAAAGGTTGTATGGTCCTTTTGTCTACCTATTACAACTCTTATAATCTAAACTCATCCCTTTTATTTTTCTATCCAGCAATGTTTTCCGTTCATTTGTTGGGATTTTTTGCTTTGTTGTGGAAGGATGGGGACCCCAGACCTGTGATTTTATTAGCGAACTCTCTGGTATGAAACTCCACCCAATAATGCAGAGCCACAGTTCAACTGTAACTTTGCCTTGGAGAGGTGACTGGGTCATTGAGAGATTAAGTGATTGATCCAAGGTCACATAGCCAGCATGTATCAAAGGAAGTATTTGAGTCCAGGTCATCCTAACTCCAAGGCCAGTTTTCTGCTGATTATTACAAATTACCTCTTACTATGAGAGATAAAGGAAGGGGAATAACTAATTACCAAGCTACACCCAAAACATAACAAACAACACAAGACATGGTACAATAGATCAACACAGAAGTTCCCTCCTTGGATCCACTGGAAATAATAAATGTTAAATAGTTGAACCAACAACTATTTTTTTTTAAAAGACTAATATTAAGGACCAAAAGGCTCTTGTTTTTTAAGGACTCTGTCACATGATAAATTAATGAACTCTCATATTTCTTTTAAGTCTACAAAGTTATCCTGGGTTGGTTTTCAGAACAGTTAGAAGAATGGTTACATAACCACCCTTCTCACAATGAGAAATTATTTCATCCAACTCTCATTTTAACAATTCATGGATTGACACCTAGGATATTTCTAGAAAGATAGAGTTCACTTTCTTTTTCTTTCCTCCTCCCCCTCCCATTTTTGCTTTCATTCAGAAATAAAGCAAGGTACATAAGGTCCAGATTTCCTCATTATAACACCATGATCCCAGAACTAAAGGGGGGAAAATATCAAGAGTGTTTTGTTTGTTTTGTTCTTTCATGTTTCACATTAGATTTAAACATTGATTGTTCAGAGGTACTATTATTTCTGCTGAGCCTTGACTACAATGGTTTTATATCATATTTATCACTGTCATTCATTTCACATGATTTATATAGTAACACTGTTAGGACTGCTTAAACTAACGGCATGCCAGTCTTTCCATTATAACTTAATATTTCTATTCATAAGCATTTTAATTTTAATGCTAACAGGTTTAGAGAAAAACTAAATTGGAGCTTTAAGAGACAGAAATATCATATTCTGTCTACTAGGAAGAATAGTCTTTGAACATACTCTTGAATGTTAATCAATATAATAAGTTGAATGTTGGCCTATCAGCCCTCTAATCTTGTCAAATGCCAGTCATGGATTACTCCCACCACCCTACTCCTCCTCCTTTCTTAATTATGCATGAGCTGCTGAATGGAGCTAGAGGAAGTCATGGAACTCTACTAATCGGGTCAGCAATAAATGCATAGGATCTAATCTCAACTGAGCCCTCTGTACAATGAGAAAATCCTTTTACTCCTAATAGAATATAGCAGGTGGCTATATGGTACAGTAGAAAGAGCACTGGGATTGGAGTCAAGAAGGCCCAAGCTCAAATCTGGTCACAGACATTTACTAGCAAATGGATTAATATTTCAATGCCTCGGTTTCCTCATCTAGTAAAATGGGTGTAATAATAGCTCCTACCGACCAAAGTTGTAGTGAGGATGAATGACATATTGGTAAAGTACTTTGCAACCCTTAAAATGCAATAGCAATGCTAATTATTATTAATCTTCTCTCCAGGAGCAGCACTGTTCCACCACCCTCTAAGCTGAGGATCTTAACTTCATCCTTTGCTGAAAAAAATCAAAGCCATTCACTGCAAACTCTGTCTTGTCTTATTCCATTAATTTTTCATTCTCTTGACATTACCCCAAGCCCACTATTATTTAATGAAATATCTTTCTCCTTACCCAAGGCCAACCTCTCCACATGCAGCCTTGAACCCACTATCTCCTGATTCCTCCAGCAGGGTTGCCAGCACCATCAGCCCCCTCCCTCTAGTCTTAAATCTCTTCCTGTCTACTGGCTCCCTCCCTGCTGCTAGTCACCTGCCCAAATCTTCCCCATTCTCAAAAAATCCTCAAGAGATCCTACCAGCCCCCTCTAGCTTTCACCCTATATTTTTCCTCCCCTTCTTAAATACCCTGAAGAAGTCCTCTTTATTCAGGGCTCTTCCAAGCTCTCAGAGATCTAGTTTCTTACCTCTGACCTCATCACTTAATAGTGAAACCACTCTCTCCCAAGTTACCAATGATCTCATAATTGCTAAAACTAATGGCCTTTTTTTTTTTTTTTACAGTCCTCCTCTTTCTCTATCTCCTGGTGTTCTTTGTTATTATTGGCTACTTTGTCCTCAGGACTACTGTCTCCTTTCCCAAATCCTTTCAGGATTTTGTTTTCCCCCTCCTGACCACTCCTCATTCTTTTTGCTGAATCATCAATAGTGTGTTCTCTTACTGTGACTGTACTCCAAAAGTCTGTCCTGGTCATTCTCTCTTGGTACCCTCATCACCTCACATAGGCTTAATTAATTCTATTCTAATTAACTCTATGCTGCTGTAAATAATTTATCTCTAAATTCATCCCTAAGCTCTTTCCTGAGCTCCAGTCTCACATCACCAAATGGCTATTGGACTTAGACATATCTAATAAGAATCTCAAACTTAACATGCCCAAAACTAAACTAATTGTTATCCCCCTCAAACTCACTCCTCTTCCAGACTTCCCTGTCAAGGCCAAAACCATGCTTCCAGTAATGCCATTTCCCAAACTCATCACTTCATCTGACACATCTAATCAATGACTAAACCTTGTCATTTCTATCTCTACAATACTCTTCACTCATGTAGTCCTCCTTCTTTCTAATTAAGTGACTACCCCCTTAATTGAGGTCCTCATTACCTCACACCTGGACAAATGCAATACACTCCTAATTGGTTTCCCTGTCTCTAGCCCCTCCACACTCTAATAGATCCCCTGTAGAGCCAAAAGAATGAATTTTCATAAGTAAGTATCTGACAATGCTATACTGCCTCTACATTCAAACTCCATTGGTTCTCTATGATTTATCTAAAGAGATATAAACAAAAGCAGCTAGGTGGCACAGTGAATAGAGCACCAGCTCTGGTGTCAGGAGGATCTGAGTTCAAATCCCAGCTCACACACTTGACACACTTACTAGCTGTATGACCTTGGACAAGTCACTTAACCCCAATTGCCTTGCCTTCCACCCCTCAAAAAAATAAAGAGATATAAAGTCCTCTTTTTGAGATTTAAAACTATTTACAATGTGGCTTTCTTCAATCTTTCCATCACTCTTACACATTGTTATCTTTGATGTATCTCCAGTCCAGCCAGACTGGTCTTCTTGCTGTTCCTTACCTATGATATTTCATAGCCTTTCTCCATACCTTTGTCCTAGCTGTGCCCTCTGTATGGAATGCCTCTTTGCTCACCTATACCCCTTGGGATCCCATTTTTTTCCAAGACTCAGCTCAAGCTCCATCTGCATGCAGACTTTTCTAATACACCCAGCTTCTAATACATTCCTCTTTAAATTTATCTTTTATATATTCAACGTATACCTATATATGAACATATTGCACACCCTCCTTATTAGAATATAAATTCTCTGAAGACAAAGAGGGCATTACCTTGTGTCTTTAGATCCTCAGGATCTTTATGCTTGACATATAGTAAGTATTTAATAAATGCAAAGTTGAATGATTACCTAATGACTGAGCTGGGATTGAAACCCAGGTCTAATGAGTTCAAGGCACAGAGGTTTCCTCCTGCTCCACAATAGCTCTAATAGTAGATATTTTGTGCAAAGATATATATTTTTTCTGTCTTTTGATTATTACTAAGATATTAAGCAGATTTAGAAAGTTCAATTATTTGTGCTCAAATAGAGTAAGACCTTTAAGGAAAAAATGTGGTGTGATTTACATTTTTAGTTAGGAAATGTTTCATTTTTCAACTTCATAGGCAGTCAACAAACATTTAATAAGCATTTACTCTGAGCCAGGCACTGTGCTAAACACAGGACACATGGAGCCACCTACCCTTAAGGTGCTCACATGCTATAGAGAACATTAAAACTAATAAGCTACATACAAGATGAATGCAAAGGAGATAAAAGCTAATCTCCATTTGAACATATTTCTAACTTTCAGTCTTTAATTTGGGGAGAAGTTTAGATATTGATAAATTTATCTTTAATCTAATTAGGTATATTAAGTTTACCCCCATTGACTTGTCCAAAGGAAAAAAAGGGTTATATCCATACATACTCACAACATTAAGGGAAATTTTAAAAAATATTTCACAATAAAGAATGATCAGCTCTGATACGGTTTACAAATTGCATGTATTAAAATTGTCCTTGGGGACTTTTGTCCTGCATCAATTAAGTCCAAATTTTAAAAACAGCAAAGAGTGTGATGGGTACAGTTTAGATACAGATACATAATACAGTTAATTGGAAGATATGACGGCTTGAGTCCTAGTGCTTCCATTGACAGAGCCTTAAAAAGTACCAGCATTTCTGAAATTCAAAGAATCTGAGAGCCAGCTAGAATCCTAAGGAAATGAAATAATACTTCTGCATTTGCCTGGTATAAACTATTATTATTCAGACTCCCTGGGTGTGTTTTTGTAAGATACAGTGGAAGAAGAGCCACAGACAACAAGGCTACTATCAGTGGAGATCAGGGGAATACCATAGACTTAGTATACCTAAATTTCAGGAAAAGTTTCTGTTTCAAAAAGTCTCTTAAAAATCTCATCTCCTGGATGAGACAGAGAGACATAAGCTGGTACATAGAACAGTTAGGCAGAATTCTTGGACAAGTGGAAAGAATGGGAGAATATTGACTGAAAGGCTGTGTCATGGTGCTAGCATATTGTGTTGAAGAACCTAGAAGCAAGACACCAGCATGTTCAAAGGAAACACCTATGAAAAACTTAAGACATGGCACAGACAATAACTGCAAGTGTGAATGGGCTGCAATCTGTACCACTGGAGAGAAGAGTCACATCCAGGAACTAACAAATGTACCAATGTATGGAACAATTCAATCTGGAGAGGGAGTTCTAGCAGACTGCTTCAGAGAGCTGGCCTCAGTCATCTCTTCTATTGGTCATAGAGTTAGATTAAAGCTTAGAGAGTTGTTTACAAAATGTGTAAATTTGTTGATTATGAATTTGTAAATGACATGAAGTTTCAAAAGACAATCAATACATTGGATTACAAAATCAGAATCAAAGTTATGTGGACAAGTCAAAATAATAGACTTAAATTTCACTTAAATTCAGTTGTGATAAATAAAAATTCTACACTTGAGTTCAGAAAGTTATCTGTATAAGCATAGGAGATGTGACTGGGAATCAATTTTATGAAAAAGAACTGAGGGTCTCAATGAAATATTAGTGCAAAGCATTCAGTTAAGAAAGCCAATGTGATCTTAGGTTGCCTCATTAGAATCACAGCACCCACAATGAAGATGGACAACATGACTTTTGTCCTCTTCCTTAGCAGATGACAGCTAGAGTTTTGTGTATATTTCTGAGCCCCACATTTTAAAAAGAAAATGAACAATCTGTTGTTGCTGTTGTTCAGTTGTTTAAATCATGTCTGACTCCTTGTGTGTGACCCTATTTGGGGTTTTCTTGGCAATGATACTAGAGTGGTTTGCTATTTCCTTCTCCATCTCATTTTATAGATAAGGAACTGAGGCAAACAGGGCTAAATATTCTTTGGTGTAATTACTACAGAGTATACAGAGAGAGGTAACTATAGTAGTGAGGAGACTCAAAGCCATGCCATTAAAAAAATCACTTAGAACAACTGGAGATCTTTAGCCTGAAGAACTTAGTGGTGGGTTGCTAGACTGTCAGGTGGATGAGTGATTGGGTTCTTTCTGTTTGGCACCAGGACACAGAATAGAAGTAATGGGTGGGAACTCCAGAGTGTAAAGAGAAACTTTTTAACAATTAGGATTGTTCAAAAGCAAAATGGACTACTTTGACAAAGAGTGGGGTGACCCCTCTGGATGTCTTCAGGTAGAATTTGGTTGATGATTTGTTATAAAGGGTATTTCTGTTTAGCTACATGTTGAACTAAATGATCTTGGGGAACCCTTCCCATTCTGAGATTCTGTGATTGTGTTATCCTACTGAGAGGCCAATTTATGGGTAACTTCAGGGTTTTTTTTCTCCATTTATTTTCATTAATTCTGAAATACTTCAAAAGTTCAAATGGCCCAAAGCCAGAAATATGATAATACAACTGAGTTCAAGATGTGCTCAGAGATAGAATAAGTGAAACTACAGATGGAGTTGAATCCACAAGTGAAAGCCTCCTGTGAGCTTAAAATTAGCCAGGATTATTCATTTCTCCAGCCAACTATCTGTTCACAAAAATAGAGATTTAGCTTACTATAGAGAAAGCTGAGATCCAATGTGGTTTTTTTCTTTATGCCATTAAAAAACTGGTCTAAAACAGCATAAAGTCAAAATCTTTGAGGCTTTATGCTAGATTCAAAGGCTATAGTCTCTTTTATAAGGAAATGGTAGATAAGGAAAGTAACCTTTGAAATATTTAAGCCCCTTTAAATGCTAAATGTCTGATCTAGGAATTCTATCTCCCCATTAAGTCAAGTTTAGGTTCTTTAACTAAGGCAAAGCTGCTGGCAAAGGGAGAGGTGGGAGAAAAGTAATTTGAATTTCATTTTCTTTTAATCCCTTAGTCCATATTCTCATAACCATCACTAGAGTAAAAGGAAGTCTGTAGTCCATGGGAATGAGAAGCCAAGGTTTTGGACAAAAATAAACAAAAAACAAATAAGAGTGAACAGTGTTATAATTCTCTGCCAACATTTGTGATAAGCAAAAACAATCCATCAAACCTGGAAGCACCATTATTACTTAGGTTTTAAGATACTGACTTTTCGTGGACCTGTTGGCAAACAAGCTCTAGATGAAAATCTCCCTATCAGGATTAATGAACTCTCTATACTTGAAGATTCGGTTAAGGGAAAAACTAGGTTTCATTACTTCTTAAGCTCTTAGTCACTCTGTTAGTAATACACAAAACTTGATAACTGTGAAAAAGACCCCAGGGCTCTGGGTTGGTTCAAAACAGTAAGTATTATTTCATTTTAGGACATGCAGGGTTAATTTTTTTTTCTTTTCACCATAAAAGCCTAGGTTAAAAAAAATAGCATAGAGCTAAAAATCTTAAAAGATGCCTTAGTCTCTTACCTGATTACAAGTATTAATGTCTATTCCTCCTTTCAAGTACTCCACCACTTTGTCAAGATTGCCAGCTCTGGCCGCTCTGAGAAAGCTGGCATTGCTGTCAGACTGTAGAGAGAAGAAAAACCCTCTGGTGAGATGCAGTTAAGAGGAAAAGCAGAATCTGATAGAGTCTCACAAGTTTGGATTTCAAATCAAAGCAGTTTAGATAGCAAGACTTCTTAATGTGAGGCTTAACCTCAAGTAATTTCACTTAATAAAAAGTGGCAATAAAAGATCACAATTTTTCCTGAGAGTAGCTAATGTTTGCTCAAATTAATGACAAATGTGCTCTACTATTTCAAAGAGAAGAACCCAAAGTTAATGCTTGAAAATAATTAGTACCAATTTATTCCCAATCTTCAGCACGAGCCTGAATTTGAAAGTAAACTTTTATAACCCTGAAACCTAGGGTTGTTCCTTAGTGTCCCAAGCCTAAATAAATAAATTGCAACTCTAGTAAGAATCAGGCAGTGAAAAGAAAATTAATTCTTTTTTTTTTTAAACTCCTTTGCTGTTTGATTTTCCTGTGTATCTATCTCCGGGAGAACTCTAAGTAACAAAGGTTTAATCCTCTCTTGTGAGAAAACAACAGAAGTTGATAAGGAGACCTATTCAGATGAAGCCAAAGTAAATACTGAGGGCCAGCCAAATTATACTAGAAGTTGGGGGAGTGGGGTAGGGGGAAGAGGGGAAAGCTGAATTTAAATCAGCTGGGATAAGCCCCCGTCTAAAATCACCTGGGGAAAAAAAGATGATTAAAACTGTGACTATACTTATTCCATATTCCTTCCTGACTTCCTATTTGCTGATGGATTTCCTATAAAATTACATTGAGGACATTTTCTAAGCCAGACTATCATATTCTGCATATTCAGCAGTTCCTTGTATATAGTAAACACTTAATACTAAATGCTTATAGATTAACTGACTGGTAATAAGAAAATAATGTAAATTTCTTGGGGCAGGAAGAGACCTTAGTGACAAAAGAGAGTTCTATTCTTTTTTATTTTTTTTGCTTTTTGGAGGGCAGTTGGGGTTAAGTGACTTGCCCAAGGTCACACGGCTAGTTTTTGTGTTTGTGTTAAGTGTCTGAGGCCGGATTTGAACTCAGGTACTCCTGACTCCAGGGCCGGTGCTCTATTCACTGCACCACCTAGCTGCCCCCTAGAGTTCTATTCTTTAGATGCAAAAATTGAAACCCAAGAAAGTTAAATGGCTTCTCTGGAGCTACAGAATCTCCCATATTATGATTTCAATATATTTTCAAAATAAATATCATATGATTATCCTTCAACAATAAGTTTTGAGCAAAAGTTGAATGAGGAGACAGTCACACAATTTACCCACTGTCAGGTTTGCCAACTTCCAAACAAGTACGCACCCATTACATTGAATTATTTTATCTTAGAATGCCATTGGTAGATGGTTCAGGACAACTATAGTTTCTAAGACAGCATGTCATGATGGAAACAGAGATCATTTACTCTATAACCTTGACTTTGAGATGATTTCAATACTTCTAATATTATTTACAAGTGAGTGGGAGATTATCAAGCTTTGAGACTGAACTAAGCAATTCTCAATTGATTGCCCATAAATACATATACTATAGATTTTTAAAATCTTATATATTGTTTACAACCACACATAACAAGGTTTAATCCTTAAAATGTCTCACCCTGCTTCTTAAGGAATGCAATATAGAGGTGATCCCATACCGTCTCCTCTAAAGACAATACTGTACTCTCCATTCCTCCTTTAACTAGTACACATAGCAACCCATATAGAAGGTATCTGCAATGCTGCAATGACTGTGAAATATAACCTGCTTACTCTGTGACGTTCAGTAGCTTATCTCAGCTAATTCTAAATGTCCACAAATATTCTGCTAGTTCAGGATCCTTGCCACACCACTTTAAAATGAAATTTGAATCTACTCATGTGCCTTCCTTGGCAACAAAAGTAATACTCAAGCACAGTTCAATTAATCCACAAAGAAAACACCATTTCTGTCATCTGAATGCTGTTCATGCACTCACACACACACACACACACACACACACACTCACAGATGGCATAAAGCATTTTGTCCAAGGATGAAGACAGGAGAAGATTTAGCGGGAAGATGAGCCAAGAACATTAGATTTTACTTCTATTCCTTATTTTCATGACATAGAACTTTGAGTGATGAATCACTAACAACGCTATTCACTAAAGAATAGTAATCTCATGTAACTGAGAATGAAATTCTGAATCCTTATGTTTCTCATGGGCACCTAGATGCAGGAGAATGGAGGGCAGGGTCCTAGGTCATGTATACTTAGGAATCTGCTTTGAGTGATTCTTTACCTGAGGTGGAGGGTGAAAGTGGTGGGAGGTATGTGGTCTTTCAAAGTTATTTGACTGTTACAGCCCAATGTCTAAAGTGAGTAACCTGGAGAGCAAATCAGGGAGCCCTTCCTTTCCCTGGAGTATTAGATGGAAAGTGAAAGGTAGAGGTATGCACGGGTCAGGTGACAAACTTCTTGTCAAAGCAGCAACTAGTGGAGACCTGGAGCCTAGTTGGTTATAGAGGGTTGAGGAATGTTTTAGGTTCTCACCCTCCAGTCTTCAACAAGGTCAGTTCTACCTCCAAGATTCATTCAGATGTACAGTAAATTTAGCCCTGAAGCACGAAAGGAAGGGAACAAAGCTGGGCTGGATGCAGAAGTGTGGCAGTCCCAACTTTAATAGGCTGGTGAGCTGATTGTTAAATTTTCAGTATGAAAATTTACACTCATATCAGCAAAAAGCTACAGAGCATGGCTTATTTTCTTCTTTTGTTGTCTACCCTTAAGAAATAATAGAAAAATGTTAATAATACAAATTAAACTTCAAGGTGTGTTGTACGTACACCTTCCCCCATCCTCCCTCCCTTGTTAAATATTTACCCACACACACCACTGGGAGGCTGTTTATAAGTTCAGAACTACTTTACACACATACACACAAACACCCACATCCTGACCTACAATGAGGCCAATCTATAATTAAGACTGCTGTCAGAAGGGACTAGGGGAAGCAGTAGGTAGTCTGATTGCCTTCCATCAAAACAGAGATGAAAGAGGCTTCAAGGAC
Organism: Pseudocheirus occidentalis; assembly: GCA_028646575.1. NCBI lineage: Eukaryota > Metazoa > Chordata > Mammalia > Diprotodontia > Pseudocheiridae > Pseudocheirus > Pseudocheirus occidentalis. The sequence goes on along the minus strand of CM053601.1, from coordinate 40,529,665 downwards.
TCATGGAGAGAGAAGTATTAAACTATTCCACTATGCTTGCCTCTGATGAAGACCAAAAGCAAGAAGGGTTTTCAAGGGAAAAGGGTATAAGTAACCTTTCATAATAAGTGACAGCTTTCCTCAAAAAAAGATTTAATGGATAGAAATGCCCTGTTGAGGAAATGAGTCAGTAGCATCTGTTAATATTTCTTGGGTGACAAATCTTGGATTAATGTAAAACCAATCTCTGTTTTAAATGGCCTCACATGCCACTCCTTTCTCCGCATTCCACAAAATCTAAAATCTGCTTTGACCATGTTTGTTAAAGGGCACTGAATTGATCCAATTATTTCAATCTTCAGCTTTCTGTCTGACTGCAGACAAGAAATTCAATGGCTGGTTCCCACCTATTTTAATCTGTAACAGATGGATATCATTAAAACTGTCCCTTTTACAACCCTTGGCATTGTACCTCAAGCCAAGAAAGAAAGATTTCTTCCTAAATTCCTTTCGACAAAGTCCTCTACATTTTTCAGTCTCTAAGTGTTAGAAAAACAGAATATCTTTCTTAGCACACAGCAGGATAAAGAAGAAAGGCAACAGAGGAATTTGCATTGACAGAGGCATGTTATATAGCCTAAGGATGAGAGTCAATTTGACACTCTCTAGTGCACGTGAGAAAATGAAAGAGTTATGTCTACCCTCACCTAAGGAAAGCACAAGATAATCTCAGGGAACAGTAGGGAAGTCTTAGAACTTCTCTAGGTTCCTTTATACTTACTTGTAAAATGGGAAGTTGATAACGAGCTAAACCACCCCCTTTAAATTCTAAGGTAAGGGGAAAAGAAGTCAGTTATTTGAAAGAAATAAAATCTTGGAAGGAAAATACAATATAAAGCCCAAAGCAGGAGATATGGTTTCTATAGTTCCATATAATTCTTTGCAAGGCAACTGGTTCATTTTTCTCTTTTCCTTTTAAGAAGTGAGCAGTATGGCAATTACAAATATATGTATTAATATCCACTGGGTTCCTTGAGTATTAGTGCTTCTCTGCCCTTGAAGGTGATTAGCAAAGCTCTTATATAGCCATTAGGTGTTGATTTGAACCATTTCTTAAGGGTATCCTGCATGGTGCTGGATCACTGGGACAAATGTTAAAAATACAGTATGGTCTGAAGCTGAAGAAGGAAAGTTTCCTAGTTCTTTATAACAGCAGATAAACTCAGACTCCTGTATTGGGAATTTCTTGGCAAAGATACCAGAGTGGTTTGCCATTTCCTTCTCCAGTTCATTTTACAGATGCAGAAACCGAGGCTAACAGTGACTTGACCAGGGTCACACAGTTAGTAGGTGTCTGAGGCTAGATTTGAACTTGGGTCTTCCTAACTAGCTACCTCCTAGGGGTTCCTAGGTGGTATAGTCAAAAAAAGTGCCAAGTCTAGAGTTGAGAAGACTCCTTTTCCTGAGTTCAATTAAAAAGCATTATTGATGCTTCAAAAGTTTAATGCAACTCTAGAAAATAGTTTAAATACTAGGAGGCTTAGGTTATCTGAAAACTTAACAGAGGATGCTTATTTGTAGCTTGATGTATCCAATTACCTTGCTGAAATCTGGACACAAAATAGTGATTAATTTCATTCATCTGTACGCATATGCATGTATGTATGTGTTTATATGTATACATATGTATAGTTATATACACACTTGTGTATATAGGTATCTATATCTATCTATACATACATATACATATATATGAAAATAAAATCTCCCCTACAAGACTACAAGCTTTTTAGGGGCAGAGATTGTGATTTTATTATTTGACCCCAAACCTGCTTTACAAAGTACCTTGTAACTGATATATACTAAGAATGAAAGAACGAAGGAATAACTTTGTAGAAGCAAGCAAAACATTTACCAAGTTCTGGGCTGAAGTGTTACTGTGGCTATACCATATACCATTTCATCATAATTATCGTACACTGCCATTTAAGGCATCATCACCAGTTGTGAAAAATCAAAGGTAGCTCATAAATACAACTTAAAGAGAAAAACTTTGAAATGTTTCATATAAATTTTAATGTTTAGTTATGTTAACATGTTAGTGCTTCAAGTGAAAAATTGAAATTGACTTAATAAAGAATTATATGTCTGAGAATTGTCTTTTCTTAACATTTAACATTTAACATTCACATTGTAATGTTAATGACAACCCAGAAAAATAAATTAATGACAAGGGAAAACATGGAAGAGGAAAATGATTTTATATACTTGGTATGTGCATACCAGAGATTTATTATCAATTGCCACCAAAGAATTTCTAAATGTTTTAAATAATTATTAAATCTATTAATTATAAATAAAAATATTATTCCTGATCATGAAGATGGATAATAACTTTTAAAAGTTAGTGATTTTGTAAAACTAACTAAAACATCTGGAATAGGGAAAACAGAAAGAAATACTTGAAAATCCTCTGCTTTCATTATAAACTAGAAAGCAGGAACAGTTTGTTAATTTTTTTAAGAAACTTTCTCTCAACCAAATTATTATAACTCTCTGACTTGTATCCATGTTAATATTCTGCTAAAATTTGAACATTTGGGGCCAAAACTGCATTAAAGTACTTAACGTGGTAAGAATACAGGACTGTGGTAAATGGAGCTAAATTAGTTTTTAATGTCTTTTTTTTCAGAACTGTTAAAATATTTCTTTTTAAAAATGGAGAGTATCTTGCATTAGCTTTTTATTATGCAAGATATCTTGCAGGGTTAATTTACCATTACTCCCTTGAGGTAACTGCAAAAATTTTTGTCCCAGGTGGTTTGAAAATTCTTCGTTTCAGAGACCATCTGCTTGAAAGGAGTCATCTCTCAAAAATACCTTTAAGAAGCAATGCAGATGAGGTGTTGCCCTCACCCTGAGGATTTCGTATACAGATTGCAATAGAGAGGTGAGAAAAGGGAAGGATATTTCCAAAAAGAGTAACTTGTTTGTTCAGGTTCGTCTTTCCAAGATATTGACCATTATTTCAGAATACGGAGTGTATGTTATACCTATTAGATTAAGATATTACGACTCTCAAAGCTATGTGTTTATGTATCTACAACACTCAAGACTACTCGAGTGAACTGATTTTCTAGTCTAGGGGATTATTCAATTATATTTTAAAATTCCATAAAGTATCATGATCAGTTATCTCTGGAATAGTCAGTATAATACAGAACACTTTTAACTTCTAGAAAATGAGATCCATTTGGAGCATACAGTAAAAACCATAATTTTAGGTTGAGACAAATCTAAAAATTGTGATTCCAAATTGGGAATATGCAGTGAGATTTCCTCAATGTGAAACCATGGTTTCCACCTTTCTGTGGTAATAAAAACATTTCAGTGATGCAATTATTTTATTTCCTCCACAAGGTTAGATTCAAACCCATGCATGTATGGCTTCTCATCAGGTAGCCTTTCTTTATGTTCTTCCATAACACCTCTCTGGAAGAGCCAGCAACATGGTTAAAGTCTTCCTCTAGGTCTTTTACTATTTTATGGATCAATTACTCAATCAACAAAGATTTACTAAGCATCTACAATGTGCCAGGAACTATGCTCTCACAAAAACACAGAACTAATCCCTACTGACAGAAAGCTTACATTCTAATGAGAGGACAACATAGATAATAAATATATATATAAAATTATATGCAAAATAAGAATAAAGAGAATGAATATAAATTTATACAAAGTAATGAAATTAAATATAATTGTAGATGGAGGGCACCAGCAATTTGGGAGATTGGGAAAGTCTTTATGTAGAAGAAGGTACTTGATCTCAGTCTAGAAGCATAGGATTCTATGAGGCAGAGGGGAGAAGAGAATGTATTCCCGACCAGTGGAAAGGAATAGAAATGGGAGATGGAGTAGGAGGAACAAAGAGAAAGCCAAATTTGGCTAGATGGCAGTGTGTGAGAGGGGTAATAATGTACAATGAGGCTTGAAAGATAGGCTGGGGACAAGAGGGTGGAAAGTTTTTAAAAGCTAATAGAGGAGTGTCTATTTTATCTTAGAGGTAGAGGGGAGTGATATGGCCAGATCTGCAATCAAGGGAAATAACTCTGGCATCAATGTGGAAAATGCTTGAGAGTGGGGAGAAATTTGAGGGGGAAAAACCAATTAGGACACAGTATGGAACAAGCAAGACGTGATGAAGGTCTGAAGTAAGGTGGCAGCTGTGTGAGCAAAGAATGGAAGTGAGATGGCAAGATTTGGTTACTGATTAAATATGTGAGATGAAGAACAGGAAAGAGTAAAGCCCATGTAAAGGTTATAAGCCTGGGAGACTAAAAGTTTCTTCAACAGAAATATGGAAATTTGGACATAGCATAGATTTGAAGGTTTGGGGTTTTTTTTGACATGATGCATTTGAGGTATCTCTAGGATATCAAATTTGAAATGTCTGATAAGCAACTGTGATGGGGGAGACAGACTAGGGTTGATTATATCTGTTTAGTCATTAGTATAATGATGACAGTTAATTCCAAGGGAGCCAATGAAGTCTTTGAGAGAAGGGCATCAGCAGTTAGAAGGAGATATGCATCTTGAGAAGGGAGAAGAGACTGAGATGAAGATATGTCAGAGAACCCAGGGGAGTAGTAGTGTCACACAAACTCAGGAAGGAGAGAGAACCCAGGAAAAGAAAGTTTCATTAGTGACAAATGTAACACAGAGGTCAAGTGGGATGAGGACTGAGAAAAGACCGTCGGTTTTGCAATTCAGAGGTCCTTGGTAGCTTTGGAAATAGTGGTTTTAGTTGAGTGAGAAGTTTGTATATCATATTGCAAAAGGTATAGGAGTGAGTAAAAGAAATGGAAGTAATGAACAGAGATAATTTTTCTAAGAAGTATGGCTAAGAAAGGAAGGATATACATGAATGAATGAAATGCATTTATTATGTGCAGGCCACTCTACTAGGTGCTAAGGATACAAAGAGAAAGTCATACTGCCCCTCAAGGGCCATTTTCCACAAGAGAAGACATCATACTCATATGGTACAGAATAATAGCTGTATAATGAGGGATACCTATATAGCAAATGACCTTTAGTCTGTCTGTTAGCTCTTGTTCTCTAGTAATTACTACCCTCTTCCCTTTTCTAGTCATAAATATTCTTTTTTTATTGCTTTTTTTGGAGGGGGAGGACAGGGCAATTGGGGTTAAGTGACTTGCCCAAGGTCACACAGCTACTAAGTGTTAAGTGTCTGAGGCCGAATTTGAACTGAAGTCCTCCTGACTCCAGGGCCAGTGCTCTATTTACTGTGCCACATAGCTACCCCAAGTCATAAATGTTCTTGCTGACATTTTCATTCCATACGAGTCCAGAACTCACTACAATATACAAAGATCTAGCACTTATTTGTCTATTGCCCTTTGAGTCAACCTGAAACACCAATTCTGAGTTTGGGAGATGCTATGATTCACAACCATATAGCACCATGAGGAGAATACTGTGCGATGTTTTTGTAAGCATAGCAAGGGGACTGTAAATGAAGGTGATTAAGGATAATGAAGGTGTAATTTGGTGATAAGAATTAGCATCTTTTGCAAAAGATAAAGTAAGACAAGGTTCTAAATCTCTTTTTGGCTTCTAGACCTTCTTGGCAGTTTGGTGAAGTGTGTAAATCCTTTCTCAATACAATGGTTTTCAATGTAAAACATCAAATATGTAGGATTGCAAATAATTATACCAAAATTAAGCTATTAAATATTTAAAAAATAAGTACCTGGATATCATTTTAAGAACCTCTCACCTAAGCCAAGGCACCACAAATTTTACTAGCTTAACCAAAGGCCAGTTAACAAGAAAAGGAAAACACTCCATGGTGGGTATCTCAGTCTCCAGCGTTTATTTACCTCCCTCCCAAATATAAACAAAAGGAGCTGAGTCAAGTTCACCCTTTTGCTCAAATACTGATCACATAGTGGATGAGTGGAAATGATGTATTTAAATGAAGAAGACATTCAAACTTCAGCAAACCAAAGAATTCAGGATTTCATATGTCCTGAAAACAAGCATATCACCTTGCATGCTGCAAGTATTTTAATCAGTGTCAAAGAGAATCACCCAATTGATTTTCTCTTGTAAGCTCTCTGAAAGCAGGAACTGATTCATTTTAATCTTTGTAGCCTCAGTCCATAATGGATAAGTAAGCGGTGTTAAAGCCCAGAAGATCTAGAATTGAATCCTGCCTCTCACATATATTGGCTATGTGACCCCAGGCAAGTTGCTTAACTTTTCAGTGCTCAAGGAAACATTCTAAGGCTGAAGGCTACAGAGAAGGTACTGTCCTACATTGCCAGAGTCAACTTCCTCACCAGAGATTGCCTTATACCTATGAAATCAAAGATCTAGTCCCTATCAGTGCCTAGAATATCGCAACTTTTAGTAAGTGTTTCTTCACTGAAAGTTTAAATGAGTAAAAGAATGAAAGTGAAAACTTTCATGGAATCATAGGTCCAGAGCAGAATTACAATTTTAATTTGAAACTGAATAAGGAATAAATGAATGGACCAAGTCAGGAAAATACTTCTCATTCTCACTATCAATGATCAAATTCTTCTAATTAAACTATTTAATGTCCAGAGTGGGATGATGATTTTATTATGAAACTGAATAAGAAATAAATGAATGAACCAAGTCAGGAAAATACTTCTCATCCTCACCACTGATGCATCAAATTCTCCTGATTAAACTCTTTAATGTTGATGAACAAAAATTATTTTAAATCATATGTAAATGTGTATAGAAATCTCTGTTAGGAAGTAAAATAAATTTTATCCACAGTAAAGATGAAACAGACCTAACTGGCTATTTTGAAAAGACATCGTTGTGTTCATTCAACTATATTCATCTTTTTCAAATCACTTTTTACGTTTAGACAAAAACTATATCTCACTATTAGTGTCTGTGGAATGAGGGCAGTAGCACAAGTTTTCTCATTATGCCTTGGAGATCTGTGAGGATTGAAGAAATGTTTGTAAAATATTTTTGTGCTTCAGAAGGTGAGTGTTATGTCAAATAGATCATCCCATTGCCTTACCCAATATCAATGATCCACAGAGACTTCTTGATAATCATCACTATTATCATCCATTTTATAAAAAAAATTGAAATAATCTGAGTATCAGCACTTTATAAAAGTGCACAGAAAGAGATAAAATTAACAAGAGATGTGTTCCTGAATTTTTTTAGTCTCTTTTTCAAAAGTTCATTACATATTTCCAGATCATAATTTCACAGTTCCAAGTAATGGCATCTAAGGATTTAGAGCTTAAAGGACCTTGGGCATCATTTAGGAACAGCTCAAGCATACAATGGCTCCTAATCTTGTGAATGGACTGATTTTAGAGATAGGGAAACTGAGGCCCAGAAAAGCTAATTAACTTGCAACCTTGCTTATAAGAGCAGAGAAGATTCAAATGCTACTTTAAGTTCTTACTATCTCTCATGAACCTTCAGTCTTTGACTGTCCTAAGCAGTATCAGAAAGCATAGGTTCAGATCTGGAAAGGAACTCAGAGGTCTCATTTTAGAGTTGAAAAAAAACCAAGAATCAAGGAGATTATTTGATTTGCCCATGTTCCTCCAAGTAAAAAGCAACAAAGATGGTATAGTCTAGAGCAGCGGTTCTCAACCTGTGGGTTATATTCAATTTGTAACAATGAAAATACATCCTACGTATCAGATATTAATATTATGATTCATAACAGTAGCAAAACTACAGTTATGAAGTAGCAATGACAATAAATCTATGGTTGGGGGTCCCCAAAACATGAGGAACTGTATTAAAGGGTCATCACATTAGGAAGGTTGAGAACCACTGGTCTAGAGTCAATGCTTTACATACCTACCCCCCTGAGAAAATTGCTTGTTGCAGCTTATCTATTTACTTTAGGACAGAGCAAAAACCAGGATCAGTGCCATCCAAACCCTGTACAAACCAAGAACTCAAACAAAAAGCTTGACTAAGAAATAAATGCATGTTCTACATTCATGAACCCTGCTAGGTGTGATACATTCCCTGGCATCTTGGAAAAAATTCACAGTAGCTGGGGTCCTGTATGACTTCAGTATGGTCCCTTAAGACTTGACTAGAATATATCTACTGCCCCAGATGCCCACTGTGAGCTCCCACCCAGATCTCTTGCATCTAAGGAGAGAATATGCTCTGTTTTCAAAGATTGCTGACTCATATCATTATCAGAGAACCACGGAAGGACACCAATCATAGGTACACCCTCCCCAAACCTGTGGCTAGGAAAATCCTACTTCTTGCCCTTCCCCCTGAATTCCTATGATTTTGAGAAAACCCTCTCTACACTTCTTTCACCATTTAATTCAACACTGCCACCATCTTCTATATAGTAAATTACCTTTTGTACAAATTCCTCAGCCTATCACCTAAGGTTCTTAAAATACGGCCCTGATCAACCTTTCCTTAATTGTTTCAAATTATTCTATATAACCCCTTTATTTTCCAGACTAATTAGATTACTAGCTGTATTACAAACTCCCATCTCCCATTACTATGTAATTTGTACCAGTGTCCCACTAGACCTTTCCTCATCTCTGCATTCTTGGAACTCTTATTTTCCTTCTAAGCTCAGCTCAAGTATCATTTGCTTCACGAAGCTTTCACTGAGCCCAGACAGTGTACAATTGCTCTCTCTTTTCTAAAAATATTTTGTTTTCATGTATCTGTATAAATATTATATACCCTGGTATGCTCCTTGAGGTCGGATTGTTTTCTTTTGGATCCCCAATATATAACACAATGTATTCCACACAGAAGGTGTCTAATACATGCCTGTTGAATTGAATTGGTTTTGAAGTTTAAAAAGCTCAGATCCAATATATGTCTGTAATATTTTTTAAAGAAATAATTCTTCAATAATCTCTAAGAATTCTATTTCAAATGAAATAATTGAAATACAATTAGGAATCCTAATACTATTGAATGTTTCTTTTGAAAGCTTTTGATTATTATTCATAAACTCTTGAAATGTATTCATAAAAATGTTTTGAATGAATTCACCATTCATTACATCACCAACATTGCCTCTGAACCTCAAAGTCATGCAGGCATTTACTACATACAAACACAAAACAAAATAAGCAAATAAAAAAAAACTTAAAAGAAGTAATCATTTCAGAACATAAAAACCCACCCTTAAAATAAGCAAAAGAATCATGAAGTAAAGCATGCTACAAATGAATGAATGAGCATCCATTTGACTAGAAGTTACCTTCAACCAAGTAAACATTTCCTCAAAATGCTTAAATCGAAGACTGCAGAATTAAGGAATCATGGCCATAATTATAAATCTTTGTTGTTGCCCTCCCCTTCTCAGTGCAGAATTAGTTAAATTAAAAATAAAGTTTTGAGGATAGGGGAGCTAATTCTTCTGATCCAGGGTATGGACATAAGACAGCCACTCTCTAAAGAAAAATAAGGCAATGCTCTTGGTTGAAACCTTTGTTTACTTTCTAGTAGGACAAATGGGCTTCCTTCCAACTTTGTTCTGCTTGCCTAAGGACTTTTCTGGGGTTTGATTTTGCTTTGCATTTTTCCTCCTTGGTATGTATTCCTGAAGCACTATCCTTTCCCTGCCCCCAACATAATGGACAGGCTTTTCTTTCTTTCCCTCTAACTATAAACATCTTATGCATGTAGGTAGGTAGGTAGGTACATAGGTATTCATCTATCTTTAAATTTAAAAAAAAACCCAACAAGATGCCATTTCATGTTCCACTTTCACTGTGATGAGACTTAGAATTCTGATTTTAAGAAATTTAGAAAATCAGATAGTTTAAAATAAAAAGAAAACTATATATTCTTTATTTTCTTTGCATTTTCTCTCCTGAACAAAGCACAGGTTTTCACTTCTACTGTACTGTAAATCTCTCCGTAAAAATAATCATTTTATCTCAAGCTTCTTTGTTCCTCAAACAGAAAGTATTCATTAATCTCACATTTTCATACTGAATATAATAGCTTACAGTAGGTCAAGTTCTTGGATCTAAGACATCAAAGATAAAGCTTATTCTCCGATGAATACTAAAATAAAAATGTTTCAGAAATAAAATCTTGGATTGAACCACTGGGGGAGAGGAGGAATCACACAATGACCTTGTGTTGAATTGATAAATATAAGGAATACTAAGGTTGTACATTATGTTTATATATCACCAACCTCAACTGTACTTTTCCTCAAATGTGGGAGTTTGCAACAAAATAATTACCATGATTTGTGTCTTAGAAGGCCAGGATCCTTGCAGGCCTTTTAAACTGAAGTCAGTGAATCAAATTAGCAAAGTAAAGCTCTTTTCTAAGTCTAATTTTGTAGCACCATGATAAAGCAATAAAAACTTTCCATAATATGTCAAGATAGATGTTGTATACATTTTTATAGAAAGAGAGTACCTGACTAGAGGCATAACTGAATTGTTGGAATTTAAAGCACTTTTTGATAAGGTTCTGATATAGTAAGTATCTCCAAGGTATTGGGCACTGTGCATTTTTATTGCAGAAGACATGTTCTTTGTCCCTTCTGTGTTTATAGGATAAAATGAAAGAAAACACAAATGAGGAAAAAAAACATACGAGGCAAGATTTGAACACGTAATGGTAAAGTTACAACCAAAAGAAACAATTAAAATCAATAATAACAGTACAACAATTGGGAAAAATCACATCACTTTTACACTAGGGACTCCCTTTCTGGAACCAAAAATGTTTAACCCATGAGATTTATGGATGATTGCTAACATGCTCAAGACATCACCATCTGCTCTTTCTCCTGGTTCATGGTGTCACACTTACCAGAGCCTCAGACTCTCTGACATCCTCACAGTTGTAGCCATAGTAATCTGGGGTTTTTTCCAACTCTTGCATGTTTCCTTGTGCTCTTATACTCTTCTCTGTATGACAAGACTGGCAGAGAGCTGCATTGCCCATATCACTGTTATTATTCCCTGTTGTCAGTGGGTCTATTCTCAGACTATGTGCTAAGTCCAAGGTTCCCAAGGAGAGGTTACCATTGGCAATCCAAAAGGATGATCCCTGGTTCCTTTGCACTGCTCCCTTACATGCCCCACACCAGTTCTCCCCATCTGCTAGCTAGCCCGTGTCAGAGAGAACTGAAAACCCCAGCAACCGCAGGCAACATTCAGTGACCACTTCCAATTCAGGCTCTGTCTGTCTATTTTTACACCTACCAGGCCAGCTATGCATGTCAATGGAGTGAGGGGAGGGGGGAGAAAGGCAGAGAATGAGGGGGGAGGAGGGGAGGAGTTATTCTGGTTTTTAGCATGCTACTAGCTTGCCTAACACATAGGCTTAAAGTTCTGTTGTATAAAATGCCTCTACATTGAAGAGTTATTGAATTTCCTTGTGAATTCTCTGGAATGTTTTTATTTATTGATTTATATAACATATGACAAATCAAACTGTATAATCAGTTCATGGGAGAAAATACTTGTAAAAAAACAGTGAATCATCCTTTCAACATCTAATATTCACTGAAAAAGTAATCAAAATAGGTTCATTTGGGAATAATATGAATGTTTTACATTTTCATAAAAATACAGTGGCAATAATTCAAGGTTAGGCCCCTTTGTTGGCATAAACTTTTGTCTAGATTACATTTATTGTTGCAGTTAGGAAAAAAAATTCCCTTCAACTTTGTGTAAAAGTCAACCTAGGGCAAGGCTTTCTTTAAGGGCCATGTGCCTTACCAACTCCAAGTTTTCGTGACAAGACCATCTTCCACTGAGATAAATGTAGCTAATAAAAAAATGATTTATGAGACAGCATATGGTAAAGCCATGGCATGCATTACAGAACATAATGGATTTAACATGATTTCAGGCCTAGCTGAAGTCCTATCTCTACCATCAAGCATTCCCCAACTATTCTATTCTTGAACAACCTCCACTCCATACCTTCAGTACATCATCTGTACCTCTCTGGACACTACGCTTGCCTAATTTGTTTTAACTGCATGTAAGGTTTAACTTTATCAATGGCAGGGACCATATCTTACACTTTTTTCTTAGCAGACAATAGGTGCTCCATAAACAATTTTCCATCCATCCATCCATCCATCCATCCATCCATCCATCCATCCATCTATCCATCCATTCCAAGGGCTCTAATAGGAGCTCAATAAATATCTGTTCAATGGAGAAGGGGGAGGGGGGTAGGAATCGTTATTGGAGAGCTTTATTTAGAAGCTTTGACTTTTTTTTTCTTTTTTAAAATCACACTATAAAAATTTGAAACTTTGCCTAGAAATGCCCAAATACTCTATCATTCAGATAGACAATTGTTCTTCAAAGTTGATTATGGCAACTTCCATATGAGATTCCCTTTCTTGTTATTTATAGTGATCTGATTTACTCTTAGATTAATAGTTCTGGAGATATGTTACAATCTTAATTCTATGGTTAAATGTTAATTATTTTTATGGTACTATCAACATTCAGGAAAAAAAGAAAATGATAGATTTATATCTATGCTCTTGACAGAGTTACAACAAAATCTTTATTCCTTCACAAAAGTTAAAGATTATCAAGTTCTTTTTTCAAGGCTCTGTAGGTCCCAATATGTAATGTTAAAGACTCTTCTAAAAACATTCAACCACTTCATCAATCCCTCACTTTGTTTTATTGATATATTTTTGAGAATTTATATTACATTTTGAAAATCTTCTATTATATATGTGTCTGCTTGTACGTATACACACATAGATATATGTGTATCTATGTTATAAATACTATGGTTCATGAATTCATATATGCTTGTATATATGTATGCTTGTATGTATATAGTTTATATATACACTATATATTAATAAATATGTGTATAAATAAATACAAATGAATATATATTTAAAATGTGCATGTGTGTATATATGCATACATGCATGTATACGTGACATACCCTACAAATGGATCACAGTTTCTACGTCCTAGTTTTTCTCAGTGTCATGGGAAAGGGCTATGCGTACAGTTGTAATTTTAAAAATATCAAATGGGGGCAGCTAGGTGGGGCAGTGAATAGAGCACTGGCCCTTGAGTCAGGAGGACCTGAGTTCAAATCCAACCTCAGACACTTAACATTGGCTAGCTGTGTGACCTTGGGCAAGTCAATGAACCCCAATTGCCTTGCCTTCCCCCTCAAAAAAATACCAAATGAATGACAAATAGCACTAGTGCAGCCATATAGTTAACATTATGAGTGAATCAAAGAAAAGGCATTTATCAAGTGCTTACTATCTACTAAGTGCCAGAGATATAAATTTAAAGAACAATAGTTATAATCATCATAAACTATAAAGACCTCAGTTTCTCATGATTAAGTCTTCAGTGTGACAATATTCCTCATTTTGAGTTTCCTTGGACAGATTAAGTATGATGCAGCCATCAAGGTTACAGAATACAAATCGAGATTTGTGAGTTTCTGCCATGTATCTGGCAAAAGACCATTCTGTGGCCTTCAGGTGGGAAAAAAGATGTGTATCTTTGTAATTCCATTTTCATAGACAATGGTTTGTTGTGCTTGCCTCAAGCCAGCCTCACATGAACATTTAGGAGATAGAATTTTTCAAAGTACATTGATATCACTTTTAAAAGATCTCTTAGTCTGTCTTTTTACCACCATGGTAATTACTATTTTCAAAAAAATTTAGTATCTCACCACTGCACCTTCTTCTGTCCCTCCCACCCCAGAGAAACCTTTTTCTTTTTCATTTTTACAACCTAAAAGCTGGTTATACTCCCAGAACAATTCTCCCTTCCCTTAACATTAGCAGTGACATTTTTTTTCTTTTTTCCTAAAATGTCCTTAAAAGCCATAAAAGAGCAATTTTCTTAGGAACCTTTCTCTTCATAGAGGAAACACTGTCACAGGTACATTAAAGATGACTAGCCTCATTGTGAGTTAGAGAATTAAAATCATTGGAAACCTTCAGTGAACATGCAAATTATTCTATTTTTAACATTTTTATTTGCTAAGTGGGACTTGGCAATCTAACCATGAGGAAAACTCAGGAGTTAGGGTCCTTATTATTTCTTTGATCTAGGGACAAAATAATATATGTAAATAAAGCACTCCCCAGAGGAGAGTCATATCAAGAATTGATGCTAACAGTCTACTTCCATTGAGCTGCAACTCAGTGAAGGCCCAAGGAAGAAGAAAACGAGAGGCCGTCCATTTAAATCCCAGGTGCCCCTGTGGCTGTTGGTGGTTTGTATTTTCTACCTGAATGGAATTGAATAATGAACCTGGAAGATTTCACAGCTGTGAAAACAGAAATGTCCGGTGAATAGCTTCATGTCAACGATTGCACTAGGCCCTAAAAACCAGGCAATTCTTTATATTTTCTCCATGAAATTTTCCTGTCCGCCTGATCCTTAATGAAAAATCACAGGAAGAAAAAAAGTTGTATATTACTATCCAGAGTTGTCTTGTGCTGCCTATTAGTGAATGGTTAAATGTAGTCCTCAAGTTCAACAATTTAATCTTTTCATTAATATTGTGGGTCAGATGGTAGGAAAAGCAACTATTTAATTTATGATTTCATGGGTATAGGAAACTCCCAGATAATAAAACTACCCCAATGGATGCAGGCAACCTCCTCTGCAACTTAGAGTCTTGGAGAATTGCTTAGAGTGCTGAGAAAGTGATTTCCCAGGGTCCAAAAGTCATTGTCAGAGGCAGAACTAGAATCCAGATCTTCCTGGCTTCGAGACCAGCTCGGAAGCTAGGACACCATGTTGCTTCTCAGGTTAAATAACAATTCATATAAATAAAATGTTATTGACCTGAAAGAGAGGCTAGCAAAAACCATGAAGCAGTCAGTCAGTCAATAAACATTATTAAGGACTAGGTGCCAAATCCTGGACTAACTGTAGTATCATATGATGTATCATATATTGATACTTTAGCAAATTCATTATCTCATTTATTACATCATTGACATCTCATCCTATTCAAGGCTTTTCTATATTCTTTCATATATTTGGCATGGAGGTTAGATGTGATTCAACAGACTAAAGGTCTTCCTCTCAGCATCTTAATATTTCATAGATTGCAATCTAATACTTGAGCCATTGGTCAACTAGACTTTAATTCTCACTACATGACTCATCCACCAACTCTTAGGGCACCCATGTCCTTGACAGCATCTTTAAAAAACCATCTTGAGCATAATTCATGCTGTGAACTTATCATACAACATGTGTATTTCCACTTTCCATAATCTGGACAATATGCATTTCTCACTCACTTGGTTTTGCCTATAGGGTTCGATAGAGCATGCTCATGTTGAGTGATTTCATCTCAATGAGGATTGTCTTGAAATATTCTAAAATTCAATATAATCAACAGATCATCTGAAGAAACCCACCAATTATAAAGACTCCCTCTACTACTTGAACTTTGCACAGGATAGTTTCAATGACAATGGCAAGTATCTGCCTCTCTGTTTTAAGTATCACTTAGTGATCATTGGCATCATAAAACAAAGTTATCACTGTTATTGCTTCTATCAATGAGTCTTAAAATTTTTTGTGGGAGACACTATTGGAGAAAGATCTTTAAAATTTGGTTTTAGTCTATCAAGTCAAATGCTGTTCTTAATTCATGAAAAAAAACAGAGGAATATTATGTTCACTACAATTTTTGGTCAGTTGTGTGATTGTGAAAATGTAGTCTGCTGTTGAAAATCTGAAAATACTGGGGTGGCTAGGTGGTGCAGTGAATAGAGCACCAGCCCTTAAGTCAGCAGGACCTGAGTTCAAATGTGGCCTCAGACACTTGACACAGTTACTAGCTGTGTGACTTTGGGCAAGTCTCTTAACCCCAACTGCCCTCCAAAAAGAAAAAATAAAATAAAAATATAAATTTAAAAAAAGAAAATCATCTACCAAAGCCTGAATGTTCTTTTTGCTCATATCATTATAAAAGATAACTTTAATGTATGCATATTCCTGTCTTACAAAAATGTTATAAAAATATTGTTCCATATCACATCTATTTTTATATACCTTTGAATATTATCTACAAAAGTTCTCACAATAGTCTGGGTTTGCTGACTGATGTGGTTTCTGGACTCTTTAGGCCTCATTGTGACAATTATTTTTACATTAGTTATAATTCTCTAAGAAGTGGAGAAGTCAGAATTAATGTATTTTCTTTTATCCAAGTCCAATTTTTCAGAGTCAATAGCTTTCCTTAAAAGATAAGATCATTAACCATTGAAATCACACATCATGTCTACCCATCCTTATTCTGTCTTCTAATATGGCATTCATTTTTTGACCTGTGCTCTAACCAGTCAGGAATCTGAATGCACAAATACACATACACATTGATTTTGAAAATGATTTATGCCAATAGTCAGTCATTTCTTGTCTGTTGATTTCATTTTTTTCTGTGGCAACGTTCAGCGCTTTTCACATACATATATTTTGATTCTCTTCTTGTAGTATTCGTTGTCGATAGCTTCTGAATAATGTATAAGCTTTTTACCTCTTTTGTTTCTGATTTTCCAACACCGTCTGTAACAGATGCTGGCCCTTAACTTGCAGCTACCTTCATGGTGGTCCCCCTTGCCTTTGCTCACATAAACACTGCACAGTGAGATGACCGAGCATATCCTATGAAGTGATACTGCTTGTATTTCTTGTTATGTTGACTATAAGATGAAGCCATCTTAAACAATTCAGCCTTTGTTTCTATGAGAAGAAGCTATGAACTTTCCATCCATCTGGCTGCAATTTCTTCTGGTTTTATTTATAAGGAGTATTTAAATTTGGTTACAGTTCATTGGTACCAAAAGTAAGCCCCCTCCCATTGTGGATTACCTACAGTTAATGTTTGTGGATAATCAAAGAGCTGTGATTTTTAGTACCCTCACACTCTCTCACCAAACTGTCTCAGTTACTACAGAAGCACGAGTCCACGCAAGGTTAAGGACCGTTTTGTATGTGTATCTATTTCATAGTTCAGTATAGACCAAAGGCCAGCCATCTAGTGATTGATATTACTTTTCACACTTAGCTACACAGTATCCATGCCTGGAAATATTCTAGCAAAGAACTGGTATCTATGTAGATGCTGGACAAGGGGCATGTTTTCTACCAGAGCAGAACAATGTTACTGCTGTTTCTCTAAATATTTCAAAGGCATTAGAAAAAATTACTCAGAAAGCAAATATTTTCATGTTTAGCCAAACTTTGTTAGAATATATAGTTGAAATAAGGACATATGCTGGCAAGTAAAATTCAAAGTCCCCATGATATGATACATTTGCAGTATCTTGAGTTTCCATGTTCTTTTATCATTATTTTTCTCTTTACGGCTGTACTTCAAATCTATCCAAACATTAAAGGGATTAAAGACTGAGAACAAAGGCTTGTTTCTTGGTTATAATGTTATGAAAGTGGCTATTGAAGTCCTTGTACCAGCAGCTATGAATAACAGTTACTGCACAGTTTTCAGCTTTAAAACAAGAACTGAGAATCACAACAGACTTTACAACAGCCACCCAGAGAAGAAATTATTCTTTGGTTGGTGTTTCGTTCTACACTGAAACACTAACACTTACTTATTAACATTTTGGTCAATTATCAATGGCATAACACAAATTTTATCATTAAAGATAATTCCTCAAAAGTTGAATAACATTGTAAGCGGAATTCCCACAAAGGCAAATGTAGTATTTATGTTTTCATTATTTCACTACTATTACTTTAAAAACTGAGTGACTATGTTGTAAAATTACAGTAATTATATATACTATTTGGTTCTGATGGGAAATGAAATTATTTATACTGTTAAGGTGATAACACATAATTTTTTTATTGAGAAGGATCAACTAAGTGCTACAGTGGAGAGAGTGCTAAGCCCGAAAATTCAACTTCATGAATTCAAATCTGGCCTCAGATACTTACTAGCTGTGTGACCCTGGGCAAGTCACTTAACTCTGCCTTAGTTCCTCATCCTGTAAAACAAGATGGAGAAGAAAATGGCAAACCACTCTAGTATCTCTAATAGCCAAGAAAACCCCAAATAGGTCCATGGAGAATTGGACATAACTGAAAAATGGTTGAATAACAATAACACAACAATTAAAGCAAAAGTATATTAAGAGTAGGGAAGCTTAGGTAGCACAGTAGAAACAGCACTGGCCCTGGAATCAGAAGGCTCTGAGTTCAAATTCACCTTCAGATACTCATTGACACTTGTTAGATGTATGACCCTGGGCAAGCTGCTTAACCACAACTGCCTCACCAAAAAAAAAAAAAAAAAAAAAAAAAAAAGGAATATTCAAAGGCCAAACTTGTTCTGCCACTAAGTAACTGTATGATATTAAGCAAAATCATTTAATATCCCTGGATGTTTCCTCTAGTTTCTGAATTAATCTCTCAGATTTCTTCTGAGACTAAGAAAAAAAATTCACCAGTACTAAATTCTGGAACCCATTATCCCGAATCTTTTCTGCTTTTAAAAGCTCTTTCCCAATTTCTTTTATTCTCAATAGAGTAAAAGAGTTCACCACCTCTTACATATTATCAAATACCCGAAGACTTTTAATAAGCTATGATTATGCCTTCTCTTCTCTTAGTTGAAATAGACCTGATTGTGCATTTATTTACATTATGTCACCTGAACTCCTAGCCAGTACATCTGAACTCACAGTACCTTCACCACTAGGAGTGCTGGCTTGGCTAGTCACCTTATTTTCAACTTAAGTTTTGTAAACCAAATTAATCTAAGTACTAAAATTTTACTTTAAGGTGGCAAAAAGTAGCAATGGAACGAATGCCGTAGTCTAACTATGAATTGACAAAAAATGAAGTATGGGTGACTTTGGGAAACAGTGACACCTATGGGCAGCAGGTTCACAGAAGCAGATATGTTACATCAAAAGTTCAGGTTGGAAGGAATGCTAGAGAGTATTCTGGGAAGGTAGCTGCTGTCTTCTGTAAGGTATCTCTATAGATTTAAATGTAGGTCTTCTTAATTCTAAGTTCCACTTTCTGGGTATGCCAATACTACCTGGTCATTTCAAACACACTTTTCTTCCCCCAAAGACTTGGATGATTCTTTATGGGAGGAATAAAGGGACAGAAGAGAATAAACATTTTTATACTGCCATTGTGCCAGGCAATGCACTAAGCATTTTTTAAAATAAATATCTCATTTGGTCTCCATCTCACATGACCCTCAGTATACAAAAAATTCTTTCTATTTGAAAGGATATATATTGTGGAATGGGAGTTCCAGACATAACCATCTACAGAGGCATGGTTAGTGGCATCACCTTTCAGAACAATGTAGCAACCAGAAATTCTGATCACCAAGTACAATACTTCATACATACCTTCCTCCAACCTGTGAAAAACCTTTATAGCATACCCAGAAGGCCCCCTCCTCTCACGGACTTCATACACTGTGGACCATATTTGGGAAATGGTAACATCTGTAATGAGCAAGTTATATATTTACCTTTATTGGGGGGGGGGGGTGGATCTACACCTGTGATTTCACTGGTATAGGAACAGTGAGACAGGTGAGCAATTCACCTGCAATTTATAGAGAGTAGCCTGGAACAATGAAATATTAAATGACTTGTCCAGGGTCATGCATGCTCCTTCAAATATCCAAGAAGCAATTAATGCTAGACACCAGTCTGAGGTTTTTAAAGTATTGAAGAAATATCTGGATCTTTTATAACCAAAGGTTTTCACCAATGTAGTATTGTTCTTACCACTTACCCCCCTAAACTTTCAGAGAACAATGCCAAATTAATGATGATCATGCTTACAATATAATGACTTAATGATGCTTTACCATCACATTTTAAAGGGTACAGTCCTTCAAAGTTACCAGTTCCCATATAATAAACAAACTTTCTCTCTCTCTCTCTCTCTCTCTCTCTCTCTCTCTCTCTCTCTCTCTCTCTCTCCCTCTCTCTCTCTCTCTCTCTCTGTCTCATACACACACACACACACACACACACACACACACCAATTGATCTCCAACATTATGTTGTTGTTCAGTTCTCATTTTTTTCAGCGATCCCAATGAAGAGAACGATACAAACCATTATCTTAAGAGCAGTAACTTTTCTAATGGACACTAGTCATCCATGCGCTTTGTCCCAGCACCTAACATAGTCCCTTACACATAGTATATGCTACATGACGGTGCTTGAATAAACATGTGGTTGGTTTTTATCTAAATACAATAAGGGTCTCATTTAACATGTTCCACAAATGTCTTTCCAATATTAAAAAATGTTGGTGTTAAGAATTCAATGTGTTTGTTTTCATAAACAAGGAAACTGGGTAGATTTTCAGCTACTCTGTCACCACACACACACACACTCACACACAGAGAAATGCTATCATTGTTTATAGTCATTATTTTAGTATTAAAGGTAATAACAGCGGCTTCAATGTCCATAGGACTTCCCATACTATGTAGAAGCTAGTCTGAGCCTTGTAACAAGTCTTCAGAGGAGGTAAAGTATGATTACCTCCATGTTACAGATGAAGAGACTGATATTCAGAAAGGTTGTGACTTGCTTCTGGACATCCAGAGAGTATCAGAAGCTAGAACTGAAGCTGGGTTCTCTGACTCCAAATCTGAGACCCTTTCATCATGCAGCTTTTCTGTCATGATTTTTGGTTCAATGTGTTGATTATAATCAAAGGGCATTATGAAGATTTATAATTGCTTCAGCTTTGGTTCATTTTATATTTCCATCCTTGGAATAATTTTCTCTTTTAATAAAAGTTACTATTTAGTTTATTGAGAAGAGTACAGGATGTCAGAGGACTTGGATGTCTTCTTTGAATCACATACAAGACCTCGGCAACTTACTGCTTCTCCCTGGGCCTCAGGTTCCTCAACTATAAAATGTTGAGATTAAACCAGATGACCCTTGACATTTCCTCCAGATTCTAGATCTGTGATTCCCTAATGCTTATGCCAATTTCAGTGACTTTTTTTTACTTTTGCTCAAATATAATTTGTCTGATTAAAGTAAAATTCGATTATTTCCAATATATGTGAAACTCTTTATGCCCCTGTAAAGAGTAAAGAGTTAAAGAGTCTTCTGGCTGTTGGAGCCAATATGATGTAGAATTTGTGGAAGTCTCTACGTAAAGACTTAAACAACTTGTAAACATTTTTTCCATTAATGTTACATCCAATATTAAAAGAACTGAAAATCGTATGATTTTCAGCAATCAGGGCTGTTACATAATCAGAGCACTATTACATAATTGATAGATGAGGGCTGGCATACTGATGCATATGCAGAATTGTTCTAGTAGAGGTCAGTGCTAATGAGTTTTTCCTTATATGTTTTAAACAAGTTAATCAAAATTACTACTGCCGAGCTATTCATGTGCTCACAAACATAAATTAGTCAGTTCATTTTTACATTCCTTCCAGCTACAATTTTCATTCCAGACTGCTGTCTCTTCTAAATCCTGGCATATGAAAAATGACATTTCTTTAAAAAGAGCACCAGTAGCTATTCAAAACTGCCCCTACACAATGCCCAGGACAATGCGCATACTCAAGAAAGGACGTTGGCTGATATTAAAGAGATTATGGGACAGAAGACTGTGGGGTGCCCATGGTAGGCCAGAAAAGTCTTATGACTAACTCAACATTCCATCATATAGAAAGAGACAAGGAGAAAGAAGCCAGAGGAATGAAAACAATTCAGCTGTTGTATACCCCTATTAGGCAGTTATGCTTTCTAAAGTCAATCCTGACTTGTGAGTTGTCGTTTTGCCTGGGTAATTGTTATATGATATCCATTTTTTTTTTACAAGTCAGTTTGAAAAATAAAAGCTGCCCTAGGCATAATTCAGAAATGGATGATCAGATAGCTCTAAAATGGAGATAAGAGCCAGGAAGCCTTCTGATCTGCTTTGTAATCTAAAGTATTTGTTAAATTCAAAGTCAACAACCTAGCTTAGAACTTTAAGCATTTTTTCAGGTCTCTGGAAATGGTATAGTGAAGATGCTTTGAAAAGGAATGGTGCAAAACCACAATTCCAGCAGATTCCCAATTAAACATCCTACTGGGGGCGGCTAGGTGGTGCAGTAAATAGAGCACCAGCCCTGGAGTCAGGAGTACCTGAGTTCAAATCCGGCCTCAGACACTTCACACACACACACACACACACACACACACAAAACTAGCCGTGTGACCTTGGGCAAGTCACTTAACCCCAACTGCCCTCCAAAAAGCAAAAAAAATTAAAAAATGAAATAAAAATAAAAAAAATAAAATTAAAAAAATCCTATTGACCCCCTCAGAGGGAAATGATGGACTCAGAGTACAGATGGAGGCATCTTGGGGGGCATGACCAATGTGGGCATTGGTTTTGTTTGACTATATATGTTATTAATAAGAGTTTTGTTTTTCTTACTTTCTCAATAGTGAGAGAGGGAAAGGGAGAAGAAGAGAATGAGGATTCAAAAATAAAATTCAAAAATAAATAAAATTTAATTTTAAAAATAAAATAAAATGGAGGCAGTGAGGTAGCACAATGAATAGAATACCAGCTCTGGAGTCAGAAGGACCTGAGTTCAACTTCCACCTCAGATACTTAACACTTTACAGTTGTATGTCCTTGGGCAAGTCACTTAATGTCAATTGCTCTGCCTTCCCCCCTCCAAAAAGACCAAAAAATAAAATAAAAAGAATGGCATATTGTAGATACTTTTTGGCCCAATTATACCACTACTAGACATATACTCCAAAGAGAATAAAGATGAAAAAATCATATTAAAATATGCACACATGCATGTACATATATATGTATATATACATACAGATACATATATAACATTTTGTGGTTGTTTGGTTATTTCAGTTATGCCTTACTCTTTGTAACCCCATTTGGGGTTTTCTTCGCAGAAACACTGGAGCGGTTTGGCATTTCCTTCTCCAGTTCACTTTATAGATGAGAAAACTGAAGCAAACAAGGTTAAGTGACTTGCCCAAGATCATACAGCTAAATAAGTACCTGAAGCCATATTTGAACTTAGGTCTTCCTGACTCCAGGTATGGCACAATTAACACTTAGCTGATGTTTATAACATATACAGATACATACATACAAATATACATACACATACTATGATATTTTGTTTAGAGAAAAGAACTAGAAACAAATGCAGTCTTCATTAACTGAGGAATAGCTGAATAAATTATGATATATGGATGCTATGGAATATATTGTTGCTCTGTAAGAAATTATGAAAGTGACAATTTCAGTGAAACCTAGGAGGACTTGCACAAATTCATATAGACTTAAATAAGCAGAACTAGGAGCATAATTTATACAGTAATAACATTATCAAATGAATTACAATGGTTCATCTATTGATCCACTAACAAGAACATTGGGACCCACATCCTTTATTTGACTGGCTTCATGCCACTGGAGAGAGCATGAAACCATTTCTCTCCCTTCCCCTCTGCCCAAAGCTAATTCTTTTAAAAATGAACATTTCTCTAGATATATCTTTGGACTTTCAATTAAGTGGAATATTCATACAACACAATACATATTGCAAAGTACTTTGATTTCTCTTCTGCAGAAACAAATCTTTCCAAACCAATGAACAGATAAACTCTGTGCTATGGTCGAGGTTCCCTTAAGACACACATGCTTCTTTCTGAGCAACATAAGCTCCTTAGGGAAACAATCTGGGCCATTCGCTATCTAGGCTACTTCATAAATGTGTTTCCCTGGAGGAAAAGCTAAAGTCATAATTTATTTGGGATTTCAACAGAGGGAAAATGGTAGGGTATGAAGTGGTGTTTAAAAAAACTGTCATTGATTCTACTGAAGCGCTGAATGATCAGGAGAGAGTGCTATGTTGTTGTTTTTTTTATAAATAGTATATTTATCTGTCTCCTCATTGCATACCATAAAGAGCTCTACTTACTTATTTTTTAAAGAGCAGCTTACATATCTCAACAAAGATATGAATAGGTGTTTCTGCATTTTGATAAACAGAGTATTTTCAAAAACTGTCCAAAGTAGCCTTCAAATTGAAACAATGAAAAGCCACTGGGTTTTTTGTTTGTTCTTGTTGTCTTTTTTTTCCTGCTTTTTGGAGGCGGCAAGGCAGATCAGTTGGGGTTAAGTGACTTGCCCAAGATCACACGGCTAGCAAGTGTGTCAACTGATTTGAACTCAGGTCCTCCTAACTCCAGGGCTGATGCTCTATTTACTGTGCAACCTAGCCGCCCCTTTTTGTTTGTTTTTAATTGTCACAATATCACTGAACTCCAAAGAGAATAGAACTTTCCCCTAAATGCTTCTCAGTCAGGACTAGCCAATGACTATATTTATTTTTCACATTTTACATGTCTCTTAGGGTTTAACCAAAATTCTCCTTTTATGTGGAATCATTATACACAAAGCACATTTTGTATATTAATCTCAAACACTTTTTTAATTTTTATTTTTTGGGGGGTTTTTTGGAGGTGGAAGGCAGGGCAATTGGGGTTAAGTGACTTGTCCAAGGTTACACATCTAGTAAGTGTTAAGTGTATGAATTTGAACTCAGGTCCTCCTGACTCCAGGGCCTGTGCTCTATTCACTGCACCACCTAGCTTCCCCTCAAATAATTTTTACAAAATAGCTTTCTTGCATGTGCTGGAGTTATAGAATGGCTTGTATTAATATTTTAATACAATTAATAGCATTGTTACATTGAGTGAGAAATATAATTATGTGTCACTATTGGAAGCATTTCTTCAACTACTCCATTAATGCAGAATAAAACCCAGCCTCTTATAGCTAGTTATTCAAATATTCTTATCTATTTCCTGAATATGGAAAAAATAACATTGGGAATATATGGCTCACAGGGTTACTATAGGGCATGAATCAGTGTTTTTGTTTTAGTTTTTTTAATATTTTATTTTCCAACCAATTTGAAAACTTCTAATTCATCTACTCCAAATTTGTCTTCTCTTTTAAATTTAGAAGTGGCTTATTGATTGGCTATTTCTCTTTAAATAACTCCTTTCCTTTCTTCTTCTTTATGTCTATCATCTTCTCATAAAGAAATTATTTTAGGTAATGAAGTACCTAATATTCTTTATCCAGCCAGGGCCTGGACATTTTAGGGCATGATTTTACTTTGGATCCCATATCACTGCTGATTCAGTCTATGCTAAAACTGGGTTTAATTCTTGTGCTTTCAATGAAAGATGATTTATTAGTTATTGTAAAAGATTTCCTCTTACCTTGCTCAAATGTTGAGTCAAGTAATTTCACCAGCTGTGCTCTATTTTCTTTGGGGAATAACTGTGGAATATATCATTAAGTGGCACGTGGGTATGCCCAAGAAGAGTTGTACTGCTAAAATAAATTGTAAAATAGACCAAATCTGATTTATTTTTATAAAGGGAATATATTATTTTGGGACACATGAACTAATTTTCTTCTAGTCCTAATAATTTCCTATCAATTTTTTGAATAAAAAGCACTATGAATCATCAAATAGATTTTCTCCTAATAATAAAAGTACTCTGATTCCATCTAATTTGCACAAATAGATGTCATCTTTAAAAGACCCTTTTAATCACCATTGGAATAATCCTTTCAGAAATTAAATAATATTTTAGTAAGGAGTACATGTGAGAGATGATCAAATTTAGTGAAACCTTAACAAAATCAACATATCTCCTAAATTGCCTGAGAGAAGGGTTCATATTGAAAGGGTAGTAAGATGGCTTTCATGCTAAGATACTGGGGTCAAAAGTGCATTAAGACTAAAATCCCTCTGAAACCTTCTGCAGACTCTGAGCTCTTTTCGTTGCCACAACACTCTGCTCAATCATATTAAGCCTGTAGTTCACCAAAGGCTCCAGATCTTTTTCAAACTTTTGTCTAGTCATGCTTCCCAGTCTTCCACCCATTCCTGTTTTACTTAAATAGTTTACCTTTCAGGAAAAAAAGTTCCTGAGGAGTCATAAAAATATAGCCTTGATTCTTTAGCATTTCCTCAGTATCCCCCTACATGTATTTATACCTTACTTTGAGAGTAAATTCAATAAATGAAAAAAAATTTACAAAAGGTACCTTAATGGCTAGAACTCACTTTACAAATATGTTCACAATATACAATACAGAATTTTAAAACTGGAAGGGACCTCGATGGCTACCAAGTTTAACTCATAGCCAAAAGCAATCTCTACTATTACATGCTCAACATGCTTTGAATACAGTCTCATCTTGAAGATCTCCATTAAAGATTCCACACCATCCTAAGACAGCCCACTCTACTTCACATCTCCCATCCTTTATACATGATGGTCCTTCAAGTAAGCACTTCATAGCAACCACCATATCCTCCCTGTGCCTCCTCTTCTCATAGCTAACCATCCTCATTTCCTTCAACCCCCATCTCATATGGCATGAATCTAGTCACTTCACACTCTCTTCCTAAAATATGGCATGCAAAACTGAAAATAATATTCTAGATGTGTTCTCAACAGGACATATCATCAGTAGAAATGTATTACCTTATTCATGCTTCTTTCAAGGCAATCCAAGATTACATGAGTTCTTTTGGTTGTCACAACACTCATAAATCATACTAAGCTTGTAGTTCACTAAAACCCCCAGATCTTTTTCAAACTTCTATCTCGTCATGCTTCCCGCCATGTCTTCCACCCATTCCTGTTTTACTTAAATACCTTTCAGAAAAAAAGAAGTTCCTGAAGTAAAAATATAGCCCTGACTGAAAGATACTTTAATTGCCCACAACTTTTCAGGTATATCACTATTACATAACATAAAGCCCATCTGAGAAATCTTCACCTACACCATATGGAAGATACAATGAAAAATGTAAAAGAACACTTTGTACCTCTCAGAATAATTAGTGGTCAATACTCCAAGTGTTTATTTTTAAGGTTTCACTATCTGGTCATAATTATAGCATCTCAATGAAATCCTGCATATTTTCTTGTACTGATTCCTTATTCAGTAAATTCAGTAAAGACATACTTACTGATTGATAAGTAACCTTACTACATCCAAGATAATTTTGTTGTATGTGACATAAGAAAGTGTTGTTCATTGTATACCATAATCTTTGCTGAAAAAGGAGCTAAAATCACAAACTAAGAGTTTAGTCAAGGTGAGTGAGATTATGGATTCCAGATTGGGAGAGGCAGACTTGATGGAATGGTGAATAGTGAAATGTGTAGTCAGAATGAACTACTGGATTCAGATGCTATCTTAGACCTGTTTGTGACCCAGGCAAGACACTTCTCTTCTCCAGGGACTATGTAGATGCCAGCTATTATTACACATTGGTGCTTTAACTGAAATGAAATTTGGTTTAACCAACTATATAAATAATAACCATTTTATTGCAAAGATACATGTTCTTTACAAGTAAATTTAACTGCACTGAACAAGGCATTAATCAATTTTCCGTGTATTTGTACTCTTTTCCAAAGGTTAACCATGCTTGTTATATTTTACAAGTAGAGATTGTTTCATTTATTATATTTGTGAACCTAGTAGCAAGTGAAATGCCTAGTACACAGTTGGCGTTTACTAAATGCATGCTGAGTAATTGATTTTTGCTTTACAAAATTCATTTCTACATGTAAAATGTTATCTAGATTTGACAGCTTGTGTATAACACTGTACTTGAAGAATGCAAACACACTTATGAAATGTACACAGGTTCATTAGGATGTTCTCCAACTATCTAGAATAAAAAAAATCTTGAGTAAATAATTATCTTGTTTGTTTGAAATGTAGCCTTGACATAATTGATGAATTTGCTCACTGTTTACTCTTTGCTGCAGCTCTTAGCTTCTGATGATAAACAAGGATGTACATATATCTCCAAAAATGAATATATCAGTGGACATTTATTGTCGCAATCAAAACATGGTAAAACTTTGGCTATCATGAACCCTCAGGTTCAGAGCTATCATGAAACATGTTCCTTCCAGAAATCTGTGTTAACATTCTGAGTCCAAACACAGGATTTAATTTTAACAGGTTTCTCCATGGAAACCTTTCTTAAAACTGTTATACAGTTCCCTGCCTCCTTAAACAGAGTATACCAAGAACAATTTAACCTTTTCTTAATGACTCAGTATCGTCACCGTTGTCACATATTTATACAATGTTGTCTCAATATCTCTCTGAGGAAAGAGGTACAAGTATAATCAACTGAAAATAGATGAGAAAATTGATGTTTCTGGTTGCCCATGTTGACAGAGCTACTAAAGGTTACAACTGGGAATCAGAACCAACCTTGAATGCCAAGCACAGAGTTCTTTCTACAGCATTGCAAATGCCTCTAGTTGTGAGGAGTTACAGAAATAAATAGTTATAGATCCAGATACTACACACACACACACACACACACACACACACACACACTGTAATGTAATGTAATATAATATAATGTAATGTAATATAATGTAATATATGATAATATATGATAAATATAATATAATAATGTAATGTAATATAATGATAATATTATAATAATATAAATATATAATAATTCAGGGTTGAATGCTTCAGTAGTGGTTCTGAATAAAGCTTAAGCTGTCATCTGCCCCTTTATCCTAAAGATGAGATAAAACCTTCACTGGCTCAATCTCAAGGACAATGTGACTTGGTTGCTTTTTAAAAATTAATTAGCAAACCTAAGGCTGAAATTTTATTTCCAAAGCAGTTTTCTCACTGCAGAGATTGTTTCTCTTCTTTGTTACCAGTGTCAATGACTTGTTAGTAAGATTGAAGATACTTGTGATATCTAACACTATATTTAAAAAGGTACCACTTTTTCAGTTTGTATAAACACCCTTCTAGGTCATTTATATTGTTTGCTTGTAAAGTGTGAAAGAGTGTTCCCCCAGAGTCTCAAGATTTTGTTTCAGATGATTTTACCTGTTTTGTATCACAAGCCTATTTGGCCATTTGATGAAGCTTACAAACTCCTTCTCAGAATAATGTTTTTAAAAATATAAAACAAAATACATAGGATTACAAAGGAAATAGGTTATATGGAATTAGTTATCAAAATATTGTTATACACTTACTAGCTGTGTGACCTTGGGCAAGTCACTTAACCCTAATTGACCTCCAAAAAGCAAAAAAACAGAAATATTGTTATAAAAAGTTCACAGTTACCACGTTAAGATCCCTTTGCCAGAGAATTTATTCCAAAATCTACGAATTTTTACCGTTAAAAAATGACACTTCTTATGTCCCCAACATAGCTCCTGGCACATAATGAGTAATTAACTTATTGTACAATTGCTTGTTGCTTGATGCCTAATTGTACAATGAGGTCACAAATTTATCCAAAGTGTCCTTAATATCCAACTTAAAGAAATTCTAGATTAGGAGAACATGGCAAATCACCATTCCTATAATCTTCTAGACCAAAATACATCTACAGGGATACCACTCCTCTGTGAATATTAGTTTTCCCATTAGAACATAAGCTCTTTGAGGCAAAAATTGTCTTTGTTTTTGTATTTATGTTTGTGTGTGTATACTTAGAGTATATATATATATATAAACGCATATATATGTATTTACATATATATCATATATATGTGTGTGTAAAGGCTTCATAAATGGTTCATTCATTCATTCATTAGCTTGAAATTTTGTATAGTCCATAGTGGTGGTGAAATCTCTTAGGGAATCTCTTCAGTAAAAGCATTTAGATTTTGAATGATGACTTGATCCATGGTTTCAGTCAGTAAGGATAAGGTAAGTCTGGAGGTCCAGAAAGAGGGTTGAAATGATCCTTAACACAAACTCTTTCTCCTTAAGGTTAGTTGTACAATCACTTACCACACTAACTGGTTTGAAATTAACTTTCCTACTTGGTACAAAAATACAATAGAACCAGTCTAGGAGAAAAAAATGTCTACCAATTCACTAGCTAATGCTCTTAAAACAAAATATCACTATGTGCCGCATTTGATAATTCTAAGATAATGACATTTTCGAATCACCAGAGATTTTCATTTCTAAATGAAAAACAGTCAACCTGCACTTATTCTGTTCTCCCACATTAAAATGTAAGCACCTTGAGAGCAGGGACTGTCTCTAATTTTTTTGTCTATATCTCTGCAGTGCTTTCCACATAACAAATGTTTCATTCATTCATTCATTCATTCATTCAAAGTCAAGTTTCATCTGTCAGGCAAAAGTTAGTAAGCATCACAAAAAACAGGCTGGATTTGACAATATCACAATTTATTCAGGAAATAAAGGTGCTTCAATTGAATTCTCCAAAAAATCAACACAGATCAACCACTAGCACTCTGACTATCTGTTTTACATTGGATATAGCTAGACTCCTGATATCATGTCCCAATTTAAAATGCCAAATATACCCCCCTTCAAATCCTATGAGTCTATGATTTGGTCATAATAATATTTTATCTTTTAAATCAACAATCAGAGAAAGATAGGAACATGCTCAGAGCTTTTCAATAAGAATATTATCTATATCAAGGAGGCAAGACATATAGTGCTGGTCCACACATTAGATTAGTTTGCCAAGAATTTTCCAGCTGTCCTTTAATATATGGGACAATATTTGGGATACTATCATACAGGGTAAATTAAGTAATATTATAATGGCCTACCAAAGGTGAGAGGCAGCAAGATGTAACTGATAGAGAATTGGTCTGAAAGCCAGGAAAATCCAAGTTCCAAATCTGGCTCTGACACAAGCCACCTAGCCTCTCGGTGTTCTAGTAATACTAATAATTCTATTAATTCTAATAATACTATTAATTTCAGAGAAGATGAGAGGGTCATTCAGAGAATGACCCTACATTGGTAGAGGGAATTTCTTTATTCAGAAGTTCTCTGTATCTATAAAATCACAGATCTAGTTCCTACCCCCATCAATATTGACATGAGCTCATCCTTTTCAAGTCAGAGATACATGTGTCTTTTAAATTCAAATATGTAGCAAAATTTCTTATCGTGCCTGGGTCTTATTGCCTTTCATTAGAAGATGGGAATCCCAACCTTTAGATACTCCTTTTCTATTGCTTATATATAAACCAGACTACAAATTACAATACTCTAATTGGTTCAGCTTATTATTGGAGAAATGTTCTAAATTTTCAAGATTCACAGTACCAAAATGCAAATGAATTTGGGCTCTCCTTCTGGCTCACCTCCTTTTCCCCAAGGACAAAGATTTCTTCCACAAAGGGGCTACATCATGGAGGTAACTCTCTGATCCCTTTCAAATACACCCATTCAGCACTTACTGAGCACTTTCTATGCAAGGTAAATAAGACCAAAACCAAAGCTCCTTCTGTCAGGAAGCTTTAATCTAGTAGAGGGCTATCAAAAGAGCATGCAAATAACTCTAATAGAAGACGGTTTTACAGTTAGTGCGACAAGAAAGTTTAGAAAGCAGCAATGTATTATAACAGAGAGAGTATTATATTTAAGGGCACAAAAGATTTAATTTAAATTCCATCATAAGTTATTCCTAGCTATGTGACCCTGGGCAAGTCACTGACCCTTCCTTAGTTCCCTAATCTATAAAATGAGGGGTTTGGTCTTGATAATTTTCAAAGACCCTTCTAGCTCTTAAATCTATGATTCTTGGTCTACTTTTATGATCCCAAGACACTCTGATTTCCTGTTACCCAGAGCCACAGTATTGACGTATATGTGGCTTTTTTTTCCTACACAGAGAATGAAGATGCTCTATGTTTACACTTGTGCCAGACACGTAGATGCCCATCTGCCTCTTGAGCCTGCAAAGATGTTTCATCCTTTCTGTTCATGTCATCACAATCGCTTCTGCTACCTTTTATCTCATCCCTCATTGTTTGACACTTCTGCTGTTTCAAAGGAGAAACTTTAGCATCTCTACATCTCCAAACGCGTGTGACACTTTGTCCTTATCACGTATCTAGCACCGTATTACAATTATCTTTATTTCTAGTGTCTCCTAGCTACAACGGGCCTCATTTGTACTATTTGTGCCTGCTCCCACCAGATCAGTACTTGATAAGTTGTTGTGTTTGTCCTTCATTTTCTTTCCTTACCCCGCCCCCATGATAGAGTTATTCCTAGCGTGGGACACAACTTGCTCGCGATTCTAAGTCTGCAGCTGAGAATGAAAAGCAGTTTACAATTAATTACATTTGCTGAGCTCTGGACACCATGTGAATCCTCTATAAACTAAGCCAAAGACTACTATTTCCTCCTTGAGAAAAAAGATGATGTTTCAGAGAATAATGGCACAATAGGCCACCCAGAATAATTCAGATATCTTTCTTTCTCTGAAAACCAATTTGTCTTTCATTTTCAAAGAGGACCAAGACATCAGGGAGATGATGACATGACTTGCAGTTGACTTGGATTTGAGTGAGGGAGGGCTGCACAAGATCACCAGCCTCACTTTCTCCTCCAAGCCATATAGGTCCAGTGGCCTGATATTCATGAGGATGACTGGAGATGGTCCAGGATGCAACACAATGCAAAAGCACTCATTAAGATAGTAGGAATATTCATTGTTACACTGAACACATGACAGGCAGCATGGCATAGTGGATAGGGCTCTCCTTGAAACCAAGAATACCAGGTTTTAAATTCTGCTTCTGACGTATACTGGTCCTGTGACCCTGGACAAGTCACTTAACCTCTCAGTGCTCAAAGCAACTCTTTAAGACTCCAAATTTAGGAAAGACCTAAGCTTAAAAAGCCTAACATCTCCATTGTATCCAGGGCCACCCCTAGTTGTTCTGATCTACATATTGCCATGGACCTAGATGGCTCCAAAGGAGAAAGTGAGGCTGGTGGCTTTGCATAGTGCTCCCTCACTTAAATCTAATTCATTCCAAGTTGTGGTATCATCTTCCTGATGTCATGGTCCTCTTCAAGAAAGAAGAACAAACAATAAGACTCCAAATTGCAGAGGAAGTGTGGTGGGTGTTTCCTTACCAGAGAGAGTTCCCTAGACCAATTCAATCTCAAGTACATTCCTATATTCATCTTTCTCCAAACTGAACACATATAGCTTTTATTTCATGATTTCATTTAGAGTTGAAAACTTACAGAAATATGGGGGAAACAAGAAGTGTCTCTTGGTGAATTTCACTATACAGATAAGACTTAATCCATGGTAAAAAAAAAAAATTTAAACTCTCCTTACATCAGCTCCTATATAAAACAAGAATTATTGTTACAACTGAATGCAAATAACTAGAAAATATTTAAATATTTAACCTGTTACTACAGTGTCTCAGTGTCTTTCTTTTTTTTTTTTTTGCTGGGATGGAAAATAAACCTGAAAAGCCATTTGTCTTTCTTTCTTTCTTTCTTTCTTACTTACTTTCTTTCTTTCTTCCTTCCTTTCTTTCTTTCTTTCCTTCTTTCTTTCTTTCTTTCTTTCTTTCTTTCTTTCTTTCTTTCTTTCTTTCTTTCTTTCTTTCTTTCTTTCTTTCTTTCTTTGCTTTTCTTTTTGGAGGGCAATTGGCATTAAGTGACTTGCCCAAGGTCACAGGGCTAGTTTTTGTGGTAAGTGTCTGAGGCTGGGTTTGAACTCAGATCCTCCTGACTCCATGGCCGGTGTTCTATTCACTGCACTGCCTAGCCACCCTTGTATTTCTCATAATATTTATTTTTCTCTTTCTTGGGTAATTAATGACTAAAACTTCAACTATAAAGATTGACATGGCAGTACAATTTTAGCTTAATCACAGAACAAGATAGGGGAGGATGCCTCTTCCTGTGATATTGAGGTGAAATACACATTCTTGTCCTCAATGTTCATCAGAGCAGAAATGTAGTTTAAAGTAATTTCAGAAGTAAACATTGAGAGCAGTCTCACCCTCTTTTCTTGCTGTTTTCTATAATGCATTTCTAGCTTGCTGGCTATTATTTTATGCACATAGCCATCAATAATTTATAAATAATTTATAAGCAGAAGCCTTGTGCTTCTGTATGGAAAATTATATAACACATAGGTTTTGATAAATCTAGCCTCTAGTCAACAACTTTTACCTTTTCTTTTTTTTCTTCCCCATCCCTAATCTCTCTCATTTTTCCTAAAATTGCTCCTGAAAACTGTTCTGCTAGACTATTTATTTGAAAAATTCATTGAATCTAACTAAAAAACACTCCTACACCAGCAATGATTTTCCTGAAAATTGAGCAAAATAGCTCTCTGTAAATGTGTACTGCTCAAAATGTGGTTTTTTTTTCAAAAATCCATAAAAAATCAAAAATTATTAATAAACGCAAGTAAGTACTTTAAAAGTCTCTTGGGATGTGAATTTCAAGATAGTTGTTCATATCTGAGAAGTCATGTTCAAATTCCTGGGGTAGTATAATACAAAAAAATTCTGATAAATAAATATGTCATCATACAATTTATGAAGGTAAAACGTGTTAGAAAACTTGATTAGTAGAAATATATTTTTTAATTATTAGAAAAAATAATCAGAGCGCACTTTATTCAGAACATGTTTCTTATGATAGATTCATAAAAGACACCCCCCTATCTTTGAGTACAAAATCTGAGGCGAGTTCTCTAAGCTAGGAAGGGGAATAAAAAAACTACCCTCTAGTTGCATGTTTTTCAGTCAACCTAGAATTGCTACTTAGAAGAGTAGTTTTGTTAGATTTTTTTGTTCTGTTTAGGGATTTTTGGTTTGGTTTAGTTTTTGAAAACCATCACTGGCCCAGTGGAGGTCAGACTCTGACCTATCCATCAACCATATGGCTTGGGATGAGAATTAATCTCAGTGAGAAATACAACATGAAAATAAAAGAAAATGAAAGGAAGGAAAAGCGATGGAATTCAAGGCAAGGGGGAAGGCAAGGAAAGAGAAAGCAAGGAAAAGGAAAGAATAAAGCCTTTGAACTCCTAAGGCTTTTGTTTTCATGTTTCCCTCTAATTTCTTTACTGGATATGTCCACCTCCCCCAATCTTCCATGGAAATACATGTGCTGTCATACAATGAAAAACTGCTTCTTTGAAGGCGTTAGCATCACAAAGCTTCCATATAAATCTGCCTCTGTGTGTTTTATCATGCAAGATTATAGCCTGTTTTAAAGTTCATTTACAATATACTATTTGTTTCAACAGTAGTGTGAGGCCAGTATTCTATTCCAAGGGTTCATTTCTACTCAGGAACCTAATAAAACACTCTGACACCAAGACTAATCTTTTAAATTGAAATGAGTCTCAACCATTTAACTCTACATAGTTCTCACATAACTACACATTGAAAGCACAATGCCTTCTTCAAAATGGATTTTTTGGTAATGAAAGTTTTCTTCTTTTAGTTCTATATTAAGATAGATGCCCAAACTGTTCTGGAGGTATCCAAATGATATCAACTGACTGATATTAGAAATTTTGGAGAAAAACCCAAATCATTAAGATATTAAATAGATAACAAAAAGAATAATACTTATAATACCAATAGTGCATTACAGACTACTCCAAAGTAACTTGAAAGGGCATGGAGGACTCTACAAGCAAAGTTCACCTCACTATCAAATTCAACACTGTTAAAGGGAGCACAAAAGCAGAGCTAGAAAATTTCAAAACTTCAAAAGTTCTGAACAAATCACATCATGATCCTTCTACTGCTTGAAATGTAAGTAAAGATGTTGAGATGGGATATTATTGGTCTTGGGGGCTGAGAAGTGGTGAATATAGAGCCATGGAGATAGTCCTAAATACTCAAAAATGGATAAATAGTGTGAATCAGGAGTACCAGGCAATGGTAAGGGCTTCATCAGTGAAAAATTCCATAAATATGAGTGATTCGCTTTTATCACTCTGGTAGTAACTTCTTAAAAGCTTTACTTACAAAAGAGAATTTGTCTTTAATGATTGGTGGCAATACCTACTACAAACTGAAAAGAAATAGTTTATGACCTTATTATTCCTTGCTTCTAAGACACTGTTCCATCTACCTGGCTGTCTTGAATTTTCTTGTGAATATGGCAACATGCCAACAGCATTTCCATAACCTTTACTTTTGATTGATAACAGAAAGTGATTCTTTGACCTTTACAATTTTTTTGGAGGCTGACAAAATTACTTCTCTGATCAAAGGCTCACAGGATTTTGAGATGGAAAAGACTTTATTAGTTCAACTCTAGTGTAACTCAATATCTAATTAAGGTCAAGTTCAAGTTAAAGACAGAAAAAAAATCTGAAACCCAGAGCATATTAAGATTATTATGCTTACTTGTAAGAGTACAGAATTCTAGTGGCTAATGGTCATTCTATGTAAGCTCAGACTATCT
Source organism: Pseudocheirus occidentalis (assembly GCA_028646575.1). Classification (NCBI taxonomy): domain Eukaryota; kingdom Metazoa; phylum Chordata; class Mammalia; order Diprotodontia; family Pseudocheiridae; genus Pseudocheirus; species Pseudocheirus occidentalis. Next base: position 40,493,270 of record CM053601.1, on the reverse strand, counting down.
CAGAAAGGTAAGCCAGGCAAACATACAAGCTGTCAGGACAGAAGGCCAGCTTTCCAGGCAAGCTAGTGGAGCTTCTCCTCCCCACTGATTAAAAGTACAAAGAGTGTAGACTACTTCAAAGACCACCATGAAACTACCCACATGCCCACTGTATGACCACTGCACTGAAACAAAGAAAGTCTGTAAGGGAGAGGTTATCTTCATCTTCCTGACAATTAAAACCCTGTCCTGCTGTGAATAGTCTGAAAATCCATTTGAGATTCTGTAATCTCTTTAGACATTTCATCAGAACATAAATCTTGGATTCAAAAGTATGTAATCATCACATAAGATAATATTTCTATGAGCTGAAATTGATAGCAAACAAATTATTACAAGCAAGGAAACCAATTACATTGATTTTTTTGAAAAATGTACTACAACAATAGAGTTTAACTTTTTGTAAAGGGCTGATTCATTAGCAGTGAGGTTGTGAGCTCTATCTGGAAAGCAGTTGCTGTTCTCTGTATATCATTAGATACTCAAATATGCTACATAGAAAAGACAATTGTCATTTGAAAAGATCCAAGTTGAGAAGAGACAGCTCAGTCACATACCAAAACCACTGGAGGTACCGAGGGAAAAACAAAATCACATCGGCATTTTATAGCTTCCTACAGAATTGCATGCTGTCTTCAGCCAAAATGAAACAGAGATTTTTAAAGCAGTTATGTGAATAATTTCAATCAAATAAATAGTTTTGGTTTGAAGACATTTCGGCAAAAAATTCAGAGATTTTTCTGAATTTTCTGCAGAGATTTTTTTTTCTGAATTCTCTAGATCACTGCCTTTATTTCCATTTAATTTGTATATATAAATGCTGCTACTAAATAGATGGTACAAAATAATGCAGGCTTTTTTGGTTGCTATCATTATTATTCTGATTATGGGATCCTTTCTTCTTCCTAATAATTTTCAAAAGTTCTTAAGATATATCCTGTTTTCTTTACAGAGGCATGAACTATTGCCATGCAAAACCATTGTTCTTTTATGAGAGAATGAAGACCATCTCCTCCCATATTAAGTACCACAAGTTATTTATATGGGCAGTGCACATGCCAAACACTGACAAGACTTTTCCTTGATGAGATATTTTAAAGATGTATATGTTTTGTCTGGGTCTTATTTGAAGGCAGAATCTTTTTTTTAAGCCAATCATAATAGCCTACCACAAAAACTCAAACAGAAATCATTTCATTATCACTTAAGATCTTATAAAATTTCCAGAATAATCATTTGCTCCCATTGTATTTGTGTGTGTATAATATATACTTAAAATTTACCTTGCTAAAAATCTATTTCACCCTTCTCTAGATAAATCACAATATTAAGAATGAAATAATTTCTATGTAATCTTCCTAGTATGACAAAAACCAACCAATGCTACTTATTTAATAATTCTTTTAAAATATGTTAATATCATGTGTTTTATTTATCATCCTGTCCACTAACAATTTCATTTATCCACACAATATTAAGTGATATTTATAATGATAACTTTGAGCCCTTAAAAAGGGTATTGTGTTCAATATAGTTTTTATATTATATATTTAATCACATTCTAATTATTTAATTTTTTAATACTTCAGTGATTCCCCCATTTACAGGACAAAATGAAAACTCCTTTGTTTGGCATTCTAAGCCCTTGACAATGACACCAAGAATTCCATTTCCTACTCCTTTATCCTCACAAAGCTGGTCCATCATACCTGTAATGAACCCTCTCCTGACCTCTACCTCTTAGAATTCCCTAACTTCCTTCTGCATTCAGGTCAAGTGCCCTGCCTTACAGTTCCTGAGATCCCCTCAATTACTACTATCAAAAGTTCATTTTGATAGATACATACGTACACACATAGATGTACATGATATGTACATAAGTAGAATACATAATGTTCTTATATATTTTAGATATAATATTCTTAAATATGAAAAAGAGAAAAAGGAAGGAAGGAAGGAAGGAAGGAAGGAAGGAAGGAAGGAAGGAAGGAAGGAAGGAAGCTATCAAGGGACAAAGGGAAAAAGGGAAGAAGGGAGGAAGGAGGGAAGAAAGGCTGGAGAGAGGGAAGAAGGGAGGTAAGGAGAGAAGGAAAGCAGGCTACTTGTTCAGCCAGCCTATGACATTGGTTAAAAGAGTAGAAATGGATTGACCTCTTTCATCTATAGTAAAACAAAGACAAAAAACTATAATGATTATCTGAGGCACTACAGGCAGTTAGAAGCCATGGTCACCAAAGGTGTCAAACTGGCCTACAGTCAGGAAAGGGTGAAGAACAAGAGGCAACTAGATCAAAATATAATTGGAAATATTCAACAAAACAAAGAAAAATACAATAAAATAGAAAAAAACTGCATTTTAAAACTAATCAACATGTAGTCACAGGCATCATTCTGTACGGTTCAGTGGCACCAATTTCTATTGGAGTTTGAGATGACTAATGTTCACCCTATCCTATTTACTCTACATAAATCTCTTCAACAACCCAAAAGTAGTTTCTAATTACTCCACAGTTATCTAAAAATAAATTAACAAGAAAACTCCACTTCCTGAGAATGTGCATTAATCTAGGTTCCACTATATTACAAAGAACTTAAAAAAGCATTAGTTATTTGAGCTATAATTTGCCATCTGTAATTTGCTACTTTGTTACATTTCCCCCAGATTTTAGGCGGGTTTAGCTTCTTTTTTTCTAATTAACACTCAGTAGGTCTCCCAATCTCATCCAGGCTGGAAATAGAGCTGTCACCAGTTCTGAGCCATGGGAACTTTCACTTGCTCTGTTTCCATCCTTTGTGAACTTGTGCCTCCTCTGATGGCCTGGAGGTCTCCCACTCCAAGTGACCCATCATATTGGTGCCAGACCTAAAACAGACACCATTCAGTGGTTAGCCCAATGCAATTCAGACTACCTAGCTCAAGAGATTCTACAAGCCTCAACGTGCAAAGTAATAGATATTACAAGTATGAAGCACTACAGAAGACTACCTATTTTTTTCTGTGTATTACCTAGTCCAGCAGAAGGTACAGGAGAAAACCAAATAAACACTTTTTGGAAGCTAAATGTATTTTTAAACCAGAAAAAAATATCTCATTTATCCTGTTTCTTATGACAGCTGACCATCTTTTACACAGTTAATTATAAATTCCCCTTTCATCTTCCCACCCCCCTCAGTCAAATTTCAGACAGTGTTATCAAAGCACAAACATTCTGAAATTGCCCATCTTTTAAAGAGCCGATTGGTCTTGGCTACTTCAGACTCATTGACTTGACTTTACTGGGGACTAACATGTGTTCCTTGTCCATTCATGGTTGCCCCCGACACTACAGAGAAGAATGGCATCAACTTATCATCATTTGCCAGATGCTGTTCTGACCCTTCTACCTACACCCATTTTTTGGTTCAGTTTTCTCAGAACCCAGACCAAAAGCCCATGTTTCAGAGGTGACTGGAGTCGAAAAAAAAAAAAAGACTTCATCTCCTAACAGAACCCTTTTCTGAAAGAAGCAGTGTTGCCAAGGCTTTCATCCAACCAGACCCACTTTATTGGCTTCAGTGAATACAGGCCATGACAGAGTTTAATTAGACATCCTGGTACAGCTTGAGGCGATGGTAACGGTGACACCTTACATCTGTGTACGCCCACACTACCCTTTCTAAGGCATTTTTCTATTTCTTTTTGGGGTCAGCCCTATGATTTCATCTGAGTAAGGTTATTCTAGTGAGAAGTATTCTAAGGCATACTGGCACCTGCTTTGCCATTTTTAGTCTAAGTGAGTTGAATAGGGCACCAAAAGGTTATATGACTAGCCTAGCATCACTCAGCCGAGCATGTATAAGAGGCCAGGCTCAAAATCCATGTCTTCTGGCTGCCAACACTAGCTCTCTGTCCTCCACATAAGCTACCTCCTATGTTTTCTCTTGATTCTAACACTACCTCTTAGGTAGGCTGTATAGATATCATTGCTCCCAATTTATAAATAAGGAAACAGAGATACAGAGCAATTAATTACATAACTTGGCCAAGTGGAAAAAAACAGGATCGAACCTGAGAATCTTCCTACTCTCATCTCTGCGTTCTTTCCATCATTAATCACCAGTAGAATGAAAAGTTTCCTTATTTTTGTCTACTTGCACAGCTCAAGGGTTTGTGAATGTTTGCTACTGGCTCAGAACAGCACATTGAAATGCAAAGGAAATTCTGCAATCATCCCTCTAGAAAATGATCAAGAACACTCACAGTGAATTGGAGACAATATAAAAGGTAAAGGAAGCAAAAGGAACTAACTTCTCAGGGCCAAAGTATAAAATTGTATATGAAACACCAACAACAAAAAGATGATTTAATTATTTTGCTTTCTATGTATTATAACTGAACATCCTGCTTGAACACACTCTAGAAAAACTAATACTTGTTAGCAACTATTTCTAGATATTATAATTTCCATCAATGAACACCCCCAACATTTTATTCCTCTTTTAATAGCCTGGGACTTATGAAACTATGCATCTGAATTGGGGGATGCATGCAGACCACGTTGGGGCTTAAGAGGTGTTCCATTAGTCTGGTGACATACTAAAACCACAGTTTATAGCTATTCAGCTTTAAACTTAAAACAAGAAACTACAGTCAATTCTCAATTAATTTGCAATAATGGAGGAAAGCAAAGACATACATAGTGCAAAATGGCAGAAAATTCTAGCAATTTAGAGGTAGAATGGACCTTACACATAATTTTTTTTTGTCACAGGAAGGCAGGGCAATTGGGGTTAAGTGACTTGCCCATGGTCACACAGCTAGCAAGTGTTAAGTGTCTGAGGTCCAATTTGAACTCAGGTCCTCCTGACTCCAAAGCTTATTCTCTGCACCACATAGCCACCCCAACCTTACACATAATCAAACCCAATAGGTAAGGTCAAAACTATTTTCATAATACTTTTTTATCTTTAAAATACTCCTCCCTTTTCCAACTACTGATCTGTGTGAGGCCAAATTTTCTTCATATACTTCACCCAAAACAACATATTGCAACAGACTGAATGTAGAAACAGATGTGAAAATCCATCTGTCCTCTATTAAGTAAAACATTGAAGAGATTTGCAAAAATTTGTAAAACTATGAGACTTCCCACTAAATTGTATTTGGGAAATATAGTTATTTTTCCTAAAAATATGTTATTTGTTTTAACATATAATGGTTTTTATTTTCAATGAAGTAATACATATTTTATAATTTTGACGGCTTTTATTTCTAATGTAGTAAATATTAATAGATAACAGCCCACATGAACAAAAGTTTTTTGGAGTTCTCAATAATGTTTAGGAACATTAAGAATATAAAGTGTTAAGGTCAAAACATTTGAGAAGTGCTAATTAGCCTATTACCCAACAGAGAAGAAATTGAAGCCCAGAAAGGTTAAATTTCTTGCCCAGAGCCACCCATTTAGTACAAGAACCAGGTCTCCAGATTCCCAGTGTAGCCCTTTTTCTATTTTATTTGCAATGTGAATTTGTGCTTAGATGAGAATATATGTACAGTCAAGGCTTTAGAAAGATATTAATGTTAAATTCTGACCCCAAACAGACTGATCTCCAAGAAACCAAGCGTCTTTCACTGATGTAAAGCGCATTCCCACTATAAACTGAGCAGACAGTCTTACTGAGTTGCTATGGCTGAAAAAATGCATCACCCTCTAGGAAACTTGGTAACGAATCCTTCTAAATTTAACTAGGCTAGTTCTACACAACTGTAGATAGGACTATTTTCAGAGTCTTTCCAGTTTCATAGGCATACCATTAGTTGAAGTCATTTTCACTGTGAGCTAGATGCCAGAGACTGGAAGCTCCATAAGGGCAGAATTCTTATCTTAACCAGTCTTCCTCTTCTCCCCAGGAGACATCAATTTACTTTCACTAAGAAGAGAATCTATAGGGGGTGGAGCCAAGATGGCAGAGTGAAAGCTGGGACTTGCCTGAGATCTCCCACAAACTCCTTCTGATACCTCTAAAAAGTGAATCTGAACACATTCTAGAGTGGCAGAATCCACAAAGAAGAGAACCTGTTCCAAATTAACCAATACTTCAATGTTAAACACGCTGTTCATTTAAATATCTATTGAATTGATTTCTAGGCTTTTTGAAATGCAAGAGCTAATTAGATGGCATCCTGCCCTCTCCCACTTGCATATATAAATATACATATACGTAAAAGTGTGCATATGTACGTATGTATGTATGTATCCTCCATGAAGCCTTCTCTGATGACCCCTCTTGTTAATGCTCTTTGTCTCTTCCAATTACCTCATATCTCCTTAAGTACTTAGTGTACAGCAGTGTTGCCAAATTCTATAGAAATGGTGGCCACTAATCCATACAAATAAGGAGCAGCTAGGTGATGTACTGAATAGAGTACAGGCCTGGAGTCAAGAAGACTCATCTTCCTGAGTTCAAATCCGACCTTGAACTCTTATTAGCTGTGTGACCCTGGATGAGTCACTTAACCCTGTTTGCCTTAATTTCCTCATCTGGAAAATGAACTAAAGGAAGAAATGACAAACTACTTTAGAATCTTTTCCAAGAAAACCCCAAATGGGATCACGAAGCATCAGACACGATTCTACAACAATAAAATCCCTACAAAAGGATCCCTGCAAGCCTCATACTGACTTGGTATTAAAATACATGTTTTGCTGTATTTTTTATTTTCTAAGTGTTTCCCAATTACATTTTAATATGGTTTGGGCTACGCTCAATGTGGAGGAGCTAGTGTCCCCTAATCATATATTTGACATCTCTGGTGTATATGACCAATAGAATGTACTTGAGAAGAGGGAGTGCTTCATTTTTGTGTTGACATCTCTAGAATTTACAACAGTATCTCATACCTAGTAAGTATTTAATAAAGGTTTGGGTAACAGAATCCAAATGGAGAATTTAGAAGACTTCTTGGCAGCTAGGTGGCACAGTGCATAGAGTACAAGCCCTGGAGTCAGGAGAAACTAAGTTCAAATTTGGCCTCAGTCACTTAAGAGCAAGTCATTTAACCCCAACTTTCTCAAAAAAAAAAAGCCTTAGATAAAATTGAGTTTCGTATGGGAGGAGGGTAGGATGTAGGAGTCTGATAAATTTACGTGAATATGCATTGTTAAATAAATGGACATCTCTGTGGGTGATTTCTTGTCCTATTTATTCTGTAACTCTATAAACCTCAGGCCAGTGAAGGTAATTTAGTGTTTTATTCTTTCATTTAAATCAAGGATTTCCTTTTTCATACCATGTTCACGGGTGAGGGAGGGGCTTTTTTTAATGACCATAGCTACATTGCTGACAAAGGAAAATGGTCTCTAGGACTTGAAAATGAGATTTTTTATGAATAAAGTCACCCAGGAAAATTGTGAATTAGCTTTAGCTATTTTATTATTGGTGGGTATTTTTATAAGTTTTTAATTTGGTCATGAAAAAAACAATGACCAATAGTGCCAAAAAGTCATTCATAAATACAGCAACTCAGTTGTTTTTGGTCATGTCAAACTCTTCATGACCCCATTTGGGGTTTTCTAGGCAAAGATACTAGAGTGGTTTGCCATTTCTTTCTCTAGTTCATTTTGCAGATGAGGAAACTGAGGCAAATAGGGTCAAATGACTTGCCTAGAGTCACAGAGCTAGTAAGTGTCTGAGACTGTATTTTAACTTAGGTCCTCCTGACTCCAGGCTCAGTCCTCTATATACTGTGCCACCTAAATGTTCAAATGCAGTAACTTAAAGAATGATCAACATCTTAAGTTTAACAATGTTCCTCTAAAAAGTTGATGAACTTTTAAACAACATGGGGATCGCCATTTAGACAGAAACTGATGATGATTCATCTACTTGCCATCTATTCATAGGATACAGGATGGAGCCCTAGAGAACCAGAAGGGTGGAGTGCCCAGAGACTATATTTGACATTAAAGGACCCAGACTCAAATCTGTCTCTGCTATTTGCTTATGTGACTTTAAGTCAATTGCTTCTCTTTGCTGGGCCATATCTTGCTTCTCCCTAAAATTAAGAGGTTTTGCTAGGTGGTTTCTAGTTCTAAATTTACACTAAAATATCACATTTGTTGTCACGAGTATCCAGTGATAAATTTACAGAAATGATGAACAGCAGGAAAATTAACAGATATTCCAGACATAATGGCAAAATATGGATCTATCCAATATCCTTATCTCCACTAAATAATGATTTCCAAATCCATTTATTGAGCCCTAACCTCTCCTGAGATCCCTAGTCTCATATGACCAACTCAAACTATATGCCCCATAGATATCTCAAACTCAACTTCTATGAAACAAATGTCATTATCAACTCAACCTCCCTCCCCCTTCTTAACTTCCCTATTACTGTGGAAGCCGCCATCATTGTCCCAGTAGGACAAGCTCCCAATCTAAGTAGGTTTCATCCTCAACTCCTTACTCACATTCACCCTACAAAACCAAACTATCTCCAAGTCTTGTTATCTTCCTCATCACCTCTCTGGGATACATTGCCTTTTCTCCATTTACACAACCACCAAGCTGGTGCACCACCTCATTCCTGTACCAAAAGAAAACTGTCAGATGTTTGATGCCTAATCCATCTCTATCTCTCTCCAAACCATCCTCCAGTCAGCTGTCAAAATGATCTTCCTAAAGGAAACATCTAACAAAGTCACCCTCTTACTCAGCCAATGGCTCCCTGTGATCTCCAAAATCAAATACAAAGAATGTCTGGATTTTAAAGTCGTTCTTAACCTTCTCCCTCCTAACCTTTCTAGTATTCTTATACCCTACTCCCTTCCACATACCGGCCTTCTTCCTGGCCCTTGCCCATGACACCATATCTTGACTTTGCTCCTTTTCACCAGAATCCCTTCATGCCTGGTAAGACTCTGCCTAAGCTCTGCTTCCTGGCTCCCCTGGCTTTCTTCAAGACTCAGTTCAAATTCCACCTTTTACAAGAGGCTTTTCCTGATCTCCTACCTGCCAAATACACACTTTTCTCTTTTCTGTTACCTCACTTTGTATTTATACTGGCTGGATCTTATCTATATGTAGTTTTAGCATGCCACAAATTAGAATGTGAGCTCCTTCAATGCAAGGGCTATGGCTTTTTTTTTTTCATTCCTTTGTATCCCCCGCTCTTACCAGGGCCTGGCACACATTTTGACAAGTAAGGACAGTGACAGACAATGAAGGAACCATAATAAAGGAACAGCAGAAGGAAATTTTTAGGTTTTAAGAAGGGAAACTAAAGTAACAGAAAGCAAATATAGGAATGATGAACATAGAAACATGTTACATGGGAGTCAAGAAGGGACAGGTTGTTTTAAGCAGGGATACAGATAAAGAAATGCCAGAGAGCAGCAGAAAGAATTCAAGATGAACTGTAACTGCATTATATGGTGATCTAATTCACACTGGGAAGCTCTATTGATCAGCATGGAGGATGGTAAATGGCCTATTGTGAGGCCCAGGAGCATCAAGAGATGTATAAATAACAACATATGAATGTAGTATTAACTACCCAACTTAATATAATACATATCACCTTGGAGGCAATGGGGAGTTCTCCTCTTATTGTAAATATAAACCTCCTACCAATGAGACTTGTTTAAAAGTAGAATCGACCCCTTTTAGAAGGAGTGGGTTCCCCTTCATTAGAGTATACCAAGGGAGGATCAGATGACCATTGCCTAGGAATTTTGCCAGGGGGATTCTCGGGCTTCTATTGGTTCAATTAGATGACTTTAGCTCCCAGTTCTACAATGCACAATTCCCTATACTATTTAACCTCTCCAAACCTCAATTTTCTTATTTGTAAAATAACAGTTTTATAAATTTTTGTTTGGAGAATAAGTATAAAAATTCTTTGTAAACTGAAAAAAAATATGACTTTTTGTTTTAAAATACTCAATGCAAATCTTACTCTGGAGTCCTTTCCCAGTCTTCGGAATACTTCTGTTCTAACTACTTAGGGTCACCTTGTACCCTTTTTTTTTTTTTTGCTTTTTGGAGGTGGGAAGGCAGGTCAGTTGGGGTTAAGTGACTTGCCCAAGGTCACATGGCTAGTAAGTGTGTCAAGTGTCTGAGGCTGGATTTGAACTCAGGTTCTCCTGACTCCAGGGCCAGTGCTCTATTCACTGCACCACCTAGCCACCTCATTACCTTGTATCCTTCTACCTGGAGACTATAGATCAAAATCTCTGAGCTCTCCTGATATGAACCCACAAATTTAAAGTTGGCTTTCAAAGTAGAGTATAGACCAAAACAAAGTGTTTACCTTGCTAAATTCTATGCGATGCCAGTTTATGGGGCCTAGGCTTGGACAAGCTTGAAGATGGAAGTCAAGCCAAGGATGGGAGCAAGGCCAAGGGAAAATGTCCAGTTACATCATTGCAGCAAATTAAAGATGCAAACTAATGGAAAATGAATTCCCCGTGCCATTCCATTCCTCTCAGTACTTGGAACCTCGGTATATACTGATAACCTAAGCATAGATGTGAAATCTTCCATTTATCCACTCGAGAATCCCAGATTTGACTACTAATGATAAACAAAGCTGCATCAAAACTTAACTATTTATACCCCCAGTTTAGATTGCAAACTTACAAGACACTAAAAATTATTTTGTATTTTAATTTGATTTCCTAGAATCACACAATTTAGTAGAATCGAGTTAGAAGAGAATTTTTAAAATCAGCAAGTTCAATCTCCTTCATTTTATAGAAAACAAAACAAAATAAAAACAAAAAATGAGGTTAAAGAATCTATCCATAGACACACAGCTAGCTGGCATATATGTCTGACTCTCACTCTGGCTGTCTCCATTTTGCCCTAAAGCAAACAAACTCAATCGTCATTACTGCGGACTAGGTTGAGCAATTTGGACTCTTGTTGCATATTAATTAGTTGTGTGACCTTGGACAATCACCTGATCTCTCTGAGTTTCAGTTTTCTCACCTATAAAATAAGCCAGATTGGCTCTATCATCCCATTTCGGTTGTCAATGTGATTGCGGACACCAGCAATGTCATAGTGTTGAGAGGTGAACAAATGGGCCTCACACATTTGGGAATTGGAAAAGAAGAACTGAGCTATATATGTCATTTTGTTAATAATGACCACCACTGACACATGGCACTTTTTGTGTTATTCATTAGCATAAGAGATTTGATATGCATCATACATTCTGTGTAGGGAATGGGAATGGGAATGTGAAGATCTTCCATTCCCTATCAAGACAGGCCAAATGTAATCACACGGAGTCTGTGTTGAGAGGAGTTTGCTGAACAAGTGGAGCAGGAGGGGTAGGGTAGAGCAGAGCTGAGAGGAAGCTGAGAGTTACAGCAATTAGAACAGAGGGAGGAAAGAGGTTGCGGGCAAGGAGACAGCTAGGCTTGTGAGTGTTTGTGGAAAGGCTTTGGGATGATGTTTCTTTCTGCAGTGTTATTGTGTATAGATTTCTTTGTTGCTATAATGAATTCAATTTTCTGGTATTGGGATTTGGCTTTCTGGTACCTGAAGGAATGCTTTGTTTCTGTCTTATATATGGAGAGTCTGTTATATTTTGCCATTCATAACTATGCCAGCATACTTGTGGTTCCCATCAGTGCTGTGAATATTGTGTTAGTACTACAAATAGTGTGGTACTTTTAAAAGCTGCTTCAAAATGTTCATTAATCTTGATAGGATGGTAACAAAATGGCAAGAGAGGAACAATAATTTGACCAGATTATAGGGATGGAGAAATTAATCTGAAGAAAATACTCAATAAAGCTAGCTGTCAAGTGGAGTCAATGGAAATATTAAGATTAGGGCCTTGGTTTTCAAGAAGCCAAAGCCAAACTGGTTTATCAGTCAGTACCTCTGACTGCCCATCGTGCAAAGATATGGATAAAAAAGAAGGACATGGCACTAGTTTTGATATTTTTCCCCAAATATCCCAAAATAAATAGAAAATAATTTTTTCTCTTTTTAACTAAGATTGTAATTAGCATACAGAGAGCAGAGAGTCTCACAATTGGAAGGGACCTCAGAGTCCCTTCATCAATATTAATAATAATACCAATGTTTATATAGCACTTTAAATTTCATAATTTAATATAAATATTAATATATTTAATAGAACATAAAGTGCATTATGTTCATGTTTCATTTGATCCTTACTATAACCCTGTAAAGTAGTTGACATTACTATCTCTTTTTAAAAAGTGAGGTGAGTCTAGGAGAGATTATATGACTTGCTCAGGGCCACACAGCTAGTCTTAGACAAGATTTGAATTCAGATTTCCTTGACCCCAAGTTCAATGCTCTAGTCACTATGCTACCCAAAGGTTTCCCATCTAACCTGAGCAAGAATCTTTTCTACAACTTTCCAACAAGTAACCAGTCCTTCAGCCTTCACTTGAAGGCTTTTAATGAAGAGGAACCTCCTGAGGCAGCCCCTCCTACTTTTATGTAGTTCCAAAGGTTTAGAGAGATTACCTGTCCAAGTTCTCCTGGCTAGTAAGTAGCATTACTGAGGCTGAAATGAAACTCTTATGATTTTAAGGATAATACCTTTTCTCTATGAATCTATTATCCTAGAATAATGTCTTATGTTTATAGAATAGTCACTTGTGAATAAAATATATACAATATCTCAGTTGGTTCCCAGAATAGTCCCTCAAAGGAACAGGGAGTACCATTATTCCCACTTCTTCTTTCACAGCTTTAATATATATTCTGATAGCAAATCATCACATACACATAGGCATTCTCAATCTTATTTATTATCTTGTTTTCTTTATACAATATAAACTCAAAACTAGGTAATTAAATTTTGAGACTGAATGAAAACACATTTTGAAAATTAAATAATAAAACCAGGGCAGATCATTAACATTGACATTCAGCAATTAACCAAATAATTTAAAGCGAAATTAACAATATTTATGATAACTTTCCCATTATTTAGTGCTACTTGTTATACTCTTGAGGTCATAACTAGTGCACTCTTACTTCTGTAGATGTTTTCTGAAATGAAGGATGCTAATATAATGATAAATATTGTGTTAGCAAACATTTATTAATGTTTATTTTATTATGGATAGAGTATTAGGTTAAGTTCTAGGTATAATATGGACCCTGGCTTGATGGACTTTATAATCTATTCAAGGTCTATGCCATCTATGAAAGTAACAATAGTACAAAATTGTACTTGAAAAGAATGGGAAAGAGGTGAAAAATCAGCAACTAGGTGAGGTCTGTGAGAAAATTATAAATTGGGAAAACTCCCCCTTGTGCATGCTACTTACCATGTGTTTGACCCCTTTGCTTTAAAAGATAGATGAACAGGCAAAGATGGGATGGTTAATTGGTCATTCCAGGAACAAGGAACAGGATAAGCAAAAGCATGGAACTTGGGAAGAACAAGACATTCAGGGAACAGCAAGTAGTCTCGTTCAGCTGGAACACAGATTTTGAGACAAGGCTGGAAAGGGAAAATGGTACTAAACTGTGAAGCTACTGAAATGCCAAGCAAAGGAATTTATATTTCACTCTATAGGCAGTAGGGAGACACTGATGATTTTTGAGCAGAAATAATGGCTAAATATACGTACAACCAACAATCTTTTAAAATTGTCACACCATTCATATTTGTGCTGCATATTTCCACTGGGCTGAAACCAATGACCATATTTAATATAATTACAGTTTCAAACAATATAAATTCAACCATTATGCAGGATTCATTATTCAGAGAACGTGGCTGTGTAAGATTAATCAATCAGTAGTGGCAAGGATGAATTGGAGAGAGCATAGAAGAGGGAATTCAACTCAGCATTTTTTAAGCATAAGCAATTTCAGTCATTAGAAGAAGCACTCACATTAATGAAATCACAGATGAAGTAGAGTATTTCAATGTATGCAAGCAACCATGTATAAACTGGGAGTAAAAAGAAAGGAGCTTACAATCCAGTGGGAGAAAAAAACATATACTCAAATGACCATGAACCAAGAGACAGTGAGATAAGTGCTGAGGTGAAATCTAGAAAAAGGGTGATGAGAAATTTTAGAAGAATAAGATTGGGGAAGAGGCAGGGGAGTTGTCTAGGAAAGTTTTCTTGAAGAACAGAACAATATTGATCCTTGAAGAGGGGGATTTCAAAAGATGGAGAATCCATCCAAAGCATAGGAGATGCTATAAATAAAGACATGGAAACATAAAGGGATAAGAAGAGAACAGGGCAGGAGTGGTGGTAGAGAGCTTGCCTAGAAAATTTATAAAAAAGTGCATATGTATTCTCTCATTTAACCCCCCACAGCAACCCTGTGAGGAAGACACTACAGATATCATTATTCATTTTTATATGAAGGCACTGAGGTTCAGAGAAGCTAAGTTAGCTGCCCACAAACATAGTAGTTGCCTTGAACTCGTCTTTCCTTATTCAAATGCTCCAAGTCCAATGATCTTTCTATTAAAACCATCTTGCCTTTGTCTCACTGAAATAGAATGAGATAAAGCTAAAGCCATATTGTTAAGGTTCCTGAATACCAGGAGAAGGAATTTATCATTTATTCGTTAGTCAATAGTGAGCCTCTGAAGGTTTTAGAGAGGAAGAGTAACATGATCAAAACACTACATTGGGAAGATTACCTAGGTCAAAGTACAGATGAGAGATTGAAGAGGATATGAAAATGGTAGCTAGAAAATTGATTAGGAGGTTAACACAATAATTCAGGGAAGAAATATTAGGAATTTTAACTAGGCAAGACGGCAGTAGGGGTAGAAAGTCAGAAATTAAAAAGAGAAAAGTCAGGGATGAATGCAAAAGATATTGTGGAAGCAGAATTAACAAGAACAGTCAACTACTTAGCTAGGTAGGGTAAAGGAGAGTAAAGAAAGTAATTGCAATGATGTGGAAAGAGGATTAATGAAAGGCTTTGCTAGGGCAATGGCTATAGGAATAAAGGAATAGAAACAAGATGTAGATACTTGCAGAACTGGCAGGATCTAGAAACTAAATAACTATAAAAAGGAGGAGAGAATCTAAAATTACAGACAGATCAAGGATGATGGAGGACCGAAATCACCAGCTACCACCTGAATTCATGCTTTCATCACCTCTAATATGGACTATTGTTAAAGCCTCTTAATTGGTCCCTTGGCCTCCAGTCTCCCCACTAGACCAATACATAGCTGCCAAAGTGATTTTCCCTAAGTATATATAGATCAGACCATATCACTCCCCTACTAGGTAGATTCTAACGGCTCCCTGTCACTTAAAGGATCAATCATAAACTCACTTCTCTTTTTGACTTTTAAATCCTTTCACAACTGGACCCCATTTGGCCTCCCTACGTATGGCTCCCCTTCCTATACTTTATAGGCAAAACTGTCCTTCTTTCTGATCCTCACAAATTGTAGTTCATTTCCCATCTCCATACCTTTGCATTAGTGGTCTTCCCCATGCCTGAAATGTACTCCTTCCTCCATGTGGTCCCTAACTTTAGTCAAGATACAGTTCAGTCTCCTCCTTTGTCACCCTTCATTTTTTGTGCTCTCATTTCTTAACTACTCTCTCTCTCTCTCTCTCTCTCTATGTATGTATATATATATATATATATATATATATATATATATACACTATATATTTTGCATATATTTCTCACGTCTCCTCAGATAGGTTGTAAACTCTCTGAGAGTAGAAAATGTTTTATTTTTTACCTTCAGTCTCTAGCACCTAGTACTGTGCATGGCACACAATAGGTTTAATAACTGCTTGTAGACTGACTGGTTGATGTTTTTTTCAAGATCCATTAGATTTGACAAGTTAGGAGTCATTGACGACCCCTGGGAAAATACTTTCACTGGAGCAGTGGGAGTGGAAGCCAGATTGCAAGGGATTGTAGAGAGAGTGGGTGTCAAGGAAGTAGAAGCATCTGGTGTAGGAAACTTTTTTTCTAGAAGTTTGGCAATGAAGGAGAGGAAAGAGGGAAAGAAAAGGGATGAGAGCTGGAGTGAGTAGAAATCTCGAGGGAGAGGGTTTTTTTTTTTTTGTAACATATGAATGAGGGAGCCCTAAGCATATTTACAAGTAAATGGGCAGGAGCCAAGGAAGAGGGAGAGACCAATTATGCATAAGAGGGCAGAGACCTCAGCTGGATTGTAGTACTGAAGGACTCAAGAGGAATGAGATAAGGATTCAGATACAACAATAACTTGGCAAGAAGTAGAGATGGCTCTTCCTCTGACACAGGGGATGTAGGAAAGAGAAGGTGATAATGCTGAGAAATGATTTCAAAAGTTAACTGGGAAAAAATCTACACATTTCACCCCCAGAATAGGAAAAAATAGCATTCCCTTCAGCTCTGCTTCTAATGAGTAATTCAAAACATGAATGCTGAACTGTCTATGCCAAAATACTGCAGAGTCATGAACGAGTGTGGGGGTGGAAAGGGGAGGAAGAAGGAATCCTCTTGCCTAACACTGGCCCCTTCTAGATCCTACACAAGCTTTCTTAACCTGGGGTCCATTGGATAGATTTTAGTGGGTCTGTGAACTTAGTTGGGGAAAAATATCTATCTTTATTCTCACAAACCTTTAGTTTTCTTTGTAATCTTATTTTATGCATTTTTAAAATGTTATTCTGAAGTGTCCATAGGTTTCGAAAGGGTCCTTGAGACAAACTATGCTACAAGGGTCCCATCCCACTACCTTTTCTTCCACAATGACCACCAGCCACGGAAAGCTACATACTTCTGTACTACAATTAGGACTGTGAAAATGCAGGAAGCTGAGTACATCACATGCATGGCCTGAAAGTGAATATTTGGGCAGGTTATCATCTGTGTGCTTTCTGAGTTTGAAATTCCTTCCAGTTTCTTAAGGAGATGGGAAAAATACTCTAAAAGCTAAATATGAAACCAAAAATTATACTGGTGAATCCTGATCTGTCCACAAAAGCCTTGAAATCTCATGAGATTTGAGTCTACAGAGCTACCAGAGAATGCGTGCATAACACGAACATTTCAGTTAGCTCAAAACAAGGCAAACTTCTAATGGCAAGATTTTTATCACAATCTATTGGACTTCCTTCAAACTCCTTAATCCAAATAACCCTTCAGTTCTAATTCTACTAATTACATAGAAAGAACTTATATTACTGAAATGATATGCACCTATTAACCATGAAAAATGACAAGTGCAACCTCACTTAACACATCTCATCTGCAAGACTAATTGGCTATTATTTTTGCCAATTAGTCTCATTAACCTTTCAAAAGAGATACTAACTCTTATTCTATTTACACATGGAAAAAAATCCTTCCCAATGTCAGTTCAGGGTCAGACTATTTCTCAGAGGCAAGTCAGGAAGAGTTCAAAATTCCAGAGAAGGGACAAATTATCAAAGGAAAAAGAGATGCCCCATTCTACTCAAAGATTAAAAATGATCTTTGTAACAAAATGATCACCACCAGTGGAACAAAATGGTCTAGCTCACAATTGGTCAGGGATCCCAAAACTTGGAGACAACCTTCTTTACG
The DNA here is from genome assembly GCA_028646575.1 of Pseudocheirus occidentalis. NCBI lineage: Eukaryota > Metazoa > Chordata > Mammalia > Diprotodontia > Pseudocheiridae > Pseudocheirus > Pseudocheirus occidentalis. Next base: position 40,475,681 of record CM053601.1, on the reverse strand, counting down.
TTATTCTATAGTCCAACAGAGTTCACAAACTGCTTTACGATTTGTAATTCATGAGAACAAAACCAAGCATTTGTTGGGGAAAAGAATTCTGAGGAATAAGATGAGATCTCTCTATCTAGTGAAGATAGCAGAGGATTACAGAACTAAAATGAAGAACATTCCCCCACGTTTGAGCAAAATTCTGGCTCAGAAAATCGTATGTATTTGCCCAAAATAACAAAATCTCATTTTCGCTTGGTTTCCGTATCCTTCGAAATCATGTAAGCAATTTGTATAACTCTATGCTGTGCTGCATGTGGCTAGATTTGACTCTCAGGTAAGACGTGACAAACCGAGGGTCAAGTTGTTTCATTATTGATTTTCTATTACCAAGGTCTCAGATAGCGCCTTGACCGTAACAATAATTTAGTAAGTGTATATAGAATTAATTGAATTTTTTTATATTGGTGTATACACATATATGTGTGTACGTGTGTACGTGTGTGTGCGTGTACTTTTATGTGTACAAACTGAAACATGGGTCACTTGTAAAATATCCCTGGCTCCTTGAGGTTGAATGCTGAGATAGTTCTCCGTCTCATTCTCTGATATATTAAAAGATTACATCACTATTCACAGTTTTTAAATCTCTACAAATAAAGCCAACTTTTGTTTAAGTTTTGGATTTCCAAAAATATTCTAGTTCACACTAAAATAACCATTTTAAAAATAAGCATTACCCACCCCCCCTTTTAATGGTCTTCTCTAGGACTGATCTGGAATCAGATTTTCCATAATACTAAGCCTATTTTTGCGACAGGCAAACAAATCTGACAGCTGTAACATTAAGCTGGTATTTAGACACCCACTCAATGGATGCAAAGGGGTTCTTTATAATTAAATACCATGGAAGAGCTCAGATTTACAGTACTGTCGGAAAAGAGTGCCATTAACAGTGCAAATCACTTATGCCCAAGGTCATTATTAGAGGGAAAAAATAGTTTGTGAACTGAGCTAAGCATTAAGGAGTATATCTCAACAAAGAACTAAAATGAGGTTTTAAAAAACTCAAGGCCCTGAAAGCTTCTCAAGTGAATAAATATGTCTTAACAAGTGCAATTCAAAGTCAAATGGACTAGTAAATCAATAGACTATTTTAATTTCCACTTGTAAGTGGGCATTAGGGTACATAAAGGGCATCCTTCCAGACAAAAGTAAATACTTTATTATTCTATCCTTATTTTATTACGGTTTGGTGGAAATATTGACATAACTGATGTAGAGGTAACAATTATGAGCAACACTAAGAAACCAAACAACAACAACAAAGCTGTTGATTGGAATTTTCCATGATTAGAGAGTTTTAAGAATTTACTACATCACAAATCTCCTTTCTGTTGGCCATTGTATTTTTAGTTACAATGGTATTTGGTTGGGTGCCCAGAAACCTTTGAGCATATATTACGACTTTTTTTTTTCTAGATAATGTTGTGCCACTCCCAGAGTTAGATTCTTATGTACAAAGCAGCTCACTGCTGGGTTGTGAGGAGAGTTTTCAAGGGCAGTTAGGAACTCATCTTCTTCTCTGCTACAAATGCAAAAAAGTATAAATTTAAATAATTCAGGTTTCTCTTCAGGCTGCTAGATTACTGACATTTTGCTACTACTGATATTAATTATATGTAGTTAAGCATTAATTAAAATTGTATTCGCATGTTGATCTCCCTCAAAAATAAATACATTTCCATTTTAAGGTAATAAACTAAAGTTAAGAGGACAGCAATTATGACAATAACAAAAATAAATCCCTCCTACCTCGTATATTCATATGTGTGTGTGAGATCCAGACATGGATATGTGTGTATACACACACGAGGTAGAATGTAAAAATCACCATTGAAATGATCGTGACAAATTAAATTCCTTTATAAGAATTATAATTATTTTATACTACTCCATTATATTATTCCAGTATAAAGATATGGTTAATAATGAAATTACAAGATTACCTAGGGATACACTGAGGTGATATGTCTGTTTAGGGTGGCGTTGGAAAGCAAAAAAAAAAAATTTCCCTAAAGTTATGACAGAATTTGGAGCCTACGATCATTTTAATCCAATTTGATAATGAAGTTAGCTTTCCACTTGGAAGTGGGCATTAGGATACATAAAGGGCATCCTTCCAGATGAAACTAAATACTTTATTTTATTATGGTTTTGTGGAAACATTGACATAACTGATGTAGAGGTAACAATTACCGGCAACACTAAGAAACCAAACAACAACAATAAAGTTGTTGATTGGAATTTTCCATGATTAGAGAGTTTTAAGAATTTACTACATCGCAAATCTCCTTTCTGTTGGCCAGATGAGAGGTTTTGTCATGAACAAGTTAAAAGAGTTGATTCCTTCATACTCCATGAATACCAACCACATTGAAACTAAGCATGTTTTGTAATTCCTATACTAAGAGATCAAAGAATTAAGGGACATTCCACTCACTGTTGAGAACAATTGTAACATTCAGTGAGGAAATAGGTTTCTAACAGCAAATACAATAAGAGATTTCCTAAAATAACTGAAAGTCAAGGTAAGATTACCAATTTAAATGTATCTGGCATATCTCACACATCATTTAATTTAGTCTCACAATGTCTGTTCCTGTTATTGTTCAGTCATTCAGTTTTATCTGACTCTTTGTGACCCTGTGGACTATCTCATTTGTGGAGTCTTCTTGGTGAAGATATTGGTGAGGTTTGCCATTTCTTTCTCCAGTGGATTATGCAAACAAAAGTTAAGTGACTTGCCCAAGGTCACACAACTGCTAAGTGTCAGAGTGTCAGGCAAGGTTAAAGCTAAAACAGAAAATCAAAAGAGGAAAATACTACACTATGTGTCAGTGATATTATTCAATATTGTTTTAGACCATTAAAAATAACTAGACAGTATAAAATACTTGAAAGTATAACTGCCCAAGCAGACACAGGAACTATGTGAAAATAAACATGAAACACTTTTTTATACAAATAAAGTCAAATCTAAATAACTGAAAAAATATTTATTGTTAATGGGTAGGCAAAACCAATACGATAAAAAGTGATATTTTTACCTGACTAATCTATTCATGTAATATCATCCCAATATAGTTACTAGAAATCATCTTACTTAGAAAAAATAATAACAAAGCTCACTTGGAAGAACTAAAGGTCAGTAACTTTAAAGAAATCTGGGGGAAAAGATATAAAGGAGTATCAGAACTATATTATAAGGTGAGAGCACTATTGAAGTATAAAGTGGATAATTTTAATTATCCTAAATTAAAATGTTCTTGTTATTTATACAAGGGAAAAAAACCCTATACAGTTAAGAATAGAAGGAATGCAGAAAATGGGGGCGGGGGAGGGGGAAGTTTCATAGAAAATCTCTCAAGATAGAATGTGATTGGGTTGGAATCTTGCTGTGGTGTAGGAATTGACAAACTGGTTGATTTAGAAAAACATGGAAAGATTAGGACCTATGAAGGAAAATGCTATCCACCTTCAGAGAAACAGATCACAAGCAGAAATAAGCATTGTATGGTCTTACAAATATGTGTTTGAGTATATGTGTGCATGTTTATAGATATTTATGTATATGCATACATATATATGTATATATATATACATATATAATATGGAGAGAGGGAGAGAAAAGAGAGGGAGAGAGTGGGGAGGGGATAGAGAGAGAAGGAGGGAGGGAAGGAGGAGGGGAGGGAGGAGAGAGGGGGAGAGAGATAGAGAGGGAGAGGGAGAGGGAGAGAGAGAGGGAGAGGGAGAGGGAGAGGGAGAGAGAGAGAGAGAGAGAGAGAGAGAGAGAGAGAGAGAGAGAGAGGGAGGGAGGGAGAGGGAGAGGGAGGGAGAGAGAGAGAGAAATGTCCATGCTTAATTGTTGCCTTCTTTAGGAGGGGGTGAAAAAGGAAAAAACAAAGTAAAAAGTGTCCAGCAGAAAACAAAAGAAGACCTACAAACGAGCGAAGAAAAGCTGAACAGCTTTGAAAACAATGTGTAGTATTTATCATATAGGTTTTCTTGAAATGGAAATTTATTGTTTTTATATTGAATTCTCAAGTTCTGCTGTGTACATGACAATGTTTTTTCCTTTTCTTATTTTATATTTAAGTTTTAGATAAACTTAAAAACTAAAAAAAAAAAGTGTCTGAGGCCAGATTTGAACTCAAGTCTGACTCCAATGTCATTGTTCTATCCATTTTCCACTTAGCTGCCTACCTGTAGGCTTATCACTATAATGCAGACGGGAAAGTTAAGCTGTAATATGCCCATACAGTTAGTGCTAAACAAGACCAAGAAACAATGTTTCCCATTTATTCTTCTATCTACAAGAATACCCAGAATTACATTTTGAGCCTCTCCCTTTTTTTTCTTTTTTTATTTTTGGAGGGAGGAAGGCAATGCAATTGGGGTTAAGTGACTTGCCCAAGGACATAGGGTAGTAAGTGTTGTCAAGTGTCTGAGGCTATATTTGAACTCAGATCCTTCTGACTCCAGGGCCATTACTCTATTCACCATACCACCTAGTCACCCCACCTCTCCCTTTTTTTTGCATGATAAAGTTTCCAATAGTAAAAAAAAAATGCTGAGGTATCATTCATACTGACAATAAGAAATAATTATCTATCTTCTTTTTTATTCTTCTTTAGGCTTCAATCTTTATTCTCCTTTCTCTACCATTACCCAGAAACCTTCACCCCTTGAAAAGCACTTGGTCCCTGCAGTCTCTTCCTCTAAGTGATCAGTTCCTCTAGGAATCACCATTTTAAAGAAAGCGCCTCGTTTGCCAAGGTTTACTCCTTTATTCTGCTCTGATCCTAATTGTATGGACTCCTTTCTCCAACATCACCCTACAAGGAGAATTTTTCTCTCACCCCCAATCCCTGATTCTCAGCTTCCTACAGTACATTGTCTTCTCCCATTAGAATTTAAGCACCAGGAAGGCAAGGATTGCCTGTTACTTGCATTTGTATTCCTTGAATTTAGTACACTGTCTAGCATATAGTAAGCACTTAATAAATGCTTGTTGAAAGCTGTGGTATATGAATCTAATGGAATACTATTGTTCCATAAGAAATGATGAGCAGATTTCAGAAAAACCTGGAAATACTTACATGAACTGATGCTGAGTAAAGTGAGCAGAACCAGGAGAACATTGTACACAGTAACAACACTGTGCAATGACAAACTTTGATAGACTTAGCTACTCTCAGCAACGCAATGATCTAAGAAAATCCCAAAAGAGTCATGATGGATGGATGGGAGGGAGGGACAGAGGGAGAGAGTAAGAGAAGGAGAGAGAGAGAGCGAGAGCAAGAGAGAGAGAGAGAGAGAGCAAGAGAGAGAGAGAGAGAAGGGAAAAGAAGGAAGGAAGGAAGGAAGGAAGGAAGGAAGGAAGGAAGGAAGGAAGGAAGGAAGGAAGGAAGGAAGGAAGGAAGGAAAAGAAAAGGGAGGGAGGAAAAGAAAGAAAAAGAAAGAAAGAAAAATAGATATCTTAGACAGTACTAATAATGGATTGAACTCAGTATTAAACAAGGGGAAGTAAACAGGTTGGACCACCTTCAGTAAATACAAAGTTCTTTTAATGACCTTAAAGGTGTTCCTAAAACAAAGTCTCATCTTTTTTTTTTCAATAATGCTATTCTGCCAGTGTTGTGGAGTGGCTATGAGTCACTATGGTTTCTCAGGAATTAAAAAGCAATATCACATAGAGGGCAATGGAAAGACACATAGAGATTAGGAGCAGGCTGCAAAAGATAATGAATAAACTCAAAAGAATTCTTGGAGTATAAGTTAAAAAGCAGCTAAGTGAAGCAGTGCATAGAGTACTAAGCCTGGAGTCAAGAAACTTCTCTTCCTGAGTTCAAATATGACCCCAGAAACTTACTAGTTCTGTGACCTTGGGCAAGTCACTTAACCCTATTTTCCTCAATTTCCTCATCAGAAAATGAGCTGAAGAAGGAAAACAGCAAAACACTCCAAAAACACTTTGCCAAGAAAATCCCAAGTGGGAGTATGAAGAGTCAGGAATGATTAAAACAACTGAATAACAACAAAAAGTTTAAAAAAAGATGATGAACATGGTAATGAACAGATAACAGGTAATTGACTGGATACTACATGGATATCATTGCAGTATCAAGAAAAGGTAAATAAGGCTACTAATAGATTGGATGTGCCTCTTGTGGCAAATTTATCAGAAGAGTAGGTGGGCAGGTATGCAGACTAGAATGGGTTATGATCTCAGTTGCACACCTAAAGCCATGAGATCATGGATCCACTTGAGTATTTGAGTATATCTACTTCAAAATAAAAATGTAGTTGAATTAAAACTACTAGAAGTCTAAGCATCTATGCAAGTGGGAAAAATCTAAGTTATACAATATCTAATACAGTATCTAATACAATATATCTAATATAAAGCTAAATTTGAATATTCTGCCTTTCTCCTCTCCATCCCCTCCAAACCCTATCACCATTTATAAACCTAAACCTAAGGGGAAAAATTTTAAATAAGATAAAATAAAATAATTGACTGTTTTTAGAAAAAAGTGAATTTTTCATTTTACTTGATGAATTTCATAACATTTGTTTACCTGCCCAATAATGTTGATTCTTAGTCTACTAGAATGTGATTAAAGTTTTTGGGCTACAAACTCCCTATCTTGATTATCTCCCTCAGTACTTAGCACAATCAGATAATCAGTCCATAAACACTTATTAAGTACCTACTGTGTGTCAGGGCACTGGGTGAGGGGATACTGCAGATACAAGGACAAAAGATAAAATACTGGCTAGTCTCAAGAAGTTTATAATCTGTCTCGGGAAACAACATTCATATATGAATATATAAAGGAAAAATTTTTATATATGTGTATACACACACACTGAATAATACAAATACAAGATAGTTAAGTACAAGTTAAGGAAGGACGCTAGAAATTGGGGGTATCAGAAAGATTTTTCCACTAGAAGTCATGCCTCTTCTACATCTGAAAAAGAAGTGAGGGATGCAATGAGGAAGAGATGAAGAAAGAATATATTCCAGGAGTGTGGAGGATAGGAGGGAGCATAAGACAGGTCCCATGGAGAAGGACCAGAGAGAAGGTCCATTTCTCTGTATAGCAAAATTTAGGAAAGGGAATGATTTATCAAGATACTATAAAGATAAGCTGGAGTTAGGTTGTAAAGGGCTTAAAAACTGAGCAGAAAAGTTTCTGTTTTGTTCTGGAAATAGGAGGGAGCCTTTGGAGTCTACTGATGAGAGGAATGACATGATCTGATCTACATGTAAGGGAAATCACCTGGGTAGTAGCAGTGTAAAAGACGAATTGGAGTGGGGAGAGATCTGGAGCAAGGAGACCACTTAAGGTGTCATAACAATAGTCCAGACAAGAGGTGATAAGGATCTGAACTTAAGGTGATGAGAGACACAGGCAGACAGAGACAGAGAGACACACGAAGAGAAGTGGGGGCTATTCTAAGAGACTTGTGGAGGCAGAAACAGAAAAGCGGCAAGATTTGGCAAATGATCAGACATGGGAGACAAGAGACAGTGAGAATTTTAGGATACTTCTAAGGTTATCTGGGGAACTGAAGGAGGGTCATACCCTTGACAGAAACAGAAAGTTTGGTTAAAGCACAGGTTTGGAAAGAAGAAAAATGAGTTCTGTATCAGACAATTTACATTTGAGATGTCTTCAGGGCATTCTGTTTTAAATGTCTAATCAGTTGGTCATGAAGGACCTCAGGAGAAAGACTGGATAGTCTGGATTTTGCATTGTATATAATATTCACTTAATAATAAATGATTCTTGAATGAAAGAATAGATGGCAACATATGCACAAATAGTATCATAAGCAGACCCCAATCTAGCTTGCTTTCTTCATTATGAATCACTCACTTCTCTGAACACCAAGCTCTATACAGATAGGCCTCTGCTCTTTATACTTCTCCCCTCTCTGTGCCTTTGTACTGGCTCTCTCTCATGCCTGGCGCACCCCCTCTGCCTCATAAAATCACTTTGGTCCTTCAGGACATAATTTAAACACCACCTTGACCATGAGGCCTTTCCTCATCCTCCAAGCTGCTATGGCCCTCTCTGCCTAACAACCTTAAAACTTTTATCTCTGTTTATTCTGCATATACTTATATAGGTACATACTTCTCCATAAGAATGTAAGCTTCTTGAAAGTAGCAATTATTTCATTATGTATGCAGTACATAGCAGTTTCTGGCACATTGTAGGACAATGTCTATTGACTGAGTGATTGATGGGCTGCTGCAAAGAAGCCTGAATCCAACCATTCTGACTGAAAATTACAAGGACAAGACTAGAAAGAACCCACACCTTCACTCCCCAATGGGAAATAAAGCTATTCATCTATTGGCAGAGAGTATGTGTGTAACTAACTCTGAGAAGAAATAGAGTATTTTTAAAAGAGAAGTACTTTTATAGGATATGAAAATAATTAATATAAAATTATTGAGATAATGGTAGGCATAAAACCAAAAAGACTGGCAAAACTCCACTGACTTCTTTGTTTTATAACAGGCTAATCCAACTTCTCTCTGCACTTTGGCAAGTCCCACCTGAAATTTTCAAACAGACTGGCCTATTTGCAAGTGGCCCATTTTTTTTTGTACCAGAGTACACACATAAATCCTCCATTTTATATCATCTGTACCACTAAGATATTGATGATAGATAGATAGATAGATAGACAGACCGATCGATCAATAGACAGATAGATAGATAGATAGAACTGTCATTCAAAAATTCTTCAATAAGTAGAACAAAATGAGTCTTAAATTATTGTCAGGAAACATCCTACCTTCTTATAACAGGAAGTGAACTGAGTTAAGAGACTGGGCTTATGATTTAATTGGTGTAGGGAATGACCAGGTGAGGCAACTCCCTCTTTCATTGCAAGTCAACATCTTTTCTTCAACTGAGAGTCTGAGAGAATGGCAAGGGGTGGAGAACCTGTGGCCTCAAGGGCATAGGTTCCCCAGTCTTGGCCCAGATCTAGAGCACTGAGTGGTTAAATGACGTACTCAGGGTCATACAGGTCTTTCTGCCTTCAAAGCCACCTCCCCGTTATACAATGCTACCACTCCAAATGCTTTATTAGAATGCCACTAATAATCCACTACTGGATTAAAAACTCAACACTAAACACAATCGATTATGTATGTGCAAGGCATCCTGATAGGGATCATCCTGCGGGATCTGCTATGATACAGCAGTTTCTAAACTAGAAGAGAGGGGGCAAGGAAAATATGGCAATACCTAGTGAACAAGACAGAATACTGTAAGCACGCCATAAGAGAAGTACAAAGTGTTATGGGGGTTCAAAGGAATGAGACAGTATGTTACAGTTGCATCAATCAGGGGAATCTTCAGTGAGCTGGGGTCAGGTGTCATTTAATCTGGCTGTTGGAAGATGGGTAAGACGCGGGCAAGTGGGATTGGTGGAGAAGGCAACCCAAGCAAAGCAGAGGGGAGGCAAGAACATATTTAACATGTTCACAGAACAGCCTATTCTGGCTAATGAGTAGCCGACATGTAGAGACAAGGCTTGGTTAGGACCGTGTCATATAAGGCCCTGAATACCAAGTGGAGGGGGTTGTGTTTTAAGCTGTAAACCAGAAGTAGCCATTAAAGGTTTTTTGGAGCTAGAAGATTAATGTAAACATAGATGTACTTTCGCAAGATTACTATGGCAGCAGTGTGCATGATGAACCAGAGGAGGGAGAGACTGGAGGTGGGAAGCTATTGCAATAGTCTGGGCTAACACACATTCGTATCTTTAGAATCCAGCATTTTTGCAATCATTTGCAAATAGCAACATATTTAAAACCTCTTGACCTGAAGCAAATTGCAAAAAGAATTCAGGTGAATGTCTATTTACAGAGAGAGTAAAGCTCAGAGATCTGGAAACCACACCCATCCAATTTGCAAGCAATGTTTTTGTGCAGTCTAAGTATCTCTGTAACTCTACGGGCAGCTGCAGTAAAAGAGGGGGTGGGGGTGGGGTGGGGGGAACAGATGGCTCTCTACCAAGAAGAGAACCAGTACAGTAGTAGCTAGTGCAGTTTTTCCTAAAGATTTTTAATAGTAGATTGATATTTCCTAGATATGAAAATGTTATGCCATTACCATATGTCCATATTATTAACTTGTGACCATACCTTGGCTTAGTAAATTCCAATGGAAGAAATGGAGTGGCCAAGTCACTGAAAATTTTAAAGGCTATTTCATACATTTGTGATTTTTCATGTCGGTAGTACCCATGCTTGAAGAATAAGAGGAAGGGGGGGGGATCCAAAATACAGAGCAGAACAAACTACTTCATTCCGTGTTATATGTCTGTGTATATGTATATGTGTGAAGAGGAGGGAGAAAGGGATGGGAGAGAAAGAGGATAAAAGAGAGAGACAGAGACAGAGAGATAGAGACAGAGAGACAGAGACAGAGAGAGACAGACACCCAGAGAGAGGATGATCTTGAATTGTACAAGTATGCTATTTAAGCAAAGTTGCTAGGTCACAATGGCTGCTGAATAAGCAAAAATGACCCAAAAAAATCATATATTTTCAAGGGAAAAAATGGGCGGAAAGAATATAATCCCAGATAACTCCTTTATGCTGCAGTGTCCCATTTAGAGGATTAAGCGAAGAATCACAGCATCTGTGATATAGGGAGCTAACTCTTGCCAAAATGACCAATGGTATTGCTGATCTGATTTTTAAAAAAAGATAATTCAAGTACAATTCAATGTACTATTGAAACATAGCCTTTAAAAGGTCATAAACAGGGTATCAGATCTTCCCCTAGAAGAAGAACTCTAATATATTACTCCTTTTGTGTATGTTAATGTAATATGAACCAATCATACTGGTAGAAAGTAGTGAGACTGAAATAAGATGAAACCTTGTGTTTCCCAGTACTGCATACAGACACAGAAACTTTGCTAAGGACTAGAAATTTTTAAAAAATGTTCAAGCATTATGTATAGTATCTGAATCCTTCTGTGTCAATATAATGAACCCCAATTTAAAAAATTTAAATGATGCACTTTGAAGGAAATATCTTCAGTCATGGGTCCACACACACACACACACACACACACACACACACAAATGGACAAAAACCCTAAAAATCTCTGAGCAAAATATTACTATTGGGGTAATAAAGGCCCATCAGCTACCAAGAGCAGATGTGTCCCCAGTGTAACCCTAATCCCCAAAATATGCTTAACAACAGCTTGTCTGCAAACCATGATTTTCACTATTTTTATACCTTGTGAATATAACATGCTGTTGATCATTTCTGAAGATATAGAATGACCTACTTTGGCAATTGCAGCACTCACAAGTCTTTTTCTCCCTTGCTTTAGCAGAACAAGGAGACCAGGTAAGATGACTACTTCATTTTCAGTATGGCATGGGAATTTTGCTGTTCTGATGACAAGAGATGAAATTCTCTAGCTCAAGGCAAAACAAATCCACATCTTCTCTCTCACACAATATGCCACAACGGGTCTTCATTATTTTTTTTCTCCTCACCATCAAAAAATGAAAGGACAATATTCATCTTAGAAATAATCCAAAAATAATTTCTCAATCTATCCAGTACACAGACATATAGTGTCAATGCACTGAAACACTTTAAAACAGAATAATAGCAGAACAATTCATATGGAGGAAGAAATGAAAACAAACTTATAATTCAGCCTTTAACTAGAAGCTTATAGAGTGCATGTAGGACTCAGGGAGAAGACTTGCTTTAATGCTAATGACTATAGCCCAGACTCTACACAGCAAGAAGAAAATACCTTAACACTGCAACCATAAATCAATTCCTTTCCCTCTCCTTTGACAAGTATCTAAGGACAGAGGCATAACTGAAAATTTTGAGGGGAAAAATGCAGTGATCATTTTTGCTGGTTAAAAGGAATGGGGATCTATACTGCCTAGGCTACCCACATTCTTCCTGATGCAGAAATTCAAGATCTGAACCATACATAGCCTTATGGTGGTGATTTAGACACAGGGCAAAGGTGACTGAATGGTTGGAAAAGTGCATGGTGAAGTTGCTAGTATCATGACGAGAGTTCCCAGGTACAGTTAGCTTTGTGGAACCTAAGATGGGGAAAGATAAAAGGATAGATAGCTCTCCATACCTTGCGTTTCCTCTCTATTCGTTCCCTAGGGATTTTCCGTTGTTTTTTCCTTTCCCTCTCAAGGTTTTTCTCCTTTTCATCAAGCTCGGCCTCCCGAACTTTTTTAATGGAAGCAGCAGCATGAGCCATTTTGCAGAAGCAGGCAGCAGCAGCAGCAACTCCTGAGAATCAGTTCCTACTACACAGCAATCCAGGTGATGTTGCATATAAATAGAGATTTTCCCCCCAACAGGGCAACGGCTGGGAGCCAGAACCACTCACCAAATCATCCCCTTCTCCACCTCCGTGATAGGTCACACTCTTGCTTTAGCCTCTGCACCACCCATAATTCACTGCAGCGTACCAAAACACTCCCACAAACACACACCTGCACACAGATGCTCAGGGAGAACCAGTTCCCCGGTGAAAAAATAAGAAAAACAGCCCAAACTGAGTGTTACACTGGAGACTCTTCTTCAGTCCTCTGACCACAACTGCCAATAAACGTCGGAGTAGGTGAAAAAGCCATCCTTAGGTTCACATCCCCAACTGGAAGTGTCTCGCAACTCCTCCAGATAATCTGTGCCCTCTGCCTGGGGCCAGGAAGAAGCCACCTCTGTGGTACCAAGAAGGGGTGGGCAGTTGACTGCAGCTCCCAGGAGCACCTCTATGCAGGGTGAGAAGAAAATGGTGCAGTCTGACTTAATGACTCTCTGCTGCTGGGCTGCCGCTGCTGCTGCTACCACCGCGGTTGCTCCTGCTGCCTCTGCTAAAGCACATGACACGGATTTCTTCCATTCTCTCTGTTTAAAAATCTCCCTTACGTTTCCTTATTCTAGGCTCACTAACAACGCAGGGGGCGGGGGATGGACAGACAGACAAACAAAGCTGCTGCGTTGAGAGACGAAGAAGACCAGGGATGCTGAGTTCACCTGCAAGAATCCACGACTGTACCAATCTAAGGGTGTACAAGCTTCAGAGGGCTGGGAATAGCCTAGTCCTCACTGTGTCATTTACAGACCCACGTGAGCCTGCATTAGGGATCTGCATTAAGCAAGGGAACCAAATGGGGCTGTCAGTGGGAAAACACAGCATAATCTGGGCTCTGCTCAGCTTTGCCAGCTGAGAGACGGAGAAGTGAGGAAAGGATCGTAACCACAAAAGGCATGGCATCCACACATCTTAGAAGAGTGGCAAGTGGGTAATTATCATTAAAGGCCAAGGTTCTTTTTTTCCAGTAATTACTGAGCAGAGTTGTGAAGCAGAGATGAGGATGAGCTAGGATTAATGTTTCAGTAAACACACACACACACACAAACACACACACAAGAAAAAAAGACAAGCTGAGATGCATTATATTAACTAATGAAGGAAAAACATGCTTATCTCTAACTAGACCAAAAGAAAGCAACTTTCCAGAATCTCCAACAACTTGGTTAAGAAGTCATTAACAACTCTGCTATTCACCCGAGGGCACAGGGCATTAGTCACATTGGATTCTGTTGCTTTTATGCAAATAGCTCATTAGAGGCAACAGATAACTAAACTATTTGAAGGAATATATTTGATTATTGTGGGAGGTCAATATAATATGAATTTGTAATGCAATTAAACATGCAGTGTACCAATTTGCTAATTTATGTCCCAGGAAAGAATTGCTGTCCAAGTAGGACCTTGAACCATACACCTCCAGATGTTAGAAAATTCACTAAGTGAAATGCATACACTGATAGATCATTTTCTGTTGTTGTCAGTCCTTTCAGTCATGTCCACCTCTCTGTGACTAGATTTGGGGTTTTCTGGGAAAAGATACTAGAGCTGTTTGCCATTTCCTTCTCCAGCTCATTTTACAGGTGAGGGGTAAGTGACTTGCCCAGGGTCCCACAACTAGGAAGTGTCTGAGGTTAGATTTGAACTCATAAAGATAAATCTTCCTAATTCCAAACCTAGTGCTTTATCAACTGTGCCACTATCTCCTTCTAGATCCTTCCTAATGTAACTCCTTTTCGAGCTTCCTCACATGAAATTAACAGCTGTTTATTCTATTAGAGAAAACACCATGCTACTCTTCTCTTAAGCAGTACCCATATACTGCCCAAGTACTATCAGAATCTGTGATTATCTTTCTCATATCCCTTAAGTTATCCTAAGCAAACCAAAATAGTCATAGATATTAGAGGGGGCAGAAGAAGAGACAGAAGAAACCCACAAAACAGAGAAAGTCAGAGAATCAACTCAAAAGCAAACAAGCATCACTCCTAAGAAAATAATTTGGATGTGACATACATTGTATAAGCATTATTCAACCTCAGTTCAGCTTTATCCATCTTTTGATCATCAGAAACTTCCATCTCTGGCTTTTCTCATCTTGGACTTTGGCAGTTTGAGATTCATTTCCATATTCAGAATCAATCAGATATATCATCATTTCACCTTTCTCATACTGTATTCTCTCATACTGTACTTACTGCAGGGTAGAAAATAAATTTCAGAAAAGATCCACTGTCTCCTTACCTAAATGAATCATTCATGGCCTGCATACGTAACTACAATTCAAATACGTTCTTTGCTATCAAGATATAGGAAGCTTCAGGAAGACCATCCAGTGTATTGTTAATGACATCTTATTGAACGCATTGGGACATGGCAGTCCTGAAAAAAGCTGCAAGGTTAGAGCCCAGGGTACCAGAAAGGAAGTTCCACAATAGCTTCTGATCCCCTTCATATGATCGCTCTTCTTCGAGTGATTCAAAATAATATTTTACAACAAGGAAGGACTCCCTGGATAAGTGAATATCATTTTCTCAGAACATCATACACTGTTTAAAAATGTTGTTCTATTTTCTGTACCATCCTATAGTTAAAATGATGCCTATGGAACGATTCCTGGGAGAAGAGTAGCTTATGGAACCTGCTTCTACTAAATCAAATATCTCCTTCCTCTTTCTGAGGATGTCAGTAGGGGATCTGAAGTATAACAAGAACAGTCGATATCCCAAAGACTACGTAAGCATGATGGGGAGAAGTCACACAGGGTGAGAGTGGGGATGGAGGTGGCGATTGCTAAGTAAGTTTTTCCTTCACATAAACTCAGGAGATAAACCTAATTATAAAGTTTAACGGTGTCAAGTCAATTCCCTAGCTTTAAGATATTTAGAAACTGCAAATTTCTTTGGATTTCTATTACAGTTTTTTTTAAATTTAGACTTAGAACTTGGGTTCTTAAATCTCTAATGTACCTAAACAACTGTTATAAATGCCAGTGTAAACCATGTGTTCTGTTTCCTCATATGTGAGAAGAGAATGGGTTCTAGCATACCTTACCACCATATACCAAAATGATGAACACAAAAAAAGATTTTTGTCCAACACTTACTCCAAAAGTGCTAATAACCATCATACCTTCCATATACAGGTCTACATTCATGACCCCAATATCCTTCATGTGTTGAAATTCTCATACTATCTTTAAATGAAACAGTAGAAGTAATGCCATACTACAGATCAGGAAATGAGATGGAAGATAACTGACTTGCTGTAGATAAGACAGCAACATGATGGCAGAAATTCCCATAAGAGCCATCCATGACTCCTCGTTCCTAGCTGTATAACCTATATACTGTTCCATTGGAACAGTATCTCTTAAACTGGAGTCTATGAACTTGTTTTTGTTGTTGTTTTTAATACTTTGGTAACTATTTTAATACAAATGGGTTCCTTTGTGATTCTCTGTATTTTGTCTGACGCAATTAAATAAATTATTTTGAAGAATCCATGGACTTCACTGAACTGACAAAGGGGTCCATGACACAGAAAGACCCCCTGCATTTGAACGTGCTGCCTTATGAAAAATTTACGAGCACACACACACACACACACACACACACACACACACCTCTATCACGGGCCTTATTAGATTCATCACAGAATAAAAGAATATAAGAAACTAGTGTGACTTTTTTAAAAAACAAAACCTAAAAACTATTCAGCACATGCCACCTTTTTAGCACACTGTTTTTCACTGATTCTTTCCCCCAACAGAACATATTGTCCTCATGTGAGGGAAGCAGAATGACTTAATCTTTTCATAATTAGAATGCCAGAAAGGTTTGACGTAGTCTTAGCCTCTGAAAATGTTCTTTCTTAATCTAATTTACTCAATAATAGCCTATTAAGCATATGATTTTTAATCTCCCCCTTCTTCCATATCTGCTGCTCAGACTTCCTTGTATCTTATATTTGCATGGAAAAACCCGTATTTTGAGTCTCCACATGCAAAGAGAGAGAGCACTGCACACTCACCAGTTGACCTCTGCACAGACAAGGCACCCTCCTCCAGTCCCAGGAGCTCATAGCCATTTAAATGATTCATGGACCACATAAAAGGGGTCTTCCTTCAGGCCTCCAGCAGAGAGGTAATATAGTTCGAATTTTAAACTGTGACAAAAGATGTTTCCTTCAATGAAACATCTTCCTCCTCACCCATGGAAAGCTTGCGTCTGCCTTTTAAGGTAAGAACACAGTGTAGTTCACATTTAAACTTGATAGCCAGCAGAGATTGCCCTTCAGAGAGGACACATTTAATTTTACAGACCAGGAGAGAAAGTGGACATTTGCTGCCTTCGGTGTCCAGTACCTCATTGATCAGATTTTAAAGAAAACCATCTGCAAACATCAGTCAGGGAACACGATATTCAAGGCATCAGTCAATAAAATCTGAGTTAGCCATATGCAATGTAATTTCCCCTCGGCCCCATCCCCACCCAGGAGAAATTGCTCTGCAATTAAAGACCATGTATTGTTACATGAACACAAACTGGAGTACAGGTGGGAAGAGGTAGAAGAAGATGACATATTAAGAAAAACAAAATATCACCAAACCTGGGTTGGGGCATGAGGAAAGATGAGTCAGGAGCCCCATTAAATTAAATAGGAATACATATATAAGGATCACTTTGGGCTGCATATTGGCTTAGGAAACCATGAATTAACATTATCTATGTCCCACTGTATTTTGACTTCTTTTGTTAAACATTTCTCAATTAGAGAGTGGTGCAGGAAGTATTTTGGATACTTCTGGTCTATACTACTCAAGTTCAGAAATGGGTCCAGTGAGTCTACACTTTCTGAACTTTATTACTTGAAGACAAAAACCTTCATGTAGGCAACCTGTAAACATGGCAGAAAGAGCACTAAAGACCTTGGCTCAAATTCCAGTTCTGACACTAGCTTGTGACCATAGCCAGATCTCTAGAAGCCTCAGTTCCTTCATATGTAAAATGGTTCTTCTAATGAGGTGGCACTTTTCTCTTTACTGAAGCTTGTGCTGAATCTCTTAATGCTTTGATTTTCATAAAACAAAAGGAATTACTAGATTATAAATCCTTTGGGACTCCTCTCGACCTGATGATGCTGGAAATTTATGTGTATTTATTTATGTGGTAACATCTCCATAAGGGTATATGGAAGGTATTTTTAATTTAGTTTATAAATACTTTAAGCAAGAGAAAAGGTTTTTTTTTAATTCTTATCACAATAACCAATGTTACTCAGAATCATATCTGTCAGTGAATGAAACAATGTACATTTTAACGTGTTGAGTCGATGGAAATATATGAATTGGCAATTAAATAAGAACATATGTTTTAGAATTATTTCTCCAAATCAAAACATAATTCTGCATCTGATACATATGTTCTGTGTAGCATGGATTATGAGAACATTTCTCATAATCCATTTTGTTTAACTGTATTGTATAAAAAAATCATTAAAATAGAACAAAACTGGATGTTTCTTAAATTGGATAAAATCACACATTTTGTTCTTCATGTGGAATCAATTTTAAAATGAATCCATTTTTAAAAATTATTTTATTTTTCTCAAAATATGGGAAGAATTAGCCAATACAAAATAATTATAATTTTTTAAATCAAGCCAGGTTCATCAAGGTTTAAATCAAGTTCAGGTTCCATTTATGGGCTATTACTATTAGCATGCCTTTGTTTTCAGAACCTTAAAAACACAATTTTGGATCCTTAATATTTCTTCAAAATAAATAAGAAGCGAATGTATTTTTGAAAATTTTTTACAGATCAGAAAAATGCTTCCAAGTCTAATTACATGATACACAATAAATCTGCTGAAGGTTACACATAAAATCTGTGACAGATTATTTAAATCTTTACCTTCTTAGTAAATTACAATTTCTACCAAAGAAAGCTTTGGACCAAAGTCCAGCTCTTTGCTCAGTGCATTCCCTTGATAATTCCAATAAATAATAAATAGATAAAACCCATATTGTTTCAATAAAATAGTTTTCCCAACCCCATACCCACACATAGGAAAGTACAGAAATTTTTTTAGTTGAAATCGAGCAAAGCAATCATCTAATCAAATCCCCCCACACACAAAGAATGACTATTACAGCATACCCAACAAATTGTCATCCAACCTTTGCTTGAAAACTCCAACGAGGGGGTGGCTAGGTGGTACAGTGAATAGAGCCACTGGCCCTGGAGTCAAGAGGACCTGAGTTCAAATCCAGCTTCAGACACTTAAAACTTACTATCTGTGTGACTTTGGGCAAGTCGCTTAATCCCAATTGCCCTGCCTTCCCTCTTCAAAAAGTAAAAAAGAAAATAAAATAAAAAGAAAACTCCAATGAGATAAAACTTCCTTAAGCAGCTCACTCCAACGTTGGCCAGTTTTACATAATACGGGTTCTTCCAGGTGTAAAGCCTTAAGGAGTCTCTTTGCTTCTAACTATATTACTCTTGAGTCTACTCTGTGAGTCAAATAGAATAATTCTGATTCCTCCTCCACAAGACAATGCTTCATATACCTGAAGAAAGCTATCAGGTCCCCCTGAATCTTCTTTTCTTGAGTTAACCATTCCCAATTCTCTTTCTCTTCCTTCCCTTACTTTCTCCCTTCCTTCCTCTTCCTTCCTCCCTCCCTTTCTCCTTCCCTCCCTCCCTTTTTCCCTTCCTCCCTCCCTTCCTTCCTTCCTTTTTCCTTCCTTCCTTCTTTCCTTCTTTCCTTCCCCCCTTTCTCCCTTCCTCCCTTCCTCCCTTCCTTCTTTCCTTCCTTCTTTCCTTCCTTCCTTCCTTCCTTCCTACCTTCCTTCCT
>CM053601.1:40374766-40455858 GCA_028646575.1 Pseudocheirus occidentalis | reverse complement strand
CTTCTTCTTCTTCTTCTTCTTCTTCTTCTTCTTTCCCTTCCTTCTTCCCTCCATACCTCCCTCCCTCAAATATGGTGCCGCAAAATTCTAAGTACATTTTAGATTATTTATATGTATATGTATTATGTATGTATATATATGCATGTATATACATACATATATGTGGAAAAAGAGAAAGTGAGACAGACATAAACATATATAAAAACAGAACTATTTCAAAAAAGGAAAATTAACATCTTAATTTAGAAGAAGGCTAATAAGTAAGAGTTACCTTAGAAATTGTTCTTGGCTGATTACTAAAGGGAAAGACAAGTAAGAAAGTGAAAGCATAGAGAAAGTAAAACCTAGCTATGCAAACTTTCCCTGTACTCCCAGTCTATGACTTGAGGATCCAGTTTTAGGTTCTTAGTGCCTCCCCTCAAGCCCCACTTTAAGGAACCACACCTTCTGGGCACACCAACATTTGAAACAGGGGTAGAGTGGGGATAAGTTAGGCACAAAGATAATTTCTGAGACACTTTATAGATAATTCTTTTTTTCTAATTTGAGAACAACATCAAAAAGCATAACTCAACACAAGTCTAAATAGTATCTACTCTTACTTTATTTGGCCATTAGAATGAATATGTATATTCCCCAAATATGATTAATCTGTGTGCCAAACATTTATATATAAGCACCAACTTTTTATAGCTGACTCCTAAATCACTAGCAATAAGAGCTTATACTCCAACAAAACTGATTGGTCATTAAATGCTCAAGTAACACCAAGTAATGCATTTCTATCTCTTTCAAAAGCATGTGTATTATTTTAAAACTGAATCCTGCTTAATACTAAGCAAAAAGCATAATGACTAGTGATTCTTAAAATAGCAACAAAGTCTGATAATGCATATAAAGGAATCAGACTTCTTTTAGAATGTACACATGAACAGAGCTGCTAACTGATTTGGAACTCTCAGGGGTATTCCAGATCTGGCTGCTACCAGCTGTTGGGAGGCAAGTGTTAAATATATACCTCAGAAATGGGCAAAAACTACAAATCATTGACTGATTTATTCTGTTGATTGTCTAGATTTAAGAAAGTAATGCAGAAAATGTTAATAATGCAACTTCAACTTAAAAGCATGTCCTGCATTTTATTAAATGTCTACTCTGTGTCAGGTACATAGTAGGTATAATTCTCCTAGAGGATAAAACACAGTAAGTCCATCTGGTTGCTGTAATGTTAATGGGAATTTGAAGATCTTCCCTACCCCTTAATAAGTCCAAGGGAATTCCCTACCCCCAATAGACTGAATATAATCACCTGGAGCCTGTGCTTGGAGGTGTTTGCTGAAGGGTGTGGCAGAGCCCACAGGACGCTAGGAGTCAGGGCAGTTAGAGCTCAAGATGCAACAAGGGGAAAAGGTAGGCTTGTGAGTGTTTGCTACCTACTGGGACAGGCTTGTGAGTGTTTGCTACCTGCTGTGACAGCTAGGCTTGTGTTGGTTTGTGAGAAGCCTAAAGGATGGTGAGGCTCTCTGCTGTGTTATGGTATATTAACTTCTATGCTGCTATGATAGATTCAGTTTCCTGGTGTTGGGGTTTGGTTTTCTGGTGTCTGAATAAAAGCTTTGCTGCTGTCTTTTTTATGTAGAATATGTTATATTTTGCTATTGAGAACTATGCCAGCATATTTACAGTCACCATTGGTGCTGTAAATATCGTGTTGGCACTACAGTTGCACACCTAAGACTGCTTTTATAAACAACAATTTTCCCTTTGTATTACTCTAGATTAGGGCAGCCTGAATCCCTTCATAGGAATTACTTAAAAATAACAGGTTTATGTGACCGTAAGGCAGACATGATAGCATTAAAACCACATTAACACAATATCCTCATCTGTGACATGAAAAACATATTGCTTACCAGATCAAAGTTTTAAAGGTTAGTCAGCAAAGTCTAATGGTTATGACCTAAACACAAAGCCTGATGCAATGCAGCATACCCAAAGAATGCTGGGAAGGAACTGGGGCATGAGAATGATACTAACATGTGCCAGGGAGGGAGGAGGTGATCCCCCACCACCTAGTGAAGTAAAGAGGTCAAGGTATGGGGCAAAGTACATTAGATTGTAAACTTCTTGAGGATGTGGATTATCTTTGGCCTCTTTTGCATCTGGTTCCAGGCACATAGTAAGTATTTAATAGATGTTTGTTGGTTGATTGAGAACAGCCACAGATACTATCCCATAACCAAGTATTCCTATTTTGGTACTGAAACCATTGCTTTTCCCACTTGGTATGGACAGTCATGGTAGAATACTGACAACAACGTCTTGAATTTCAAAAGTGAAGAATTCAATTCAACCCAATTAATTGTTGGATATTGGGCACATGATGTTGTGCATATAGGGACTGCTTTATTTTCAGTTTTTATCCCCAGTTCTTAGCACATTGCTTCGCCTATAGAAAGTGTTTCATTCATTCATTCATTCATTCATTCATTCATTCCCTATAAGGGGAAGAAATACAAATAAGATTGAGTCCTGTTTGTTCCCTTATATTTCATGTCTACTATGCTAGATAAGATAGAACTACAATAAGAGGAGAATATGATATTTTGAGTGAACAATAAGAATCCATGATGGTAGATGGAACAGGAAGACTCATGTCTCTTAGTGTTATCCTCATAATTAAAAACAAAGCAAAACGCTATTACCATTGGTACTAAATGATGACTAAAGAGTGCCAGTCCTGAAGGAGTTTATTATCTAAATATAGACAATATGTGCTGTAAATACAGCAGAATAAGAATATTAAGTACAAATAAAGAATAAAAAAAACTATATTGGTGACAAGACATTTATTTAGTTTACCTCTTGGCCAAAGACATTTTAAGTTCATTTTAGTGACTGGGAGTAAGGCAAACATTTACAAATTTAGCCAATCCTCTTGCTACCACATGTCTATACCAAGGCATTCTTAACCCTGAGGTCTATGAACTCATTTTTAAAAGATCCTTTTTGATAACTCCATTTCAATATACTTGGTTCCCTATGAATTTTATTTTATGCATTTAAAAACTGTAATGAATCCGTAAGTTTCTACGTAATACCAATATGGTACAGAACACCCAAAAAGGTTAAGAATCCCTACCCTAGAGCTTTTGGGGTCAGATCAGAAACAAGTGAGATATTGAAACAAGGGACTGGGGTAAGACTAGAGGTAGGATCTGAAGATTTTTAAAAAATGGGAATCGAGTTAAGAAGTGGGGCAGGGAAAAGGGGCACTAGATGATCCAGATTTTTACAATGAGCAATCCAGCTAGGAAATCTTTTCATGCTAATTGGTTTCACACACAATTAATGTTCACAGAAATTACCATCAATCCCACAGAGAACCTGGTTGTCATTCCCCAAGGAAGTTAGGGTAGAGGGGTATGTGGACAAAGTAGTCCTAGCATGGGGCTACTTAGTAATGAGACAGGGAAAGTCAGCAGTGTTCACTGCCCGGATGGCAACACCCTGGACATAGCCTCATTTGAGGAGATACACATATTAAAGAAAGGGAAAGTCATCAAAAGGGGATAAGAAGACTAGTTCTTTTTATTTTCAGTCTACTCTGAAATTATTTTCTATTCTCCAAGACATAAGCCAGGCTGTGGCTGCTTTGATGACTATTAAGTAGCTTATAAATGTATTTTTCCCCTATACCAAAGCCTTAATAATTCAAAAAGTCCTATTTTTATATTTGTGTTGCTATTAATATCAATGAACAAGCATGTATTAATCATCTACTACATGTCCAGCACTGTCCAAGATGCTGAGGACACAAAGAAAAGTGAAGTTTTCACTTCACTCAAGAAATACATACTCATTAGAAAAAAATGTATATGAAATAAATACATTTGAAGGAGAGAGGTACTAGCAGCTGGGTGGGGCAAGAAGGGCCTAATGAAGGAAGAGGGTGACCCTGGAGTTGAGCTTGGAAGTAAATTGGATATTATAAGGCAGGGGTAAAGAGTTGGCGCACTTCAGCTACAAGAAACTGTCTGGGTGAGAGGAGGGAGCTGGAAATTAGAATTTGTGCCAGAAGGAGAGTAGGGCCAGTTTGCTTGGACCAAAATATCTGGATGGGGAAGCAGTGCAGAAAGGCAGGTCAGAACCAGATGGCAGAAGTATTTAAATGCCAAAGAGAGGTCGTATTTGATCATATACAGTGTTTATTAAGTATGGAAGACCTAGAGAAGATCATCATTGGATACAAATGGGGAAGGGAGAAAAAAGGGGGGAGGAAAAAAGGAGGGAAAGAATAGAAGAAATCTACACAATAACATTATTATATATTTAACAGAAATAGCAGGGGTGACTAAGCAGCACAGTGAATAGAGCACAGGTCCTGGAGTCAGGAGGACCTGAGTTCAAATCCACCCTCAGACACCTAACAGGTACTAGCCATGTGACCTTGGGCAAATCACTTAACCCCAATTGCCCTGCCCTTCCTCCTCAAAAAAGAAAAAAAGCAAAAAAACAATTAAATAAAAAGAATAGCAAGTTATACATAGAGACTTGCAGTCTCACTTTAAAAAAATTACTGTTATAGAAATGATTGTTTTTCCCATATATTAAAAATAAAATATTTTTTAAAAGTATGGAAGACCTATGTTTTACAAATTCTTCTTTAGAAGCTTTGTAAAAGACAGAATGAAAAAGAGGGAGATTTGAGGGAAGGAAATAAGTTTATCCTTCATATATCCTATTGTTCATCAACAGTGTTTCCTCAGCTAAGGTATTAATCTGTACTGGTTTATTTTATCTCTTAAATGCTAAGAAATATTGTAATAAGAATAGTATATGGTGTCACTAGGTGGCACAGTGAATAGAGCACTGGCCCTTGGAGTCAGGAGGATCTGAGTTCAAATTTGACCTCAGACACTTAACACTTACTAGCTATATTACCTTAGGCAAGTCACTTAAGCCCAACTGCCCTGCCCTCCCCCCTCTAAAAAGCAAAAACAAAACAAAATTTTAAAAAGAATGGTATGCTATTCTCTTTTCAAAATTGAAAATCTATGTTAAGAAATTATTTTAAATGAAAACCTCTTATTAACAAGGTAATTTTTCAACTTGACTAAAAAAAATGTTTTGGGTTTACTTTTCTCTTTTTTCTCCACACTATTATAAAACAGGAAAACATTTCACCTTTCACATATGATATTCCTGAAGCTTTACAATTCTAGAAGTTAAACTCATGCCTGTGATTTTCCCCTTGATACCACGTGTTTAAAATCCCCAACAAAATTGTTTAGGGCTTAATTTTTCCTACCGAGATAATAAAGTGGGTAATTCACATCAATAGGACAGTTTATTAGAGGCCTTTAACATTATCATATCCCATTACCATAATCAAAAACATTTTAATCTTTTCTTTTTTTAATGTACTAGGTGCCAAACAAAGCTAATTAGACAGGCACAGTCCTGCCAAGGCTGGCCCTATGCCTGGGTAGACTTGATGTGATTTCAAATGCACCAAAGCCCACTTTCCTCCTTCCTGACTCCCCATCAATATACTCACACCACTTTCCCCCTACCAATCTGCCATAGAGTCTGGAATTCCCACATTAATCACTGCTTTGGGTTAAGTAAGCCATTAGAGGTCCCTTAGAGCAAATATTTTTTTATGGGAGTAATAACACATTTAACTGGGGTGACTGCCAGTCCTAGAATCAAAAAGATCCAGGTTCACCTCCTGCCTCCAACATTTACTAGCTGTGTGACCCTGGGTAAATCATCAGCTTTATGCCTCACATGTGAACAATGGGGATTTTTACTGAATTGTTTTGAGGAGCAAATGAACTGTGGTATGGAAAGTGCTCTGTCTTCTATATAAATGCACTGGTATGAGTCAGCTTAATAATATGCCATCATTATTATCACAACTGCTGCTGCTGCTGCTGCTGCTGCTCCTCCTCCTCCTCCTCCTTCTCCTCCTCCTCCTCCTCCTCCTCCTCCTCCTCCTCCTACTACTACTACTACTACTACTACTACTACCACCACCACCACCACTACTACTACTCTTACTACTACTGCTACGACTACTACTGCTACGACTACTACTACTACTACTACTACTACTACTACTATTACCACCCCAACCATTAACACTTCACATTAACTTCAGCAATCTACACAAGGCTCCAAGGAAATGGGAAACCCAACAAATCAACTCATTTTCATGGATTTTGTTAAAGGTTTATTTTTTATTGGTTTGGTTTGGTTGGCGTTTGGGGGGATTTTGCATTTTTTTTTCCTTTTTGGAGGGGAGAAGGCAGGGCAATTGGGGTTAAGTGACTTGCCCAAAGTCACATAGCTAGTAAATGTTAAACTGTCTGAGGCCACATTTGAACTCAGGTACTCCTGACTCCAGGGTTGCTGCTCTATTCATTGTGCCACCTAGTCACGCTTTGTTTTTTTTTTTTTTAAGATTTATTTACATAGGTTTATGTTTTGTTTCTTGTTTTGTTTGTTTTGTGATTTGCTTTGGGTGAAGCAGGGAAAAGTGAAGACAGTAAACCTTTTATATGGGGTGTTGCTGAGAAGGGACAGTTCACTTAAGTACACCCCAGTGGAAGGCCCTCTACTGCCAGATTGTGGCAAAGACAACTGAGATACAACGGGTACCAGTGTTGCTCCCTCCCCTATAAAAGTGGACAACTAAATTCAAACTTGTTGCAGACAGGTTTAAGAAATATGTACTTAATTAATCACCTAATTAAGCACAAATTACTGTGTAAGATGTACTGTTTTCTTTCCTTGAATGGAGACATATATTTCCCATCCTCCTCTGTTTCCCAAACAAACACCTTTTTGTTTTTGTATTCCTACTTCTTTTCTCTAGAACAAAATGTCCCAGCCATGGTTTTTCCATGATTTTCCATTCATATTGATCATAGAAAGAGTTTGCTACAAAGCCAAGTGGCCCAAAAGACAGAGAAAGATCATGGAAGATCTTATTATTCTATGAGACCCATGAGCCTTCTTGCCTCTCCAAAGATTGATCTTGCTCTTGACTTTCTCAGTAATCATTCCACTTTGATTTTTTTTATAAACCTCTTAATTCCCTCTACAGAGATAAATGGTATAAAACATGGAGCTTGTTGTGGATTTGTCATTTCAGTCATGTCTCAGTGGTTTGCCATTTCCTTCTCCAGCTCATTTTTACAGATGAGGAAACTGAGGCAAATGGGGTCAAGAGACTTGCCCAGGGTCACACAACTAGTCAGTGTTTGAGGTCAGATTTGAACAGATTTGAACTGACTCCAGACCCAGTATTCTACCCACTGGGCCACCTCATTGCCCCAAACACGGAGCTACAGTTTGTAACAAGTTCTATTTGCTTTATAGGAAAGAATCTCTAAGTAGAAAGACTATTGTGTATCATTGAAATAAATTCAAAGCAGCATTATTAAAATGCCAAAAACTTCAGTGCCTTTTGGTTATTTAAATAACTGACTATTAGAGATTTGGGTGAAATCTGTGGTTTCACCCATATAAATAATTCCGGGAGAGAGGAGAAACTCCAATGCCAATTTATGCCTTTTCTGCAAATTAAAGTCTTAGAGAGTTACCTACAGCACTGAGAGTTTCAGTAACTTGGCCAGGGGTCACAAAGCCAGTATGGGTCAGATGCCAGGCTTGAAGTGAGGACTTGCTGGTGTGGGGATCAGGCCTCCATACCAGACTACCTTTAATCAATGCTAATACACTGAAATGCTTAGACATGAATATGCTGCCAAGAACACAAACTAATAAAAGAACTGAATTCCCCAAAAAAGAAAGGAAAAAGATTAGAAATGCCTGATGGTTAGGCATACATTTAATTATGCAAACTAAGTTAAATGATGATAAATAAATAGGGACATAGTATGCTTGGCACAGTGACTGGCAGAAAGTAAATACTTAATTCTTTCTTAAGAACTAGAATGGTAAAGGAAGAAGGAAGAATAGGAAGGAAGGAAGTAAATAAGAAGAACGGAAAAAAAAGGAAAGGGGGAGGGAAGGAATGTAGAGGGAGACAAAGGAAGGAGGGATATGTGGCCCTCTAAGTCCTCCAGTGTGGTCCTTTGAAAGAATCTGAACTTCACAGAACAAATCCACTTAATAAAAGGATTTGTTCTATAAAATTTGGACTCAGCCAAAGTTCACACCTGAGGACCTACAAGGTTCTTTATGGCCTCAAGGCCACAGCTTTCCTAGCCCCAATCTAGTCCATTCCTGAATTTTACAGATGAGGAAACTGAGAAAGTTCTAGTACTGTTACATTTGTCCAAAGTTATATTGCTGGCAGAGCTGAAATGTAAATCCA
Organism: Pseudocheirus occidentalis; assembly: GCA_028646575.1. Classification (NCBI taxonomy): domain Eukaryota; kingdom Metazoa; phylum Chordata; class Mammalia; order Diprotodontia; family Pseudocheiridae; genus Pseudocheirus; species Pseudocheirus occidentalis. Next base: position 40,447,508 of record CM053601.1, on the reverse strand, counting down.
GGATTTCTGATTGCTAACCCAGCTTTTTTCTCTGTGGCATCTTCTTTCCTATGAAATATCTTTCTAGTCATTGGAGTCTTCTGGAATATTTGACCCTCTTTTCTGATTAAAGGGGTTTTTGTGGGGGGGGGGGATTCTTTCCAGAGTTAAGATAAAAGAGTAACCCATAAGCAAAATGTATGGGTCAAGCATCTGAAATCACTTGGAAAGCCTAAGAGGTAATAGTGTAAAGTGCTTAGCACAGTACCTGGCATGTTTTTCAGTTATTTCAGCAGTGTCTAATTCTGTCACCCCATTTGGGGGTATTCTTGGCAAAGATACTGGTGTGGTTTGCCATTTCCTTCTCTAGCTCATTTTACAGATGAGGAAACTGAGTTAAACAGGGTTACATGACTTGTCTAGGATCACATAGCTAGTAAGTGTCTGAGGGCAGATTTGAACTCATGAAGATGAGTCTTTCTAACTTCAGGTCTAGTATTCTATCCACTGCACCACCTAGCTGCCCTGACCTGGCACCAATAGGCACTGAATAAATATTTATTGCCTTCCTTCTTTCCTGATTCTTTCTTTCCTTCCCTTCTTCATTCTTCCATAGCTTTCTTTCTTTCCTTCCCTCACTTCTTTTCCTCTATTATTTCTTCTTTCTTTCCTCCTTTCCCCATCTTCCTCCTTCCTTTATCTCCTTCTACCTTCCTTACCCCCCCCCTCTCCTTTTTTCCATTCCTCTTACTGTCTTCCTTCCCATTCTTCCATCTTCCTTTACCATTATGGTCCTGAAGAAAGAATTATTAGCATTTATCTTGTCATGCCATTGTTCATTGTATTAGGCCTCTATCAGATGATAAATGGTCGGACAGGGATCCTGTCTCATTTATCTTTACTCACCTCTACTTTCTCACTTCCTACTTACTTCACAACCACTTGTAATCTGGCTTCTGTCAAGACTACTTGAATGAAACTGCTCCCTCCAATGTTATCATTTATCTCTTTATTGCTAAATTTGATGACCTCTCAGTCTTCATTCTTGACATTCCTGCAGCATTTGATGCTATTGATCACTCTCTCCTCCTGAACACTCTCCCTTGGTATCAAAGTTTTGTCATCTTTCTCTTTCTACCTGTCTGATTCATCCTTCTCAGTCTCCTTTGCTGAACCATCATTCACGTCCTGATCCCTAATTTGTGGAACTGCCTGAGGTTTCTGTCCTGGGTTCTTTCCTCTTCCTCCTCTACACAATTTCTCTAAGAGATCTCAGAGATTCAATTATTATCTCTATGCCAGTGATGCCCATATCTACACATCTAGTCCAGCATCTCTAACTACTTGCTGGACATCCTTATCTAAGGCATCTCAAAGTCAAAATGTTTAAAACAGGACTCTTTTTTCCTACTAAACCCATCCCTCCTCCAAGTTTTCCATTCTCATTGAGCACATGACCATTTATCCAGTTATTCATGTTCACAAACTAGAAGCCATTTTCAATCCTTCACTCTTACTCATCCCCATGTCCAACCCCCTGTCAGTTCAGCTTCCACATCTCTCTCTACCCTTCTCTTCAATCACACCACAACCACCTCAATTGAAGTTATCTACCTTCTTTTGGAGTGTTGCATAACCAACTAATTGGTCTCCCTGCCTCGAGATTCTCTTCTCAAATCTATCCTCTACACAAATCTCTCAAATCCGTATTAATAAAGTGAAGTCTAACCAGGTCATTCCCCTACTAGAGGAGCTGCCTCCTTAGGCAAAGACAGATTTCTTTGTTTAGCACCTGTCGCACTTCATAATCTGGCTCCAACTTATCTTTCTGGGTTTATTCCACATTACTACCCATCCATGCACTCTTTGGTTCAACAAAATTGGTTCTCCTCCTACCTATCTGACCACTCCTCCGCTCATTTGTTTTATCCTCTCTCGGTGTTCTGTCTTAGGTGCTCTTCTCTTCCCCCTCTATAGTACAGTTTAGGGTCTATACTTGCCATCTCTATACTGATGATTCTCAAATCTACCTCTCCTGTCCTAAACTTCAAAACTTTCATTTTGTACATCTAAAACGGAATGTCTGGTAGACATCTTAAAATCAGTGTATCCAAAATGGAACTCACTATCTTGCCCATTAAAACCTCCAATCCTCCTACCTTCCCTATTGTAGTAGACAACATCATCCTTTCAGTTCCTCAGACTTGGAACTTAGAAGTCATCCTAGACTCGTCACTGTCTCCAACTCCCCATAACCAATCTTTGCCACCGTCTGTTGATTTCATCTCTGCAACATCTTTTTAATTCACCTTTTACTCTCCTCTAACATTGCCACGACTCTGGTAGAGGTCTCACATCTGGACTACTCTAATAGCCTGCTAGCTTGTCTGACTGCCTTAATTCTCTCTCCCCTCCAATTAATCCTCCATTCAGCTACTAAAGCGATTTTCCTAAAGCACAAGTCTAATCTATGCCTCTCTCCTTCTCTCTCCCTCTCCCTCCCTCCCTCCCTCTCTCTCTACCTCTCTCTCTCTCTCTCTCTCTCTCTCTCTCTCTCTCTCTCTCTCTCTCTCTCTCTCTCTCCCTCCCCCTCTCTCTCTCTCTCCCTCTCCCCCTCTCCCCGTCTCTCCCTTTCTCCCCATCTCCCCGTCTCCCCCTCCCTCTCTCAAACTCCAGTGGCTGGAGAATTGCCTCAGGATCAAACACAAAAGCCTCTGTTCCTCATTAAAACCTCTTCATAACCTAGCCCTCTCCTACTCTTCTTACACCTTATTCCTCAACAGGTACTCTTGAATCCAGTGACTGGCCCCCTGACTCTTCCCCAAATAAAACACTCCATTTCTCTGCTCCAGGCATTTTCTCTGGCTGTCCCCCACACTAGGAATGCTTTCGTTTCTCTACCTACTGACCTCCCTGGTGTTCTTCAAGCCCTAACTAAAATGCCATCTTTTTTTAGAAGCCTTCCCTAACTTACCTTAATTCTAGTGCCTTCCCTCTGTTAATTATTTCTCATCATTCCTGTATATAGCTAACTTTGTGTATGTTTGTGTGTTTTCTCACCCACTATGAGATCAGGAGCTACTTTTGGCCTCTTTTTACATCCTCAGAGGTCAGCACAGTGCCTGGGACGTGGGTAGTTTGTAAATGTTCATTGACTGACATTTATTTTAGCCTTTAATATACTTTATACACATGCCTCATTTTGATCCCAACAATCACTTGTGAGGCAGGCATTAATAATGTTCCTACTTGTGATGAGGAAACCAAAATTAAGAAAGCCGAAGTCATTTGCTCCCAGTATCCCACCAATAAATGAGATGGGATTTGACCCAGATCCCTCTCATTCTGAACCCATCACACTATAAATTTTGTCCATGAAAATTTCACATGGAATAAAAGCTTTCATTAGCTATTGGGGACTATTTTCCACATTAATGAGATTAATTTCATTAATTAATGAGATTTCTTGTGTCTCCTATGTCTTCCTTTGAAATCTCATTTATGTTAATTAAATTAAGTGTTGAAAATTTCATTCATTTCATTTCTTGACAATATGCATAGGTAATGAGATTTCCTATGTGTCCAAACTTTAGGGCCACTGTGCCTTAAGTTTAATAGACAGATAATTCAAAGAAATATCTTTGGTAATGACTTGAATTTGCTTTTTAAAAAATCCTACTTTATTATTTAAGTCTTTATTCAATTTGTTTCTGCTTTGAGATACAATGATTATTCAAAATAATAAAGCAAGCCACTGGATTAGAATCGAAGAGCTTTACTGGGCTTCATGAACACAAAGTATCCTATGTTCTACTGCTGGGTCACATTTTTAACTTATATTGATACTTTTCCATTGCACATATTCTTTTAAAAATGTGTCCCCGATATTTTATTCAATGTACTTATGGAAACTTGCCAGGACTTTAGTTTCTAGATTTTAAATCTAATGGTACATAGAATTCTTGGGTACATGTGTTTCCCTCAGATCTAAAACTTGCTGCAGAAATGCTATTTTTCAACAGTGCCACTGGAGGCCAGTAATGCTACAGGAATGAACATCCGCTAGGCCTAATTCAAATGCTCTCCAAACTCCAAACGAAAACTATTATCTTCTCATGATTAAGTAAGAAAATATGAGCTCCATGATCTCATCAATGATGGTACTCTTTCCACTGGTGCAGAATGTTACCAAACCTTATTCTCTAAGGACAATTCTAGTTTAATACAGAAAGACTTATTGTCAGGAGGTTGTCCACTATAGGATGAATTCCACAATTATGTATGAAACAGATAAAAATGCAAAATGGGTCATAGCCCATTCGACATAGTCACCAGTGATAGTAACCAAGTGAATGAATGGATGAATGAAAAATCTTTTATAAAGTATTTACAACCAGGAACTGTGCAAAGTGCTTAGGACACAAATGCAAAGGTCTCTGGTCTCCAAAAACTTACATTGTAAGAAGAAAATCAACTTGCTTAATGGAATAGTGGCTAGGGAAGGGAGTTTTGGTCTGGGAAGTCACAGGGATGGTAAGTTGATCCATAAGGGAGATAACTGACACATCTTTTCCAAAAGCAAAAATGGTACTGTTGATTTGATTGCTATGCCAAGCGCAAGAAAGAGGTCACATAGAAAAATGAAATAGTTAGTTTTGTAAAAGGGGGGGGGCAGTCAGAGAGTCCTAAAAATTATGTTTTTTAGACAACCAATAAGCATCATTTTACATGTTGGCATTATCATTGAAAATGGCACTATAATTGAGGCAGCTAGGTGGCACAGTGGATAGAGAACTCAGCCTGGAATCAGGTAGACTCTCCTTCCTGAGTTAAAATCTGGCTCAGATATTTATTAGCTGTGCAACCCTAGGCAAGTCACTTAACACTGCTTGCCTCGGTTTCCTCATCTGTAAAATGAGCTGGAGAAGGAAATGGCAAACCACTTCAGTATCTTTGCCAACCAAGAAAACCCCAAATGGGGTCACAAAAAGTTAAGCATGCCTGAAATGACTGAACAACAACACTATAATTGAACTTGAAAACTGTACGTGAAACAAAATTTGAAAATAGAAGTTCATGGGCCTTACAAGCTCTATTAACTTTTTCTGCAGTATGTGGATAAGTCAATGTTTGGAATGAAGCTGGAGAGGCCTACATCTTGCCAAATTTCAGATTGTTAACTCCTTCCCAGTTCAAGCCCAATGACTTCATTCCATTCTTAAACAATCTTTAGCAGAAAGGTCACATAGATATGGCATCTACATTTTTGGTGTTTGATACACTAATGGAAAAGGTGAACTACATCCATATGACATTCTGGTTACATGTTAGATGAGAAGGTACAGAGAAGTTGCAAATAACTGGAAGAATAGCTCATAGGCTCTGCTCCACAAGACAAAAGAATGAGGGAAGTTTGTTTTATTGAAATGTGACTTCTTGAAATGATAGGTCATTTTGACTTGTGCTACTGACAATGAGCCAGCAGATTGTTCCAGTTTATACATTAAAATCCATTTCAAGGGATAAAGAAAGGGAAATTTAATGAAAATCTTGACAACATCCTCCAAACCAAGTCAACAGGTACCTTGATACTAAATGATAAAAATTCATAGTGGGCAATAGGGAAAGTATAATTTGTAATAGAGAAAGGAAAGAAGCCAAAGGCTTATGGATTACCTAGAAGCCTCACCTGTATATACAAGGAACACATGGGTAGACCCTCTAAAAAATTTTTAAAAGAATAATGAAAATCATTAAAATCTCATCAGGAAAGAAAAAGAATCTATAGTCACTATAACCTTAAATTAATTTATAGTCCTCAGACTATATACATTCAGTTTTTCTTATCGGTTGAATCAATTATTATTAATCCACAGCTAGAAGCATTCCTTAGGATTTTTGAAGGCACCGAATTTATGAATTTAAAAATCATAGTGGACTAAGTATGATCCTAAATGCTATCCTTTTAAATGCCTCCTAACTTTTTTTTATCAATGATATGCTGCTGTCTTTGAAGGAAAAGTACTGTCTTATGACAGAGAATAATACTTAGGCATATATTTGGCACTTTTACTAAATTTAAAATAAATCTCCTTTTTATCACCTCGTCAACTTTGCAGGCAACCCTGTGGGATTGGCTTTTTTTTAATAGATTGCATTGAACAGAAAAAAAAATGAATCAATTTGTATTCACTTTAACATTCTTGAAGCCTTTGCCTGTCACTATCAACAACAGATCTGCCTCTTCTCACTGGTTCAAAGAAAAAGAGAATGCAAAAGGCTGCAGAGAAATTTTGTTTAAGAAGGTTTCACCATCAGCTTTGACCCAGCACCAATACTACCTGGTGAGAATTATGAATTTGGACTGATAAGGTCTCAAATTTCATTGAAATCAATGGCACCTGTAATCAACTGGCACCATATAGTTTATGTGTTGGAAAAGCAACACATGTTTGTGAGTAGGTAGGAGATATTTTAGAGTTCGAACTAGATAAAATAATGCCACAATAAAATAAAACTTTTATTATACTAAAGCAAATAGAGAAATGTTGAATAAAGAGCATGACAGAATATTTTGTTCTTAAGCCTTAACATATTTTCTAGTACTATGTCAGAACTGCCAGATTTTTTTTCCAAGTGAAAATTAGATTATTTTATGGGAATAGTACCGGCATTTAAGTAATTTTTATGGAAGCAGGATAATGGTTATTGGCTGAAACTATAATTTGGCAGTCAAAACTAAACATGCTTTCCAATAACATTCAAATGCATGGAAATGAAATAATAATAGTAATATAGCATCTGAAAATTCACAAAGTGGTTTACACCAAATTAAACAAGGTAACATTTAAAAGTAAACATTTATATGTTGTTATATGAGAATGTAAGCTGTACAGTGCTTTAAAAATTTAAATTTCTATGTACATGTTAGCTATTACTATAAAGATTATCCCATTTGATCACATAAAATTGCTGTAAGATAAATACTACTGGTATTACTTAGCCCCACTTTATGGATGAGTGACTGTGGTTCAGAGAGGTTTAGCAATTTGATTATAGTTGCATGTCAAGTCAATCTCAAGAGGCAGGATTTGAACCCTGGTCTTTCTCACTTCGAATTCTACCATTCTAGACACTATGCCAAGTTATCTCTTTCATCACGTGAACCTATTTCCAAAGATTAGTGCATAGATCTCAAAAATATAGCTCTAAGTATATATATGGTAAGGGTACCAGTGCCAACATTCTAAAATATGATAATATTTTGAAATTTTATTTTTCATTTTTGATGAATATTAAAATATTTCTTTATAACAAGTTGAGTGTTGCTTGGGATAATGCTCTTACAACATCATCTTAACAGGGTAGTTATATGATATATCATATTTTACATCATGGACATAATGACAAAAGTCCTTCAGAAAGTTTAACACTGAAGAGGACCCTAGATTTCTTAAAATTTATTTAAGGATAATGAAATATATCTTGGGAAACATCGTTTAGAAATAAGAACCTAGAGAGGCTGAAATCTTGTAGACCAGAGATGTCAAATACGCAATCAACTGGCTTCAATCTTGACCATAGTCCAAACCAGATTAAATGTAACTGGGAGATATTTAACAAAACAAATGAAAATGCAACAAAACATAGATCATGTAAATACAGTTTTCTTAGTCAATATGCACCTTCATGGATTTTTATATATTGTTTAGTGCCCCCTCACCCCAGTTTGAATTTGCCTATATAGTAATAGATTATGAAGAATCCTCACAATGCATGAATACTTTCTTAGGGGGAACTATATATATAATGTGATGCTGGCCATAACAATTCTAAGTACTATTACACACAAAAAAGAAACTGTTAAGAGTAAGCTGAACTAAGAATTTGGGAACACCATGCATGGGTGTGTGGGGGGGGAGGGGAGGGAGAGAGAGAGAGAGAGAGAGAGAGAGAGAGAGAGAGAGAGAGAGAGAAGAGAAAAAGAAGGAAGGAAGGAAGGAAGGAAGGAAGGAAGGAAGGGAGGGAGGGAGGAAGGGAGGGAGGAACACAATGATTATAATTGGAGGCAGATAGATATCCCATAGTGGTGTCAAACTTAAATAGAAACAAATCCCCGATGCTGCATATTGACTTAGAAAACAAAACAAAACAAAAATTACAATTACAAGTGTTGTACTGTATTTCCATTTATTTTGTCAAAAGGTTACCAATTACACCTTAACCTGGTTTGACCACTCCAGAGTTTGGGAATGGTAAGTATGACACTACCAATGGAAGGTCTGATTCACTTCATTTCTACATGGTATTAGAGAACCTGCTTGTTCGAGGCCCATCAATCCTTCAGTTTCACAAATGCTACTAACTTAACAAAGAAGGACAAGATGAAACACCTCTACTTTTCCTCCTTCAAATCTTTGTAGCATATCAAAAACCAAATTCAGATTTTTTTTATTTATTCAGATGTCAGTTCATTTGTATCTCTCCAGCCAAGAAAAATCAAAGAATAGTTACATTTTTGGCAATACATTTCATTCCACTTAATTATTCTCAAAAGCTGCTACTTCATACAAAGGTTCATTCCTGTACCTTGGAAAATATTTGATAACTGCTAGCTCTGCAACACTTGCCACATAGTGAAGGAAGAAAGATAAAATGTAGCAGGAGACTGACCAGTGTATAAAATGCTTTAGGCTGTCCAGAGCACTTTATTCACAAGCCCAAGAGGTGAAGATATAAATGTGATTATTACAGATGAAGAAATGGTCCTTAAGGAGTTAAATGACTAGTTTACAGTCACCAAAAGATCTGCCGTGATGCTGCTTCAGGCTTTTAAATTAGATTATCTGGCTCCAACCATGGCATTCTTTTCACTGTCAGCTTCTTCCTGAGGATGTAATAGAAATGAAGCTACTGGTGATCCTAGGTTTAGTGGCTTTGATACATTTGGTCAATAAATCTTCATTCTTTGGAACTATACTTCCTATATTCCTTTCTTCTAAGGTTGTCAGGTTTTTGAGGGAATTTAAGAGTCATACCATTCTTAATGTCATGACGCTTATTAAAAGGATGGTGATTGATGAGTAAAATTCCAAAAGCATCTGGTCCAAGCTGTGTTAATACATTATTGCAGAATTCAAGTTTGGGGACACATTTCAACAAAGTATCAGGGAACATTTGATGATGTAGCTAACTGTGAGTTATTTCTTAAGTGTCTAATAGATAAAACAGCCTTTGTCCTCATGGAGATTACATTCTATCAGATGAGACATGTCCATTTATAATTATATATGATAGTATATACAAGGTAATTTAGAGGACAGAGAAAAGACCTCATGTTGGAAATGAGCTTTTAAGGAAATTACAACTTCTAGGATGTGGAAGTAAGGAAAAAGCACATTCCCATATACATAACATATGAGGATTTTTCTTTTTACACACCAATCTAACAATCTTCAAGAATGATCACTTAAATGAAACTTAACAAACATATATTAATCACTCATAATATAGAAGACATCATGATGTGGCCTGAAGAAATAAAGACAGAAATTAAAGTTGCCACCCTAAAAGGCTTATTTTCTACTAGGGGAATATAACATAAACACAAGTAAATATCATAAAGGGGAAATTACAGAGGGGAAGAATATTATCCTTTGAGAGAAATAGGGAAGGCTTCATGAAGGGGGTGGTATCTGAGGTGCCATTATGGAAGACAAGGATAAAAAGAGAGAAGGGTGAGGAGACAGTACATTGCAGACACGTTGAAGACTGCCAATAAATTAAGGCAGTAATGCCTTAGTTGCCTAGTTGGTGGAATGACTGGCGCTTTGGCTGGAATGTAGAATTTATGAGGGAGAATGGTATAAGACTAAAAAGGATAGGTGCCAACTAGCTTGTGGAGAACCCAAATGCCAACCCAAAAAGTTTATCTCCTCTGCAGCGGGGAGCAAAGGGAATGCCTTGACCCTGGTTAGAACACGTGCATCACACGTTAGGAAGGACATTGATTATCCTGAGATTGTCCAGAGGAGGGCAATTAGGATACTTCTGTTGTTGTTGTTGTTGATGATGATGATGATGATGATGTTGATACTTTGTTTCTGAAGAAAACTAAAGATATCATAGGGTGATATCTTGACTTGGGTGTGAATTGGATTTAAATCAGGCAGGGCTGCACAAAGAAAGTCCTCAAGATTATGAAGCACGGGAAGCCCTTAAAGGAATTTAGCTGGAAAAGAGAAGACTTGGGCAGGAGAATGAGAGAGGTGATAATTGTCTGCAAATATTTAAAAGATGCCACGTGGAAGGAAGTAGATTTGGCCTGCTTGGTCTGAGAGAGCAGAACTAGGAACAACAGGTGGCAGTTACAGGTTGATAAATTTAGGGTAAATTTTGGGGGGAGGGAACCTTCTTTCCTAACAATTAGAGCTTCAGAAGCAAAAGAGATCGACTTGTGAAGTAGTGCGTTTAGGTCTCTTCTTCTGGAAACCATCAAGTAAAGGCTAAAGGACCAAGCATTCACTGAGAAAATCACATAGGAAATGCTTATTCATCTATGGGCTGGACTAGATGACCATGGAAATTCCTTCACACTCAGGCATCATTTGACTCTGTGATTCTAAACTATGATCTTGAGATAATGCTTTTAGCTCAGCATTGTCAAAATGGTGATGATGGTATGTTTGGAAAATAGACCACTTTATGTGGTCTTACATGTCCAATTTGTAGGATTATGTTTCAAAATTACAGATAATGTTTAGCTCACTTGTTTATATGTATTCAGAAATAGTCCATCCTGACTGGCTTCGCTAGTCATCTTGATCTGTATCTTGCCACTGGAACCAGATGGATTCAGAGGACAAAGTGAGGCTGGTGACTTTGTACAGCCCTCCCTCATTTAAATCCAATTCACTTGCAAATCATGGCATCATCTTCCTGATGTCATGGTCCTCTTTGAGAAGGAAGGACACAGAGACAGCAACACTTGACTGGCTTACCCTCTTGACTCCCATATGCCTTATATTGCTCTTTTTACTGCTTAATCAGTTGCAGTCACACTGGCATTTCTGGAGAAATCTCACTGACCACTACTCCTTTCTCCCCAGAGAATGCTCTGCAGCAAACCGCAGGGGATGTAATCTCCTCAGGAGGATTACAGAGAAGCTAAGTTCACATTTTATACCTACATTGACTAACCACTCGAGAGGTTCCCATGACAGTAATTCTCCATAGTGTTTTTTATTTCTAAGAAAAGGCACTGGGGAATCAGTATGCTGCCCGGCACAGAAATTATGAAAACCATGGGGAGTAATTCCTTAAAGATGACACTGACTTGAAAATATCCAAACCATAATTAGCCTAACTTTTTAAAGGATACCTTATACTTTTTCTTTGAAAAACTTTCATATATTATTTCGTTTTATTCTACCACCGTCGTATGCTTCTAGCTAGATAGGTGATGTAAGCTGATATAGTTTAAATGACTTGCCAAGATCACTGGGATTGTTGTTGAAAGAAGTAAGAGAAGAGCCCCTAGGTTTTGTACTCTTCCCTCTCGGCCACTCTGCCTCCTCGAGATAAGTTTCGTTGGTGTTAAGACACAGAATCTAGGAAAATGTAAGCCAAAACAGTAACACTCTAGAAACAAGAGTCCAAAGAAAATTTGCCAAATGCATCCATTATGGCAGTGACAGACTGCAGCTGATGGAACATGAATGAATCTTAAGGCAACTATGATTTCCAGGCAGCTTTGAATGCGGTCACTATTCAGGCATACACTATAAAATAGAGATATAGCTTGATATAACAGTACACAATGTAACCTATCTGTATGTCCTTGGATAAGTCATTTAACACTTCATAGCTTTTGCTTCCTCATCTGTAAAACTTGGATACCCATAATGCCCAGTTTACAGGGTTGCTACAAGGGTCCAATAAAATAATGTTTGTACTATGTCATGTATGTCATGTACTATGTCAGTGGTATGTCAGCTATTATGACTGTTATAATATATGAGCCACAAACATGGAAAACAATAGTCTCTAAAGAATTAGAAATTCATATCACACTAAAAGCAGCAATGGAGATATACACAGTGGACACAGGCATATTTCAATATATAACCAAGGAGGAACTTGGAAGAAGCAGAGTAAAGGATATCTTCATGGAAGTATATATTAGGTTATTTTACATGAGTTCACATGTGTAATTGATATTATATTGCTTGCTTTCTCAATCAGTGGAAGAAGGGCTAGAGAAAGAGTCTTTGAAACACACACTTTTAAAAAAATGAATGTAAATAAAACATTATTTTTTTTAAAAAAAGAAATTGTCTATCAGGAAGAGAAGATGGGCTGGTTATGTGGCAAGAATGAAGGATGACAAGCCGAGAGTCTCATTTGGTACTCACACTATGTCAGGAGAAACTGAGGAAGACCCCCACAGTGTTGGGTGAACCCTTTGTGGTGAACATTTAGGAAGATATGGATGTGAATCACACAGGATGTGCAGGCATAGATGGATTTCAATCTGCATCCTTGGAGAAAAATTCTTGCTGATACCAGAGATGTATTTGAGGATAATTTGTTGTTGAAGTAAAAAATACCCCAGAATATATTTCCAGTTCCTTCTAGGGAACATTTTTTTAATGACAACCTGACAGCATCATTCTAAAGGCAGTTTTCCCATGGTTGTATTGGTGGTACTTGCTTTCCAACTACAGTAGGGTAACCTTAGCAGGGTGAGCAGAGGAAACTATCATAGGATCAACATATTTAGAGTTGAGTGGGCTCTCAGAAGCCATCAAGTCCAACTCCATCATTTTACAGATTAGGAAAACAGGGCTGAAAGAGATGGAGTGATTTGCTCAGCATCCCACAGATAGCAAGTATCCTGGACTAGAATTTGAAGTCAGGTCTTTTTAACGCTAACAAAGCAAGGCAAATGATGACAATGGGGCATAGCTGTGTGCTTCAGAAAAATCACAGGGACACGAAGTATCTATTTTAACAGAGTAGGAAATAAAGCAGTAGATTAGCAAACATCTATTCAATTATCCAGTCAACAAGAATGTAAGTATCTAAGGGCTAGGCACTCTGGTAGGCATAGAGATACATAGATTAAAAATGAAAACGTCCATGACACATGCAGCTTATAATTTATTAGAGAAACATGTACAGATATAGGTAGATAATATATAAAGATATATAATATCTACTTATAGTTTGTATATATGCATATATGTCTCACATAGTACATATATGTGTGTATAATATGTATCTACTACATGTATATAGTATGTCTATATGTAGTATATAGTATAGCTGCTACATAGTTGAGAATCACATAGTATTTGTATTATCTAGGGCTGTCTCCAGTTGTCCTGATCTATATCTTGCCACTAGACACAGATGACTCTGGAGGAGAAAGTGAGGCTGGTAACTTTGTACAGACCTCCCTCACTTAAATCCAATTCACTTGCATGTCATGGTATCACTTCCCTGATGTCATGGTCCTCTTCAAGAATGAAGGATAAACAACAACATATACATACACACACACACACATAAATATAGGTAATTTAGAGAGAGAAGCACTAACAGCTGGGAGAGGGTGTAACAAGAAAAAATCTTCACTAGAAGGTGAGGCATGGCTATGTAACAGTATTGAGGTGAGTGATGGGATGTTATGTGTGAAGACACAAGCAGAAAAGCTGGGCTCTACCACACAGTATGTGAAAGCAAAGGTAAGCTGGAGGTGTGTCACAAAAAGTATTAAATATAAAAGTGAGTCAGTCTTTTATCCTAGTTTCATTAGGGAACAATGAGGACTTCTTGTGTAGGAAAATGACACCGACTTTATGCATGAGACCCAAATTTACAACCATGAAGGACATGGAGAAGTTGACTGTGGGCTTGGTCACTAAATATCAGACAAACAGGCATCACCCTGGGAGCTTGCCTGAAATGATTTTATTATAAATGAAAGATATTTAGACAATGAAAATACAAATGAAAGATTTTATACAATGAATGAAAAATGTGTGATATTCCTTATCCCAAAAGCTTGAAGAGGTTAGAAATGTAAATAAGGGACAAAATGAATTAGAAAAATAGATGAATAGATTATGGAACTACAATGGTTTTAGAATAATAACTAATATAGATCCATGATGATGTTAAAGGGTCTCTTTAACTGTTAGCACTTTAAGACTCACAAAACACTTTCCTGACTACACTCTTCTGAGATAGATAGTATTAACATTATTATACAGATTTAATAGATGAGGAAATTGAGTCCCAGAAAGAGAAAATTGCTTATCCAAGTCACATAGAGTCTAGTGCTAATGTTCTCCCTGATTTCGAGTCCAGTAGTCCTCCCTCTTCCACAGTACCTTCAGGGCATACTAACCTTTTGAGTTTGATGCTGTACATCTTACAGAGTAACCATTTTCACCCACAAAAGGTAACTAAATGCTACCATCAGCCCATTCAAGACTCCCCTAAATAGGGCATTTTATGTCCTCATGGTGGAGGAAAAACCTATTGCTCATATAGTCATCATTTCAGAAATCAGTCCTCACTGCTAGAGGAAATAGCTGATAGACCTTGGTTGCTACCCAATGAAGAAAATCATTAGAGCAATATGTAGAGGGAAGCTTTTCTTTCCCCTCACTGGTCCTCCCTGCCTCCTTTCTTCAGAAGATATCTGCAACCATACAAAAGTTAGGACATCCAAATGAACCTAACATGTTCATTTTTCCTCAAAAACAAAACAAAACAAAAATTTTTTGTTAAACAATCACGTTCTGCTCAAAAGCAAACAAGGAAGATTAAACAGTTTTTGTCTTTGCCTGTCTTTACAGACTTGTTGTTTACTGGATTTTCAGGAATGTGAAATGACCCCTTTGGGGATTTTCTTGGCAAAGATACTGGAGTCATCTTTCATTATCCTTTCCAGATCATTTGTACAGATAAGGAAACTGAGGCAAATAGGGGCAAGCAACTTGCCCAGGGTCAGACCACTAGTAAGTACCTGAGACTGGATTTGAACTCAGGAAGAGGTGTCTTTCTCACTCCATGCCTGGCACCATACCATCTAGTTGCCTTCCTTTACAGATTTATCCCATGTAATTACTTTTATGTTCCAACCAAACTGCCCTATTTGCTGATCCCTGTATAGATCATACTGTCCTGATGGCACAGATCATGTATCCTGATTTTTGAACAAGCCTGCCCCCTTACCCTGAGTGCTCTCCCCCTTCACCCTTCCCTCACAGGATCCTTAACTTTCTTCAAAATCAGTCTTTTGGACATCTTTCTTGATATCTATTAGTTTTTAATGACCTCTCCAACCCCTCTAATTGAAAAATATTTTGTATTTATCTTGTATATACAGAGCATTCCAAAAGTCTTAGCAGTTTTAAGTTTTATTAGCTTTAATAGTCTTAAACTAAGAGTTTGGGGACACCATGAATTTTGCAGTGACATATGAGTACATGTTATCTTCCTCCCTCTCTTAGAATATAAGCTCTTGGTTTTATTTTTTTTCTCTGTATCTCAGTGTCTAGCATATAGCTTGATAAATGTTTTAATTAATTGCCTCTAAGACTAAAAGCATTCTGTTTTATATGCAAAGCATACAATATGAGAACACAGACCAGAAGCCAGTGCTGATTTAAATCCTTTCCAGGATCTGTCTGGCTTCATTCCACTTAAATGTCCAATCTGCCATCAATATCATGTTTAAATAAATAAATTGGCTCATTCCTACAGAACCATAAATCTGGCATGAGTCTAAACTCAGGACAATCTGAAGGGCATTAATTTTCTTCATTACTTGAAGAGGGGTGAATCCAGGAACTAAATCAAAACCTCCCAAGGGCAATGAGGTAATCTACCCCAAATGGTTAATTTGAGAGTGATGACTATTAGAATCAGTTAGAATCAAAACCTTACACTCAAGGTGCATGCATGCCTTTCTTCTATAAAATTGGCAGTGCAATCTACTCCTTGGGCTTTGCATTATGTAATGTTCCTTAATTGATCTGTTTATTTGTTGATCTCTTAAATGTGAATGCAATTAATAACAATGGCTATCACAGGATATACAACAGAACTCACCTTTTTATTACAATGACTTTAAAAATATTTATTTATATATATATATATATATATATATATATGTTTGTGTGTGTATTGTGTGGGGTTAACGTGTATATATATATGTGTATGTGTGTGTATTATGTGTGTATAAGTTCCTCAGACAACTCTAAAGCTATAGAATTTTGCCAAAAGAAAGTGGTGATTTGAATTGATAGAGGGAGCTTCCTTACAGGTAGTTCCATATACCAATGAGAGAGAGAGAGAGAGAGAGAGAGAGAGAGAGAGAGAGAGAGAGAGAGAGAGAGAGAGCGCACCATATAGAAGGAAGGAAACAAGCATTTATTAAGTATCAACTCTGTACCAGGTAGTGGGAAAAGCGCATTTCAAATATTTCATTTGATCCCCACAACAACCCATGGAGGTAGGTTCTATTACATATTTTATTTGGCATTAATTTTACACATTAATTAAATTTGTTCCTTTGGGAAAAAAATCTTTTCAAAAGATTTTAATGCATTCATGTATTTTAGAAAATTAGGAAATTAAATACACTATTGAAATTAATCTTGAAATTACAGCTAAAATATAGAATCTATAAGAGACAAGACACTGGATTGGGAGATAAACCTAGAATCAAAGGGAATCATAGTTTGCCATGGTATTTATACATTGTAATATTTACATGTCTGTTCAATGTTGGTTTTAGATGCATGTTAACAAAGTAAAGTAATGGCTCATTATTCTGTAGTCAGGCTTCTAGCAACCTCAATGAGTACAGTGGCATCAGAAGACCAAGGACCAAGGATAAAAAAAAATCTCAACTTTGTCACATCATTTCAATCTCTCTGAGGTTCTGTTTCCTCTTTTATAAAATGAAAGGTTTGTACTAAATGATCATTACAGTCCCTTCTAGCTATAAACCCTATAAATAATACAGTCACACAACTGGAAATTCAAAAATAGGCTTCTGAGCATAAAAGCAAAATAACTGTCATATATTCCATACATTTTATTCCACAGTAAAGTCTTAGAGTCAGCCTTGGGCTTTAAACTGTCAACTGTGCAAAAATGAACAACAATAATGTTGGTTTGCAAATTTACTAACAAAACCTTCAGTTCTGCCCTAAAAGAAGGAAGGAAGGAAGGAAAGAAGGAAGGAAGGAAAAAACTCTACTCATACTACAGCCTAAACCTACTTAGTCTTGCCACATATAGCCTTATACACCCCACCCATCCTTGGGAACATCAATGTGTCACAGAACAACATAATAATTAGTATTTATAATGGTGACCGTGATTCATCCCAAAACTGAAATGTTTTAAGTGTCCTTTGCTTAGTGAAGAAGATAGAAGTGTGATTAATTCATTGAGAAGTATATCTAATAAATTATTAAAATAGAATAAATGATTTGTATATTTATAGCAGGCAAATCAGTTGTCTAGGAAAAAAAACAGTCATGTAGAACACCTCACTTCCCATCATTACCATATAAAAGAGATGTTGCTGTATTCAAATAATAGTCACATATCCTATATATAACTGTTCCATTCTGCTGCACAGTAAATACTACTCCTGATAATGAAAAAAGCTATTAATTCAGTTTACTGATATCAAAAACACTCTTTAAATGTCAAATTCAACAAACATTTACTAAGTGCCTAATATTTATAAGATGCTGAGGCCAGCACTGAGCACTCAACATTAGAGGTCACTATTCTCAAGGAATTTATAATCAAACGGGTAAGGGGGAGTAGCAGGGTAAGGGAAGGCAAGGTAGGGGGGAAAAGTATATAAGTAATATGATATGAAGGAGTGTGAATTAAGTGGAAAGGGTCAGTTCAGATAAAGTGTTTTGAGAAATGTGAAGAGGGAGATATCAATTTCATCTGGGGCAACCAAGGAAGGCTTACTGAGGAAAGGGGTGTATGAGTTAGGCCTCAAATAAAGGGGAGATTTCAATAAATAAAAAAATGGAGAACATGCATAGAGCACAATATGAATAAAGGTGTTGAGTAGTAGAAGGGAAGATGGTTATGGGACTGAGAAATAATTCCAGTTTGATTGGACCACTGAACAGGTAAAAGAGGACAGGCCATGATAATACTAGAAAAGAAGACTGAAGCTAATTTGTGAAGGGTCTTAAATGCCAGAATCAATACTTAACACCTCTTCCTATAGGTAATGGGATGGGAGATTACTTGGGCAGTGATATAAAAGATGGATCAGAGAGAAGATAAAGTAGAATCAGGAGGAATAGTTAGGAGGGTTGATACCTATAGAAAAGAGCTTAAATCAAGGTGCTGTGATGGAATGGGAAAGGAGGGACTAAATGAGAGATGTTTCAGTGATGGACCAGATAGAATTTCATCAAATGTTTTAAAATGGAAAGTAAGGAAAAAAGAAGAGGTAAAAATGACCATGAATTTAGACAGTTCAGTGACTAGGACAGTGGTGTCATCAATAGTAACAGTGATTTTAGGTGCAGAGGGATTCTGAAGAGACTTATATGAGTTATTTAGAGCATATTGAGTTCTAGGTGCCAGCAGGCCATCCAAGTGCAGATATGGAACTAGTGCTCTGGGGCAGCCTGGGGATAGATATAACTTTAGAACAAAGAAGTATGGAAACAGTAGAAAGTTCTCTGAATTAAAAAAAAAATCCACTGGGCTCAAATCCTAGTTTTACCATTTACTGAACTATGACCAATCATTTATTATTTTTATTTATTTTATTTTATTTTTTGCTTCTTATGGAGGGAGAAGGCAGGACAGTTGGAGTTAAGTGACTTGCCCAAGGTCACATGGCTAGTAAGTGTTAAGTGTCTGAAGCCGCATTTGAACTCAGATCTTCCTGACTCCAGGGCTGATGCTCTATTGACTGTACTACCTAGCTACCCCTTGACCAATCGCTTAATCAATCTGGGCCTCATTTTCTTTACTATAAAATGAAGGGATTGGACTAGATTACCTGAAAGGTCCCTTCTGGATCTAAATCCATGATACTCAGAATCATCTGTACCAAAGTAATAAGTGAAACCTACAGGATTGGAGGCAATCAGTAAGACTAAGGCTATCAAGAGAAAACAGGACCTAGGACAGCACCTTGGAGCCTATCCATATTTAAAGGGTAGAAGGAGGATGAAAAGAAAGTAAATTTTTAGAGCGATAGTTTTTTAAAATTGCATTGCAATGACTCACACTTCTTAGGTTTTTAGCTTCAAATCCAACCGGATACATATTGTTGAGCCAAGAAAATGATCAAAATCTGTTCCCTTGAGTTGGATTGCTCTGTATGTATTGGAAGGCAAGTGTGCTCTAGATTTCTTCTGGGTTTAGCCCAAGACAACAGAAATGTGTGATATGGTAAAAAGTAACAATCACTCCCATAATTGTATCTAGTATCAAAAAGATTTCATCCGACTATATTATTCTGCTTATTTTAAGAATTAGAGCAGCTAATTAATTGAAGGGAGAACTGAAATGTAAATGCTCACAGAGTATGGCAAACAGCATAGGAATTTACTATTTACAAACACTTAACTGCTACAAATCAGAGAAATTGTTTCAGATAAAGGGAGTATATATATATACATATATATATAAATACACGCACACGCACACACACACACATATATATGGTAAGTCAGCTTATTTTTTAAACTATTTTTGAAAAGAATGTGTGCGTTGTGATTCAATAAAGAGTAAGAGATTATTATGTGAAGAAAGCCATAGTGAAATGGATAAAGTGGATAGAAAACAGGAAGACCTGGTTTCAAGCCCTACCTCTCACATACACTGGCTGTGTGACACTGGACAAGTCATTTGACCTTTTAGTGTTCTAGGAAGCTCTTTAAGCTTATAACTAGCAAAGAAGATACTAACATGCACTGGTAGAGAAAATTTCCTGATCTGAGAGCTTCCTATACCAATGAAACTAAAGGTTCTAGTCATAGCCATATTCCTATGAATAAATAAACAGGCAAGAACTGAAAAGGGTTTTTAACCTGACCAATCTTCATGGTTACCAACAACCATGTTAGAAATCACTGTAGCTGGAAATTATAGGGAATCTGTTTAAAAGCAGTTTTGCTTGGACAAGAAATGTCACCTAAAAACCCATTAATGTCAAATATGTAAAACCTATAGGAAGAGACAACAATTTTGAAGACAGTAATATAGACATAATTATAGCTAGGTTCCCATAAGTATAAATAATGAACCACCTGAAATAGTTTCATTATTTGAATTCAGACTCATATTTCCATTGGGCTGGAACCAATTGCCATATTTTACATAATTATAATTTTGAATAGTGCTAGCTTGAATACATGCAACCCCATCAGGGGATTCATTATTCACACTAATTGGGACATAGTAAATAATTTAGTATGAGTAATATAGGTACTGTTTCATGTCTTTAAAGATTATCCATAAAAAAAATTAAAGCAACCTTGAATTTTCCCCAGGTTAAACTGTAATATAATAAATTATACTCCACATCCCCAAATACCAAAAGAATTGAGGTTTTAAATGTAATTAGATATGTAATTGCTAATATAATGGTCCTGTGTTATCCAACCCACACTCAAGAGGCTATGCTTGTGTACTAATCAAGAACTTTGAAGATCCAGAATAGTGAAATCTGCTATGGGAATACAAAATACTCTTACTCTAGCAATGTAAGTTTTTTAAAACTATCAGCACTAAAAGAAACTGAGGCTAGTTATTAGATCAAGTACCTTAGAAAAACTACATTATGAAGTTAGGATGTAAATTTATTAGAATTAAAGACAATATAAATAACCACTTAAAAACCATAAGCAGAGAAATTCTTTTTTTTTCTTTTTTTTATTTTATTGACTTGTTTGTTTACTTTTAGGTTACAAGATTCAGTTCTAGAGTCACTTGAGTTTCAGATTTTTCTCCCCTTCCTCCCCACCCCCCACCACCGCCATGGTGGCATACAGTCATGTATAGGATCAAGCAGAGCAATTCTTAAGGACATACTGAAAATGTGTTAAAGATGTTCACAAACTATTTCAAATGACTCCTTGATACCAAAAGTCTCAGACCCAAACATAAGCATCACACTAATTAATTTGATTGACTATTTCCCTAGAATCTTTTAAAATTCAATTATATTTCATTTTCAGTTCCAAATTCTCTCCCTCATCTCTCCTCCTCCCCCACCTGAAGTGAAGGCAAGAAAAAAAACTATTACAAATATATATATAAGCAAAAGAAATGTCCACATAGCCATATTCCAAGAAATAAGTAAGAAAAAGGAAAAAGTATATATGCTGCATTCTGCATTCTGCATTCTGAATCCATCAGTTAACTTTCTGGGTGTGGATAGTGTGCTTAATCATGAGTCCTTTCAAAATGTAGTTAGTCATTCTGTTGATTTGAGTTTCTAAGTCATTCAGCAGCAATGTGTATCTGTGAGAAGTGCACTATGAATGAAGCTCAGTAGCACAGCATCGATGCTTTCGAACTGTGGTGCTGTAGAAGACTTTTGACAGTCCCTTGTGCAAGTAAAGAGGTCAAATTAGTCACTACTTCAAGAAATTAATACAGACTAGTCAATGGAAAGTCAAATACTGAAGAAGAAGAAAAGCTTAAATACTTTGGACACATAATACGAAGATGGGATTCACTGGAAAAGACCCTAATGCTGAGAAAGATTGAAGGCAAAAGGGAAAAGGGGATAGCAGAGAATGAGATGATAAATAGGATCATGGAAACAAAAAGCATGAACTTGGACAGACTTCAAGAGATAGTGGAAGATAGAAGAGCTTGACATGTATGGTCTATGGGATCACAAAGAATCAGACAAACTGAATGAATGAACACCGCCACTACTAAGTCTTTCAGAGTTGTTTGGCTTAACAATATTGCTGTTATTGTATAGATTGGCTCTGCTTATTTGACTTTGTTCATACAAGTGTTCCCAGATTTTTCTGAAACCATGTCCTGCTCAAACCTTCTTACTTTATAGCATTCCCTCAGATTTATATACATAACTTGTTCAGTCATTCCCCAAGTGATGGTTAACCCCTCAGTTTCCAATTCTTTGACATCACAAAAAGAGCTGTGATATTTTTTGTCACATAGGTTCTTTTCCTCTTAGTTTGAACTCTTTAGGATACAGACCTAGTAGTGGTATTGATGAGTCAAAAGATGGGCACTTTAAACCTTTTTGTTTATAGTTTCAAATCATTTTATAGGATTGTCAGACTAGTTTGCAATTCTACCATAAGGGCATCTCTTTTTCCAGATCTTCTGAATCATTTGTCATTTCTCTTTTGTGTCATTTTAGCCAATCTGATGTGTGTTAAGGTGGTACCTCTGGACTCCTTTAATTCACATTTCTCTATTTATTAGTGATTTGGAACACTTTCATATGGCTATTGATAATTCTGATTTCTTCCTCTGAAAATTGCCTTTTCATATACTTCAACCATTTGTCATTTTGGAAACTGTTTTCTTATACAATTGACTCAGTTCCTTATAAATTTTAGAAATGTGATCCTAATCAGAGAAACTACAAAAGTGTTTTCCCCCTACACTTCCCTCCATTTTCCTCTTTTTCTTCTAATTTTAGCTTCATTGTTATTGTTATATGAAAACTTTTAAATTTTATATAATTAAAACTATTCATTTGCTTCATGTGAAACTCTCTGTTTCTTGTTTGGTCAATTGTTCCTTTACTCATAGATATGGCAAGTAATTTCTTTCATGATCCAGTAATTTGTTTGTGATATCACTGTTTATGTTGAAATCATATACTCATTTTGAAATTATCCTTAACAATGGAAAAGTACAAACTCAAAAACAAAACTATCTCCTTACTCATCCAAATATATTCAAATAATTTTTTAATTTGGTCTTAATTTTTAAGAAAGTAGATTTGTCGTCTACTGTCAGCATAATTTTCTACCTACCCATATTGTCTGTAGGAACTATTGTCAGATTCCTGTACTACTGCCTGTCAGCACATTTTAAAAGGCAGGTAAGTGCTATAGGGAAAATCTCAAGAATACCCTGAAAGAATTCACTCAAAAAATCATTTACATTAAGCAAAGCATTTTTACCTGCTTACTATTGATTCTTTTTTGTTGATTTTTATTTTAATGGAAGTTTTAAATTGCTCTGAGAATAAGCAATACTCTCTATATAAATCAATACATCTACTTCTGTGGCACTGTATTTCAATAAACCTGATTCTCGTTGGCTCATGGGTTCTTGCCAATTTTGAGAATGGGATAAATAAGAAAAAATCATTTTGACATCTATCAATGTCCAACTTGACTTTCTCTAGTGGAATGCCATGCCAGAAGCCATGGTCAAGACTTAAAATGAGATATAAGTATTGTGATCTCATTGTAACCATGAGGAAAGTGAGACTTGGAGGCAGGAAGTCATTACTAGTAAACATCAGAGATAGAATCTGAACCCACATCTTCAAGCTATAGTAAATGTTACATCAGTAGAAAGAAGGCAGCAGATGTGAGAGATAATATGGGGAAACAACCAACAGGATTTGGAAATGCCACAAGAACCCATGAGCCAACGAGAATCAGGTTTATTGAAGTACAGTGCCACAGAAGTAGATGTATTGATTTATATAGAGAGTATTGCTTATTCTCGGAGCAATTTAAAACTTCCATTAAACGCCATTATGTGTCAGAAGAGCATTTGAATTTAGGTCTTTCCTCCCTTTTAAGTCCAAAACTAACTATGTCCCCTATACCACTTTCTCAAGTTTCATCCAGAAAGGGATTTTCCCAAAAGTTAGTGAAAATAGTAGGAGCTATAACTGGTGTTTGGCTTTAGTCAAATTTCTTATCTGCCCTGGCAAAACTCACATATAAAAAGTAAAATAAAAGACATTTTCAAAGTAATATATGGCTAAAAAAAGAATGTGAGATGGTCACATAAGACAGAGTGATGCCAAACAGATAACGATCATCATGTAAGATAAGGAAAGCTTCACACAGATTAGGTAGATGCTCTATGGAGAATTTGGAGCACATTATCAAAAAATATGAGCAATTTGCAATATGGATTTGTGGAAGGAGTACCCAAGTGAATTAGACCTGTCGAAGTACTTGCAACCTAGTACTACTAGAACTCAAACCACAAAAAACAATGTTTCTATTAGAAAGTAGAAGTGCAAACTTAATTACGTTATCTCAGATATGATAGGTTTGTTTTGCATATGAATTACGAGAGAGTGCTTCTATAGCAGAAGACTGGTGTTTGGGGTAGGGTGGTAGTTTAGTAAGTAGTGGTAGTTACACAACCAAAAAAGAATGTTCATAAAACATTTTGATGAACAGAAGAAAATAGGAAAGTGCAAAAAGGGGTACAAAAGAGCAATTTTGTTAATATGCTTCTTTATAAAAGACTATAATGGATGCTCACAATTTCTTAAACAATCATTTCATGTTCTAAGTTAAAATGTTTCTTTTGGATTGTTAAGTTTACTGTTAAGTTTTCTTTAAAAAAAGAAAATTTAAGGAAAAAATAATTCTGATTTGCTATTCCAGAAGTCAAGTATATATCACCCCCACTACAAAGAAGTTCAGGAACTACGTATCCCCTCACACACAGACACACACATACACACAACACCACATAACACACATTTTCCTCTCCTTCTACTTTCTAGGCAATGGAGGTTGGGACTCATCCAACTCCAAGCCCTTACTGTAGGTTCTTCATGTTTTGAGATAGGGTCTCCTGCAAGATTGGGAGTGAAGCAAAATGAGAAGTTGAGTTTTGGACATGTTCAGTTTGAGGTGCCACTGGAATAGAACATCCATGAAAAGATTCTAACTGGAGTTCAAGGGAGAGATTAAAGCTGAATGTATAGGTCTGGGAGTAATCTGAAAAATGGTTTTAATTGAACTCATGGGGCCCGATGAGATCATCAAGGGAGAAAATGTGCTGAGAGGGAAAAAAAAAAGAGCCGAGGACAGAGCCTTAGAGAATACCTAGTTGGAAGTTAGAGTAAAATGATGCTTTGCTAAGGAATATTATTAAAGAAATGAAGTTTTCATGTGCTCAGTTCTACATGGTAACACAGATGGGAAGAAAGTTTTACATAGCAGAAGTATTACTTGGATGATTAGAACTATTTTCAATCAACTAAAAAGCCCTAGCTCTTTTAAGTACTGCTTTTCTACTTATAATGACTAAAGCAAGTCAACAAGCATTTATGAACCACCTATTGTGTGCCAAGTACTATGCAAATCACTAGTGATAGAAGGAATGACAAATAAACAAATGGAGATATAGATGGACCAACATACACTAACTCAAGGAGCTCACACAGAAGAGACAACATGCAAACAACTGTGTATGAACAAGATACACACACATACACATACACAGATGATAAATTAAAACAGTAGATTTAGAGTTAATGGGACTTGAGTTTGACTCCAAGTTATTCTGCTACTATATTGTGACCCTGAGCAATTCTCAGTTTCCTCATCTCTAAATAAGGTGGTTTGGATACATCTAAGTTCCCTTCTACTTACAAAAAAATTATTGCATTTTAAATTTATGGAAGAAGATAAGCATTTCCATAACAGCATAATCAAAAAGATGGTTGCTTTTCTACTTATAAATCCTTTGAGTCCTATGTTCTGATAATGTTATATTTCTATCATTTCTATGGTTGCTTCTCAAGTTTTTATAAGCTGGCTCACACCAGTACCATTCATTTGTTCCAGAAAGAGTCACTTCATGGATCACACAGAAATAACCAGCTAATCTTTGTTTTAATTCTCATAAACCCAAGTTCACATTGTTAGTGGCAGACCAGAGACTAGAATTCAGTTTTCTTTATTATCATTCTAGCAATCCCTCCTCTCCACTAGATAGACAGTGATGGGTATGAATAATCAAAGGAAAACAAATTTTGATAAGTTTCTTGCAATAAATATTGCACATAATGGATCCTTTACTAAATGAATGACATGTATCTTGTTGTCTGATCCTTTTTGCTATAAGGTCATTCTAATCTGTTGCTGACAAAGTTCTTGTATTAAGAAGAATCATTTCCAAAATAATCATTCATTACATCACCTTCTTTCTTGTATTACTGCTTCCCAATCACAATTCTAAGAAAACATGTGAGCTGTCACAAAAAGGGAGAAGAAACCCTCACAGGATAAGCTCTGTGAGGTGTTGTTTGATTTTTCAATTTCAGTTTATAGAGCTGACACAGAGAGGTTTGGCAAGTTTCTAGGGTTTGTTTTTATGGTAACAAAAGATCATTTTCTATGAGAGCAGTGTTTGTGAGCTATTTTATACACTTCAAAAAATAGGAATCAGTATACTCTGAGGTCTCGAAATCACACTTGACTCAGGGCATTTGTGTGCCTCAAACAAAGTTTTTAAAAAATGCCTCCTGTGTGTTACTGTGTTACTGTCCACCATAGGCATCAAGCCCTCTTTCATATATACACAGCCTAACAGTCCAACCTAAATACCTCTTTCTCATGGAGAGCAAAGTTTTCTGAAATGGAAATATATGCATTTACAAAAAAAGGAATATTTTTCTATTTCTCTCCCTTAAATAATTTATACATTACAACTAGTAGGACTCACCCACCTTGCCTTTTCCTGGTTTTAGCTCCACATAAAAATTTTTTTCCAGTATTAATTTCTTTAATTAAAGCAAAACTATTGAGTTACTGTGCTTATAGAGCCTAAGAGAACTAATTTCACTCAGCACCTCTCAGAGGCAACAGATCTGGTGACATAAAATGTTCTTTCTAGAAACATAAACTCTAAAGAAATTCAGGTAGAACATTCCAGAAGTCTTAATGTATTAGCATGTGTTTATATTGAGAACATAAGCTATGTTTTTCTGTTTTCACATCTACTAATGATTTCTCAGTCTAGAAGAATTTAAAGATAGAGAAGAAATCCATTCTTTCTAAAAAACATTTACTCCTTCCATTCATATACTACTTTTTGTATGTAAAATAAAAACTATAATTCTTTGCTGAAAGACATTTGAGATACATTACAAAATGTCAAAATGGTACAAAAATTATATGTAACTTTTAATATCATAAGATAAAAAACATTTCAACTTTGGGAATAAAAGTATTTTCTAAAAATACATAGGACATTTGGTTTTATTTGTCCACTGGAGTAAATGCTTAAGTCTTTGAATTCAACATTTAAGATCTGAAATCCCAGTTTGAAACACTATTCCTGACTTTTTGAAAGTTCTATGACCTCATACCTTAGTTTCCTCTAACTTTCCATGATATTATTTGAGGGATAATAATTCATTTTCTAAAAATTCCACAATAAAAACCATAAATTCTACAATAAAAATAGGAGTGATTTTCAAATGTCTAATAATGTTATAATTATTGGCTCTACCTTTGTATTTTTTCTATTCCCTACCCATTATTCAAAGTTATTTAAGAGATAAGAGTATTTGATTGCTGGATTGAATATCAGAAAACCTAAGTCCTAGTAATCCTTCCAGTAATTAACCATCAGACCTTCTTATAAGTTACAAGCTCTAGTTTGCTGATCTGCCAAATGAGATGGATCAACAATCATATCTCTATGGTCTTTTTTTTTGTTTTAAATTTCTATGATTTAATTTAATAAATATTTAATAACCACCTATTATGTGTCCAACATTATCTACTATAGTGCACACAATGAGAAGTATAGACTTGGAGTCAATGTAAAGGAAAATAAGTTATCAAAAAGGAAATTGATCCACAAGTAAAATGGTTATATCTCTTTCATTAGGCTCATTGAAGAAGAGGTTAGATGACTACTGGGTTGGGTGGTAGTGGTATTATAAGGGAGATTCCTCTTCAAGTACATGTTGTATTTGGATGACCTTTGAAATCACCTCCAACTTTAATAAGTTTCTGTGATACTTTACAATCTATGACATTCAGCGTGGTACTTTCTACATAGAATCATATAGTGATTCATTTATTAATGTTGACCAGGAGTATAATAAAATTAAAGTGGTGGCTCAGGAAGATTATGCAAGCTTTGATGTGCAGAATGAAGGGAGAGAGACCAAAGACAGGGGGACCAATTTAGGGGTAACTGGAATCAGGAGAGGTAAAGATGAGACCCTACTCTTAGGGAGTAGCAATAGGAATGAAAAAGAAAATAAGATCCAATAGATTTTGCTGGAATAATCAGTAGAATTTTATATCATATTTGATACTGTTGAGAGGCAGTATAAAGTAATGCACAGAGAGTTGACTCTGAAGACTGGAAAATCCAGCTCTAATACAGGCCCTTCTCAAAAGGTGTTCTAGGTGTTCTAGGCACTTCTCAAAAACTATAATTTGCAGTGAAGGTAAGGGGGAGCTCCCAAATCAATGAAAAGACTCTGGATCTTCTAACCAGAAATATCAAAATTCAGGTTGTCTTGGAAGGAAGATGATTAGTTGGATTTGGGCCATACAGAGTTTAAGTTGATAACAGGATATCCAGAAAGAAGCAACCTACAAGCAATTAAAAATAAAGGAGAGGTGCAAAGTTACAAGACTTAAATAATTGGTATACATGTGGTATATATAAGGGAAAGGACAAAAGACCAAGGACAGACTTATGGACTATTCAAATTTAAGAACTAGGAGGCAAAAAATGTACCAAGAATATAGTAAGAAAGGTAGAATGAAAACCATGACTATATCATCAGTGTCACTAGTATCTCCTTGTAAAATGCCTTCAGATCAGTGGGTTTTCACATCCATTTCCATTCCAATCTGTCCTCAGAATTGTGATAACCATGATGCCTACCTTTGTCTCAGAAGCGTGGGGATATCTTGTTTTAAAATTAATATTGGTTCATCCATGCATTCTTTCTTCTAAGAAAAAACTTGTAAAGTATTTGCAAGCAAAAAATTAAACGCAGTTTAAAAGCTTGTTAGACTGAAATTTTACCAGTTTCTTACTTGTGGCTTAAAATCTGAACTTCACCATTGAACCTTGCTCAATGAGAGTAGGAACTGTTCCCATTGTACATACAAGGAAACTAAGGCAGAGAGGGGCTAAGTGACTAGGAAAGATGAGAATTCAGGTCTTCCAGAATTTAAGTCCAACACTTTATTCACTATGTCACCTAGCTGTCTAGGGTGAGTGTGGTCAAAACCCTTAGAGATTGAAGACCTTTGGATATCACTTGAAGCAAATTGTTGTTTCTCCTTTGCTCTCAGAGGACCGTGATATCAGGAAGGTAATGCCAGGACTTTCAAGTGAATTGTATTTAAGCATGTGCAAATTGCATTTAGGCTGTGCAAAATCACTAGTCTCACTTTATCCTCTGGAGCCATCTGGGTCCAGTGGCAAGATATAGATCAGGACAACTCGAGATGGCCCCAAATGCAATGGGAGGCCTTGGCAGTTTTAAGCTAACATCTTTCCCTGTTCTCACTCTGACTGAGGCAACACCCATTCTGTGATTAAGGATAGGTAAGAAATGAGCCAAGGAATGGCCCTTTTTACCTAATTTTAAAAAATCAACCTGGGAGAGGAAGACCCTCAGAGTTTCTGACAAAAACAGAAACAATTACTATCTACATCCAAAAACAAGTAGCATGGTCTTCAGTGGTGTTTGTTCCAAATTAAAATCCATATAGCATATATTTTGAAATTGAGAAAAATAGTTGATCTGCCCTGAAAAGTCTAACAACCTATAAAATAAGGAGGTTTAACAGTCACTGATTTTTATTCTACATTTGGTTATAAAAAAAGGACTAACAGCAATAGAAAGGGAAAATGGAAAGTAATCTCCCTTAGAGATACCTTGAGCTAAATAAACAAATCCATTCATTTGGCATAGTAAATATTCACTCAGGGGTGAATGCACATGCGCATACACACACACACACACACACACACACACACACACACACACACACACACACATACACTGTCTGCCCTGATAGCTAATTGCTACTAATTTACTAATATTTAATAATAAATAGGCATTGTTGATGAGATAAATGAGACACTGAGGAATCCTCTTGTCCAGCCACCTATCTTCAAGAAAGACAATATTTAAACCATTGCAGACAAATTCAAATATTGTTTAAAATTTCTAATGAAAGAGGTTCTTAAACCTCCCTTGATAATCCAATCCAAAACTGAGCGGAAGTTGATTATCTTGACGCATCACCAAAACCATAAAATATAGCCATAAAATAAACACTAAGTGTTTTTCATTGTGATTGCTATGTTTGCAATGAAGAGAACAAAGGGGAAGGTAAGAGGAAAGAAATGGAGATTAATAATCTACTAGAAATATAAGCTATCCCCAAAGTGACTATTCAATTGTTTTGTTCAAATCACTTGAATCAAGTGCATTTTCCACTTCTCATTTGCCATGAACATATTTCAGCTTTATTAACCTAACACATTTAGACTATTTATAGCCAATTCTCCTAGCACCAGCTCAGAGTAGTTACTTAGTGGAAATGGAATGAAAGTACTGACTGATACACAAGAGTCAATGTCTTATGGAACATGAGAAATAACACAACTTTGGACTGTGAATTGATCCAATTCTTCTAGAAAATAACTTTGAATTATGCTAGAAAAGTCAATAAACTATAAATATTGTTTGACCCAATACCACCACTAGGCATATATCCCAAGAAGGTCAAAGACAAGGAAGAAAACTCCATACATACAAAAATACTTATGGCAGAATGTTTGTAGTAGCAAAGAACTTGAAGGAAAGGCAGAATTCATGAAGCAATATGTGATAGAGGTTAAGTTGGTGGCAAAGAGGATGAAGTGTTGGGCCTGGAGTCAGGAAAACTCATCTTCCTGAGTTCAAGTATGGCCTCAGACACTAGTTGTTTTATTCAAGCAAGTCCCTGTAATGGTAAAGGGAATTTGAAGATTTTCCCTGTCCTTTAGTAAGCCTATAGGAATTTGAAGACATTCCCTGCTTTGAAAATATACTCTGCCCCTAACAGGTTGAACATATGTAATCATATGGAGCCTGTGGCAGGAGGAATTTGTTGAAAGGTGGAGCAGAGCCCACAGGAAGCTGGGAGTCAGAGCTACTTAGACTGGAAGCAGGAGAGAATGCTTCACAGGGAGATAGATAGACTTGTGAGTAAATATTGGTCCCATATTGGTGTTTATGATAAGGTTAAAGGATGGGGTGGCTCTCTGTGCTGTTGTGGCTCATTAATTTCTTTGCTACTATGATGGAATCCACTTACTGGTTCTGGGATTTGGTCTTCTGGTGTCTGAATAAATATTTTACTTCTGTCTTATATATGGAGAGTCTGTTATATTTTGCAATTAATCACCGTGCAGGTATAGTGCTCATGGGTGCTGTGAATATTGCATTGGTGCTACAGTCCCTTAACCCTATTTGCCTCAGTTTCTCCATCTATAAAATAAGCTGGAGAAGGAAATGGCAAGCTGCTCCAGCATCCTTGCCAAAAAAAAAATGGGATCATGAAGAGTCAGACATGGATGAAATGATTGAACAACAGCAAAAAGATGTAGTAGAGAGCTAGACTTGGAGCCAGAAAGATGTCTCTTCAAATTCTACTTCAGTCAGTTAAATGCTGTGTGACCCTGGGAAAATCACTTAACTTCTCCAGGCTTCATATTCTTCAACTGTAAAATGAGGTGATTTGGATTCAATGGACTCTTAAGTCCTATCTAACTATCAATTTATGATCCTATGAATAGATAAACAGAATATTATTGTGCCATAAGGAACAATGAATATGAAGAATTTGCAGAAATTTGAGAAGCCTTGTATGAAGAGATGAAGGAAATTAAGCTGAGTCATAATAAAAATCTATACAATGACTAGAAGAATATGAAGGAAAACTACACTGGAAAAAGTCAGAACGCTGGCCAAAAGAATACTAATCATGATACTATTCCAAAATAGAAAATGATCTTCCTTAGATGTGCCTTGAACTAAATAAACAGATCCATTGGTTTAAGGTAGAAAATATTCACTCAGGGATAGACACACACATACACACACACACACACACACACACACACACACACTCCCTCCCGCCTTGGTAGCTAATTACTATAAATTTATTAGTATCTAATAATAAATAGGCATGAGTCATTGGGATAAATGAGACACTAAAAGAAATTCTTGTCCAGTCACCTATCTCACCAACCTAAAAGAACTGATGGCAAAGCACACCTCTCAGCAGAGAAAAGGTGAATACAGGTGGGGCACGAGGCATACATGGTCAGGTACAAAGCCTTGATTTGTTTTGTTTCACTGTACCTTGTTATAAGGAAGGGTTCTATGTGGTAGAAGGAAGGGAGGAGGAGTCATTGGGAAATTGTGGAGATATAAAATATTTGTTGAAATAAATGTGTAGGGGGGCCGCTAGGTGGCACAGTAAATAGAGCACCAGTCCTAGAGTCAGGAGAACCTGAGTTCAAATCTGAACTCAGACACTTGACACACTTATCAGCTGTGTGACCTTGGGCAAGTCACTTAACACCAATTGCCTTGCCTTTCCCCCCTCCAAAAAAAAAGAAAAAATAAATGTGTAGGGGTAGAAGAGATGGAAAGAAATACAATTGCTTCTCCTTTCTAAGGTGAAAAATAGCTAACAACATTCCTGCAACATCCCAGCTCAAGAGACTTAGGTATGATTCCTGGCAATGCCAACTTTCCTGTGAACTGCTGGAGTTCTATATAAAGAATTTCTTTTTTATTTAAATTTTATTTTTATTGATGTTTTAATTTACTTTTAGTTTACAAGATTAAGTTCCAGAATCACTTGAGTTTCAGATTTTCTCCCCTTCCTTCTACTCCCCACCATGATGGCGTACAATCATGTATAGGATCTGCAAACACTTTCACATTGTACAATAGTCTGGTTGTGTAGAAGCACTGTAACCAATGGAGTGAACAATGGGAAAAAACAAACAAAACCCAACATAGAAAAGAACGATAGCATTATACAAAGAACTTCTAATCTTAGGTTGTTGGAGGTGAGATGAATCCTAATAATGCCTCTACCACAAACTAAAGAACGCCTTGTACAAAGTTAGGAATATAAACAAAAATGGGTTGTCTGCAAGGAGCAATACTGAAAAGTCTTGTCAATGACAAATGACCTCTAACACCATCTCTTCTAGAAAACCAGATTGGGTGAAAAGGAAGGATTTAACATTTTAATTTCAACACTCTCAGTTCTTCAGTCTGGTCAAGGACAATGATTGAAAAGTCATACATGCTTTGTGGTTTCAGCAAGACTACTTATCAATATTTTCCATGCCAACAAAAGAATGCAGGAGTGCCTGGGCTAAATAAACACTGCCTTTCTGCTTCAGAGACACTCTAGCCCCTTTCAAAGATTCTCCCAGCCCTGAATTTTCCTTTTCTATCTGCCAAACACCACAGACCCCAGAATGTGTGTATGGTGTGATGACAGGTGCATGGCATATGGGATCATTATGGATTTGTAAAGGTGATTTTGAGAATGTAGTTTGGCAAGGAGCAGAATTATGTCTTGTTTAAGACTCTAGGATGCAAGCTGAAAGGAAATGTCAACAGGGGTGAGATGAATTTTATTGCATTATATAGGGACCAACAACAAATAACATAAACGAATGGACTTTATGACAAAAAGGAGAAAAATGTAATGTATTTATCTGGCAAAAAGTATTTCTCTCCCAGAGCCAATATTAAACAGGAATTGAATGATTAACATCTATATGTCCATTTTCCTATTATTATAGAATTCTTACCATTTGGATTGATGAAGAACAAGAAAGAATGTATTGTTTAGATAGTTATAAACATTGTACTTTCAGACAGAAAATATGTATAAATATTCACCAGTCAATGACTTTATAGTTAAATATAATTGTATGTATGTTAATGAAATAATCTACATAATTACATATGACATATGTAATTAACTGTAAAGTACTTTACAAATATTAAGGCTTTTGTGTACCCCATGGCACATAAATGTGACTTTACTATTCATTTGTACCTGTTTCACAGTATTCTAATTCTGCACTAAGACTTTGAATTTGTAGTTTGGTATATGTGGATGCCTTTCCACAACCTCAGGAAATCTGAAAATTGCTATCCTAGAATAGTACTTCTTAAATATTTTTATGTTATAGACCCTTTTGGTAGTCAAATGAAGCCTATGGACCCCTTCTCAGCAAAAGGTTTCTAAATCCACAAAATAAAATGTTAGATTACAAAGGAAACCAGTTATATTAATATATATCTATATATGAAAATATGTTTAAAAAAACATGTTCATGGACCCCAGATTAACAGTTCTGTCCTAGAGGCAAGATATGAAGAATTACCTAAAACTAGATAAAATTCTAAACCCATAGTAAGATTTTTAAGAACATTCCATATTTAGCAGATGAGGAAAAAAGACTTAAATTGGATTCCCTTATTCTTCAATTTTATATTCACAAACGTCACCAAAATCCTCCTTTTTTCCATTTTGTAAGAAATTCTGAAATTGGTTACATTTTCCTCAGCAGCTCCTCCATCAAAAGAATGGTCAATTGCCTGGGACAATCCAAATGAACCCATTTTACTTTGCCTTTCACACACAAAAAGCATTTTTGCCCTTGTTCACCCTGAATAAATAATACAAGTCAATTAATAGAAAATTCTGTAGCAAACATACTGGAAATAATCTGCTGGCATTCAAGAGAGTACACTCTTTTTTTGCTTCTGTCACATGAAATTAGTCACAAGCTCACAGCATGCTGAGTCTACACTGAGTTTGGGTAACATTGGATAGAGCGTCTCTGAAATATGGCACCCAGCAACGGACAGCAAGATGCCCAACTTGCTTTCAGAAGCCATAGCTGTAGTGAGTGTGTGCCTGCTTTACCTCTACTCCTCTCTTCTTTTCTCCTTTCCTATCAAAGTCTGAGGGAGGACTTTTTGGCACTGTATTGAGAAGATGCTCCTGCCAAAGAAATAGGAATGTAGGTTGTATCAGAAGATCTTTCAAGGAATGAATCACATCTGTATATGCTTTGTTCAGTAACATGACATGTTGTGACTGGGTCTCTATTAGCAAAGCAAAGTCAAGAAGTGGGGGAATTATCTAGGCAATTCAGGAGTAATATCCATTTTCACCTAAATTACATGGAGAATTTATTTCCTTTCTTAGATACTTCAGATAAGGTTGGTTCTCTTGCCTGAATGAATTGAAGAGAGTTGTTTCGATATTCTGCAGTGCTAATGGAGATGTAAATTTGAGCAGCCAATCTGGTATTTAATGTGGATATTCACTCCAAGGATGCCTTTCAAGGATCCCCAGCACTTAGCACAGTCTTTGGCACAGTTATCCTAAGTGATGACTGACTTCCCTTGTTTATACTCACTGACTATCATCCAAAGGTGGGCACATTAGAAAATGGCATGTGTGTATATACATATTCACACACATGCATATGTATGTACACTTATGTTTGTATTGGGATAATGCATGCACATGTTGTATATATGTATTATGTGTTTCTACGTCTACATACATGTGTATATGAGTGTTGCAAATCAGGTTTTGGGATTAGGAAACCAACAAGGCAATAGGCCAGTAGAGTACTCATAAGCCTATACCTGTATATCATGAATACTGTCTTCAAGAAGAGGTGATCTCTGAAAGTAACTCAGGAAATACTTCCCACCTTTCTCTCCCCTTCCCACTCCAAAAGATACTTACTATACCTTGAACTTCTGTGAATTTCAAACTGAATTAAAGCTTCATTTCAGTTTAAATATAAAGCAATTGGTAAAGTACATATTCTATCTGTGTTTTCTAAGTCGATAACACAAATTATTTTAGGGATATGAGAAGAATGCCCTGCCAGCCAATGATGAATGCAATCTTGCTCTTGGCTTTAGTCATTTTTCTCACTTCCTTGCCTCTCTAAAAATAAATCTGGTGATACATTCTTTGTTCCTGACTTCTCTAGGCTGTGATTTCCTTTCTCACTATCATCATCATCATCATCATCATCATCAAAAAAGCATTTATTTAGTACCTTTTGGGAGTGGTATTTAAGGTACTACAAAACAGATGAAACACAGAGAACCCAACTCACCAGAGCTTATAGTCAAAGACAAATGCAAAAGCAGACCAAGACATTAATGCTAGACTTTAAAGACATACACAGTCATCAATTCATCAAACTGACATTTTTCAGAGGGAAAGGGAAGGAATAAACATTTAGCCACATACTGTGCTAAGCACTTTAGAAATATTCTAACATCTGATGCTCACATCAACCCTGTGTGGTAGGTGAAACGGAAACTTTTGCAGGATCACACATTTAAGAAGCATCTGAGGTTGGATTTGAAATCAGGTCTTCCTCATGCCAGTCCAAGCACTCTATTCACTATGCCACCTAGTTAACTCAATCAAATACAAAAGCACAGTGTGTTAACGGAATGGGCAGTGAAATCCAAACCTCTATTGAGGTATAGTAGTCAGATATCAATTTGAAGAATATGGGATATTCCATGACTGGATATATAAGGGATTACTAGTAGGACAAGGCACCAGAAGATGGGACATCCTGATATATACAGAATGTTTGCTATACCCTCTGTTATAGAGAATCACCACCACTCTGCCAGTCAGGGGAAGAAAGTGTCCTAAGGAAATAGAAGCTCCCAGATTTGTGACGTCATCCTGGCTAGGGGTAAAGAAAAGGGGATTAGATGCAGCTTGGGTTTTTTTTTTAAATAAAATTCTTGTGTTTGGTCTAGTCTACATACAAAGAACAAAGATGAATATGGGGTTAAAATGCCAAAAACAATTTTAAAAAGATAGCAATACCCTGTAATGTCTAAATTCCCTCTGGCACTTACAGTAGAGGTGTAAGTATAGAATGTATACGTGCTTATATGTGTATGTATGTATGTAGATGTAGCAAGCATAAGCCAAACTGAGAGGGTTGGGCTTGAATGATGTCCAGGAGCCCTTCTGTTGTGCTTTAAACTCGGGGACTCCAAAAGCTATTGCTGTGGGGGCTCTGCCCACCCAAAAACTGTTATGGTTTCATGATGTGTTTTGGTGGATCCATTTCAAAGAATTCAGAGTCAGACCACCCCTAATCCAAGTATAGGCATCTATTAAGATTGATGCCTCTCATGAAGTGAGCTAAGTTCCAAGAGGAACCAGCAAGTTCAGAGAAATCAAGATGGATTTTTATAGGGTATGGATGCTGATTACACAATCAAGATTTACAGCAAATATAGGAATATGATTACTATTAAAAGGGCAGGAGGAGTTTGTTAAGGGATTAGGTAATGGAGGAGGAGTCCCATCTATGGTTCAGTGGGTAATCATTCTGTTCATACTGTCCTCCAATTGGCTAGTTACTGTGGACCTGTCTGGTCAAAATAGATAGTTAGGTATTGTGATCCTATCTTGGGCTAGATGGCTGATGTGATTGTGATTGAATACAAGAACACACTTGTTTCTGTGGGACTGGGTCTGGGGGAAGTGATTAGATAGAGGCAGTAGCTGGGTTTCCATCACATGGACACACCTGCTGTTTCTGTGGGAACTAAGAATTCAGGGACACACCTGTGGTCCCAGCAAGCAGGGAGGCATATATGAAGAAGTCAGGACATTGGTGGTGGAAGGGGGAGGGGCTAGGTAGGTACATTGGGGCCTATAATTAAGTTAGAATATTGGGGCTGAGGGCCCCAATCAGGTTTCCATCACTTCCATCTTTAAATCTATGATTCTATGATCACAGGGAATAAATTATTAAGAATTAAATTATTAAGAAGATGAAGAACTCTGTTTTCAGCATCTTTTAAATACAAAGGAAGTTTTAATTAATCCTTTCCCTTCTCAGTTCTCAGTATTCTAGAGTTATAAAGGACCTGAGGATACTGATCATGTCCAATGCCCTCAGTTTACATATAGGTATAAATACTTTTTTTTTACTTTTGAAAGTGTTGAACTTAATTCAATCTTGTATAGAAGATCTCACCCCTAAAGCTTTTACTTTATTCTCTGTTAAGTGGTTGTGAAATGTGTTGCTATTTGTCCATTGTCCATGATGGCATGTAGTAGTGACCTTCAGAAACCATTCTGTTCCAATTTGGCTAATTTGATTGTTGTAGCAAATGAATTTCTTTTTCCTTTACAATTCTACTCTCTAGGTTGCAAGGTTGTTGAAAAGAAATTGCTGAGATACTAATTAGGGCATAAAGTGTGGTTTTCTTTATTTCTTCTTGTCCCTGCTCTTTTTCTAGTTTTCACTGATAATATCCCCAAGGAGTCTCTCTTTCACTCTTTTCCTCTTCAGTTCTGTCCCCTATGTGGCCTATTTTCATC
Source organism: Pseudocheirus occidentalis (assembly GCA_028646575.1). NCBI lineage: Eukaryota > Metazoa > Chordata > Mammalia > Diprotodontia > Pseudocheiridae > Pseudocheirus > Pseudocheirus occidentalis. Next base: position 40,409,049 of record CM053601.1, on the reverse strand, counting down.
ATGTCTTACTGGTAGGGCACTGATTTCCAAGTCTATACCTCTTTTTTCACCTGTCTTGTCTGTAACGGTTTGTCTGCTTTTCTAATACTGATTTAATATTTTTCAACAATATAAATCAGGGCATAATTGCGTCACCATCTCAATGTTCTCCTTGGAAATCCCAAAACTTTTCTTGGTCAAACAAACAGAAAGTCATGAGTCATTTGAAATCTCCTCTTTATCTCCAAACATCTGAAACTGTTTTTTTAACTTTGGAAAATGACTGTCTAAAAAATGTCCTTAGATGCCTCTTAGCTTCACCAAAACTATTAAAATGTCAATGTAATATGTGTTTTATTTACTAGGTATTGCATTTTTCAAATGATCTGTGATTTCATTGATGTAAGGAGCTGCCTCACAGGAAGTCCTTCTATTGAGGCAACTTACCTTCTTCTCTGCAATTCAAAGTCTTTAGAGAATAGTCTAGGGCACTGCGAGATTAATTGATTTGCCCAAGGTCACACAACCAAGGCGTATCTAACTCAGGTCTTCCTGACTCCAAGGCAGGTTCTCTGACCATTATGCAACACCGACTCTCATGTGTGTATTATTTCATTGTATTGTGTATATAAATACATACATATATATATAATACATATAAATACATATATAAATAATAATATAATATATAAAAGAGGTGAGCTCCAAGCAAGGATAATGAAAAAGGTGAAAATATGGACAACGTAAGAAAAAAAACAAAGATAAACATGAAAAAAGACTACTCTGCTAGGAAAATGTCTACATTCTTCCTACTGAGTGATTGGCACAGGACTGAATCAGTCCTTTTATAGCCTAATGGGGTAAATCCTCTACCCATTCAAGTGCTGATATGAAAGAAACAGAGATGCACCTAAATGAATATACCTTAAAAGATCCAGTTAGTGATTTCTGAAGGGAAAGTCACAGTTACTAAAGTAAGTCTTCAGTGCAGGATAACGTCTGACTATGAAGCTCTTATTGCCCCAAGACAGAACAGCAGAAGGGCTCTAAATGTCTATACCACCCCCCAACACACTGGATATTGAACCACTGGGAGACTGTGACATGAAAAAAAACCCAAGAGAGCACTTCTAGATCCCAATGACAGCTGCTGGGAGAGGAAATGAGCTTGGGGGTTTGACCTGGCTTCCAAAGAAGATGGATGGCAGGGTTCTTAACTAATTTTTTGGATTAGGGACCCCTTTGGCAATTTTGTAAGAATATGGATACCTTCTCAAATAATGTTTTTAATAAGTTGAAGTAAATACTAAAGTTAAAGAACAGGTTAATGAAAACAAGGATGGAGTTCTTCCCTATCCAAATTCACCAACCTGAACTGAAATATATCCATGGGCCTCTTTTGGATTCAAAAACCCTGGATTAAAAATCTCTCATCTGTGGGCTATAATGGGATGCCTGTGTTGGGTACATTAATGTTATTTACTTATGCAATTTTAATATTATGATCAAAATTTGTATACTATTTCACCAGTGACCTTTCACAGATACACTATAAGCATGTAAAAGATGTCCCAGTCTTTTTATGAGGTCCGGGTGTCTAAGTGGGTAATAATTTGACTGAGTAATCCTCACCAAACCTAAACCATACAAAAGACCATAGACTATCACCTCCAAAAAGTAGTTGCCACAGAGCCTAGGGAGGCCAAAGGGATTATGGCCGATAACGTAGCTAGATCATCTTCTACTAGAGAAATGGCATATATCATACATGAGTTTCACATGATTAATACCACACACTCCCTACTCCCTTGTTACCAAAAAGAATCAAACACTGAACATGACTTCTCCTGGAGTCATATACATTGCTCCATTATAGAAGTTGACTATTTCCAAAAAAAAAAATTTAAGTAATTGTTTATAAGTCATTCATAGAATTTCCTTTATAGAAGGGTAAAGGAAACTAAAGGAGATGTAAAATCCTAAATGTTTTAAAGACATCCTACATATAAACCATTTCAAATGTGTCAAGGATAAAACAATATAAGAATGCCTAGGACAATTTTTATTACCACCTATATGCTCCCCAAATATGTCATAATTAATTCACCTTTATTTTTCCTCACTTGATGTTTTCATTGAAACCATTTGTAACAAAACATTTAGAAATGCTCTTGAGTAAAATCTCACATTACTCAATAGTACAAGTATATATAGATATACAATCTATAACATGACATTTGCTATTCTGTAATTGTATATAATCAACTAGTATCGCAAATATCACCAATCTTCGTTGTCATGATTGCTTTCATTTAAAAATCCAAAAAAGCTGATGATCTCTAAAAGACAACTAGTCAGAACTACCTCTTAAAATCATTAGCTCATCTATATGAGGAACATTTATATTTCATGTGAGCTCCATAATTAATGATCCTTACAATACCCTTTTGGGTCAGGGGCAATAGAATTATTTATCACCTGCATTTATTAGAAAGAAAAGCTGATACATAAAATGGAGCAAAATTAACAACTGGTGTTTCCATTATCACTGGAACATTAGCTGTGTAAATTCTTTACTGAGATTTCCAATAAAAGCATTATGTCAAAATAATGGAGAAATTTCCACAGTAGTTCAGACTATCTACATTTGCAGTTTTGAAGATATGGAGAGAAGCAACGTGCATCACCACAAATGGGTATGGTAAAGAAACTGTGACTGCTATGGGAGGATTGGGTCATGGGAGAAACAAAAGGTAAGAATAATACCATTTGTAGGATAGTTGAGTTGCTGCTCATTAATCTTAAAAATGCTGCTTGAGGCCTCTCTGCCACCACCTGCTGTTTTGGATATGCCCACAGAACCACCAGCATCTGCCCTGGTGAAACATGATTAATGAGTCTTGTAAACCCCAAATTATAATAATTCCTACACAATATCCTTATAGTAGTCTAGCTGGGGTAGAAAGATATTTAGATAGGTGAAAAGGATATCCTCCTCAGTTTTCCAAGCCCCCAAATTAGCTAGATATGTAAAACTAGATGCTTAGGGCTTGATACCACTGTGCTTCAAATTACTGACTCAAAGAATAAAGACAATTTCCCCCAATTTCTATCAAATGAAACTAGTTCTTCATCTGCTATGTGAAACAATTTAAAAGTCAGCATATATCACTAAACGTTTGAGAGAATGACTTTCAAGGTAAATACAGACATTTAGAGTAACTAGGATTGTTCAAAATGAACATTTAAAATGGATTTTCAGGTAAACAAGAATGAAAAGCTTAGTTTGCTTCCAAACCAGTTGAGCATCTTATGTTCTGTAGCAAAGATACTGTGAAAAAGAAGGAAACATTTTCCTCGGATTCCTCATTTTCATATGAATCACAGCTCAACCTTAGTGAATTGAAAAATATCCCAAAAGAATAAAATTCTCACCAAATCTACTTCTGAAATTTCTTTGGCTTCAGGTATATAGTTCAATAACATTACCAGCCTAAATTTGTGAGTGTGGATATAGCATGCCTTTTTATGATGAGCTAAAACGTCAATCTATTTCTCATGTATTTGCAACTGAATTGGAAAAGTCATAACGTGCCACATAGTACTTTCTTACCTACAGTTGCCATCAGGTTGTTGTTGAAGTCCAGTAAATTGAACCACAAAACTTTCACATAGACGTCCATTATTATCCACCAATTAAAGTTATCTTCTTCATGAGACTATAAACCACAGAGGTGGGGGGAGGGGTGGGAATTATGTTTTCTCATCATCTAAAATAGTGATATATGGAAGCTCAGAATGAAATATTTAATGAAGCAGTTCATGCAAATGACTCCCAAATGTACATATTCTACCCTAATCTTCTTTCTGAACTACCTCATATAGCTAATTGTTGCTGGATATCTCCAATCAGATGTCTCATCTCACAATCAATGTGTCCAATTCAGAATTAACTCCTCCTTCCCTAATAGCTAACAGTTATATTGTGCTTTAAAGTCAACAATGCATTTGACAAATATTATTTCACTTCAAACTTAAAATAACGTGGGAGGTAGGTGCAATTATTATCTTGATCTTATATCTTAAGAAACTGAGGCAGACAGAGGTAAATTGCCTCATCCAGGGTCACACAACTACTAAGTGTCTGAGACTGGAATTGAACTCTGATCTTCCTGACTATAGGCCCAGAACTCTATCTACTGTGTCCCATAATTACCTATAGCTAGCATTTTATAATCTCAGAGTTATCAATGACTAAATCATGTCACCAAGGTTACACAGTCAGCATATATCAGAAGTGAAATCAGGGCCTCAGTTCCAAAGCTGGTCTTCTATCTATCCATTACACCAATGAACTCCAGAGTTGTAGATGGGCAAGCCAAAGAGTGTACAAGACAATCTAATGGGGTAAAGGAAGAAAATGCTAAACCTGCTTCTATTTAATTACACCTTTTAAAAATAAAAATTAAGTTTCATTTATACAGATTATTTATATGTGCTATAGGGAAAGGAAAAGAAAGAAAAGTTAAAAGAAAATAAATTAAATTATGGGCATGATAGCTATTTCCTAAGAAGTTAAAATGGAAAATCCACTTTCACAATAAATACTCAATTTAATAGTTATCATTATCAAATATAACCTATTATTTTGGTTACTCTTACAAATTCAACCTGTAAGGATCTCTAAGACTAAAAGCTACATTTTGTTTGTCATTTGTTTCAGTCATCTCTGACTCTTCATAATTCTACTTATGATTTTCCTGGCCAAAATAATGAAGCGGTTTGCCATTTCCTTCTCCAGCTAATTTTACAGATGAGGAAACTGAAGCAAACAGAATTATATGATATGCCCAGAGATACACAACTATACTTACTAGGATACAAATTATTGGTGGCATTTAGAAAACTATCAATTTTATATACATATATTATACATATATATTATAAATACATAATTATGCCATTTTAAAGAATAATATGATGATTATTCATCTGCTACAAATACATTTCTAGAAATTGAAATTTCTATTAGAATCTTCTCTGGAACTTGTACATAAGATGTCTACTGCTATGCTGAATCTGGTATTTCTTTCCAGTCATACCCTTGACACCTTCTTCCCTGTGAACTAAACTGGCATCACCAGCTCATTTCCTAAAGGTCACTTCAGTACCAGTGAGCAATAATTACCTTCCACTATTACTAGCCTGATCCAAAATCAGATTAATAACCTAGAGATGCAAGGCTCTGAATCCCATTATTAAATACTTAAGCCATCCAAACCTTTCATTTGTTGGACAAATACTAAAAGCATTACTGTTAAAAATCCGAAAATGTTTTCTGATAATTACATATAATAAGGTAGTATGATAGAAGCCATTTTTACCAGGATTTCCATTATTCACCCAGTGCCCTAGAGGATTTAATTAGTCATATCTTCCTAAAGTCCACTCCTTCCTGAAGGAAGTTATGTCAATATTAAAAGGGTTTCACTTACATAGGTAGAATTCCTAGCAAGCTTATGTTGTATGATGCAATCTAGCTTTTACTGAATTATTCACAACTTTTTATCTATTAAATGTCAACATAAATTAAAATTGGACTTTGAGAGCTGAATGTATTAGAATTTTCACAATCATGTGATATTTGAGCAGGTATATAGGTATAAGGCAAGTGCCAAACAAATATATAAATCAAATTTTGTCTCATCTCTACCTTATGTGGACTTACTATTCAAATAAATAAAATTCATTCTAATTAACTTATAGAGACATTCAAAAACTCTAAAAAAAAAAAAAAGATACTGAACAGATACAATCCAGAGTCATGGATGAATAATGCCTTTACTGATTTGAAATAAAAGAATGTGAATATGCTCATTCCAATTAGTGAGAATTCAAAAGCACTTAAAAAAACATAACCACTTGAAAATCATGAAGATACCTTATACATGCATTTCATTTCTATATTACGTACAGTTATAGAATTCCATGCAAAGAAACACAAGCCTGTCCTGACACTTGGGATGAATGCCACCATCATTCTCCCCACCCAAGAAAGTAAAGGAACAAATGAAGACCATTTGAAATTTTATAAATTCCAAATGCATGGTGTCTAAATTCATGTGCTATTAACATTAAAAAGCACCTGCAATATATACAGGGGTTAGCATTAGATTTTCCATGGCTACTGATTATATAGTAGTAACTTGTTACAAAAGCAATATTAAAAATCAGAACTGACTTTCCAAGTCAATATCACAATTCCCAAGGATTTACTGAAGAGATGTGGCTATACAGATTCCTTAAAATAAAATAAAAAATGACACAAATGTCACCAGAGTTCTGAAGCACAGACTTACTCAGGTTTATTAATTATTTTTGCCCAAACTATTGACACTCTTACAAGTAAACTATAGAGAAGCATCTACTCATTCCCTGGGGTAAGATGAGACAATTTGCTGTGCAAAAGAAAAATGTACCATCCAACTAAGTGTCTTCATATGTGGGGAGGTTATAGTCTATTGACCTTTTTACAAAAAATGTATTTAAAAATCATTACTGGAAAGGACCATTAAGGGGGAAAAGGGCTCATTTTTCCTTTGGAAAGAGGCCAATGATTCAGAAAATTCAACAGTGCTTCTTTATTTGATCAAGTACATTATGTGAATGTAAAGTTAAGTTCCCATACCATAACCTGTTGCTAATGCTTAGGGACTACCTCCACAAAGAAGACTGGGCAAATTCTTCTGATGTCAGGACGTGAGGAATGGTTTCCAGGGCTGACAATCCACGCTGTTCTTACCCTTGTGCCCTCAAAAATGGAAAAAATGCAGGCTATCACATAAGCATTAAGCAAATGCCTGATAGACATCTAAAACTGTTCAGTGCTGCTGCTAACCCATTAACTGGAGAGAGGTTCTCTCTGTAATTAGATTATGGAGCATTTGATATATCAGTGACCTTTAGAATCAGGACAAAGGAATACGAATCCAGTAACAATTTCTCCTTTTTCTCATATATTGTAGAGGCTGTTCTAAGAAAGTCATCATTTTAACTAAAACAGTTGAATTGGAGATAGAAGGATTCAATCATAAGAGCTTCTGTCTTTCATGTTTCAATGCTGAGGATTATGAATCTTAATTAGTTTCTATATATTCCCTAAATACTGAAGATTTCTATGGACATGCATAAATGATTTTTAATACTTTGACAATTCAATCTCATGAAAAGTCAATCAAACTAGTTTAATTTTGTAATTTATTTCAAAACTCAAATAAACTGAATTAACCAATCAATTCAGGCATGATGGGCAAATTGGTTGTATGTAGAATAAATGTCTCTTTGTGTCTCCTTTTCATTGTTTTCATAAAATTTTAGTCTTTCACAAATAATCAATCTCATGTGAACTATTTTTTTCTTATTGAAGAATTTCACTCTAAGTGAATATTTAGCTCAACTGATAGAATGGATTTCAGAGTACTTCATCATAAATATCTATCTACCTCCCATTTTCAAGGATGATGATGGTGAAGCTGTTCATGAAGATTATGTATGTGTGTGTCTATATATATACATATATATGCATGTGTGCACACACACAAACACACACATATATGTATGTATGTGTACGTATAGATAGATGGATAGATAGATAGATAGATAGATAGATAGATAGATAGATAGTCTTCATGATAAATAATGTTCTGGCCTTTTCAAGTGAATATAAGTACACTAACCCATGAATATTAGAACAAGCTTCTGAATTGGTTTTCTAGTAATAGGATTAGATTCATAGTGCTCTATCCATGCAGTCTCATCAAGACACCCTTATGATCACCTATATTATCAATTAGAAATACAGTCTGCAGCTATGAGAGAGTTAACATGGTCTATAGGGAGATCAAGTCTATGACTCTTGATTTATTAACGTGACAATTTAAGCCAGCAGTCTCCAAAACTGGGGGACTTTGGCCTTTCACAAGACCGTGGCATGGCCCAAAGGACATATAATTAGCTAATCAGAGCATGGGAAGATGGGTAGTATCTTCAGGGAATCGTGAGGTCAGTCTCCAACACAATCACTCCTATTCTGATCTTTCAACATTATTCCACATCACCTCTTCCTTTTCCTGTGCAAGATGTAAACCATCCCTCCCCACCTCATGCCCATCTGATCCCTACATTTTCTCCTCAGAGAAGTTATACCAGAACTAATACATGGGTACAAACAATACTAACAATCAAAGTTATGTGAGTGACATTGGAAAACTTACATGCATGTCCATTACTGGTGAGTAAAAGTCTTACCAACCCAACCTTCCATTTAAGAAGGATGCCCAGGTCAGCAATATCTTTGTTCTTCTCCAGGCTTCACTCCACACTTTCTCCTTATACCCCTTCCTTCAGTTTCCATTAAAATGTAAGCTTCTTGAGGGCAGGGACTGTCTTTCTGCTTGTATTTGTGCATCATGTCTGCCACACAGTAAGAGCTTAAAAATGTGTGTTGACCAACTTGTCTTTTATTTTGGGTGTGACAGAGTATTATAGGAGGATCAGTAATGAATGGGTTGTGATCTTCCATCCCCCTAAGTCCTTCCCTCCTTCTATTATTTCATATTAATGTCAACAGTATCACCATCCTTTCATTCAACAAAGTTCAAAACTTAGTATCTTTAACTTTTCACTCTCTCTTACCCCACATACCCAGTCAGTTGTCAAATCTTGTCTTTCGACCTCTTCAGTTCTCAAATCTGTCCCTTTCTTTCTATGTACACAGCCATCACCCTAGTTCAGTCCCTCAACATCTCTTATCCGTATTATTAAAACAAGCCACCTCATTGTCATCCCTACTTAAAGGCTCTCCTGGCCAATCCATCCTCCACAAAGCTGCTGAAAGGAACTTTCCTAACCTGCAGCTCTAATAACATTTCCCCCCTAATCAATAAAATCCAAGAGTCACTTGACTCCAGGATTAATTATTATTTCATTTTTATCCAAATTTTTTTAATTTTTATTTTTCTGTGAACTTATAGCACAGTAGAAACTGGAATAATTTATAAATAGATAAAGATACACAATTAGGGAATATTCAGATTTTTTTCTTTACTAATAAGGGTCAAGAGCAAAAAAGTTCAGACACCACTGCCCAAACAGCAAATTAACCTAGTCATGGGCCATGACTCCAAACCAAGTCTAGAATGACTGAAAGCAGTTTAGGTTTTTTTCCTTTGGGGGATGTGAGGGGAAGAAGACGAGCATGTGGCAGAAAAAGAATTGCTGGTATACTGCAAAAAGAGAATTTTATTACTCCTTTGTGTATCTTTATCTGATCTATGTCTGATTGCTATTTTTTTTTTTAGTGCTTGGGCTGTTTCTTATGCTAGAAATAGGTTGTCTCTAGGATATTTCTTTATTCCCATTATTTATACCTAGGCATAAAATTTATTTATACCCATTTTTTATTCCTGGGTATAAAACAATTTAAGGTCCAGTATTCACGTGGCCACTCACGCTCAGTCTGAATACTGGAAGAGTTGGTAAGCTCCTGGTGACACTTCACACATTCAGCAGCATGTCCGGCAATTAGGACAAAAGATTATTATGTCGTAGTCTGGCATATGCCCTTCCTGAATCCTTTACACCAATATAAAAAATATATATAAGAATGTAAGCTCCCTGTGAGTAAGAACTGGGCTTTTCTTTCCATATATAGAACAGACCAGTATTTGCTTTTTTTAAACGGTATTTTAAGAAAGCACGTAGTGCATAGTTGTTAACTTATTGGAAACAAAGGGCAAGACATAAAGAACATTTTACTTCATATTATAATTCTGCAATTTTGCTCTTGCCATGTTATTTATAGTACATTTCATATACTGTTCACATATATTTTGCAATATACAATAATATAAAATGTTTGGGTGGTTCAGCAGTTGAGTTCTTGGGTCACCACAACAAATCATTACCTGCATAGAAACTGGCCCAAATTTCAAATTCACACACACACACACACACACACACACACACACACACACACAGATGTGTGTGCATGTATAGTTTCTTGAACAAGAAATTCTACATCTTTTTCCTTATTTGTTTATAGAAGAAATTACTCAGAACATTTTAGCAAAAATATTAAGAAAATTATATGATATAGGTGTTACCATATAATTCAATCCATCTGTTCATAATTGGGAAGCATATGTGCTCATTTTATGCACAACATTAAATCAATAAACATTTAAGTGCAAAGCTATGGGCCAAGCACTATACTATGGGCTTGGGAAACAAAGCCAAAATCCACAGACACACATTCATATATATGTATATGTGTGTGTGTGTATATATATATATATATATATATATATATATATATATATGTTACATATACATATATTCTGACTTCAAGGAATTTACATTCTATCACTAGGAAAATATATGTACAAAAAACTAAATATAAATGTCTAGGACTATACATATTTATAGTATATGTAGGCATTTTGAAAGAAGAAATACACATGGACACATCTATAACATATATAAACATATATGTATACATATATGTGAGTGTGTGTGTTTTCCCCTATGGATTCATAAGTTAGTATATGTGTGTGCTCTTGGAAATGGTGGAGAGAAAAGTCCCCATAAACTGCTCTACACATCTGCTTCCCTTAATGTTCTTTCTTTTAAGTTTGTTGACTGGCTGTTTCAGCCATGTCTGATTCTTTGTGACCTCATTTGGGGTTTTCTTGGAAGAAATATTGGAGTAGTTTGCCATTTCCTTCTCGGGTTCATTTTGGAGACAAGAAACTGAGGCAAAAAGGTTAAAGGACTTGTCCAGGGTTACAGAGCTAGTAAGTGTCTGAGGCCAGATTTGAACTCAAGATGTGTCTTCCTGATTCCAAGACCAGTGCTCCATCCACTGTGTTACCTTGTTTCCCTGTATCTATTGTTACAATTACACTAAAATATTACAATATTTCTAGTATATCTTGATATATTAGACTTATTTAATGTAATATTATTAAATACTAAATAACATCTATGATATCTTCACATATTAGACACAGTTTAATCTTTAACACAATTGGATGTAACATTAAGAGACACTCGCAGGTTTTATGATCCTTAGTAAAGCAATTAACTGCATGCCTCAGTTTCCTCATGCTTCATTAAGAGGCAGCATGTTATAATTGACAGAATATTGGAAAACCTGGGTTTAGATGCTCCTTCAGTCATTTTTCTCATCTGTAAAATAAGAAAGTTGGACTCAATGAATTCTAAATCCTTTCCAATTTTAAATTTAAGAGGGATTTTTACTGTAAATAAGCACTTATTCCTTCATTACTTACCTTATAGAGGTATTATAAGGAAGGTCCTTTGCAAACCTTAAAGACTGGGCACTATTATTCTTGAATACTGTATTTGTCTCATCCTTCAAACTTCCACGAACATGGTACTTTGCATTTAGTTCTACAGTCATATTGTTTCTTTATTTTTAATAGCCCATATTCCTTTGCAGTTTTTTTTACTGAATATTCTTTTATAGAACACATAGGGCTTATTTTGTGAATGGAAGAAAAAGAACAACAGGAGCTATAATAGCTTGACAAATGTCAAGTCCATCAGGTAATTAGTATTAATTAAGTGCCACCTCTATGTAGTAAACTTAAGTCACTTTGGAGAGCCACAAAGGAAATGGAGGTTGTGGCTCCTTTTAGTCAAGAAGAAAATAATCTAGTAAGAGACAGACAAATGGGAAGAAAAATAGATGAAAAACACGTTAACTTTATCCCTCAAAAATATTACCCAAGTATTAAGAAGTTCTTGGGAAAATCAAAATGATTGTTATAGCGAGGCATCATGAATTTGGTAAAAAGCTTCATGAATGAAATAAAATTTTAAGATATATGTGATACAGGAGATACATAAATGAATTCCAAGAACTAGGGCAAAAGATAATTTTTTTTTGCTTTTTGGAGGGGGAATGGCAAGGCAATTGGGGTGAAGTGACTTGCCCAAGATCACATGGCTAGTAAGTGTCTGAGGCCGGATTTGAACTCAGGTCCTCCTGACTCACCTAGCTGCCCCAGCAAAAGATAATTGAGTCAGATTTCCAGAAGAGAACATAGGGCAAAAGAAATAGAGAAAAACATCACCCTTGAGCATGACAAACAAGAATTCACATGTCATATGATTATCTGCCTATAGGAAGCCTTCCCAGAATTGACCCAGCATGAGAAATGTTACTGATGTTGTCTTTCGGTCTATTGAAATTCTCCAAATATTTCAGAATCAATTCCAACCCCACCTCCTCAAGGCAGCCTTTCTCTCCTGTTCTAATCCACAATAAATTCTCCCTTCTCTGAACTCTTTCAACATTTTTTATCTATTCTAGTGGTGCTATCTTGTTGAAAAGGCATTTGTTCCCTAAACATTTCTCCTGTGTTTATCTCCCCAAGAAGATTATAAATTCCTTGAAGAAAAAATCTTTAGAATATAGATTTAGAACTAGAAGGAACTTTAAAGGTCATCTGCTCCAACCCCCTCATTTTTTAGATGAGGAAACAGAAATGCTGAGACATCACGTGATTTGTCTATGATCACACAGGTAGCTGTATCTTCAATTTCTCTTAATAATCAAAAATACCTAGATCCATGGTAAACATAAAGTGATTATATGTGTGTGTATGATATCATATGTTATATGTGGGTGGGTAGGTATATGTATAAACATATATATATGTATACATATTTGTTTTTTATCTAAAAGACCATCCCTTGATATTATTATGAAACACACAATCTAAAATTTATTTCTATAAAATACCTGAATTTGGAACAATTATAACAAGTCCCAAAACTATTCAAATAAATACTTTTGAATGTCAGGTGAATTATCAGGCACCAGCAGAAAGGTGACAACCATCTGATGGAACATTTAAAGGAAGAATGGAGAACATCAAAGAACATTTTTTCCATGATTGCAGAGGGATCTGCATGAACATCCAGTTGTTCTGGTGTACTTGTCTTTCATGGTAAATTAATAAACTGGTGTTTAGATGAAAATCAGTCTTAAATAAGTATGAACAATGCAGTTCAGTGTTTCCAGTCCTGATGACCCCTAAATAAAATGACCACTGAAGTCCCATGACCACGGAGATAAAAGACAAAATCCTGTGCACATTCAATGACTCAGTGAAAGTGCATAAGACACTAGGGGTTTCACTAGCCAGGCATACCAATTAACTTGACTATATGCCCACAGAAGAGAAAAAAGGGAGTTGACATTATAGACCAAATAAGGGCACACACAGTTCAAAACCCAGAGAAAGTGAGGTCTTTGAGAGAAGTGGGATGATGCTTGACTTGGCTCAGATGAAAAGAAGAAGTAATATTGCAAAGAGAGATGAGGTCATTTAGTAAGGAAACCATGTTTCCTTACTAAAACACTCAGGTTTCCTGACTTTCAATCAAAATGTCTCTCAATGCTGACATGTTCACTTAAGGCAGAACTCTTGCCTTTCTTCTAAAGATAGGCCAAAAAAGAACAGTGTCGTAGATTTTTTCTTGTTACTGTTGAATTGTTTCAGTCACGTCCAACTCTGTGTGGCCCCATTTGGGGTTTTCTTGGCAAAGACACTAGAGTGGTTTGCCATTCCTTCTCAAGCCAATTTTACAGATAAGGAAGTAAGGCAAATTTACACCAGGTCACACAACTAGAAAGTAGGAGGCCAGATTTAAACTCAGGAAGATGAGTCTTCCTGGCCTAAGGCCCAGTAGTCTATCTACTGTTCCAGTTATTTGCCCTAGTGTAGTAGAAGGGTAGAAAAATTTTTAAGGCAGAGGAAAGAAATGTTTCAAATAAAAAGAAACAAAAAATAAAAAGAAACATCATTTCTGCCATAGTAGATTTGCTATATTAAACCCTAGAGTTAAAATATTATCATTACCATACAGATTATAATTTCTATCACATATGACATTCAGATCTGTTTTGCTTTTTCTCCTTGCAAAAGGTATTTAGGATACTGTGCCATTACTATATTAGTCCCACTGTGTTAACTATCATTTAACGGGAAACTATGATCATGGTGGCATCCATTTGTGGCTACACTTGTGATAACAGATTCTGCCAATATCCACAGTGATAAAAACAGGCAACTCCCTTTGCTTTCTGTTTCTATCACAAACAAAAATTAGAATGCAATATGAGGAAGGAAGAAATGAAACTGTCAACATGGGGATTTCATGCTGAGCAATTAAAAGAGCAATAAAACAGATTATTTCATGAAATGAAGGGTCAATATTTCAACCACATTTTTATTAACCCTGAATCCAGAAGGAAAAATGTGATTAATATTTATTTTAATGAACTTTCAGAAGCAAATGTTTCCATACAAGAAACTTTATATAATTATTAAGAATATCAGACTAACAAAAGGTTTGATTAAGAAATAGAGTTGGAATTATGAACTAAAGCTCAACTTTTTATTCCATTTTGTAAATTCAGCCTAACCTACAAAAAGACACCAGCTGACTTATTTTACCACCCCAATCATGTCTACACATGTATTTCTAGTGCCACTGATAGAAATGTTGCTTCTGTTCAATGATTTTTTCAGTCGTGTCCAACTCTTTGTGACCCCATTTAGAGTTTTCTTGGCAAAGATAGTAGAATGGTGTGCCATTTCTTTCTCCAGCTCATTTTACAGATGAGGAAACTGAGGCAACTTGCCTAGGGTCACACAGTTAGATTTGAACTCATAAAGATGAGTCTTCCTGACTCTAGATCCAGCTCTCTATCCACTGTTAACACCTAGCTGCCCTACTGATAGAATACCTACAGAGAAATATCATTACAGGAAATGGGAGCAACTGTCAGGTGTGGAAATATTGATGGGAACACCCTCACCACTCAAAGAAGAAAAGAATATTGATATCTGTCTATGGACTCCTGAAAGATGTGATTGTTCGAGCACAAGGAAAAATTGGGAAAAAAATTAGAAGAAATCAAACAGATGTCCCAAGTTGTCACAGAAGGTGATTTAAGCACGTGAAAATGTAATTATAATTGCAGCATACATTAAAATCATGTGGAAGGGGGTTGGTAGGTGGTACAGTAAATAGAGCACAGGACCTGGAGCCAGGAGGACCTGAATTCAAATCCGGCCTCAGATACTTAACACTTACTAGCCGTGTGACCTTGGGCAAGTCACTTAACCCCAATTGTCCTGCCCTCCCCACTCCAAAAACTAAAAAAATAAAATGACTAACTAGAGCAAATTTCAGCCTCAAAGGCTCTTCTCTAGCAATGTGTTTCCTAAGCATATGTTAAGACAATGAAAGATCCACCAACAGACTGAATGAGGGAGCTAATTTTTTAACTATCTTTTAATTATCAGTTATCAAATGAGGCACAGAATAGGAAGACATGTGCTCACCAAAGATGTTTTCCAGTGTCACAGAAGATGTGCAACATAAAGTCCCAATGGAAGAGGAATGACCATAACTAAAGTGGTTAAGGAACTCCTATTTAGGAATGAAACTGTGCTGAAGAATCAAGATGTTCTTACATCAATCCCAGAAGTATCACAGGGTCTCTTACATGAGATCACCTCTCAAAGCCTGGCCTGGCAATCCACACAGGAAAACCTAAGTGGATGAGAAGAAAGCGTGGTGCAGAAGAAAGAGTGCTAGATATGGAGTCAGAGCACTTGGAGTCAGAGCACTCTGCCACTATATAAGTTAGTGTAAATCACTTTACCTTTCTAAGCCTCAGTCTCCTCAACTCTAAAATGGGGTAGTTATTCAGTCATTTAGTTATGTTCAACTTTTCATGAACCCATGAACCGTACTATCCATGGGGTTTTTTAGGCAAATATAATGGAGTGGTTTGCTATTTCCTTCTCCAGTGGATTAATGCCAATAGAGGCTAAGTAACTTGTCTGGGGTCACACAGCTTGCTTCCTTGCTTCCTTCCTTCCTTCTTTCCTTCCTTCCTTCCTTTCTTTTTGGAGGACAATTGGGATTAAGTGACTTGCCCAAGGTCACACAGCTAGTAAGTGTTAAGTGTCTGAGTCTGGATTTGAATTCAGGTCCTCCTGACTCCAAGGCCAGAGCTCTATTCACTGCCCCCAGAGACTATATTTCAACTCAGATTTTTATTTATTTAGGCATTAAAGCAGTCCAGGTTTCTGTTAAATTGAACTACTGTTGAGACAACAGACACAAAGTCACAGGTAACCATTGGAAGCCATGGCAGGCTTTTTATTGAAACAACTGTGGTCTTAAAAAAAAACCAGAGTGAAAAGGAAAGAAGAGTTTTCTATGCATACTAACACAGTACAACTCCTGACTTCCTTTTCTTGAGTCTTCAAGGAGTATCAAATTAAGATGAATCTTTCTCAGACACTGTCTTTGCTACTCAGTTCA
Source organism: Pseudocheirus occidentalis (assembly GCA_028646575.1). NCBI lineage: Eukaryota > Metazoa > Chordata > Mammalia > Diprotodontia > Pseudocheiridae > Pseudocheirus > Pseudocheirus occidentalis. Next base: position 40,392,636 of record CM053601.1, on the reverse strand, counting down.
GTCTGATGGAAATAGATTCTTCACTTTATGGAAATGAAAGACTGAACCAAGTTGAACTGCATGTAAGCTATATCAAATTCACAGCAAAAATGTGAGGTCTTGTGAGGTCTTCAGATTTCCTTCTGTAAGACCCTCACAAAGACCTTAAGAACACTGGGCAGTGAGGACCGGGATCCAGGAGCGACTTTAGAGTTCGAAATGAAGTGAAACAGTTTGCTGAATATCATAGAGGCAGTAAGTAACAGAACTAGAATTCGAACACAGGTCTTCTGACTACAAACTGAGTTTTCAGCATCTAGAGAGACTTTGTCATAGAAGATCCAGATCTACCTCCTTGACCACTAGGGACCTTAAATGAGTAACTTTACTGTTCTAAAACTCAGTAACTTTGTCTATTAAAAGGAATGAATGAATGAGCAATTATTAAGTTCCTTATTGAAATAACTGTGGTCTAAGAAAACTGTTGAGTGAAGTAGAAAATGAGAAATTTTCCTATGCATACTGGAGAAACGCGATTCTCTCTGACTTCCTTTCCTTGAGCCTCCAAGGAGTATCAAATTAACATGAAGCCTGCCAACTACTGCGTCAACCACTAACGGTGCCAGATACTGGGGACACAAATACAAAATCAAGATAGTCTCAAGGAGATTAGCTTCAAATAGAAGACTGCGCAGAGAGGAGCAATGGCCCAATGTGGAAGAGTTAATCTACTTAGACTATTTTGTTATTAACAAGTCATTTCACTCACGTCTGACTCTTCATGACCTCATGTGGGGTTTTCTTTGGCAGAAGTTCTGGAGTGGTTTGCCATTTCCTTCTCCAACTCATTTTATACATGAGGAAACTGAGGCAAATATTTGCCAATGATTAAAAACTAGGAAATATCAAACTCAGGAATTTTAGTCTTCCTGACTCTATCCACTACTCCATCTAGCTGCTCAGAGAGACCAGAACCTCCTGATAAGTTATACAGCTGTAAGACTCATCAAGGATAATATAACCCTCACTAAAACCATCAAGTTTCCCCAACTCTTCTAAAGAACTGAAGAGTCAAGAGTTGCTAGGTGGTACAGTAAATAGAGCACCGGCCCTGGAGTTAGGAGGACCTGAGTTCAAATCCAGCCTCAGACACTTGACACAAAAACTAGTCATGTGACTTTGGGCAAGTCACTTAACCCCAATTGCCCTCCTCCCCCAAAAAAAGCAAAAAAAAAAAAAAAGAATTGAAGAGTCATTCTTTCCTGATAGTGAAGTCTTCAAGGTGTTTCTATGTGTGATTTTGAATTTACTACATCAAAATCCAGGTTTCAGAGCTTCTTGAATAATATTCATAACTACTCAAGACTTCTGCCTAACCACAGAAGAAGAAAAAATAAAATTAGATGAAGAATGTCCATTGTCCAGCTAATGACATGCAATTAGCCAGACAACAGACAGAGCTCATCTATCAGTATATATATCTTGACCAGGCCCTGTAAAGAGACAATGAATCGGACCCAGAATTAAATGGGAACAGAGGAGTTGGATGGATTACCCCCTAGGAGAATGCAAAGCTCCTTTAATGATCCCAGATTTTGCCTTGAAACAAAGGCTTCTATTTCAATCCTAATATTTTACTCATGCTGTATGACTGTAAGTCATGGAATGCTATGGTTCCTTAATAATTATAAATAGTAATCATTCAGAGAGCAATGGAGATGCATTGGTCAGAGGGAACAGGTTGCAACACATAACAAATAAAAAAAACATAAAAAATAAAGGATGCCATCAAGGAAATATATGAATGAAATAAGAAGATAGGCTAGTTATTTGGTGAAATGGATCGATCTGTGTGTTTTGCTGGTATCCTCACTATGTCAAGAGAAATCAAGGAAGACTTCCACAAGCTTGGGTGACAAACTTAGGCAGAGATACCTCTGTATGGTCAGGTTGGGATCTACATTATCTGGCACACATACACAACAAGGAGATCACAAGTCTATTGGATAACTGAGTCTTCTAAAGAATTTGTTTTTAAATTCAGTAAAATAACCAGTCAAAATAAAAAAGTTGAAAAATATTTACTTTTACTTTTGCTAGTTTTAAATGCTTTCTCTTATTTTTTTTCATCTTTCTGGTTTTATGATAAAGGATTCAAGTTCTCTCCTATATATCACACAGATAACAAGCATTTTATAACGATGATATTGAGTTATAGCCCAACCATGAAAACACAAAAGCCCTACTCTCTCTCCCAAATTCAAGTGACAATGAGCTACTCGATAACCATGTTTTAATCTACTAAAAGTTTACTTGAAACTCTAGGATTCCATGCTGAACCTACAATAGACAATTTAAGATGAGAGGTTGTCCTTCTACTGAGATCCTAATTTTCTCAAATGTAAATATGTGTTAGGGACTGCAGTTTCATCACCTTGTGGAGAACTTGAGGGAGAACACCTTCTTCAAGTAAAGAGGTCTTCTATCATTTTCCATTGGAAACCATTTAAAATCATTTCTAAGCAAAACAAAAAACTAAGTTGCATGCTATACAAGGTAAGAATGTTTTAAGGACTTAGAATATATTTACAGAAAAGCAAAAAAATGTAATCAGTGAAAGTTTTCAGTAATGACAAGACATTTATGTAAACCTTTAAAAGATGTACAGTGATATATACTATCTCGTTTGATTCTTATAACTACTCTGCAAAGCATTTACAAGTATTATGCCCATTCTGCAGATGATGAAACTGTGGCTTAGGGAGATTAAATAACTTGCCCATAGATCACACAAGCAATAATTATGAGGTAAAACTTGAGCCCAAGTCTTTATGACTCTGAATCCAACCAACTAAAACAATAATGAATAGAACTTAGCAAACCACAAATAAAATTTCTTGTTTGATCTTTCTGAAACATATAGACACAGAGGAGAATTTATTACACAGGTAACAAAAACTCACCTTAAAGATTTTTTTTTTAATTTTTAAACAAAAGAATTTCAAGATAAGGAAACACTATAATGTATACTTTCTTAAGCACTTGAAATTATTTTAGGGAACATAATTGTAACAGCTCAAAAATGGCTCTGATTACAAATATATATATACATACAATTTATATAGATAATATGGCCTTTTTGATACTCCTAAAAAAAGTAAATGTATAAAACAACAAGGTTTTTTCAAAGCATTGTGCTCATTGCATAGTTATTTCATTTTCTTTGTCCCTTAAAATTCTTCAGTATAACTTTTGGTCATAATCATGTAACATAAAATAAATTCTTCTTGAGAAACCTTTATAATAGTGCGCATGCTGTCTCTCTCTCTCTCTCTCTCTCTCTCTCTCTCTCTCTCACACACACACACACACACACACACACACACACATACACACAAATACAAACAGTGTATTATGGTTATGAAACCCAAAGTACTTCTGACAGAAATGCAAACCATTTTTAAATGATCAATTGAATTGAAGCAAAATTTTATTTCTCCTAATCTGTGGTATTAGCTAATTGGTAACATTTTTTTTCTTTTTTATAAATGCCTTTGTAGCTTAGAAGACTCAAAAGAACCTGAGTCCAGTAAGATAAGGTAAGGATTCTTCTGCCATCTCTGAATTACCTTTTGGTTTTGATTTTAGTTTCTGCTCAATTGCAACTGTCTCAATGTTAATATCAAGTTATTTCTATATGCAGTCTGTGTGGCTAATTCTAATTACATGGAGCAAACCCACACCATAGGCTTCCTCCAATGGTGCAATGCTCTTTTAAATGACCTGGGTGTATAGTATTCTTTTCAGGCTCTAATAAATAGGTAGCAAATCAGTGGTTTGTACTGTTGGAAAACAGTATAGCTTCACCATGATTGAAATGAAAGATTATTTATCTAATCAGAGTCATAGGCTTGAAAATTTCTAAAGTTACATAATCCCCTTACTTTCTAAGAATTTGATTTTAAAATATTAGAATTATACCATGTATCCAACTCATATCTCCAATAAACAGATGGATGTGATAACCTTTATCATGAAGCATCTACAATTCTACATCATAGGTGGGCTTTGCTAAAAATTTGTGATGCTGCAACACTTTACCAGAAGGAGTCAGGCCATAAAGAAAGAAGTGCTGAAATTGGGTGGGGCTGAATAGTTTGCATTTTTCCCCCTATTTATCACTAGCACGGAAATCCAAGATATGGGAATCTATATTGGGGAAGGAAATTCTATAAGTTTTGTTTGTCCCTCGAGTGACATCTTCCACAATATATCTAAATCATTCAAAAACTGGTCACACCAGAATCTGCCAAGATCATCATTGAAATAACTACAATAAATGGAGAGCAATCATGGAAAGGCAGCATATCACATCATCATCTGATAAAATTATAGAAGAGTACAGGCGAAAGAGCATGCTGGAGGTTCATATTTCTACTGTCACTACAGTCTCGACTCCTTAAAGAACTAAGATGTATTTGCTATCCAGTCATTTCAAAACCATTACAAAACAGAGGCATCTGGCAAAAAAATATCCTCCCTGGCTTCACTGTCCATCTTGCTTAGCCCATTTCTTTGCAACCACATTCTAAAAATAAAACCATTTTCTTTCCCATCGGGTTAGTGCCAACGCTATGTAACAGTGACAACACCCCTTGATAGTTTCACATGCTGAATACACCCTATCTGTGAGGCTTCATGCTTTAGACCATGGATCCATTATAAGTCCTTGTTTCTTAAATGTTCTCAGTGAACAGCAGTTTCCACCTGTCTTTTTATTTTTTAAGCATCGAACAGAAAGCTACTGGGCTCTTTATACTTATTAATACAGCTTGACAATTCTAAATCTCCTGTTTTTGCCCACACACGCACGCGTGCATGCATACACACACACACACACACACACACACACACACACACACCAATTAAATACCTTTTTGGGTCTTCTCCTCCTCTGACTACAACCATTGAATTTCTCCCCACTGTCGCTCTTCTGGGCTGCTTCTTCGTTCATCATATTGAACAGTTTTGAAAGAAAAGAACGCTGCCATTAAAACCTCCCGACTGTACAGACCACTAGCAAGTGTGTCACTTAACTGGAGGGAAGGAGGAAAAGGAGGAGGGGTGGGGAAGGGGCACGCACTGGGAGGGTAAGTACGATGACGTTGCCATGACAGCAGCTGCCACAACTGTTTATCTGACTGCATTGTTAAATCTGATTCAACCAATTACCATCAGAGACTGGTTACAATGAAGAAAGCCTTGAAGCAAAGAATGCAGAATTCCGGATTAGGACAGTTGATATTTGACACTCCCTCATTTTGAAGAACTATGAAATGACAAACATAACCAATATATGATTTTATTCCTGCAGGTATCTTAACATGGACCAAATTCTAGGAACAGTAGAAAATAATTGTGACTGTTTTTCTTTTTTTCTAAACCTTGCTAGATACATCTTTTTTTTTCCTTAAAGAAGAGGGAATGACCACTAACTTAGTAAAATAAATATAATTAAGTAAAATTCATAACTTTCTAAAGGATGCATTCTTCTAAATTCCCAATTATCTATGTTTTTCTTTCTATGAAAATCAAAAGCAATTATAAGATAAAGCTCCACTACTGAAATATTAGGTTAGAAAAGTGTATACATTGGTATATGCAAAATTATAATCAAATGTGATATTTCATAGTTATAAATACAGTTACAGATCAGTAAAAGGATGATGTATATAAGCATACGTATACTCCTCAGAGACTTTCATCCCTTTATCAAGAGAAAATTGTGTCTTGATATAAAAACCTGGTTTACTGACAGTACTCAACTCCCAAAAGTCAGCCTTAGAAGCTCCCTTAAATCCAAACAGCTACTTCAGACCTGGACTAGTCACATCTCAGGTGAGTGCTGTATGGAGATGGAGATACCTTGCTGCTAGAATTGTCTCTGTCCTGCTGTCATTGAGGCTGCTCCCACTCCATCCCCCCACCACAGCCTTCTTGAATGATTCCACATTCTTCTACTCCTCCCATCACTTATGATGCTGTCTGGCCATATTTAATCTACGCTACTGAGGGTGGGTTTTTGTGTGGGTTAACATAATTCTATTGAGTTCAGATTCTGCCTCAGACATTTACAAGTTGTATGACCCTAGACAAATGACAACCTCTCCCAGTCTCAGTTTACTCATCTGTAAAATGAGGATCATAACATCACTGCTTCACAGGGTTGTTGTTAGGATAAAATGAGGCAACTTGTAAAAACACTTTACAAACCATAGTGATATAAAAATGCCATTATAATTATTATTACTTCCCCAAATTTTGCCACCTCTTTTCTGCACAGAACCCCATCTTCCTTCTCTAGCCACCTTCAACCTTTTGCTCTCATGGTCAATCTTGTCCTACTCCCCCCAAACCCTATCTCCCCTTTATGGATCTTCAGTTTTAATGGATGTCCCCCAATATGACTTTATTAACATCAGAGTCACTGTGCCCTTATTAGCTTCTCCAGAGGAAGAGCTGCTGAACTCCTCTGTCCCTCCCCACCTTATACACCCTTACATGTGCTACCACAATGTCTTTATTCCCAAGTGTTCCCCACTAGAAACCATGCAGTGGCCACCATCAGAGCCAGCCCTTCCTTAATTGCCTCTGTATTAAGAGAATCCCCTTGTGATGCTGCTACCATAGGAAAGGAAAAAGAGGGGGATGGGATCCCCTCAGATAGGGATACTGGAGGCAGGTTAAAGCAGAGGAAAGGGGATTGTTGATTAGATACTGGAACCAAGGAGACCCAGTTGGTACTCAGAACCTATTTTCCCATCGAAACAATAGAAAACTATAGTACAATTAGCACTATGGTTTGAGCTGCATTATAGATTAAATAAGCTTTTGTGGACCAGCTGGGAATTTAACCTTCATTTGAAACAATGTTTCTGTAGGGAAATATATTCCATTCTTTTTGGAACATAGCCTGTTTTTTAAGCTGAAGACCGCCTTTATGAAAATGGCTGGGGTGGTGAGCTCCACAGAACTACAGTTTGGAGGGTTGTCTATTTGAATGATTCTCAAACCCAAGTCCAAAGTTCCCCTCACCAGTTACTTGCAAAGCAAAAGGCAAAATTGTTATCATTCCTCTGGCATTACCAGATCAACAGCAGAGCCTTTGCACCTCCAGGATGCTACTTGGGACATCCTTCTTATACTGAATTAGAAAGTTACAAAAGGCTTTACATATGTTATAATTATTTGATAATCATAATAACCTTCTGGTGTAGGCGCCATTATAATCCCCATTTTTTTTAAATGTCTTTTTGTTTGTTTTTTTTTTGCTTTTTGGGGGGCAATTGGGGTTAAGTGACTTGCCCAAAGTCACATGGCTAGTAAGTGTTAAGTGTCTGAGGTCAGATTTGAACTCAGGTCCTCCTGACTCCAGGGTTGGTGCTCTACTCACTGCACCACTTTTATTTTAGGAAATGAAGGCTAAGAAGGGTAAGTTACTTGTCCAGGTTCACACAGCTGGCAAGAGACTAAGGCAAATTTTAACTAAGATCTTCCTGACTGTGAGTCTGGCCTTCTATGCTCTATACTCTCTAGCCACAACTGATGCTGACCCTGAAGTTCACTGAAAGCCTCCCCCTAGTCCTTACCATGGAGGAAGAGAGAGAGTAGTATCCCTCCCGGAAACAGATATGTAATATCTCATGAAAATTTACACCCAAAGTAGAAAATAAAAACTTAGAACATAAACAACAATTTGGAAACAGCAGACATTACCACACCTAATATGATGCTAGAAGGTAGATCTGTATTCAGGGAATTCTTAATAAGTGTTTTCATCGTTTACCATAAATTTGCACCTAAAGTATAAACTTCCCAAGAGTGAATTGCTCATCCTTTGGAGTTCCTTTAAAATCTTCCAGTGATCTCATACACCTCCAAGAGCTCCAAGGAGTAGGCAGCATATGGGGATATTTGTGTTTTAAAGCATTTTTAGGACATCCAGGAATTGTAAGAATCTAGCATTAGAAGGTAATCCTTTTGTTAAATATAGGCAGGTAGGGGAAGACCAAGACAGGATGGAAAGAAATAGAGTTGAGTCACAAAGAGAAGCATCCCTACAGAATCTCCTGTTTTAGAATAATGTAAGAGAGACACGTATGGATGCTTCATTTGACAAATGTAAAATGTACTTACTTCATCAGCACAGAATTTGAGTAGAGAGCATTAATTTTAATTTCCTTATCCTATCTTATTAAACCCTTAATCAGAAACAACGCAGAATTACAAAATCTGGCATATCCTGCCTAATTGGCTAAAAGGTTTTTTTTAATGTATGATTCACTGCATTATTAGAAAGGATTTTAAGAGGATGTGATGAAAGGTAATTGTAAAGGGTCTGGTACCAATAGCAATGTTGAATAGCTGAAATTTAAAATTAGGGTAAAAAGAAGGAACCAGGAGATTATCTTGTCTAATGTCCTATTTTACAAACTGGGAAATGGGCAGTAGTGACTTGACTAAGGTCACACAGCTAGTTAGGAGTAAAGTGGAAACTAAAACCAGTCTCCTAATGAGGAATTCAGCATTCTTTATCATATCTCTATTTTTAAAACCCCTCCCACTATAAGACAATCTCAACCTGCTTAAATTCCTGTAGAATTTTTATCCAGTATTATTTGAAAATAAGCCATTGGAAGCGGCCCAGTCTTGTACTCTTCACTCTGTACCAGATTTATGGAGGGAAAAGTAATTAATTTGTGAAATTGTATTGATTTCTAATCAATTTAATTCTAAATTGTATCAATACCTAAGGAGATCGATCAGGGAATATAGTACAAATGGCCCATTGCCTGACCCCAGGCCCACACTCATCAGAAAGGTGAGTATAATAGTATCAAACACTCAGTTTATATAAATATCAACAAAGAATAATTGCAAATTAATGTGTAACACTATAATCATAAGGTAAATGTCTTTTTGTACACATGCCAACCCACACCTAAGCTGAGTGAGTCAAGTTTTTAGGGCATACTGTCATCTGCTTTGCTGTAAGCTTTTTCTACTTAGCCTCTTGTGGAGTTAGCTCCAGAAAATCACTGTTATACTTGGGTTTCCCTGTGGAAATAAGTGGTACATTGGGTCAGGCCATGTCCTTGACAGATTTTTTCCCCAATAAGAGATAGCTTTACTGCTGTAAGTATTATTCAAGTGTAAAAATCTTTAATTGGGCTACATTAAATAGCTATTTTTCCCTTTACCCATAAAGACATATGTTTATTGATAAACAGGCCACAGAAGTGACAAATGCTTGTTTATTTAATCTCATTCAAATCCAGATTCATGTTACAATATGCATGTATAAAATAAAGTATGACAAATGAATGTAGTTGAATATTTATTATCATGCTATAAGAAATCACATAAGTGAAGAATTCAGAAAAGCATGGGAAAATAACGTCTACAATAATATATATGAAAGAAAAAACACTACAAGACAACATAAATCGGACTAAGTGCGAACACAAATCTTGGTTCCAGAAGACCTATGGTAAATACAATTTACTCCTTTTGGTAGAGAGATGGTGGACCATAAGAGTAAAATATTTTCATATGTTGTCAGACACAGTCACTATGAGGAGCACAAGATATACCTCAAGAAGTCAATAATTTCATGTGGGAGACAAGATATATACATGTGAAATAACCACATTAAAGCATATGATTAAATGGCAAAGTGAGTAGTGTGGAGAATAACCCCAGATGACATTTTTATATAGATTTCAAAGTTTACAAAGAGCTTCACTGACTACAGTAAACAACCTCAAGGAAATTACTATCCACTATAGCTTTTGTAATTGTTTTAAGGCTTATAAATTACTTTTCACACATTGTTATCATTCTATCATTTATATATTTTATTTCACAGCCACTCAGTTAAGATAGATCTGGATAAGCTGAGCTCTCTGGAGAGCTTGTGACTTGCCCAAGGTCACATGGTTAGTCAGTGGAAAGATTCTACATTCCTATGAGAGAAAGCCTTTCTCTAAATTGATCACTTCCAGCTCTTCTGGACAAGTAACAAAGTGGGGTGAGGTTGGTTACTCATACTCTACTCCCCATTCACAAAATGAAGAGTCCAAATTGAAGGCCTGCCAGTATATGGAAGCTACAATCATATATTTATTGGGCTTAACTTTAATCTCAGATAGCTAAAGCCACCACAAAGGGTCCCCGAGTTAAACCCATTATTTTGTTCCATCAAATCGTAGAGTACGGAAATGTGTCTCCCCTCCTCCCCATACTCCGTCAATACTTCTTTTTCAATAAGTGCTCCGCTTATGCTTAGAACTTACTAAGTACTTTATAATTGGGTTCCAGAAGTCTTATATGATCAATTGATTTGAGTGGGTGATAATGAGTTAAAATTGCCACTCTTAACAATGAATATATCTGCACTTTCACAGAGCCCTAAAGTGTAACAGGTAAAGGTGGGGATTTTAGGTACTATGGGAAACCAACTGGAACAAGGAGAAACCTTATACTCCATCACATTTCATAAGCAGTCATGACTCCAATTATGTTTAACTCTGGCCATCCTGGTCCTTTTGTTTTCCCTTCAGAAATATACTCAGAGAGTTAGAGTAAAATCATTTCTAAGATCTCTTCCAGTGCTAAAGGCCAATGATTAAGGTATAATGATTGAAAAAAAAAACCCTTCATGCATTGGCCAGAATTCAGATCGTAAAGAGCATATATAGGAAACAAATACCCAGGTAAGGTACAAAGGAGCTTTTGTATTTATAATATACACCTTGCTGACAATATTAGCCTTACTTTGACACCTGGGATGCTTAACATTTCTGATTCTAGAATGTGAGAGAAATTGGAAATTGGGAATAAAAAGGCAGTGTGGCACAACAGACGGAGGGTCAGGCTTGATGCTAGGAGCACCTGAGTTCAAGTTCCTCCTTTGAGTCCCAAGGCTCCTCCACAAGTCGCTTCTTATCTCACTGTTATAGGTAATTCTCTAAAAATAGAAGTAGCAGAGTAGGCATTCACCTATAAAGGAGAGAGCTGGGAAGGGGAGAGCTATGGTTTCCTCATCTGGAAACTGTACTCTCGGCCAATGATATCACTGGTCCAGCTGCTGGCTCTATTTCTATAATGTTAATTAACACTTCCCAGTTTATTGCTTATTATCTAAGAGGGGAGGGGAGGTAATAGTCTCCTTCTGTCCCTGATTATTGCTTTAGATTGTTCACTTATAGAGGGAAGGGGACATATTTATTTAACTTTTGATGCCAAGTGTTAATAGGAAAACAATCCCACAGCTCCCATTTGGAGATGTTGGGGTCCCAAATGGAAACTTAACTCTTCCTCTGCACCACTTTCTTACATATTTATAGGCCCCATAACTATTTCTGTTCTCCATTAAGACAAGATTCCTGCATATAGCTCTGGTGCTAAGTCATGTATAGGGGGACAGTGAATGCATTTTTCATGTTAATAATAATGAAATAACACATATTCTAGTCCTCTAAATCAGGAGTGTCAGACTCAGAGATAGATCTCTGTAACTGCATATTGACTCTGAAAACCAAAAAATAATCTATGTTTTACCGTATTTTAATTTGTGTGGTTAAATATTTCACAATTACATTTTCTTCTGGTTCCTATGTACTTGGGAATGTTGTAGGTTACATATTTGATACCTTTGCTCTAAATATTTTTCTTAATCTATCCATAACCATAAAAAACAGTAAGTAAATAGAAAAAATCATAAAGTAGTTCATAAACCACTTTAAAATGTACAGTTTTCCTCATAATGATCTGGAGTTGGTAATGCAAGTGTTGTTGCACCCATTTTTAAAAATGAAGAAAATGAAATTCCAAGAAGTTAAGAGATTTGCTGAAGGTTTCATAGTGGAGCCAAGACTCAAACCCAAATCTCCAGATTCCAAAATTGAGGCATTCTCAACACTAAATCTGCTGCCAGGTTGATGCTTACTACATTTGAGGGTTAACATATATTTCAAGTATTTTCCACATGCATTCCAATCTTCATTATAAAGTTTAACACATTCTCATTTCTATGTTGTTTTGGCAATCTAGATCCGTTTTAACAGTCTGTTAGAGGGGCAGAATAATATAGCAAAAAGAGTGGGCATCAAAAGATTCCTTTTAGCTCTGGTATGTATGACCCTGGGCAAGTCACTTAACCTTGTTTGCTTCAGTTTTCTCTTCTGTAAAATGATCTGGAGAAAGATATGGAAAATCCTCCTTTTATTGAATAAACAGGGTCGTGAAGAGTCAAACATGCCTAAAAATGACAAAAATGACTATGAGAAGGAGATATCAAACCTAAATTCATTTATGGCATTAGTTTACTATATTTCCCAAGAGTCTCCTTCAATTGAAGAAACTCTAAATACAAAGAGATATATAACATTTTTCAAGGTAGGATAAGAATGGGTACTTTCCTGCTATTATATAATTAAACTCAGTTTTTGGAATTTTTTTTTTCTCATGGGAACTGCCTATAAGACTTCAGAGTTAGCAGAGACTTCAGAGGCCATCATGTCCAGAGATGACAAACACATGCAGATTTCAGTGCCAAAACAGATGAAAATACAATTGAGAAATATTTAGCAAAATAAATAAAAATATAATAAAACACAGATCATGTTAATTTATGGTTTTCTATGTCAACATACAGCCCACAGTGAGCCTTATGTATACCTTAGTGGGCCCCCATTTCTGCTTAATTTTGATACCACTGATCTAGCCCAACCCAAACCAGAAAAAAAAATTTTTTACCACATGTTCTTTTCAAAAAAATTTAATGAGTGAGTTATCTTAATTTGGTGTAAAACTTTCTTTGAAAACTGAAACTTGGGGAAGCTAGGTGGCACAGTGAATAGAGTATTGGTCCTGGAGTCAGGAGGATCCGTGTTCAAATCTAACCTGAGACATTTAACACTTACTAGCTGTGTGACCTTGGGCAAGTCACTTAACTCCAACTGCCCTCCAAAAAGCAAAAGAAAAAAAAAGTGAATCTCAAGGGCTTCCACAATATTACAAAAAGTAAAAAAAAAAATTGTATTCTTTAGCTGCAGTTATGCTATGCTAATTGTTAAGAGCTAGAAGAGTGTCATTTGGTACAAAGAGTAATTATTAAGTTGGTGGCTGACAGAAGAAAAAGATTAATATTTCTACCTTTGAAGAGGAAAAGTCTCTGTGCAAACCCTATTTAAGAGAAATAGGACAGCAAGAGAGGAAAACCCCATACTTCCTATTTCTATAGATACAGAGGATGTTGGTAGATCTAGCTGCAATATCAATCTAGAAAATTCAGGTCCAGAGACCATTGCATGGATTCCTTGTTGGATAAATGAAAATATGAGGGTGAGATTGGGAACTGGTGCATCTTTGAGGAAGCTTTTGAGATTTACTTGACATCCTCAAAGAAAGGAGGTTAGCGAAATCTGTCTCTTTAATTCTCTCCCTCAAACACCCTGAGGATATGGAATAGGACTCCCTAATGATTTTAAGATAGATGAGAAGTCCTTTTTTATTTTTCTTTGACTCTATAATATACCAAGAATAGCAGGCACACCTCCTCCCTGAAATCAGAATCCACAGACTGTGGTGATTTCAGTTCACTAAACATGTTGCATGCTCTGGGTTACTAGACAACTTGTAAATCCTCAGGGCTATCCTTAGAGTCCTGATAGGATCTATTAGCTACACTCTAGAGACCAGAGACTTCAGAGCGAGTGGGAGTTAGAATAAGGGACTCAGCGCCTATGTTTCATTGTGAAATCTCAACAGTGAAATGGAAAAATTATTGCTGTTTCTCCTGTCTTGGACTTTACTTCTGAAGCAAGTCTGCAACCACAGGAAGGTAACTCTGTCTACTTACACGAATGCATTGAGAGAAAATGTGAAACTAAGTTCAAACAACCTGCTTGGGCTTTTTTCCCTCCAAAAATAACTAGTAGTTCAATAGTCTATGTTGTTTGAAATGTGTTCATGTAGCCAAAGTTTGGTACAGTTTATGGTGTTAAGAGACTCCAATCAAGGATTGGATGATTGCCTCTTACATCCCGAATACTTAGGAAAGTGCCTGGAACAGAGTAGGATCTTAACGAATCTTGACGGAGTCATTGATTTATGACATTCCTGTCATAGCTCACTTGGCTTTTAAGGATTCATAGTTTGCTCCCCTGTACATTCTTTTGGTAGTTTGGGAAGACCTTAATTTGTGGATGAATTTATGAATAAAAACATCCTCCCTCCTTCCTAAATAAATATATTCCAAGTAAAACCAGTGGTACACAGAGAGAAAAACAAATAGGACAAAGGAGAGCTGGGACAAACCTACAAAGTGGTTTTGATTCAAATCAACAATAAGCTGATATTTAATAAATGCAGAAACTCAGACATCCTTTGGGATTGAAAGAGGAGTTGATCAATGTAATATGACCACATTGTAACCATATCTACTTGGAACTACTTCCTATCACACTGTTAGTTTTATTCAAATAATTTTTTCTTTTTTTTTCATTTTTCTTTTTTCATTTCATTTTTGTCCTCTCAGTAAATGAGTAAAATAATTTTAAGGGGGCAAAATGTAGTTTTTTTAACATACCCTTGCATTTAATATTGAAAAGAGGCTTTAATTGTTGCATTCATTAAGCATTCTATGCTTCCTGAACAATGTGACAAGGAAGATCAGCTGGGATTTCCCCCACTCTCCTTTAATGAGAGGTTTCTACTGGTTACCTTGTGATGAACCCTGCAGTTACATCTGTCCCACCCTGATAACAAAGGAACAATAGAAGAAACCACTGGGCAAAGCCAGGGTTTCATCATTGATAACACTAAGTCATCAAATCAAACCAAAGAGAAAAAAAGAACCACGGAAAATATCTTTATTTTTAATTTTATCTCCAAGACTGAGTAAGTCACATTTAAAATGGCTTCTGTCCCAAAGGAGAAAGCTTGAAGCTAAACCATACTAGGTTACTAATAAGCAAGAAATCAGCCCATCTGCACATTATTCTGGAAGAATCCCCAGAGGGATCCTCGCTCCTTCCTAAATAAATATATTCCAAGTAAAACCAATGGTACAAGGAAAGACAAGTAGGACAAAGGAGAGCTGGGACAGACCTATAAAATGTTCTTGATCTGACTTAATAATAAGCTTATATTTAATAAATGCAGAAACTCAGACATCTTTCCATGATTCCTAAAAATCATGGTTTTATAATGATTTACAGTGTTCATACAGGAGAATTCCATTTTTAACTTAAAGTTTTGGTTTTTAAACTAAAAATACATCACTTTTCTCAGTTAATTATCTGTAAATTCAATATTCTGGCAAGCAATTCAAATAATTACATAACATAGACTTTCAAACAAATGAACATCTAAACTGTAGAAGGGGGGAAAAAAGGCGATTATTTGTTCTACTTCCCTTGGCAGCTAATTTCAGGATTTTCTCATCCTGATGCTCCACTAAAAACCTCCTTTTGCTTTAAGCTTATCTACTTCTAATTTCAGTATGAATGGTTGATAATGCATTTTTTAAAATCTATTACATACTTGAAGTAGTAACTATGCCTTGCACAGAGAAGGCATTAATAAATTGTATTAAATTAAATTGAACTGCCATTCTATAGATGCCTCTTTTCCAAGTGAAATAATCACAAATTCTTTAACCTTTCTTTAAATTTGATCCATGTCCCATTTCTAAGTCATGTTGGTTGTTCTCAGAACCTTCTTGTTTCTCCACATAATTTTCAGCGTTGTGACTAAAAGGCAGCACAATACAGTAATAAGGGCCTTACTGATACAAACTATAGACAGTATTGTGTGCACTGCTATTTTTCCCTTCATAAAAAGGCATTGTATATTACTAACACATACTCAGCTTGGGTCAACTAACCCCTGGTATTTCTTTCTATATTTGTGCTTAATTCAGTCCTATAAACATCAAATACTGTGTGCCATCTTATTCTGTTCAATTTAATCCAATTTTTAGGAGGACATTTTTCCTCCAATTTGTTAAGGTCATTTTGAAGTTTTGTTTTCATCTTTCAGAGTCTTGGTTAACTTAGCATTATCTTCAAGTCCAACAAAGATATTTTAGGTCCTTTTGAGCATGGCATCGTTAAAGATAAACAGAAAGGACCAAGATTGATCTTGATGGTCATCACGTGAAATTTCCCACCAATCTGAAACTGATTCGTCAAGAGTTATGCTTTGGGGTTAGTCTTAAATATAGTGGTTTACCCACTTCAGAGTAGCACACTCAAGGCCATGTTGTATTAGCATACATGGGAAAATTTCATTAAAGATCAAAATAAAAACGTTGAAAGCTAAAGTGATTAGATCTAAGACTTCCCTTGGGTTTTTATTCTATGTTGTTATATCAGAGGAGATATAAAATATTACCCCTCTCTGATATTAGGTTATCACTGAAGATGAGCTACCCTGCTATTCACTTCAATTAAATTATCCAAAATTCAAAAAAATATTTAATATTTTTTTCTAAAATATGTTTTTCACAACAAAGTTTAATTTTTTTCCAAGGCATAATATGATGATGTAATTTGATAGTAGATACTTCAGAAGTTTATTCATTTCAACCAAAAACATGTAATCATAAATAAAACAGAAATAAGTTGTTTTAGAGATAGCAAATGGGAAATATGGGACATGCATTTTGAAATATTCTATTGCTTATCATTTGGGTAAAACTTAAACCCCTCAAAGTCTATCCAGGTAGGACATGAACCATCATTACCACAGCTAATATTTCTATTATGGTGATTTAAGATTTGAAAGAAAGAATAAAGCCTTTATTAATCCCTTGCTACGTACAAAGCACTATGCTTTGTTTCCAGCTGCATTTCTGTGACCTTGGGCATGTCTCTTAACCTCCATAAAAAAAATGTCAACTGTCATGGGGGACATGAACAGTAAAGGAAGATACTCCCTGTTGTCAAGGGGCTCACATTGTAATGAGAGAGAAAACACATATGGAAGGTTTCCACTGGAAAGAAGATGGAAAAAGTCTCATGGTCCTTAGGGTGCAAGGGCAAAGTAGAGAGCAATGCCTCTTCTTTTTTGTTTTGTTTTGTTTTGTTTTTTAAGTTAACTTTTGCATTTATTTTTAGTTTGCATCATTGATTTCCACAAGATTTTGAGTTACAAATTTTCTCTCCATCTTTCCCCTACCTACCACCCCAAAACAGCAATCCCACTGAATACCCCCTCCCCACATCTGTTCTCTCCTATATCCTCTCCCATCTCTCCTCTGACTTTCTGGTAGGGCAAGATGGATCTCCATAAATGCCTCTTCTTTCATGTAATTTCCACTGCTAAATGAAACCAGTTACTGATGTTTAGCCATTGGACTTTGGTGGCCAAGGATTTTGGTTGCTGGAACTTTCTGTTCTGAGTCCTCAGCAGATGTGGTTGTAGTACTGGCAAGAGTCCATTTGGGCTGTATTCCCACAATGGTTGAATGTCAGGATGATGGCCAAAATGCTATTCCCAAGGCTTTTGAGTTCATCATTTTGGACTCTCTTCTTCTGGGAGATGGTGGCCAAGATGAGGGTGATTGTCTGATGTACCTAACACCTATCTCTCCTTCAGGATAGAGATCTCAGCTCATCTACCTTTACTGTGCCAATGACAGTTGATTTACAAATGTTTCAGAACAATCCAGTGCAAAAGGTGATTTAAGTATCATGTAATGGTAATTAATTTGTTTGATCAGATGTTAAGTAGATCCTAGTAACCTAGTGTTAAGTATAGAACTCTGTCCATTGGTGATAAGGTGTGAATTCCCAGAACTCTGTCCATTGGTAAGAAGGTGT
>CM053601.1:40335150-40374266 GCA_028646575.1 Pseudocheirus occidentalis | reverse complement strand
CTGTTGAAACTGTGAACATTGTACTGAATGAAGATTTGTAATGGAATAAACAGAGTGTTCACTAATACTGTGTAATCCGAATCTTAAAAGCTCTTCACAGTAGCATTCCCTCAGGAATCTACTGCTGATTGGCTTTACATATCATTATCCCCATTTTGAGGATATTAAGGTTGAGGCTCAGATGGGCTAAACAATTTCTTCCTGGTCACACAGCTAGAAAGGACGACACAGGATTGAAACCAGATCACCCTTCCCCAAACCCAGCTGCTTTCCATTCACCATATTTTCTTTCATCAAGAAAGACAATGCCTTAACCAAACTTTCATCTTATTACTAATCAATATTTTGACTATTAGAGTAGCTTTAGGCTATTTTAAGGCAACTGGCCTAGTGGGAAATGGTATTGGGTGTAAGAAGACATGGTTTTAGTTTCCAGCTGCATTTGTGTGACCTTGGGCATGTCTCTTAACCTCCATAAAAAAAAGTCAACTGTCATAAAATATTTACACTACCAAAGAAAAGAGGTTTACACTGAAGTTCCTCCTCTTCCATTACCCTCCAGCTGCTGTTATAAATTTCATTCTTTTTCCCTACCCTTTCTCTCTTTCCTGCCTTTCAACCCTGCTTCTCTCTACTCACTGCCTTGTATTCTCTTCCTCATCTTCATTTCTAGAATTAAAAGAAATCAATTACATTTTAAAGACAATTCTCCTTTAGACTTGATTTACCTTCTGTTTGATTCTGCTGCTTTGCTTCTTAATCTCTTACCAAAAATTCACTTTAGAACTTGAGACATTCTCTACAATTATAAGTAATTTCCTTCCATTTGCTTATCTGATTAACAATTATCCCAACCACAGGTGCTTTCCAATGAGTAAAACAATTCTATGGTGTGATTTTATGTTCTGAATTTTTTGTGTGGTGACAAAACATTCTGGGGGTGGAGGAATAGTAGGATATAATTCCTCTTTAACCAAAACGGGCAAATTTTAAATGTAAAGAATTCTGAAATTATAGGAGAAGAAAACTATTTAACCCAAATATCATTAAACTTCACAAATATTTTCTTTTATTTGCAATAGTCCTTTTTTCAAAATTATAACATATTGTCTTGGGGAGAAGGAAAGGATGGAAGGAAAACATCTGGAACTGAAAAAGTTATGAAAATGAGCACTATAATGACATGTAATTGGGAAAAATACTACTAATGAAGAACTGACAGTGTGTGACAGAAAGAACCTGTGTGGGGAATGTCCGGCTTTCAAATAGCACAGGTTCCCTAGAAAAGAATATGCATAATTTTAAAACCATGTCGATATACATATATTTATCAGACCTGTGATTTCATTGGGAATAACAGCAACTAGTACTGTTACTGTTGTTCAATACTGTTCCATACAGCTATCTGTTGTTGAGTCATTTCAGTTCTGTCCAGCTCTGCTCATTTGGTTTTTCTTGGAAGAGATAATAGAGTGGTTTGCTATTTCCTTCTCCAGCTCATTTTACAAATGAGGAAACTGAGGCAAACAGGTTTAAGTGACTTGCCCGGGGTCACACAGCTAGGTCTGAGGCTGGAATTGAACTAAGATCCTCCTGACTCCAGGGTCAGCACTCCATCCACTGTACCACTTAGCTGCCCCCACACCTGATATGCCTAACAGTTATTTTCAGAGCAGTTTGGCAAAGATAGAGACAGAGAGAGACAGAGAGACAGAGACAGAAAGTCTTTTGTTTGTTTACTCCAATACCTGTATACAGAGAATTTCTGATTTGTCTATTTTGCATCATACAATGTTGTTTACATATCCATGTAGAGATTGGGAGAAAATGGAGGTTTGCAAAGACATTCCTTCCACATAAAAGGAAACATACTAACTTTAAGCATGAAGTCAAGTTCGTTATGCAGTAGCTTTCAGGAAGAGCCATCACTGGTAGAAAGATTACACACCAACAGATAAAGATGCACAATCAGCAAAAATTACCACAGGTGCAGTGCAGGCTGCCTTCAACATTATCTGTGTTATTACCTATCCATCCTTAGGCTCCTTACAGTATAAGGACACTTCCCTGTGGGTCCTTTCATGCATGTTTGTGGGTCTAATCTTTGCTGAACTATTGAATATACTAAAGTCATGTTCACTGACCCAAAGAAGAGTGCACAAGATTCAGTATCTACTAATCATAATAGTATATGTATGTATACACACACACATATACACACACACACACACCTATACACATATACGTACATATGGCAAAAGACAAAAATGTGTCTTATGAATTGCTTATTTTAGCAAAGAATCCCAGAATTTTATATTTGGAAGGGACCTTAGTAGTCACCATTATGTCAGAAAAGGGGTGTTCCCTACAAGACATTGGAGAAGTGATATTCCATCCTTTCCCTGATGACTTGCAATGAGTGGGAACCTACCTCCTACTTTAGGATAGCTGTAATTATAAAGATGTTCCCCTGCATTAAGCCCAAATTTCCCTCTTGGCAGCTTCTATCCACAATTCTTGGTAGCTTCCATTCATCAATCCTAGCTCCATTTTCTAGAATCAAAGAGAAGTCTAATGCTCGTTCTGCCCAACATCCTGACTTAGAGCCAGGTTTTGTACTTCCTGCCCTGTAACTTTTCCATCTCGTGTCTGTTACAGGATCACAGATCTGTAGCTGGAAGGAATTATAAAGGTCATCTAGTCTAGCAAGCTTATTTTACAGTTGAGGAAATGAGTAACCTCTATGTGTCTTGTCTTAATAGTTTCTCTGTAACTATACTAATGATCTTTGCTCATCTCCATCCTCCATATTTCAATATTCCCAATTCCTTCAGTCAGTACTCACATAGCATGGATTTGATATAAGTTCTTCATCATCCAAATTGCCTTTCTCTGAATGGTCTCGAATGTATCAATATGTTTCCTAAAAGAGTGCCTCTAGAACTGAATATAATACTCCCTATATGATCCTGACCAGATCATACAAACCACATTACATCCCACAATACAGAACTGAAAAAGTCTTATTAAGATAAGCCTTCCTTTGAAGTTGTTATAGCCGTAAAGGGACTATATCTCTCTCAAATGTCTAGCATGCACACATCCTCTCCATTTCCAAAACACCTCTTTATTCAATAGCTTCCTTCAGTTTCCATTTGGATGTCCAAGCTTATGGATTACATGGTGTTTTCCTAGCTTTTCCAACCTGTCCTCTCTTACTCCTTCCCCCTTCTCCCAACCAAGCTACTGAATTATTCTTCTAAAGTTTTCCAATAACCTCCTCTAAGTCAAATCTACTGGACTCTGTATTCATTTTTCTTGCTTCCCCCCATTAGCAAATCTCAATATTGCCAAGAACCCCTTTAAATTATCCTCATCTGCGCTCTCTGTGTCTTATATATATCCCTCATTAGACTGTGAATTCTTCAACTACAGGGACTGTTCATTTTGGTTTTGCTTTTGTTCATTTGTTTGTACCCTTCTTTGTATCCTCAGTGCTTAGCACAAAGTAAACATTTAATAAATGCTTTTTATGGACATATATGATCTTTACTTCCAAATTTCCCCCTCATTTATTTAATCATTTCTTTTTTTTTTTTGTATTCTCCTTTACCTGCTAGATATTGACTTTTATTCAGCCCTTATTACTAGGTACTTTTTTTAGATACTTCTCCATTAGTTACTTCATCTTCTCTCATTGGCTTCCATGACCATCTGTTCACGGAAAATAAGTCAAATTTTTTCTATAATATACACAATTACAAAGAAAAACTCACTAACAGAAAAAATATATATATATATATGCCAAGAGTCAGTTGGTAGTCTATTGGAAGAGTGCTATTTTTATTTCATCAGAGCACAGTTCACACTAAATAATCCATCTTGATGAATATTATTTTGGAAGCTTAGGCAGGCTCCTTAATAGAAGATTATAACCCCTAGATACATGCCCTTTGCAAAATACTTATGTCCATTTTCCCAAAGTAGCAAGAGGTTGGTTTCTAAACCTACTTTGTATCAGATCTCAGCACACAATAGGAGCAGAATGTTTGCATTACCAATTTAGTAACATCTTCATCTTGACTCAGATGCTTTGCTTAAGAACATGAAGAAATTGGTATTTTTTTTCCCTAGGTAAATGAATGATGAGAGGTTGCCATACCTTGGGGCAGGCCAACTTTCTCTCTTTCTCTCTCTCTCACTCTCTCTCTCTCTCTCTCTTCCTCTTTCTCTCTCTCTCTCTCTCATATATATATATATATATATATATATATGTATATATATATATATTCATATGTATGTATATGTATATATGTATCTTCCAATGCGGTATTAACTGAAGTCTATAAGAAAGGCACAGAGAGATGACCTTGGACCCAGGAAGACATGAGTTCAAGTCCTATTTCTTACCTATACTAGCTTTGTCAGCCTGGGCAATTCCTTCAAGCACTCTGTACTGTAGACAATTCTTTAATACTGTAAACCGCAGCAAAGGTGCTAAAATGAATTGATTTAAAAAGTTCCTTCATTAGGTAGTACCCTATGCTAATACAATCACTCTCATTACCCACATCCCTAGGAGGAAATGGCCAATCACTCTAGTACATTTGCAAGGAAAACCCCAAATAAGGTCACAAAGAGTAGAATATGATTTAAATGACTGAAAAAGAAGTGCCTACTATGTGCCAGGCACTGTTCTGAGCACTTTTTTTTTTTTTTACAAATTTTATCTCATTTGATATTGTGAAATGGATAAAAATAGAAATACTGACTCTGATCATTCTTAGAAAAGTTTATCTTATCCACAAGCAGGAAATTCACCCATAATACTCTATTGCCAGACCCAGGTTCTGCAGAGTCATGATGGTCAAAGGCAGCAAATCACTTTGTACAAATCAGTCTGTAAAATATTACAGAGGAGGATGACTGATGAGTATGAGCGATTGTTGTTCAGTCATTTCTCAGTATCGTGCAACTCTTCCTGAACCCACTTGGGCTTTTCTTGTCAAAGATACTGATGTGATTTGCCATTTTCTTCTCTAGCTCCTTTTACAGATGAGGAAATTAAGGCAAACAGGATTAAATGACTTGCCCAGGGTCACACAGCTAGTAAGTGTCTGATGCCAGATTTGAACTCAGGAAGAGGAGTCTTCCTGACTCCAGACCCAGCATATCCACTGCATCATCTAGCATCCTTATAAGCAATAGCCCATCACAAAACAGGAAAACAGGTGAAGAAAATTTTGCTTGCATAGAAAATGGCACGAGATTCAGTCATTTCATCTCAAAGATATTGGTAAATGAAATCAAAAGAAGATAACAAACTAACATAAAATGGAAGAGGCCTGCTGGTGTTCCTATAGTGAACTAGTTTCATTGGTGACTATAATTAAATTGGTAAGCACCTCCCTATGCCAGGTACTATACTGGGTGTTGGGGATACAAAGAAAAGATTAAAAGTCCCTGTCCTCAAGGAACAAATATTCCATCAGAATCAGACAATTCTACATACGAAGCTAATTAGAGACACATAGCAACAGAAGCATTCAAATGACAGTATGAGTGCAATGAAGGGATCTAAGGTGGCTAGTCCTGGAAGATAAGCTTAGGAGAAAGTTTAGCATAAAAGGAATTCACAATATGACAAAAAAAGAAAATTAGAAATTGTGCACAAACTCGAGATGGAAGAAAATAAGATGGATTTGTTTGGACTGAACAAAGGATGCAGATCAAGGATGCTATTAGGAAATAAAGTCAGGAAGAGGAGTAGGAAGCTTCTGATTAGGAGTTTATACAAGGAGCTTTATTCAAACAGCAAAGAGGAGAAATTATAACCTACTAAGCAAAGTAATGTGATTGAGATGGCATTGAAATGACTGTTCAAGCCTCTGTGCTTAGGATTCATTGGAGAGAGATCAAAAGACCAGAAGTGGAAAAGAGAAGAGAATAAGCATTTATGTAGCACCTACCACATACCAAGAACCATGTTAAGAGCTTTACAAGTATCAGCTCACATGATTCCCATAACAATGATCATCCCCATTTCACAGTTCAGGAAATTGAGGCCAAAATGTCTTAAATGTGTTGTTCAGGGTCACAAAACCGGAAATAAAGTCAGAATATTTTTGTAAGGCACACTTACATCTTCATGTGGGAGTCAGGATGATTGGAGTTGAGACCAAGAAGATTAATTTTGTTACTCAGAATGACTTAGGAAGTTAATATATTCTGCACTGGGTTTTTTTTAAATCATTGAGTTCTAAAAGCAAAAAGTTCACATTTAGTACTTTAGAAAACACGCCTATAATTTGTAAGAACTCACATGGAAGAACAATTATAGAAATGGATTTTCATTATGCTTATCTCAGAAAATGGATAAATATTTAATTGATCCTCCTCTCCCCAAATAATGCTACAAAATTCCTTTTAGTCATATGTAGTGATCATATTATTGGAATTCATACTGTACATTTCCATTGGGTTGGAACCAATGACCATATTTTAATATATCTACTTTCTATGATTTGTTATTCACACTAATTTGAAACTGCCCTTGCTAACAAAACAGCACTTGCATCTCAAAAAACAGCAAATATTTAGCTATAAGACTAAAACAAACTATTTTTCATTATCAGTTTCTTATATTTCTATCGGAATTCATCTTTCTCCCCTTTGAAGCAGCCCAAAGTGAAGATGTTTTTTTTAATTTGCATAATCTCATTCAAAACCTCTGCAGTTTGAGCCATGCAATCTTTCCAGAGACACAAGAAAATGGCCTTTCTCAAGTGTATGATCATGCTGGCCACATACCATGTGACTATTGCTATAGTAACCAAACTTGTGGCATGGACAGTTTCCTTACCAGGAGTATTCCCTTGGGTGTCTCAGATTCTTTTTTCTTTTGGCATTTATTTTTCTGGAGATCAAAAAGATTTTTTGTTTCCTATTCAAGGTTTTACTACTGAGGCCAAATAAGCCAAAAATCTGGGAATAGGGAAGGAAAGAATGCAGAAGGGAGAAAACTGGTATCCTCACACACACACAAAAGTGCCACCCCATTTCTATAAATCTAAAAGAACAAATAGCTTTGCAATTTGTGGGGTATTCCATAATTTCTTTCCTAAGTATTAAGCAACAAATAAATATCTCCTTAGGACAGCTGGGTGGCTCAGTGGATAGAGTGCTGAGCCAAGAGTTAAGAAGTCCTGAGTTCAAATCTGGCTTCAGATACTTCCAAATTGTGCTACCTTGGGCAAGTCACTTAACCTTGTTTGCTTCAATTTCTTCATCTATGAAACAAGTTGGAGAAGGAAATGGCAAGCTGCTCCAGGATCTCTGCCAAGAAAACCCAAAATGGGGTCACAAAGAGTCTGATATTATTGAACAACTAAATATTTTCTTGGGCTGAATATATGTTTGCATGTTTTTATATTTACATATCAGTGAAGATCTTCATTTGTTCCCTCTTTTCAATCCCTAGTTCTAACAGGAGATTACGGTTTTCCTACCATTCCAATGATTTCTTAACATTACTGATAACAATCACCATCATCATCATAATTATTGATTATTTGTATCATAATATGGCAGTAAATGCTGCATATTGATACAAGTCATTACATGGTAAAGTCTACACTGTATTCTAAAACTTTTTAAAATAGTTATTATATTTCTTATGTGATAAACACCAGACAGACAGTGAGATGTGGTCTCATCATCTTTCAGAATTTTTATCTGACCATGTCACCCTTATGCTCAAGAATCTTCAATGGCTCCATATTGCCTTTAGGATAAAATTTGATTTCAAAGCCCTTCAAAGGCTCTGGCTTCATCCTATTTCTGCAGGTTGATCTCAAATTACCCTAATTCATGTATGCTGCATGCCAGCAAAACTGGACTACTGGATGCTCTCTGTATATGTTATTCTATCCCCCATATCTATGCTTTTGCAAAGAGTATCTCTCATGGCTATAATGCTCTACTCCTTTCCTTGTGCCTCTTAAAATATCTGGCTTTCTTCAGTCCCATTTCAAGTGCCATTCAATATAAGAGACCTTTCCTGATTCTGTCTGCTATTAGTGCTGCCCTCCCTCAAAAAAGAAAAGTACTTTTTACTCTACTTTGTATTATATTGTGTTTGTATTGCACTCATTTAGACCCATATATACATATATGTTGGTTTTCTGCCCATTAGAAAGCAAATTCCTTGCTTTCCTGCTTCATTCATTTTCACACAAATTCCTGTTTCATTTTTGCCTCTCTGTCCCTATTACCTTGTACATAGCAGGTGCTTTAAAAAGGTTTATTAAATTGAATTGGATTACTGTCGTGTGGAAGAAAGGTCATATTTGTTTTATTTGACCCAAGAGAGAAGAAAGAGAAGCCTTGAATCAAGATATAAAGTATCAGATTGCCAGTTAAATATGAGAAATTTCATAAAAATTAAAGTCCTCTAAGGACAACAGGTGGCCTTGGAAGGAGAAGGCTTAATATTTTTTTTAACTGAACTACTTCCTTCTGGACTTCATGCTTCAGGTGAGGGTTAAAATAGGTGACCTCATAGGCCATTTCCAGTCCTGATTTGGATTTATTGGACTGTCCATTTGGGAGTTCATGTTTTGTATAATATTTGGGGTAATATTGCATTATTCAAATTTAAGAGGGGAATAAAGAGATTTTGGGGCCCTCTCCTTGATCAGAGACCACTTGTCTGCTTACAAGAAATGAAGGGGGTAAAGGCCAGTGAGTATGCTATGATCTCTTTGTTACACATATCAAGAGACAGAAGGATAGCACTGAACAGCCACAGCTATTCTGGGGAAAGAGTGCTTAAGGAGAGGATGATCACAGCTCTTCTGCCTGGGCTAGACACCCCTGATCTGGAGTCACCACGATGCTTCCTAGGGAGTGATTACAGGATCTCCCAGGAAAATCCAGGCAATTGCTGTTAACTAATAACAGCAAGGATGTTACTGACTAAAAGGGTCCTTGCTCCTAGAGAGAACCATGTACCGATTAATAGGTAAAAGTATCCACAGGACATTTTTTTTTCCTTTAGAGAAGGTGATGGCAGCTTCTACTCATGACTTTGCCTGGAGGAAAGCCTGTTATTATGAACAGGTACAGTTTTCTTAAGGGGCAGCTAGTGGTACAGTGGAGTCACGAAGACTCACCTTGAGTTCAAATCTGGCCTCAGATACTTAACTAGTTGTGTGACACTAGCCAAGTCGTTTAACCCTGTTTGCCTCAGTTTCCTCATATGTAAAATGAGTTAGAGAAGGAAATGGCAAACCATTGCAGTATTTTTGCCAAGAAAACCCCAAATAGGGTCATGACGAGTTGAACATGTTGAACAACAAAGGTTTTCCTGCTCAAACGCCAGTTGTATTTATTTACTCAGAGAGTAGACGACAATACATCTTGGGAGAAGGGTATTGTGGGAAAAAATATCAAATTTGGAGTCAAAGGACCTGGGTTAGAATAGCAGCTCTGCCACTTACTGGTGTGACCCTGGAAAAGTCATTTTGCCTCTTCCTATCTAAGCTTCCTCATGTGAAAAATGAGGGGCCTGACCTAGTTTCTCCCATCCTATGAGTTTCTTTAACTCTAGATCCTATGATCCTATTGTATTACATTCTGATGAAGCAGAAAGAGCAAAGACTGAATTCAGAGGACTTTGGTTCAGATTCTGACTCTAATGCTTGCATGATCTGAACCTTTGTGGACCTGTTTCTTCCTCTTAGAACAACGGGGTTGAACAAGATGGCCTCTTCTAGTGCTTCCTACCAGTTCTAAATCTCTGATCCACTCATCTATGATGATCATACCAGATTGTAAAAACCCACTCTCTGAAGGAAGAGCCATCGCAGGCATCTCAAGCACCAAAAAGTCCCAACCCCCTGGTACCACATGGCACCTACAGGTACAAAATGGTCACTCTTCCCCCTCCAAAAAAAGGGAAAAGCCTGAGATCACAGGGCAAAAGTGGAGAGATAAGGCAAGCCAAAGAGTGGCCAAGAGCCAAATAGGAGATCCTGGTCATATTATTTCAATTATGGTCCTTTTTATCACTAATCTTCTTAAAGCATTATTTCTTACTAATGATTACATTTGATCTGTTTTGCTTCTCCCTTTAGATCGTGAGCTCCTCAGAATACAGATTTTACAATGTACCTAATTCCATTCTAGCAAATAAACACATCAGAAAGCCCAGAGAAGGCCTCACCTTAATGAATTTTGGTATATCACTTTCAAAGAATTGCAAATACTAAGAAATATTTCATTTCCTTTAGGATAAAATTTCCTAATAAATGAAATGAAAATATTTTTGTTTTTTGTGCACTTTATGTAATAATAGTTTATCTAATATTTTCTTTTATTAGAATTATCTTTTAATTAATTTAATATAATTTAATATTTTATGGAACAAAATATTTAAAATTTTATGCAATAAATTTTTCTCTGTAATAACTAGAACTTTTAGTGAGTGTGCTAGAAGCTTGGTAAGGCACTTTACAGATACTGTTTCACTTTCTTCGTACAACAGCCCTAGAAGGTAGTCTATTTATTATCCCCATTTTAGAGAGGAGAAAACTGAGACACAGATTAAATGACTGGCCCAGGGTCACTCATCTAGATAGAATCAAAGCATTATAAAGATCAATAAATAATTCATAGTTATCTCCTTCCAGGACATCATTCCCCACTACCATGAAATAAAAACACAAACTAGATTTTGAAAATACAATATAATCCTGGAATAAAGTTCAGAAATAACAAAAACAATTGTTATTGATTAAAAATTATTTCAAGAACCTACTTTTCTATCAGACTGGTATATCTGTAATTCTCCTTCAGGCATCAAGCTGGTGTGCCAAGTGGAGAACAAGATATTGTGATGAATTTTTTTTCTTTTTTGCCTTTTGGAGGGGGGAAGGCTGGGCAACTGGGGTTAAGTGACTTGCCCAAGGTCACATGGCTAGTAAGTATAAGTGTCTGAGGCCGAATTTGAACTCAGGTCCTCCTGACTCCAGTATTGGTGCTCTATTAACTGTATCAGCTAGCTGCCCCATGATGAATATTTTAAAATCAAAAATAATACCTGGTCAAGAGATTCCAGTGTCTTACAATCTAGCTTGCTAACTTTGCCTTCACTGGCAGAAATGTAACCACATGCAGACTTTTGCAGTGTGTGTTCTATTTAATATTTTTATTGATTATTCTGATAGGCATGTCTATCATATTTGTAGCTGAAAACAACTAAACAACTAATATACTGGATGACAAATTCCCTTTACAACTCAGAAAATTATTTTGTAACTTTCTAATCCACCTATCATATAAGATGTTAGTTATTATCATTACCAACATCTCTATATATTATCCCTTCTACTAGTTATAAAGTACATGAGACTAGAACTCTAAATATTTCTAAAATTTATTTTCTAAATCTGGGTCTAAATATTTTCTGCTTCTCATTGCCTACTGTGCTCTGCACACAGTAGGCACTTTATAAATAATTATTGAATGAATAAATGAATCTTGACTGAAGAATAATGGAATGACTTGAATAAATATTAATTTCAAATTTAATAGAGACAAAATTTGAGTCATCATCATTAATAACCAGGTCTTATTAAGTGTCTACTATTTACGAGGCATTGGGTTAAGCACTGAGGATCACAGGAGGGAAATAGTCCCTGTCCTCAAGATGTTTATATTCTAATGAAGAACATATGATATATGTACAATATAAATGAGAAATAACCCCAGAGGGAAGGTATTCGCATTGAAGCAAGACTAGGAAAGACTTCCTGTTTTATAGAAGATAGGATTAGGATTGTACCTTGAAGAAAACCAGGAAAGCCAGGAAGTAGAGGTGAGCAGGAAGGGCATTACAGGGACAGGGGGCAGTCGCTGAAAAATCAGTATCATATAAAAGGAACAGCAAAGCTGGTGTTAATGGATCATAGGGTACCCAGAGCAAAGTAAGGTAGAAAGCAGAGAGATGCATAGGTAGATGGGATAAATGAATAAATAAGGACAAATAAATGAACAGATAACTAGACAAATACATGGCTGGCTGGCTGGCTGGCTGGATGGATGGATGGATGGATGGATGGATGGACAGATGGATGAAAAAATAAGTAGACCATGCAAGTACAGGAAGGAGGAACCTTAGCTTGGGGTTTTAGTTAATGTCTAGTTCGTTATAAATTCACAAGATTACTGGATCACACATTTAGAGCTGAAAGAGCTTTTAATCAAATCCAACACCCTCACCTTTTAGATTATAAAACTGAAGTGAGGAACTTGCCTAAGGTCACACAGCTAATAAGTAGGAAGAGATTGAACTACATGGTCTCTAAGGCCCCTTCCAACTTTTGATGCTTAAAATATCATCCTAAGTAGCAGGTCCTCTGACTCTCAATTCAACACTCTACTGTAATTTCTCTCCTCTATATCTCAGAGTACTAAGAGCAAATATTACAATATGACTATTTAAAAAGTGACCTAAGACAATGTTGATCTCAATTAACAATGATATACTCCAAGTCCAGCCATGGTTCCACTTCATCTTATACTAGTCTGAGTACTAAAGTATTACGATAGATTTTGGGACCCCAGTGATGTCACACATACAGATGCTGATGAAATAGAGTGTGACAAGGAAAGACTACCAGACTATTTAAGGGATTCAAAATTTTCTCCTATCAGAAATAGTTAAATTTGTTTATCCTGGTGTTAGCCTGAAGAAGAAAGGACCTAGCAAATGATAATATAACTGTCTTTAGATACTTTGACTCTGTCCCAAAGTAGTAAGCTCCCCAGAACAACAATTAGTAAAGATTTTAAATCTTTCCAATGAACACTAGGTCATGATTTATGGGGAGGTTATGAAAGATATTCTTGCTTGGAGTAAATTAGACTATATGACCTTATTCCCATTTGAAGGAACTATGATTCTGTAAGTACTGTAAATCACTTGCAATTCTTAAGATTAACTTCTGGAAGAATACCAATTATTGCTAAGGTAACAAAAAAAAACAAAGCAAAATAAAATGAGGTAGGCAACTTGTGGTTTTCTCCAATCATATAGTGTGGGAACTTTGGACTTATAAAAAAAGTTTCTACTGAGTTTCTCATTGCTTATTTCTTTCCCTTTTATTAGGCTTTAATCTTTATGTAAATCCTTAAATGAAATCCTTTCTCTTCGTAAAAGAAAGACAAATGCCAAAGAAAGGTGAAAAAATAGATTGGATTCAATTTTTGGAATTAATTTTCAAAAGCCATTTGGGAATAACCTCATCTCAGCTGGGTCATTAAAGAACCACCAAGCTATTAAACACAATTAGCTGATGCTGTCAGGTGTTTGTCTTAAAATGAGAAGGACTGAACCAGATGGGACACCAAATGATTGATGGATTCTGAAAAAATTTTTTGACTTACAAAGAGACAGATCATCTGGAGTACATATAGAAAGATGAGTGTAGTATGGCTGAAATCACAGTGGGTATGACTATAGAAAGCAGGAACAGATTAAAGGAATAAGTTGGTCTTCATTATGGGCAATTCAATGTCAGTAACTTCCAAGTTACTCTAAAGAAGTGTTTGATTTTAATGATAATTTCTCATCAAGAATGAGCAGAGAAATTTGTCTTTTCACCCAGATTTGTCTTAGAAGCTGAATTCATACTTTCCTCTTTAGTAGATTATTATTGAAAAGTGAGTCTATGGAATGAGAAAACAAGAAAACGAGAGAATGTGAATGGTCCCCCTATATATTGTCATATTCCTCATCTCCCTTAGTTCTTTGAATGTTCAATAGGCATGAATGTGAGCTGCATTACCACACAATCTCACACATAATATTTAAGAATAAAAACATCTAATTTCCAAACTTACCCATATTTCCTTCATTTTTCTTCCCACACTGTCTCATGCTTGCCTTGCTTTATAGGGCTACCTCTATTTAATATGATTATTTAGCTAATATATACCTTTAATTCTGAGCATATATTGTGGTACAGAAGAACCACTTTCCCCTAAAATAAACAATGAGATAGATCAGACTGGTACTCTAGCCTAATGAACAGGATAATAATAAGGACTAGATGTTGTGGCTTCATTGGCAGAGGAACTCCTAGGTCAGCACAATCCCTCTACAAATGTAGGTTGGCACCTTCTCTGAAACTTTTGTCTTAAGGAGTTACCCAGAGCTCTGAGACATTAAGTAACTTGCTCAGCAGTCCCAAAGCCAGTGTGAGTCAGGAGCTGAACTTGAACACAGGTCTTCCAGGCTTCAAGGACAACTTTCTACTCACTGACTCTCTGATGAAGAGAGTCTACTACTACGAAAAAGGAAAGTTACACTGTGAGATTGTAAGACATTCTGAATTCTCTTGGTTTAAATATTTATCTTCAATCAATCAATAAACATTTATTAAGTTCCTATTATATTCCAGGCACTGTGCTAAGAACTTGGAAAGAACTGTATGAACAGATGAAGTTCAAAATGTGCAGATCCAGGTGAACACTTTCTAGCACAAAAACAACATTGTCATGATAAACAACTCTGAAAAACTTAAGAGCTCTAATTAACACAATGACCAACCATAACTCTAAAGGACCAGTGATGAAGCATACTACCCCTTTCCCCATAAAGAGGTGATAGACTCTAGATCTACAATGAGACAATTTTTGGTCATAGTCAAGGTGGGAATTTGTTTTACTTGACCAAACTTATTTGTTTCAATTATTTTTTCTCCTTTTTTTCTTCTTCAACTAAAATGAATTTCTGTTCATTAAAAATTAAATTAAAAATTACAATTAAATAAAATGTTTCTCTTCCCTTGGATCTAAGGAAATTCCCTTTCTTCTCTATGCTTTGAAATGTTTACATTATTGCTAGTCACATGCCAAAAACTCAAGCAAACAGGTGTTATATCCTGGGCAAAAATCCATGAATTGCGTTCCCAGAAACAATTTATATACATTTCTTCTTTATTAAGACTATAATCAATATATAAATGTTTGTTTGTCCAAAAGAAAAAACAGAAAAAAATTAAATTTAATCTGTTAAAGCAATATGCCAACTGTGCCTTCTGTTTTACAACTGAGATAATACATTCTTTTTTCCATTTCAAAGTCTATTAAAAAGTCACCATTAATAAAACTGAATCATACCAAAAGGTGCAACAAGAAGGCTCCTTTATTCAGTAAGGTTATAATAATAATGTTTCTATGCCACTTTTAATGTTGCAAGAATTCAACAACAACAAGTATTTAGTAAGTATTTATTATTTTGACTTTACAAAGACAAAAAAGTCACTGAGTGAAGGAACTTCTA
Organism: Pseudocheirus occidentalis; assembly: GCA_028646575.1. Lineage (NCBI taxonomy): Eukaryota > Metazoa > Chordata > Mammalia > Diprotodontia > Pseudocheiridae > Pseudocheirus > Pseudocheirus occidentalis. Next base: position 40,358,917 of record CM053601.1, on the reverse strand, counting down.
TTTTATTGAAGTAAAAGAAAAATTCAAGAAAAAGAAAATGTGAAAGAGTTCCCAAGAACATTAAAAAAGCTAAAGCCAAAATAATATAAATTACAACACTACCTAAATTTCTTTACAGATTTAGTGTTATATCAGTCAAATTTCAAAGAGAGTATGTTATAGAGCTCAACAAAGTAAGAGCAAAATGCATCTGAAAGAAAAGGTCTACAATTCAAAGGGAGTAATGAAAACATTAGGACTGACTGGGACTAGCAGTGCTAGATCTCAAATTATATTGTAAAGTAGAATCATTAAAATGATTAAACACTGGCTTAAATTAAAATCTAGGCAGTGGTACAAACTAGGAAGCAAGAAGTAGAAACAACTAGACTCAACAAACCAATAATCAACAAATCTAAGCACAAACTTCTTGTGGGAAGAGCTGCCTATCTGACATGAACATCTGGGGGAAATAGTGATTTGGCAGAAATTAGAACAACATATAACACATAAACTCAAAATTGCTGTATGATCTGAAAAGAATTTGTTGCAATATTTTTTAATAGGAGAAAAACAAATCATGTTCTTTTAGCAACTATCCTTGACCAAACAAGAGATAGAAGTGATAACAAAATATAAAAAAGCATATGTAAAATTTTGATTACATCTAATAAAAAAGTTTTTGCACAAACAAAATCAATGTAGCTAAAATTAAAAATTTAACTGCTTCTTGGTTTAAAAAACATCTTTCTATCAAATATCTCTGATAAGGAGCCTATATCCAATGTATATTTGTAATTAACATGAACACATAAGCATAAAATCTATTTCCTCAATGGATTAGTGCCCAGAAATGAACAAATGGTTCTGAGAAGAACTGAAAATTGTTAAAAAAAAAAAACACAAACAAACCATATAGAAAGACTATTCCAAATTGTAATAAGAGAAATGTAAATCAAAACAACTCAGGTTTCACCTCATACCATGAATCAAGAGTTTTCAGATAACAAAAAATCTTGTATTGGGGGAGTGAAAAAGAGAATCGCTGATCAATCTGTTGAGTTTCACAATTCAAGAAGGCATGAATGGACCTATTTTGAAAAAGCACCTACAACTTTCAGCCTTGGTACCTACTACTAAGAAGACATGGGGAACTCCTCTCAAATTCTCAGTGATTGGAGCTACTGTCTAATAACTGGTTTAATGGTAGGAGGGTGTATGCCTTCAGAGGATTCACTAATCCTTCTCACACCTTCCTCTTTGGTTAATAGAAGAGAACCTTGGTCATTTTCCTCTTCTGTACTTTCTCTCCTCTTGACTTCCAGACCAGCATGAGCAAAGAGGGAAGGGTAAAGAGAGAAAAGGAAATTTCTCTCACCTCTACCCAAACAGAAAAATGCCCAATTCCTGGATCCCTACTTTTGCCTCCTAAATTATTTTTCTCTAAAAAGGTCAGAGACCAGCAACCCTGAGACTATTTTTTTTGCCAGATTACCTTGTAGGCAATCCTTAAATTGAGAATTCCTGAATCTGACAGTTGAGCACTGACCTATCAGAGAAGATTTCCTTTACAATGCACTTTTCAGAGGACAAGAGGTCCCTCTATAGAGGATCAGTACAAAGATCAAGCAATTGGGGTCCTTGCTGACATTCCTTGGTATTTCTGTGAGTTGCATAGATGGTGCAGGTCTGACATGAATGAAAAGCTTTCCTTAAAAGTCCTTAAAAATATAACTTTTGTGGGTATATAAATGGGGGGAGGATCCTAATAGGCTATTTGATTTTTTGTTTGTTTCTATATTTATTTATGTGTTCTGGTGAAAGCTTTTAGTTTTACATGTATTTTTGTGGTAGCAAAAATAAAAAGGTGTCCCATATTAACAGTCATACTAATAACACTGAGTACTCTTGTAGGAGGGGATTCTGTTACTTATGTTTGGAGAGATCTAGACACAATATCATACCTAAACTGTATTTTAAAGATTTTCATAAAGAAATCCAAGTGAGTGCATAATAAGCCAAAGAGAGAGACTGGTAACATCACAATGGGGAAAGAGTTGAAAATTCTACAAGAAGGCAGACATGCTAATATCCTAGGGCAGCTTGGTAGTACATTAGATAGAGAACTGAACTTGGAGTCATGAAGACCTGCTATGCGATCCTAGGAAAAATCACAACCTCTGCCTGCCTCAGTTTCCACATCTGTAAACTGAGTATAATAATAGCATTTAACTCATAGGGTTGCTATAAGAATATAATGAAATTGTTTTTGAAAAGCACTTTGCAAACTTTAAAGCAACTTCTGTCTCTCTCATATATACATACATATATATATGTATGTATGTATGTGTGTGTATATATGTATACATATATACACATGCACCAGCAGTGATGATAATGGTGATGAAGATGATGGTAGTCATGATGGTAACAGCAGAGCTACAAACTGGTGCAACCATTTTGGAAAGCAATTTGGAATTATGCTTTTAAAAACTGAATCAACCATAACCTTTGACCCATAGGTCCAACTACTAGACAAGTATTTTAGGTAAATATTTATAGCACCACTTTTATGAGAACACAGATTTGGAAACAGAGCAGACACCCATCAATTGGGAAATGGTTAAGCAAATGGTGATGCATGAAAGTAACAAAACAATACAATATCATAAGAAATGGTAGATATGAGTAATTCAGAGACAACCACAAGAACTCAGAGTAACATTAGAAGACATATATGAACTAATGTAGAGTGAGGTAAAGAGAACTAAGAAAACAATACATGGTAACATGGTAAGTGGAAAGTACAATAATTCTGAGTGTTGCATAATTATAAAGACTAAACTTAGTCTCAAAAATAGGAAAGTGTGCGTGCAAAATATTGCACGTACTGTCACATATGGCCAATACTTTAGTTGGTTTTGTGGAACTGTTTGTCCTAAGTCTTTGTCAAAAGGTATGTGTGCTGCATAGAGGATGGAGCAACGGATGGTAAAATAGAGAGACAGACAGATACATAGATATAAAGAGAGACAGAGACAGAGAGAAATAACAAAAAACAATTTTAAATATTTAAACTCTAAACTTATTTCATTAAAAGCTCATGTCACATGATGATCAACTGACTCCAGAGAAGGTGACTGAAATGACATCTTGTCATTTCAAACTCTTGTCCCATCTATGAAGGAAATAACATCTAGTCTTTACAACTTGTGTTTACCTTTCTTTGGGGATAAGAAATTTTTTCCTATTTTCCTTCCTGAATCTGAGAGCACACAGGTATATTGAGACCTATGATCATCATTTTCTCTGTCCCTCTATAATCATTAAAAATGAAAGTTACTTTGGATTTAAAATTAGTAACCCAGTACTTTTTGACAATTGAAAAATGGAGCTCTGAAAGATAATGCAAATTTAAAGACTGAGTGTCTAAAAGAAGGAAATGGTGGCACATAATGCAGTTCACCCCCAGGTGATATTGATAATGAGCACCAAATAAAAGGAATATTCAGAATGGTTGCTAGTGTCGACTCAGAAATAAGTAGTAACTGTCTTTTACAGGTTTGCTTTCTTACAAGTTCACACTCTCAGTAAACAACATGAACAAAAACAGTCTTCTTGTTCATTTTTTCAACAAATACAAATTTTTCTCTGAAATATTTTAATCTTTTCTTTTTCTTAACATTTGTTGGTCATAAATCAAAGATTATAAGACAATAATAGAATACATATTAACTGAATGAAATGGATGTTAAGACTATTCTCAGGACTAAATCCTGAACTGGGAGTACTCAGAATTCTTTAACTGAAGATTTTGTTTACAAGTATTGAGAAACAAAATCTCCGTGGAGTTATCTGCAGTATACATTACGCATGATGTTCATAATGACAGTTTCTAGAAAGGTTGGGAGGTCTTAAATCATGCAAAAGCATATACATCTCTCTCAAGTAAACTAAATAATATAAGTAACATTAATAAATAGCTATTATAATTAACATTGTGTCACAAACTTTGGGGAAAGGACTATGTATACAAACATTCATGACATTTCAAGGAGTTTTTAATGTCTCACCCTCAGAAGAGAAGTTGTAGATGGGGAGTAGGTGGAGAGAGTGAGAGAGTGGGTGGAAGGGGAGGTAGGGAGAGGGAGAAGGAGAGGGAGAGGGAGAGGGAGAGGGAGACGGAATATATATATATATATATATATATATATATATATATATATATAGAACCTCTTTCCTAAAAGATAATGCAAGTTTAAAGATTGAGTGTGTATATAATATATATTCAATAAATACTGAGTGTGCATATACAACTATTTATGTATGTATATATGTATATATATAAAGAGAAATTATATTACACATGTATTTATATTTTATATGAGTATGAATATATAAATGCCCATCCATTCAATTTTTATCAAATATGTGTATGTGGTGTGTGTGTCTGTATGTTTGTGTGTGTGTGTGTATTTGTGTGTGTAGTATCTGGGACATATTCTATCACATTTGGTTCAATATAGTCTGTGAGTATATATGTACTTCAAACCAGAGGTGTTTTTACTTTTTTTCTCTAATCAGCAAGATGACAAAATTAGCTTAAGTGAAAACTATTCAGTGAAATAGTATATTAAGAAAAGCAAAACTTGGAACATTCCCCTACCAACCCAGACCACAATACTCTTTGCAATTATATACACCATCACTGAAGATGGTGGGCACAAACAGGTACCACACATGAGAGGCACACACATGTGTTTGGCCATGGCACACATGTATCCAGAAATACAAGACCACCAAGAGTACTACTTTGAGCACTATGAGATTCAGTGACTTGCCCAGGGTCACACAGGCAGCAAATACGTCAGAAGCAAGAATGCAACTCAGAGGGGCAGCTAGGTGGTGCAGTGAATAACAGAGCTGGCCCAGGAATCAGGGGAAGCTGAGTTCAAATGCGACCTCACATACTTGACACACTAGTTGTGTGACCTCAGGCAAGTCACTTAACCTCAATTATCCTGCCTTCCCTGCTCCAAAAAGACAAAAAAAAAAAAGAATACAACTCAGGCTTTCCCAGCTTGGAGCCCAGCTACCTACTACACCAAATGAGATCACATGCTTGTCATTAAATTACAGAATTCAATGCCTCTCCTTAGTTAACTGAATAATGCTGCAATGTATTTCATTGTTCTTACTTGAAACCTGAAAGAAATCAATGTATCCTGGTCTGCTGACTCCTGTACTGTCTAGGTTCATAATGGATAGTTCCTAAGATCTTAGAGCACCCCTTAACTCCTTTCTCCTTGAGTGCTTTCTTAGAAAATGTGAGCAGCTTCCAAAACCCTGTAAAATTCAACCAAAAAGTCCCTTAGAGATTTTTCTACACAAATTAAAAGTTTACTTACTTTGAATACTGGTCAATGATTAATACCATGCAAGCCCAGGTCCTAACTTCAAGACAATCCTCAAGTTAGTCAATCAGTCATTTAATAAAAATATGTAAAGCACTTTCTTTTTGCCAGACACTGTTTCAAGAAGGAAAAGACAGACACCACTCTCAAAGAGCTCATATTTTAACATAAGATGACATGCAAACTGCCCCTAAGTCACCATCACAAACTTCCTATAAAGAATTCTTGTCAAGATTTCCATTTTCTCAGCCACCAATGTTTAAAACCCATCCAGCTCAGACCAGAAGTCCTGTCACTTTGAAGGTTCAGACACCAAGACTGACAACTGAGGATTGTGTTAAGAGTTTAATGGCACCAATATTTCATCTTGTTATTTTCAAGGGAGATAGATGCCAGAATCATGTCAAATATCCCAAACCTGCACATCTATTATTTTGAGCTTTTTCTCTGTTTTCTATTAAAGGTACATCAAAATGTCTCAATGTCTCTCTGCTTTTATAGCCCCCATTTTCAATGATCTGAAAGAAAAATGCTTTTAGCATCAAAAGGATCATCCCCATGGGGCATCTGACTCTGAAATTAAAATGAGGCAAAAGAAACAGCATTCACGTGCTTTAGAACTGTAGTATCCACACTGCTATTAAATTATACTTTTTTAAAGGACTTGGATCCCAACTATAACAGATACACTTGGAGACCTAGAGAATCTCCTTACCAGAATCTTTCACTAGAATTATTGTTTTGCAAATAAAATGAAGGACTTCATTAGCCAAGATTTTCAGATTCATCTCCAAATTCACTGGAAGCAATTAAATCCTTCTTAGTGCATTGCTGACAGACACACTAATAAGGGATATGCATACATAATATAAAGGGAGGTCAAACTATATGAGTTTTCCCAAAAAATCTATAGTACTTCTGTAGCAGACCCTACATGGTAATTGTGTCTGTTAACAAATGAGGATCTGCAATGTTCAAATTTCTGCAATGTTTCAGTAACTACTTCTTTTATAGGAGGTTCTGTGGGGACCTTGTCCATCTATGAGGATTTTTTTTCCTTCAAAAAAAACATGCTGAGCTACATATATTATTTTGCAAGCTGTTCTTCAGTGTTTGGAGAATCCAAAAGTATTCTTTGCTAATAAAGGCAAGGTATAATTCCTCTCACCACTTGGTGCTTCCAGAGTTAAAGAATGAAGGAGACAAATTCTGCCCACATTTTCATCATTACTTGATAGTAATGGTAATATTTTAATATCTATAAGCAAAAAATGGCACAAAAATAATAATGAATTAATAATAATAACAAGCAAAACATCTTCATCTTCCTACAATGCAATATATCTGATACAATGCATTGCAAAGGACAATGGCAAGTAATGGTACTAGGATCAATCATTATTAGTGATTATGCATATTATTGTTCTTTTTCCTGATTATTTAAGAATATCTGTTTAGGTATGTTATCCACATTCACTCCCTCCAGAGGTAAAAGCCAAGTTTTGTTTATTTATTAAACAATAAAATGGGGGAGGGGCATCTCTCCTTCAAAAGCAGGAAGGAACTGGAGGTAAATTATATGTATCCTCCAGTTCCCTCCTGGGAAGTCAGTGCACTGCCAAGTGAAGCAGTTGGTTATATCTTGATGGATTGCCCCCTCCCACCTATGCCACATTAAGAAGGCCCCCAAAATAGAAAGGAACCAAAAGGCACTCCCTTACCCCCTGTGGAGACTAATGTATCCAAGGCCAGTCTTGCAAATTGGCAAGGTAAATGACCCCCAGTAGAAAATACTAACATGGTTGGTTTTTCCGCAGCATTATGGTTCATTTCTGTGGCTCTAAAAATATGTACCATATTCAAGAGATGGCTTTAAATATTAAATACCCCTGAAAATGATTATACCTAATACCTGAGTGGGTCGGATGTAATTATTGGTTCATACCTCAGCAAGAAATAGTTGATGGACAATTACGAGCAAAATGGGACACACCTGGATGGTAAGAACGCTTGCAAGAGTGCAGATGAACCACAAATAAGGAAAACAGAACAGATGGACTGGTGGAGAGTTGCCAAAATAAACTGCTTACTTTGGGTGTTTCCACTCAAAATTCTCTCTGGTGCCACCTCTTAGGGCACTGGCTGTTTATCTGTGTTAGTGGATAAAGAATCTGCAGAACCTTAAATACACACACACACACACACACACACACACACACACACACACACACTGAGGAATGGTTCTCAGGATGATATAATTTATTGCTGAAAAACAGATTGACTTTGTTTTGTTTATTCCATGTTGATTTAATGGAGGTTGCACCATTATCTTGATTATTCAACATTCACTAGACTCCCAAAATGTGCTAGACCCTATTCTGCATCAAGAAAGGAAGCAATATAATTCTTAATTTTATGGTGAATTGCCCTAATTTCTTCAATCGATAAATAGTGAGAGATTAGCAAAAAAAAATAGTAATAACAATAATATGAAAATAAAATGTATGATTTGCCAAACAATAGCCAAAATCCTAAACGAGCATTCAAAAGATGAAAGGTGGAAAGGATTCAAGGATTTTGAAATTCTTATTGAAAGAGTACTCTATGTAATGATGATGAAAAAAAATTCTAATGTTTGCTCATTGAACCCTAAAAACATATATCCTCTAGTCTAGATAACAAAATAGCACACATTTCAGTGTCTTTCAATAGCGCATACCTTTACACAATTGGTGGAAATAAGTGGTCTTACAGTGGTTTCATCAGTATTCCTTGAATATAAATGAAGTCAACAACATTATAGCAGTAATGTATATTAATACTTTTATTAGTTTTATTTGCATCTATGAATGTGTTAAATAGTAACATTTAGTTCAACATGTCAAGAGGTGGCTGACAATGAATGAACAAAAAGCATGTATTAAGCTCTTACTGTATACAAAGTACTATTCTAAACACTAGAGCTATAAATAGAAAAGCAGGACAGTCCCAGATTTCAAGAAGCTCATATTCTAATGGAAGAGACAACACATAGGAGGCTTTAGTCTGGTGAGTGCCTAATAATTAGACTCCAATTCATAGCATGAGGAAACGGCGACCTCTGTGAGGGACTCTAATAACAATAATAGGTAGCATTCATTTAGCAGTTTGGGGTTTACAAAGGAATCTAGAATGATTCCATTTGATCCTTACAACAACTCTGGGAGGTAGGCACTATTATGGTCCTCATTCTATACATGAAGAAATCAAGACAGAAAAAAGTTAAGTGACTTGCAGAACTAGTATCTGTAGCAGGATTTGAACTCAGGTTCCAAATCTAAATCTAGTACTCTTTCCACAGCATCATCAAGCTGTCGAGGAAAAAGGGGTGTTCTGTAACTCTCACCTTCAAGATGTGTCTGCTTATGAGATGCTATGCTCCCTTGAACATAGAAACAGAAATAACACAATGCGCACTTTGATGTATCATCAGGCATATATGTTCCACAGTTGGTTACAGAGAGATGAAACATTGCTTCAACATGATGCAAAGGATAGAACACTGGGCTTGGGGACAGGAAGAACTGATTTCAAATCTGACCTTGGATACTGAGTCTTGAAGGAAATCACTTAACCTCTGCCTGCCTCAGTTTTCTCAACTCTAAAATGGGATTATGGCACCTCCTTCCCAGGGCTGTCACAAAGAACAAATGAGAAAATAACTGTGATTGTTTGGTACAATGTGTGGCCCATAGTAGAGGCTTAATAAATGCTTGTTTCTTCCCTTCTTTCTAATCTCCTTATACTTTGTTGATGTTCTCTAGGAGACATTGCCCAGACCTGTTTAACCCTAGTTAACATTGTTACTTTTACAAACACACACACACACACACACACACACACACACACATACACACACACACACACACCACACCACACCACACCACACCACACCACATCCATGGAAAGAGATATGGAAGTAATTGTTCTCTTTCACTTTTTTCCTAAAGTGGGATTTCTGTTTTTTTTCTATTTTGATATATGCTGTAAATCCTTGTGTCAAATGGTTTGGATGGGGTCGATATTCTCATGTTATTTCTTTGGAGTTCTATGATATTTCTATAAGGGGACTGAGCTAAACCTGCAGCTTCACTGATAAAGGGAACTCCTTCTGCCAGTGTAGGTTAGCATCTTCTCTGCCATTTCAGGTTTGAAAGATGAGGTACCTTAAGTTCTGAAGGTCGGAATGTGCCTAGGGTCTGTATGCGTCAGAAGTAACACTTGGATCAAGATATTCCTGGCTCCAAGTGTAGCTTTCTATCCACTATTACATACCGCCTCTCTAGTCATATAAAATACTTATATCCTGTATCCTTCTTGGGTTTTATAGATGGATGGTCCCTTGTTTCATATATCATAACTCCAAGAATATGACAAACTAAAGTTTTATGGTGTTGTTCACTTCCTAGAGAACACACATTTCTTTTAGTTGGAGTGTCATAAATGATTTGTATGTGCAGTTACATATAAGGGTCCTCTAGTGATTTCAGTGTGCCCATTTAGGCCTGTAACTGGGCTTCAATTTGACCAATCCAATGCATTAGTGAAATTTCATTAGGTGGTACCATAAAGATTAGTCAATTTACTAACTTGCAACCCTGGAGAATCTTCAAAGATTTTCTATTTGGTTTAATTTCTGACTTGATTTTTTTATTTCTGACCTTTCAAAACTGATACAGAAAAGAAATGAGATCTATTTGTCCTTGGTTTGTACTTACTTATAAGATCTTAGCCAAGCTGATTAATTTGGATTGTTTTTCAAGAAACCAACAAACAAATCATTCTTAAATAATCAAGAAGGAATATGAATAAGAGTACCATTAGTATTAATTTTTGTTGTACATTTTCCTTAAATATCCCAAAGAACCCTTCATTATTATCCCATTTGTCCTTCAGACTTTTTTTGTAAAATAGGTACTTATAATCAGTATCTTTTTCTAGAATAGAATAAAACCCAAAATGGTTATTACCTAATCAAGTTTTTTTAATGACTTAAGTATGTCCAAATAAGTGCAAGAGAATGAGGAATAATGAAAAAGATCAATAGATCATCTTTAAGGTGGCCTTATACTAGACTGCTTCTTCCAGCTCTCATCTGAGTTAACCACACACATAGAGAACCAGCCTAAAAAGAGCTTGTGTTCTCCAGGAGACAATCAGCTCTCTTGATTCAACTTATAAAATATTTCATTCCCCCTCTTCAATTCTTTGATTTAGACAAGATTTTATATGATATGGCTCCCATACAACCAGTGCTGAATTCCATTTTCTAAAGGCTAGAAGGGAGCTTAGAGGCCATCATTTATAATTCCCTCATTTTACAGATGAGAGAACTGAGACACAGAGAGTTTAAGTGACTTAGAGTCAACCAGTTCCAAGGAAGCTGTGCTGTCCAAAGAAGGGTTTCATTTCAGACTTCTATGATTCCACTCCCAGTGCTCTATCCTTGCCACAACCCAACTGCCTATGTGATAGGGTGATCCATCTTTCACTTTAGTCAAGGCTTTAGACTGAAAACAGAATGAGTCAATGGAGCCATTTTAAAGTGCCACAGAAAAGGTGACTTCAGAATTCCATCCATAAAAGGTGATTAAGTCTAAGCAAAAGGCAGTTTTTGGAAAGGGGCTGAAATAGCAAGCCTTCAACTACATCTCTTAGGCAGCCTGGCAGTCAATAATCACTTATTTTAAATGCTTGCTATGTTCCGGGCATTGTGCTAAGCACAGAGGATACAAAGAGAGGTAAAAATGGTCCCTACCTCCAAGGAGCTCACATGCTAATGAGGATGAGAACATGCAAACAAGCTATATACAGGAGAAATTGGAAATAATCAACAGAAGGAAGACACTAGCATTAAGAAGGATTGGGGAAAGCTTCTTGTAGAAGTCAGGTTTTAGCTGAGACTTGAAGAAAGCCAGAGAAGTCAGGAGGCAGAGATGAGGAAGGAGAGCATACTAGACATGGGGAGCAGACAATGAGCCAAGAGATTGACTATCTTGTTCCAGCAAGGAAGCCGGTGTCACTGGATAAAAGGGGGTAGAAGTAGAGAGGGTAGAGGTGCCATCTGTTTGACCTAATGAATGCTGAATTTGAAATTTAGTTTCTCCAACTGTCTTATCAAGACACTTTCTTTAACCCAATGGAGACAAGATTTCATAAAACTTCGGATAAAAAAAATTCAGCCTAAGTTTCCAGCAAAATAATATTGAATGTAAGTAAATAATTAAGTATATAATTGTCTCTAAAAGAGGCACAGTAAGCAAGCATTAATCAAGCACTGTTTACATGCCAGGCACTGTGCTAAGTGGTGTGGATATTGAAAAAAGCAAAAACATACTCTCTGCTCCCAAGATGCCCACATCCTAATGGGTAAGATAACTACGTACATGCCAGATATATACAATATAAATGGGGTCGATCTCAGAGAAAAGTCAGTAACAATAGTGTGGGAGGGACCAAGAATGATCTTTTATAGGAAGTGGATCTTGAAGCAAGCCAGGAGAGGCAGGAGGTAGAGATGAAGTTGGAGAGCATGTCAGACATGGATGCCAGCCAATGAAAACCCAGTCAGGGGATGAGATGTATTGAGCAAGAAGAAAAACACAGGCCTGGGTTACTGGATTGTACATAGGGGGGAGAAAATTGTAAGAAGACTAGAAAAGTAAGAAGAGCTTTAAGAACTAAACACAAGAAATAATGCCACTGAAGGAATAATATCTTATTTTAGAAGGATGAAATTAGACTGGTCCTTTCAGAGGATCTAAATGCAGTTACTTTAAGCCCTTCTAGCATCAAAGACCCTAGAAAAAAACTTACTAATCCCCATGGAAATAATAATAACAACTAGTAATTGTATGGTACTTAGTATGTGACAGGCTACAATGATCTCATTTAATCCTTGCAACAATCTTGGGAGGTGCAAGTATTATTACCAATTTACAGATGAAGAAAGTGAGGCAAATAGAGGTTAAGTGACCCACACAGGATCACACAGGATCACGTATAAGGAAGTTATACTAAAGAAAGTCTGTGTAGGAGATAAATAAACCAATCAAAGCAGAGTGTGGTACATTAAAGTATGAGGTTTTTCCCAGAGTCGGGGATGTCTGCTTTGGTGTGGTTAGGTTTGCTTTAAAATGTCACTGAGTTAAAGAGTGTCTTTCACTTATGAATTCCAACTAATTTTGGGAAACTTTCAGGTTCTGGCAACCCTGTTGCTATAGCAATGCAATCTGATCAGATATTTTTAGCAACCAGCCACAACTCCTTACACCCACAGAATTCCTTCATTTATTTCAAGTAGAATAAGCTTGATATTCAAATTTTCAAAATGTAGAGAAACCAAAAAGTCATCATTCTGAGAGATGTCCACAAACTGAAGTGGAATGTCTACTTGGTAAACAATGCAGACACCCAAAATATGCATAGATTTTTTAAAAAGGTATAGTATATTCTATAGTGGAAACATGAGAGATTTCATCTGATCTTCCTAAAGTGCAGATCTTGTCATATCATACCCCTATTCAACAAACTTCACTGGCTCCCTATTACCTCTAGGATCAAATATAAAATCTTGTTTGGTATTTAAAACCTTTCATAACCTGGGTTTCTCCTACTTTTTCCGTCTCATTAGACCACACTCTCTCCCCCTTCTCACTCTGGTCTCTAGAGACACTGGCCTCTACATTTCTAGCACAAGACATTTAGCCTTCTGCCTGGAATTCTCTCCCTTCTCAACTCCACTTTCTGGCTTCCTTCAAGTTCCACTTAAAACCCAGCCTTCTACAGGAAGCTTCACATGTGCCCTCATAATTCTAAGAAAATGGTGGATAAAATGTTAATAATGCAGATTAAATGTACTTCCCCCACCCCCACCCAGAAAGCCAGTTGTTAAACATATACCAGAAACCCCTGGTTATAAATCAGTATAAACAATTCAAACTCTTTGCTTCTGCACTTCCCTTTTCTTGTTTCTTACGCCTAAGCTTTGAAATGGTCTTCCTGGAAGACAAGTAAAGGTGGTCAGAGGTGGAAAAACAGACTAGAACAATGTGTATACTTTTATACTACCTTTCAGAGGTATGGAATTTGGACTAATATGGAAATATGCTTTGCATGACTTCATATATATAATGACTATTGTGTTTCTTGCCTTCTCAATGGGTGGCAGAGAGGCAGGAAGGAGGGAGAGAATTTGAGATTGAAAATAAAAATTTAAAAACAAAACAAAGCCATGGGATTTAGTCTCTGGATCAAGTACCATGAAAAATAATTTCTCCCAACACCCAGAGATGTTAGGAACTTAAGAGTCCCCTTTGAGAGATCTACAATTCCAATAGTAAATGCCAACCCCTGAATATTGAAGATGTATCCAGAGCATCAGGCAGACAGGACAAGTGATGAGGACAGCAAATCTCTCTGGGAAAATGATAACAGTCTACCCTACCACCTTGGGGCACAACAACCATTGACACTGCTTCCAATTGTAGCTATTCTGTCTTTTCAGTCTTGTCTGATTCTTTGTGACCCCATTTGAGGCTTGCTTGGCAAAGATACTGGGTGGTTTGCCATTTCCTTTACCAGCTCATTTTACATATGAGGAAATTGAGGCAAACAGGGTTAAGTGGCTTTCCCAGGGCCACACAGTTAGTAAGTGTCTGAGGTCAGATTTGAGCTCAGGAAGATGAATCTTACTGATTCCAAGCCCTGCACTTGATCCACTGCACCACCTAACTCCCTTGATGCTTCTAATTAATTCTGTGCTGAACCCCCTGATGACCACTGTGTCCATTGTTTCTTTGGCTTAAATCCTCAAACCACAATGCTATTGCTTTGTGTTACTGGCATAGATGTCAGTAGAAAGGAGGGAACTGTTTACAATAAATACAAACCAAATTTATTTCTAGTTTGCCAACATCGTAGTTAAACTGGAATTTTTGTTCAATTTCCTAGAATGAGAACAGGGTACACACACACCTGTGTGACATAAAAGTGATGCACTAAGAGAAAAAAATCAAGCTCTCCACAGTTAATCTGTCACAACCACCATACTGCAAGAAAATACTTAGGAAAAAAAGATGATGCTTCCTCTTCCCCTCTACCCATGCAGAGATCAGGAAAGTGCAAACACTTGCCAAAAATAGAGCCTCTTATCCCACCTGAAAGTGAATGTCTCTCCTCCTTTCTTCTCCAATAGGTTCAGCACCTAGTCTATGTTGGGATAAGGACCCCATCTGGATCTGTGATATATTGGTGTAGAGAACTCCCAGGTGAAGATACTCCCTTTGCCAATGCACATTCCCCCCCCCCCCCACCGGCAACTTAGAATCTCAAAGAGTTTCCTAGGGAAGTGGAAACAAACTCATATAGAAACAGGGAGCCCTAATCTGCACCTTAAAGTCTTTTCCAGTTTCGTGGAGCAGTGATGTCACTCTCAAATAAAAAATGGGGATCATTAAATTGTAGGTAAGGATCACACTAGTTGAATATTGATCTAATTTTTAATGTAATGTTATGTGTGTTCTATTTTATTTTTCTTTATTATAAAAAATATCTCCCAATTACATTTTAATCTGGTTTGGGCTCATGCTGGAGTGTTATGGGTCAACTGCAAGTCAGTATTTGGCATCTTTGCCCAGAGCACTGAGAGGGGATCATCTGTCCAGTATCTACCAGAAATGGCACTTGAACTCACATCTAGAATACACTGGATCTTAATTTTACAATGCTGATCTTACTTGAAACCAGAAAGAAATAGCCATCTAGTGACTCTTCCTCTGGCAGTATGGAACTCTCCTTCCATGGTAAAAATAACTGACTTACATTAGCAGTCACAAGGACGTGGCTCCTCTCCATCACGATGCCTTTAATTAACAGATTTAGTAGAAGGGGATAAGAAGGGAGATGTTACCATGAGAATTCCACTTCCCCAGATCTGGGCAGGTGTGTTGTATTGACATGTAAAACATGTTGTTTAAAGCAAATGGAATTCTTTTCTCAGAGGCCTTTTAAGGGAAGCAGCTGAAAACCAGCAGCTGCCAGTATTCTGTTTAATTTCCCAGCAGTTGTTTGTTATCCCCTAGTCACTGATTCCTTCCTCCTAAATGAACATTCTGAATTTGCAGAGCAGCTGGACTGAATTATTCACAACCTATCCATGCAATATGGGGGTAGGGGCAAGGGGAGAGGGCCCCTTTGGCTAGTCAGTTGTGGCCAATAATTTCATTGCCTTCGATGGTAGATCGTTTGGGATATTTAAGGAATAAAGTTATACGGATGGTGAGATAAGATGGAAGACAATCGTTGAGTTGAGTGGCTTCTTACTTTACTTAGCCACAAAGTTAAGTTTGGATATGTTCAGGGATCACCCTTCTGTACTTGAAGCTTGAAACTGATTCCATTGAAACACCAATTCATTCAGGTTACATCAGATGGTGCATCTTTGTGCTCAATACTAACAGGCTTAATATTTTTATAGTATCAATTGAACTACTTAACCTGCATGAAGAAAATTCTAAAGTTTCTGTTTATAAGTCATTTATGGTTAAATAAGCCAAAATCTTCCTCTGCATTATGGAAAATACATTTCTTCTCTAAAATATTCAGTCTTAAACTAAAAATAAAACCAAATTCTGATTGGCAATTTAGAGCATAAATCTGTGGCTGCACTTGGGAAATTCAGTGTTTTTTTTTTCTAATTAGAAGTATAATGTGTATGAAACCCACCAAACCTATTTTAGAAAGCAGTGAAATATACCATACGCAACCTTATGCAGTAATTGCAGTCATAGACAATTAAGAAATGCTGGGTTTGAAAACTGAACCTATTTTCATTGGAAATAGAATTAAACATCTGATCAGAACATAGATTGATAACTTTTCAGTTATAAATTTTGCTTTAGTCCACAGATTCTTCATTTTTTGTGTCACTGATCCCTTTAGAAATCTGATAAAAATCTATGACCGCCTTCTCAAAATAATGTTTTGGAATGCCCATGTAATATTCCCACAGTACATTGTGCTCAGTATTTGAATGATGTAGTTTGGAAGTAGCTGAACTAAACTTCACCAGGAGTCAGGAAGACATGTTCTTAAATCTGGTCTTATTTGCCAGATTTTACTAGCAATGTGACCTTTGGCAAATTTCTCAACCACTGTTAGCCTCAGTTTCCTCAACTGGAAAATGAGGATAATATATATATATATATATATATATATATATATAATAATAATAAAATGAAGTCACCTCCCAGGGTTGTCATGAGGACCAAATAACATATTTGTAAAGTGCTTAGCATATTAGCTGGAACATAGTATTATATAAAGGCTAGTTATTATTGATAGTTATAATAAAATATCTATTGTATATATCAATTATAATATTATTATTAATCTTTAAGTCAATAAACAAAAGTTGGCTGATAATTAGAACAGATATCACATTTTCTCACACCAAACACTCCATTTTTGCTAAGTGCAAAATTCCCTTTAATGTCTGGGAAAAGTGTATCCAATGCAACCAGAAGAATGGGTATCAAAGAAAATTTTCGCATTTGGTTATTTGATACCTAAGAAACACTCTAATTGAAATGTTTTTTATTTCTTCTGTGTCTGGAGAGCATAACCTAACAATGATGAGGGGGATGGGGGTGTTAAACTGCATTCTCTAGCTAATTCTCTCAACACCCTTTCTTCTAAGACCCTTTTGGGGGACTCAGCATTCAGGGTCCTGATCAGTCACTAGACTTACTTAAGACAACACAATGAAGGAAAAAGCTGGAGTTTGAGAAAGAGAAAGGTACAGAGACAAAGACTGAGAGGATTGTTTTAAGATAAAATAAGTGAAAAATAAAATTTTTATCATTTATAATACAAAAATAAAAAGACAATGTCCTTCTTGAGTACTACATACACATAATTGTCCTTTTAGCCTAAATGGTCAAGTAGGAAATGGAAAGAATACAATCATTTTTTCTTAAAGTTGATGAATTAACTGGTCTATTAATTATTATTGGGTAAAATAAGAATAAAACCCTTTTTCTGGGAAAAATTAGTTCCTATTGGATTACCAGAAGATGTCCAAACACAAAAAAACAGACACAGCACACATGGATTAGGAATGGGTGGTCCTGGGATATAATCTGAAGCTAAATTCAGGGAGAGACTGTAGGACGCCATATTACCCAGGAGGCACATCAAGCTAACCACGGGAAGAAATGGACAGTTACTCTACAGGGGATTGAATTACTGAAACTTCAATTCATTTTCATGGGTGGGGGGAGGGAAAGGAGGGAAGGGAGAGTTATAAAGTCAAGGGGGGAAATGCAGAATTCCATAGAAAGAATGCTGTAAAAGGAAAAAACAATGACCTCAGAATAATCAAAGGCAAATGGTACAAAATGTAAAAGAAAAACATGGACCTAAAAATCCCCTCCCCCTTCCTTTGCAGAGTATGCAAAGTCATGATGGGGGGGGGGGTGCTCCCTACACATATGGAATGTTGCATATAGCATCAGATTTTTTCAGTGAATTGATTCATTTTGCTGATTGTTTTCCTCTTTGTTTTATATACACACAAATAACATCCTAATAAGGGATTGTCAACCAATGGGGTTCTGTAGACTGTCCTAGAGGGTCAACATCAAGGTCTACCAACCAAAGAGACTCTCCATTTTACTTTGCCTTTCTGTAACATCAGGATATCAAACACTATAAAACTAAGCCCCTAGCCTAGGGCTTAATACCCAGATGACACCCTCTTAGAGGAAGGGGGCATCTCAGATCATGAGGAAGATCTGATGTCCTCTGTGAAAGACGAGAGAGGAGGAAGGATATGGGGAGAAACTTGGGCCATTACATTAAAAAAGATTTCAATAAAATCTATTTTAAAAAGAAATGACTGTCCCAAGAGTTTACAAATCATTAGTTATTTTAATTCAGTTTAACTCCACCAACATTTATTCTGTGTAAAGTATTGTGTGAGAGGCCTCAGATTCAGTTAAATTTGTTATAAGTCCTATTCTTAAGTCTTTTACAAAGCAGTGGAGTATGGAATAGGACAAGCATGTAACTAGCTATCACTCAAATACATTTAGCCCCAAAACTCACACTGATCTTTTTGCATTTCTGAATGGCAATGGTACACATAGGAAATTATCCATTTCTAGGTTTTGGTCAAAGGAGACAACCTGGCTAATTTATTCCCTATTACCTGATGTAGCCAATCTGTAGCCTGAGTCTCAAAATGTCCTTGTCTCCATGACCACTTTCCACTGGTCATCTCTTGACTTAGTTCTCTGATATTTGAATAACATTTTAATCGCAGATGTAAGAAAATTTCTTAGTTCCAAACTTTAGAAATACTGTGGACATCATGTGTTCCTTCATTGACTTCAGTTGAACTTCAAAAGGCCTTAGGCAGATATGTACTTTCCTGTGACTCTGAGAAGACTGAAATCATTCAATTCATTCTGCTCCTCCCATTACCCCATTACCCTCCTCTGTCCACCCTCCTGCTTCAGAGTAGTTTTTAGTTCATAATTCAAACTTTATCATTGTTGTTGTTGTTTGTTAATTAATATTTTTGTGAGAGAAGCAGTATGGTAAAGGGAATAGAGAGTTGCTCTCTGAGCCAGGAAGACCTGAGTTCAAGTCCTGATTTTGACATACTGTCTGGGCTGGGTCCAAAATTGTCCAATCTACAATAAAAGAAGATAAGGCAGAGCTCCAAGTCAATAGCACTTTATTAAAGCATACAAGGCCCGCTCTGATGAAGTGGACCTCAGATCTTCCTCTTGATCTCAAATGCCCCCTTCCTTCAGGGCCTTATTTTTATACTGCTTGATACTCAGACAGTATAAAAGAGGCAAAGTAAAATACAGTCTCATTGGTTTATAGACCTTGACCTTGACTCTCCAGGAGTGTCTATATAAAATACGGAATCCCATTGGTTGACAAACCTATATCTTGCATTTATAGGAGGTCCTCCTGAGCTGATGAGCAAACCTACATTGGACATGCAAACATATCAAAACACCTACGTGGGCCCATGGACCTTTGGATAGGTCACAGGTCAGCAAACAGGTTAACTTGTTGGCCAAGTAACTCATTGCCATCTCCCCATGTTGGACAATAGAGAGATGACAAGGGATAAAGGGGCAACAAAAAGTAGCTAGGGGATTTTCTATATCATTGGCCACGCTGAGCTTGGTCACCATAACAGGGGACAAACAAGAGTGGAGGTCTTCTAGTTAGCTTCCTATGATTAAGCAAGCAAATACACTTATGATCTGGTAGTTTAAAGTTTGGAGCCTATTATAAGAAAGACTAGACTGACTAAATGTATTTCGGTAGGCAAGTATAATTGCTACCCCCATGAAATCACACTAAACTGACTAATGTCATTGGAATAAAATAGGGGTCGAAGACATCATTCCTTTTGCTCCTAAATCATTCCTCTCAGAATATGTCTTTTAATTTCTCAATGTCCCATAAAACTAGGGCTGTAAGATGCAGAGAAGGGGCCAGCTTACTTTGCTTGGAGTTTCTCATTGTGAATTCACTACACTGAAAAAATGACAGGTCCTCATCCTATCTATCCCTTTCAATTTATAACCAACTGTTCAAGTATAATATATACTACCTTAAAGAAGAGATAATAATAATTAATAATAATATTTATATAGCACTTTAAGTTTGTAAAGCTTTTCACAAATATTTCATTTTACCCTCACAAAAACCATGGAAGGCAGGTACCATTATCCCCATTTTACAGATAAAGAAACTGAGGCATAGTTTGAGTTGTACAAGGTCACACAGTAAATGTCTGAGGAAGGATTTGAACTCAGCTCTTCCTGACTCCAGGTCCAACACTCTAACCACTGTAGCACAAGAAAGCACCATGGGAAAGAAATAAATTCCCAACAGCTTTTTTGATATTTTCTCCTTTGCAGGGTGAAAATAAGGGAGACAGGCTAGTTTACAAGCTTCATAGCAATAATTATAACTTTTTTCTCAAACATTGTGGGAAAAAATTACAGACAATAATTGGGATGTTCCCCTTATAATAACTGATGTGAACAATAAATATATACTTTCTGAGTTAAATATTCTTCCAAATAGTAGTGCCATTCTTATAGATTCATAAAGTCATAAAATCTTAGAATATCAAAATATCTTAGAAATAGATATCAAAATATCATGGATCTCAACTCTCCTACCTTACAAATGCAGAAACCTAGGCCATAGAGTCTATGACATGCATGACTAAGTTCATGTAGTTAGTTACATAGATGAAGACTAAAATATTGCTCCATATAAATAGGATGAGAGGTTTTGGCTAGCTTTTTTCACTGGTGAGGATCATCTTACAGTCCTCCATGAGATAGCTGGTTTAGGCCAATACCTGAAAGTGCTACCATGAGACATAACAAAACTAACTACCCAAAATCTGAAGACTGAAACCATAAATTTGATCTCATTAGCATCAGGTTCCTATCATAATTAAGGGCAGAAAACATGTACCAGTTTTGCCCATAAATCCTTGCTGATGCTTCCTTTTTCATTGTGTAACATCATCCTTACTTCCTGTCCACCCTACTGACTCCTTTTCCCAAGACTCACTTCCATCATTTGTTTTCTCATTGTACTTGACCGAGGAGCCTGTAGCTAGTTTGCCAGATGTATAGTTTTCTCTGTGACAAGCACTGGAGAGCACCAAAGCTGGAGTAAATGTAGGATTAGATGCAAAATAACAGCACCTAACTCTAGTTCCAGTTCTGTAACTCATCTGCTTAGCAATTTCAGTAAAAAAGCTAATCAAAAACTCTTGTCCTATTTATACAGGGCAATATTTTGGTCTTTGTGTAGCTAGCTATGTGAACTTGAGCATGTACTTCCCAGTCTTTTTGGCCTCGGTTGCCTCATTTGTGAAATAAGAGGGTTGGGCTACCTAATCCCTATGATATGAGCAAAAATCTTTCTTGCTATTTTCCACTTCTCCCTGGAGAACATTCCCATACTTTTGTGTCATATCTACATTACAAATTAGATTATAACCCTGTTGGGGCAGAACCGCATGTTTTGTACACTCAGTATATTGTGACTACCCTCAATAAATATTCATTCATACAATATTACATTAAGTTTATAATATATTTTAAAAGAATAGCAAGTTGTACCTAATAGATTTGCAGTTTCAGGTGCAACCATCTTTTTGTTACGTTATGTTATGGAAATGCTTTTTTATTCTATAAATTAAAAATAAAATAAATTTTAGGGAAAGGGGATTCTTTCATGATATACACTGAGGCATATAACTTCTACTTTTTTGCTACCTCTCTGACTTTACTAATGGAAGTTAAAATATCACCCCTATATCTTGTTTCTCAAATAAATTTTGCTGTTCTATCATTTCAGTTGTGGTCAACTCTTTGTGACCCCATTTGGGGATTTTATTGGCAAAGATATTGGAATGGTTTGCCATTTCCTTCTCCAGTTCATTTTACAGGTGAGGAAACTGAGGAAAACAGGGTTAAGTGACTTCCCCAGAGCGACACAGCTAAGTAAATATTTGAGGCCAGATTTGAACTCAGGAAGATGAGTCTTGCTGATTCCAAGACCAGTTCTCTCTCCACTGTGACACCTAGCTGTCCCCTCAAATAAACAGCATTCAAACTGGTCTACCTTATAAAATGTCAGGAAGAATCAAGTTAAGACTACATCTAAGGGGCTAAATCTCTTCATGACTACATGGAAAGTTTTGTTTTAAATGGTGAGCAACTTGAAAAGTCAAGTCAGTTTACCTTGAAATATAAAACTATATATTTTGAACAGATCCAACCACTCTTGAAAGCAGTTTGGAACTATGCAGAAAGGGCTATAAAACTGTGCATGCCCTTTGACCCAGCAATACCACTCGTTGGTCTGTACCCAAAGGGATCATGAAAATATGAAAAGGACCTACACGTACAAAAATATGTATAGCAGCTCTTTTTGTGGTGGCCAAGAATTGGAAATTGAGGAGATGCCCATTGGTAGAGGAATGGCTGAACAAGTTATGGTATATGAACGTAATGGAATACTATTGTTCCATAAGAAATGATGAGCAGGTAAACTTCAGAAAAACCTGGAAAGACTTACATGAACTGATGCTGAGTGAAGTGAGCAGAACCAGAAGAACATTTTACAAAGTAACAGCAATACTGTGTGATAACTAAATTTGATAGACTTATCTCTGTTTAGCAATGCAAGGATCTAAGACAACTCCAAATGACTCATGATGGAAAATGTTATCTACAACCAGAAAAAGAACTATGGAAACCAAATGCAGATCCAAGCATACTATTCTCTCTTTCTCTCTCTCTCTCTCTCTCTCTCTCTCTCTCTCTCTCTCTCTCTCTCTCTCTCTCTCTCTCTCTCTCTCTCTCTCCCTCTTTCTCTCTCTCTTTCTCTCTCTCTTTCTTTCTCTCTCCCTCCCTCCCTCTCTCCCTTTCTCTCTCTCTCTCTCATATCTCTCTGTCTTTGTCTTTCTCATGGTTTCTCCCATTGGTTATAATTCTTCACAACATGACTAATGTGAAATTATGTTTAATATGAATACATATGTAGAGGTTGTATTAGATTGCATGCTGTCTTGGGGTGGGGGGAGGAGGGATGAGAATAAAATTTGGAATTCAAAATCTTATGTAATTGAATAGTGAAAACTAAAAATAAATATATAAATAAATTTTAAAAGGGGAAAAAAGGAATATAAACTACATTAAGTAAAGAAGTTTAAAGCATAATGATACTGAAAAGATATAACAAGTAGCCTTGGAAACTTTAAAGGTGAAGAGTCACCTAAATAGAAATTTCTTCCATGGTAATGTTGCTTATTTTGTTACATTAATTTAGTAGCTAAATGTCCAGGTTTGGGGGTGGGGGGGCTGCAAATTACAGAACGAATTCAGGTGCTAAAGCCTATGAATACCATTATTTTAATGTTTCCTTTCTCCTTCAATGGCTATCTTTGTTGATGACTTCCTTACATAAGCATCTTTAAATATCCAAAATTAGAAATAATGCAATTTCAGAGATCAGCAGCAAAAGGAATAATGGTGAAGAGATATATGATCTTGGATGTAGTAGACCAGACTTTCAGGGGCCCCTGGCCCCATTAAGGAAATGCTCCCTCTTCTATAAGGTCATTAGGCAGATATGCAGGAAGAGTATAATTTTTTTTTCTTTTTTTTTCTTTTATTTTTTTAGTTTTATTAATCCCGAATGACAAATTTTCCCTTTTGAGTTAAAAATTTTCTCCCCTTTTTGTCCCTACCCCCCAGCCCAGAACATTGATC
>CM053601.1:40318363-40334650 GCA_028646575.1 Pseudocheirus occidentalis | reverse complement strand
CCTAAGCCAAATTCAATGAGAGTTAATGAAAGTAAAGTTGTAACCGTTATCCCTTGCCTCTTTTTTATGGGATGATTAACCCCATTTTGTCTCTCCCTGTCTCCTCTCATTCAAGTCCTCTCCCTCTTCAAAATTTCACCTTTTGAAGTATCATCTCGGGAAGAGTATAATCTTGTAGGGTGGATGCTTTCATTGGTTCTATGAATATCTAAAGGAAGTACAGGGTAGTTAATTTACAAGTCTTATTTTTGACTCCCAGTTTGCTTGTGCTTCCAGACAAGGTCCTAAGAGGAAGTCTTTATGCATAATTAGCTTTGGGCAGGGGTAGGAAGTGGTCCTTTCCTAAGGAGGGTCTTTGTATTCTGGTTACTTCAGAATTTCTGCTATAGGAAATATAAGCCCAATGATTTTCTTGTATCCTTGGATCTGTATGAAATGGTTCTGTAATAAACAGACTATCAAATAAATCCCCATCTCTCTCTCTCTTTTATTCAGCTGGTAGCTAGGCCATACAACTGTGCTGGACACAGCATTTGGACATCTCATGGAATCATAAAATCTTAGGCAGAGCCTGAGGGGTCCTGGAGTGGTCATCTAGTGCAGCCAAAGTTGAATTCCATACAAAAATCCACTTCTCAACATCAATAGATGGTCATCTATATTATACTTAGTATAAGTCCAGTGACAATGAGCTCATTACTTTGACCCAGAAAGACATTTCACTATTGAATGCTTCTATTATGAAAAAGAGGGTTTTTTGTTCAAATAATAACATTAAATATGCTTCCCAACAATGTCAACTTACTGTTCCCAGTTCTTTTCTCAGGAGCCACAGAGAAAAAAACTTAATCCCTCTTCCATCTGACAGTTCACTTAATTTCTAAAGACAGTCACTGCTATCTCCCTCAAGTCTTCCCTTTCCAGGAAAAAGATTCCCAATTCCCAAATCAGTTCCTCAAGTGATATGGTTTCTAGAAACCTCACAACCCTGGACATCCCCATTGGACCCATTCTAATTTTACAACGTCCATACATCCATAAAATGAGGTACTCAAAGGTATGAATACAATATTATAAATGTGGTCTGCATATAGTGGTCTTCTTATTCATCTGAATGCTGTCCCTCAAAATAAGAAGGGAATACTTCATGTATGCAAAGGGATTTATAAACTTTTAAGGGTTATACTATTATTTCATCATTATTATAATGATATGACCATAAAATAGCATCAATTAAGTGGCACACTAGATAGAGCTCTGGCCCTTGAGTCAGGAAGACCTGAGTTCAAACACAATCTCAGACACTTACTGGCTGTGTGACCCTAGGTAAGTCTGCCTCAGTTTCCTCAATTGTAAGATGGGGATAATAATAGTACCCACTACCCAGTGTTGTATTGAAGATACAATGAGATTTGTAAAGAGCTTTGTACATTGTCACAGGTTGTTGCTGTTCAATCATTTCAGTCAGGATTCTTCTTGACCCCACTTGGGGTTTTCTTGGCAGATATACTGGAGTGGTTTACCATTTCCTTCTTCAGCTCATTTTGCAAATGAGGAAACTGAGGCAAATAAGGTTAAGTGACTTGCCTAGGGTCACAGAGTTAATAAGTATCTGAAGCCAGATTCGAACTCAGGATGATCCACTGTGCCAAAATAAATGCATGTTTCTTTCCTTCCTTGTGATGTTTAGTAAAGATCATAAGTCAGTTAGATGGCCCAGTGGATAGAGCACTTGGTCTACACAACAAGGAAATTAACAGATTCATGCAAATCCAGCATTTGAGGATTTTTGCTGAGATTCACCTAGTTCTTTTACTATTGCTATTTATTCTTTTGGTTTGTCCTGTTTTGATTTGCAATTCATGTTCCACAGAAATCTTGGGGACAAAAGTATAATAGAGTCCATGGTCCCTAAGCTTTTCCATAATAATCTGGTGATTCTGAAAGCTTGCCTTTCATCTAAAGGTCTGTCAAAGAGTCAGGAAAACCCAAGTTCAAATCCACATGCAAATTCACAGAGAAAGGACAGGGACGATTGAGACTGACGTCTAGTTTGTCTAGAAAAGCAAGTATATAAAAGAAACTATTCTGAAATTAACTTCAGTGTTTCCCTATTGCCTCCAGGATCAAATACAAAACCTTTTGTTAGGTATTAAAAATCCTTCAAAACCTAGCCCCTCCAACCTAAACCTCATCAATCTAATGCCACCTCCTTGGCATTCCCATGAAAATGACAATGACACTCCATCTCCTGGGTTCAGACATTTCCCTTACTTTCCACCCAGACCTGAAGTGTTCTCCCTACTGGAACAAATCACTGCCTATTACCTCCCCTTGTTTCCTTTAAGTCTCAACTAAAATTGAATCTTCTACAAGAGGCTTTTTGCAATCCCTCTTTAAAGTGCTAGAGAAAACTAAAATTAAAAATTAAATTTTTTTAAATAAAGTGCTAGAAAGTGCCTTCCTTCTCTTATTAATTCCTATTTACCCTGTACATAGCTGTTTGCTTGTTGCCTTCCCCATAAGCTCCTTTAGGGAAGGAATTTTTTTTTTACCTCTTTTAAAAAAATTTTTTTTTTTACTTCCCTAGCACTTGTACAATGTGTGGCACATTGTTGTTGTTCATTCATTTCAGCCATGTCCAATTCTTCCTGATCCCATTTGGGGTTTTCTTAGCACGGATACTGGAATGGTTTGTCATTTCCTTCATTTAACAGATGAGGAAACTGAGGGAAACAGGGTTAAGTGACTTGCCCTGGGCCACACAGCTAGCAAGTGTCTGAGGCCAGATTTGAATTTAGGAAAAGGAATCTTCCTGACTCCAGGATGGGTGCTTTATGCACTGTGCCACCTAGCTTCCAGCCTGTCACACATAGGCACAAAAAAAAATGTTTATTGACTAAAAGAAGCCTGGAAAGGCAGATAGGGCAGGAAGCGCAGCAGGGTAGGAAGTGAGTTAGATTCATAATCGGAGGACTTGGGTTCAAATCTGGGCTCTTCAATGTACTATCTGTATGAGCCTGGACAAGTCATTCAGTTTTCTGAGCCTTCCTTTCCTTATTTATCTAATAAGGGAGTTGGACAAGATGCTCTGTGAGAACCCTTCTAGCTAGGTCTGTGGTTCTATAATCTATACAGGTTTAATGCATCAACCTAATGATTCAATTTTTGTTATTGTTTTATTCCTGTCCAACTCTTCATGACCCCTTCAGGGTTTTCTTGGCAAAGATACTGGAATAGTTTGCCATTTCCTTTTCCAGTGCATTCTGCAAATGAGGAAACTGAGGCAAACAGGGTTAAGTGACTTGCACAGAGTCACACATTTAGTGTCTGAGGCCAGATTTTAACTCAACTGCTCTAATATTCAACTCGCTATTCAGTATTTAACAACCACTGCTTTAGGCATTGAGTCTGTTGATAAAGACAAGTTTTGGAGGATTTTCTTGGCAAAGATACTGGAGTGATTTGTCATTTCCTTCTCCAGCTCATTTTACAGATGAGAAAACTGAGGCAGACAGGGTTATGAGGGAAAACAGAATAAAATGAAATAGCCTCTGACCTCAAGGGGTTAGTCCTATTGGGGGAAATCCTACATACAAAAAGAAGTAAATACTATACAAAGTACATAGAAATATACACAAAGTTGTTCCAGACAAAGAAGTTGTGAAATATCTTATTAGGTAGATCATTTATCAAGCAGATTAGATGCTGAGTCTAAAGACAAAAAATAAACTTATCCCTGCCCTCAAGAAGTAAATTAAACTGTGGGGAGGGGGTATCCAACTCTTCATGACCCCATTTGGGGTTTTCTTGGCAAAGATACTGGAACAGTTTGTCATTTCCTTTTTCAGCTCATTTTACAGATGAGGAAACTGAAGCAAACAAGGTTAAGTGACTTGCCCAGAGTCACACAGTTAGTAAGTATCTGAGGATGGATTTGAACTCAGCTGCCCTAGTATTCAACTTAATATTCAGTTTTTAACAATCACTGCTTTAGGTATAGAGTCTGTTGGTCAGGAGAGGCAGGCAGAACAACACATTTGTCAATCAGTCATGTCTCAATCTTTGAATAAAGAGTTAACCTCTCTCCCAGAGGAATCTGACCCAACACAAGTGATTGGTCCTTTCATAGCCTGCAATTATTAGGGGTAAAGAGGGAACTGAGAATCTACATGATAGAGAATTACTTATTTTAATAAATGAAAGAGATAGTGCTTTAACAAACAAATGTCTAATTGAATTGGATATTCAGAAACAGATCTGTGGTCATTCCAAAATACTGTTCTATATAACAAGGTAATTAACAGATTCATGCAAATCTGGCATTTGAGGATTTTTGCTGAGATTTACCTAGTTCTTTTACTATTGCTATTTATTCTTTTGGTTTGTCCAGTTTTGATTTGCAATTCACGTTCCACGGAAATCTTGGGGACAAAAGTATAATAGAGTCCATGGTCCCTAAGCTTTTCCATAATAATTTGGTGATTCTGAAAGCTTGCCTTTCATCTAAAGGTCAACCACAATCAAGAAAAAGCATATCAGATACAGAGCACCTGGTGCCTATTGCTTAACTAGAATCCCCAGGAGAATATTTTTTTTCTTCATATTTGCTAATGTCTCCACCTCACACTCCACCAGGAAGTCCCTCTTGGTATATGCTCCATAATACCCTTACGTGCTTTGACTTGGCTTAGAGACAAAGAACCCTTCTGGTAAATGGTTACAAAGTGTTAGAGCTGCCAAATACCATCCATCATCAGAGGCACAGAACTACTGCTGAATTGTACCCTAAGGGCCCAGCTCTGGTGAGGGCAAGAGTGCCAACATGGTGACCTCTGCCTATTAACACTTGGCAAGACTGACAGATGTGCCTAAACATTGGCACTTATTAATAACTATCATTTAACGTTTATTAACTTCTCACAGTGTGCCTGGCATTGTGATGAACATAGGAAAAACCAAGGTCTAATTTGATTATGAGTGTTAGTTTCAATGAATGGGCTTTTTATAATTCCAGTAAATTCTCAGAGTAAAATTGGTGGAATGAAGGACATCCCCATTGGGGCCACAAGTTTAAGAAATGACCTTTTGTGTTGGGTGTTATTTCTCACATGCTTATGTAGTCATGGGTCATACTACAGGCAAGACAATCCCCAACACCCTTTTTTTTTTTCCGCAATCAAGCAATAGTGGCTAAAAGGTTTACAAGTTTACACACACTTAGCTGTGAGAAAAGGACAACCCAAGAGTGCCATTCTCAAAAAGGCAACCTGTTTTAGTGCATGTAAGAAACAGGAAGAAAAATCCAAATGAGATTTACATCAGAAGAGAACCCTCACTACTCATACTTCTTGTCACGGCATTACTAGGTTTTTCAAGATAAGATTGAGTTCACTCTGAAGAGCCTCAGAAAAAGGCAACTTAGCCTGGGGTCTATAAACTTTAGTGGTTGTTTTTTCCAAAAAGTATTTTGATGATTATATTTCAATATTATTGGTTTCCTTTGTAATGTATTTTTAAAAATATTTTCTGCATACATTTGAATGCATGTTTCCTAATGTAATATATTTCCTTTGCAACTTGTTTTATTTTATTCATTCAAAAACATTATTCTGGAAAGGGATTCATAGGCTTCCCCAGACTGCCAAAAGGGCCCAAGCTACCCACAAAACTGAATAAAATCCTTTGCATTAGAGATGTAATGGTAAGGGAATTTGAAGATCTTCCCTGCCCTTCAATGGGCCTCACTTGGAGCCCAACAAAAGAATCTTGCTTAGAGAAGGCTTGTTTTTCAGGAAGGCACACCTTTGGTTACTTTGGAATTAGGCAGTGGGTCATGAAGGCTGTGATGTCTTCTGGTCGTAGAGAAGGCTGCTATGTAGATATGCAATGATGAGACAGCTAGAAGCCCTTTCCATTGGTCTGCTGAATTGTTTTATTTGCTCTGTATTTTTTGTCTACTTGTATTTTCTGTTTGTATTTTCTGAAGTTCAGGGTGCTGACTTTTTCCCCTGAATTAAGGGAAAAATACATATGTTTGATTAAAATAAGATTATTAACTCCTTTTGAGTTGCTTTCCTTTAGAAAAGCAGATCAAAGAACCTGTGCTATCAGCCATCCTGAGTGTGCTAGGGTGCTTGCTGGTACAAGAGACTTAATGAATTTGGCTAGTTCATGTATTGCGCAAATATGTAGGGCAAAGTAGACTAGAAGTCAAAATTGGTACAGGATGCCAGACAAAGATATTATGAATGACTTCTGGCCAGAGATAGGACAAGTCATTTCTATGCCCTAAACAGAATGTAAAATTGTGTTGCCCACAACACTGTGTCCAGCAGAAACTCAAAGTGTTCTGGTTTGCAGGCTGACCAGAAAATCATGATGTTAAAGTCATGCCATGGAAAGCAATTTAAAATACCTGCATCTATAGGCACGTTCTTTATTGCACTGTCCTACATGTAGCAAGCATGCTAGTGTTAGACGGTACTATGGATAGACTGCACTATGACCCTGAGTAATCTTACTCTCTATGAACCTGTTTCCTCGGGTTGGGAAATGAGGACAGTAATAATATCTATCCCACAGGGCTGTTGTGAAGGACAAATGGGATGAAATACAGAAGGCACTTTGTAAACCTTAAAACATTAAATAAATACTACCTGTTATTACTATTATTACTATCAGCTCCTAGACAATTATGTTTTAATTATTATTATCATCATCATAAGTTTTCTTAGCATCCTGGGGCTACATCTTGGCAGTAATCTGGAAATCTCCATTTCATCAAAGCTGGACATAAGTGTGTGTGTGGGGGAGGACATGATAATCAGTGACAACTTGTCCTAACCAACAGACTCAATAGCTAAAGCAGTGGTTATCGAATACTGTATAGTAAGCTGAATGACAGGGACACTCATATGAAATCCAATCTCAGACCCTTAGTTAATACTTGGGTGACCCTGGGCAAGTCACTTAACCCTGTTTGCTTCAGTTTCCTCATATGCAAAATGAGCTGGAAAAGGAAATGGCAAATTACTTTAGTATCTGTACCAAGAAAATGCCAAATGTTGTTACAAGGAGTAGGACACAACTGGAACAACTTAACAACCAAAGCTGAATATTAAGCAGATGCATTAAATCTTGATCATTCTAGGAAATGCAGCATCCTTCCTCTCAAGACCACACCACTAACGTTTTGACGGACCATCTCTATCATTTGGGATTCCTGAAGGACTGTATCATAATTTTGATCATTTCCATTCAGTCTCTTTCACCTGTTTTAATTCATTGGGCCTATAACAACAAACCCTAATGCCAAATCAGGAGAAAATATTCCACTAGACCTCTCTGATGTGTTCATGAGGAAGGCTGGGGAAAAGAGGAAATAGTGTGTGCTTCTCATATGTCCTTCCTCCTACCTATACCAGGCTTCCCTAAATGAATCTGACACCCCCAGGTGCACATCTGAATAGTGGCCTGGTTTTCAGGAATGTGAAAAGCCAACGTGCCGTGACCTGTCACCTTCTTGTCCTTGCTCCCCACCAAAACCAAAAGCATAGTAGAGATATTCCACTAAATTCCTGCTAAGCCTTTTACTCATTCCTTGTTATTTCTGTGGCATGAAGGACTACAACAGAAGTCTGTGGGGTTTCTATTGAAACTGCTCATTTAACAACTGTAATGCCATGTTGTTTCTAACATCTAAAAATTCAAAGAATTATGTCATCTGAGTCCAATGGGAACATGCTGTACAAGACTGCTGAGTCTTTCAGATGCACCGTGACTTATTTTATCATTAAAACCAATTCAACTGCAACAAAGTTAAGAACTACTACAAATAAAAGGAAGTATGGGACACAAATATTTTGTCTAAGAAGCATTATTGAATCACAGTTTCAACCACGTGTTTTATCAAATGTTTTCCTACCGTCTTCATTTTCACCCCAGGCTCACTTTTCATTTTTTAAAAATGATTAATGTCTCTAATATGCTTCAAGGAAAGCAAAATAGAGGAAAAGTGGCTAGGTTCTAGAGGTGCCTGTATGGAGTGATCTGAGTGGTAGTATAAGGCTTTGGCTCCTCCAGAAGCTAGGATAGACACACTAATAACCTGCTGATGGAGCTGTCAATTGGTCCAATCATTATGGCTAGCAATGGATAATAGGATCATTGAGGGAGAACTAGGAGAGATCACAGAAGTCATCTAGTCCAACTCCATTGTTTTATACATGAGGAGATGGATGCCTAGGAAATAAAGTTATTCACCCAAGGTCATGCAGATAATTAGGCATCAAAAGCCCAATTTCAAACTAGGTCCTCTGACTCCAAAGTCAGTATTCTTTCCACCATCCCATAATGCCTCTCCTACTTAAGATAATAATAAACCATTATTGCATGGGAAGAAATTAAAGATAAAAGGAATTAAGAGGAAAAAAAGAGTTTTACCAACTGATGCAAAACAAAATAAGAAAATTTTAAAACAATATATGCAATAACAATTCAAATGTAGAGATTACAAGGAGGAGGAGGAGGAGGAGGAGGAGGAGGAGGAGAAAGAGAAGAAGGAGAAGAAGAAGAACAACAACAACAACAACTCTGATTTACTGAAAAATCAATGATGGCCTAGAGCAGTGGTTCTCAACCTTCCTAATGCCTTGACCCTTTAATACTCATATATGGGTGTGTCTGTATGTGGGCGGACCCAACTGGAGACAGATAGAGGAGTGGTGTCTCATTTCCTAAGACCATCAGAAATATGTTTTCTGATGGTCTTAGGTGACCCCTATGATCCCTGTGAAAGGGTCATGTGACCCCCAAAGGGGTCGTGACCCACAGGTTGAGAACCACTGGCCTAGATAGTGAAATCTACCTTTTTCTTCTTAATTGAGAGGTGGAGCACTACTAGACAAGACTGTTTTCTATATTATCCGATGAAATACCTCTATCAGTCGTTTTTGCTTAGCTGCTTCTCTTTGTTACAAGGGAAGGTTCAACATCAACAGGGCCTGGGAGGGTGTAGCACCATCTTTTTAGGGATTGTCTGTGTCATAAAAAACAAAAGACCCAAGCAAACCTTGGGAAAGTAGCAAGGGGCTCCTGAGCTAGCATTCTCAGTGTGTTTTGGGGTGCACAGTTTTGATAGCAGCTTGTAAGGAGAATGTAGAGGCATATTTTCAAAGCTATAGTCAGAATTTGGATTGATTAGAGTTAGACCATACCATCTCCTTAGCTCAGTAAAGGATTGCTTAGCTGTGTTGTAGACACTTATACATGAACAAATGAAGAGACTAGCATATTTCACAGAACCTGGGCATACCCAACCAACAATGACAGAACTCCAAAAAGGGATACAGTCTCATCACACTTCTAAAGATGCAGACCTCCCCTCTACCAATCTGAGTCATCTTGGCTCTCCAGAACAACATGAATTTTAAAACCACCAAGCCAGGGTCACCTGCATGCCTTGGTGAAGAATTAAAGCAGGTCTTTGTGAAAGAAAATTCTATCTACTTCATTGATAATAAGTTTCTATAAATAGGCACTTTCAATCACTTTTACCTAGCATGTTACCTTTGGTGATGTTTTCCTCTCTTCTATTATTAATTGAGCCTCCTGGGGAAACATGTTAGTTTTATTGTAGCTACTTTTACACATGACAAAGAATTTAACAACAACAGAAGTAAAACATTCGTTTATTTTTTTCCTCAAGGATGCCAAAATAATTATATTCTATTACCTAGAATTCTATCAAATGGCACTTCCATAAACCTAGGATAATAATTAGACCTGTGATTTTATCAGTATAGAAAGCTCCTGCATGAAGAAACTTCTATGCAAGTTTGCACCTTCTTTGCAACTAATAATGAAGTGTACATTGACAAGGGCAAGTCCAGGGCCACATAGCCAGTAACTCTAAAGTACGACTTGAACCCAGGTCTTTATGGATTTGAGACCATCTATCTGACCACCATACCATGCTTCCTCCACTTTCATACACCTAAATTAAAACAATCATTATCCATAGTGATATTGAGATTCAGCAAGTCTCTAAAGTGCCTTCTGAACTATCAAAGGAAGAAAGAGAAGCAAAGAAAAGGAAAATCCTTATATTCAAATTGAAGATCAAGCTAACTTCACCACAGGATCTCCCAACTTTTCCAGTGACATGTTACAGAGAGAAAACTAGCCAGCAAGTAGGAAAGAAAGCAACAGAAGGGATTAAAATTATTCTAATACATAGCAGTCTCCTCTTAGAAGCATATGGACTTCAGACCACCAAGAAATCTATATATCCCCAGTGATAAGAACAACACAACTGATTTCTAGTTGAATGTTGTTTAAGCAGCAAAGTTATGATGGACAATTAAATGAGAGACATCTATAAAGTGTAGCAGAGAAGAAAATATGTATTGTAGCAGATGTATTTTGTATATGTAACATAAAAATAAATCTTCCAGATTACCTAGGAGGCTTATGATACTAGGAAAAAGAAATCTATATTTGGAATCACTCATTGTTCTAAAATTCCACATCATTATTGGTTTTTTTTTCCATCAAAACAGACAATGAAAAAGACTGTCTAAGGAAAGCTAAAAATACCATTTAGACTTAATGAGTGAAATGAAACATGATTACTATTATTAAACAGTATTCTTCAGGTTGTCAAAATGTGGTATGGGTCTGATGCTTCAGTTGCCATGGTATATATTTTTAAGTTCCTTAAATAGAGCATGAAACATTTCTGCAATAAATGGCAAGAAAGAGAATAATAAATTCCGAAGCTCATATGCCCCAAACTGCTTTCCTGCTTCAGTTTTTTCCTGGAATTACCAGCAGGGGGAGGAGCAGTTCAGTGGAAAAGCTGAAAGCTATCTGCTTAACAACAGCAAATTTCTGTGAGTTTTGGAGGGAATGATACTATCTAGTTTGGGTAGATTATTTCTCAAATCCTACAGAATATTTCATGTAGAAGCTCATTTCTTATATAGAGACATACAATCAAACTACTATTAGTCTTCTGAAAAAGAAAATATTTTTCTCTAAGGGATAAAGATGCATCTTCTATACCAAACAACCCACTGTGCTTAAGACCCTCAAAGGTACCTTTTTGGTCATGCTACCCTTCCCACTGTTCCTTTACTATGGAAGAGACACTTAGCTTCTCCATCATTACAAAAAGGGTCATCCGTTTGTTTATTCTAAATGACCTATTCCTTCCTGAATAATATTAATAGGCAACATTAACATTGTGTTTTAAGGTTTGCAAAGCATTTCACAAATATTATCCTATTTGTCCTCACAACTCTCAGAGGTGTGATTACCTCACCTATCTATGATTGTCTCCATTTTATTATTTGTAGGTGCTGAGACAGAGTGAAGCTAAGTGGTGGGCCCAGAGTCATATAACTTATGTATCTGCAGCAGAATTTAAACTCAGATCTTCCTGTTTCCGTTGTGCCATCTAACTGCCTCTACTACCATGGAAGAAGTCCGTGCAAATGTATGAAAATCCTATTGTATTCTTCACTTTGTTTGCTGATGACATGGTTATAAAGGGTGAGGTTTTTAACTTTTGCGGTAAATTATTTCCAACAGCAGTCTTACTCTGTGTAGTGCTGGTGGAAATATGAGTTTCCAGAGTTGATTCAGGCCATATTCTTAATATTAATCATTAATTATTAATTCTAAAACACAACCATTCATTGAATTTTAAGCATTATTATTCTATAACATGCGATGTTATAGATCTTCAATGTGATAAGGATATAAACGTTATTCAAAACTGATGTCTAAAGAATAGTGTGATGGTGTATAATTTCACCTTATCAGTTAAAAATATCTGTTCCCAAACTCCATCATGTCTGATCTTTGGGCCTTTGCAGTAGTGTCATGTTAGTCACCCATAAACTGTATTTCTTTGTCACCTTCTAGGATCCCCTGTTTCTTTCAAGGTTCAGCTCAGGGGTCATCTTCTCTATGAAACCTTCTTCCTTTCCAGTTGTCTTGTATTTACTTTTCTGTGTGGTTGAGAGGATACATAAGGAAGTAGATAGAAAATTGCCCTCAAAGCTAAGCAACCTAGGTTCCAAATGTTGTCTCTGACAGTGACTGGGCAAGTCATTGAAACAACTTCTCAGTGCTCTACAGGACTAGTCTCTAAGACTATAAATTGCAAAGAAGATTACTGTCTACTTTTGTAGAGGGAGTTTCCCCACCCGGGAATCCCCTCCACTACAGAAATCACCATAACCCTGTCCCTACTTACCAAAGTTATCTTCTTCCCTCCTTTTCTTTTATTAATCACCCACCTACCAGTTTAAGGTGGTGACTGATTCTTTATTGCCATTCTTTCCCCAAAGTCTTGAACATAGACAGAGTTAAATAAGAGTTAATTGAATTGACTAGGTGACACTTCTCTGGAAGCCAACTAAGTGCTAGAGTACTAATGCAAAGGTGGAGTTTTTTCTAATCTGCATGAAATCATCCAATTATGGAAGCACTCATTAAAAACTAGTAGAATTCTGAGAATAAACCATGAATTAACTGGGAAATAAAGACAATTACTAGAGTGAAGGGAGTGGTTAATTTTTTTAAAGGAAGGGAATGATTTTTTTTAAATAATCACTATTAAGAACATAAATATATTAGTCCTTTTCGAATGTTTCAGTAGCAAACCACAAAAAGTGTGACAGTCAAAAATTAGTCACAATTCACAGCTAGAAATGGGGGGGGGGGTTCCTTAATCCTCACCTTATAGTCAGAAAATGAAGCTCATTTTTCAAATTTCTTTATACTTCCAAAATAATTCCAATTTTTACTCAGTAATCTCTAGTTTCTTAATTCAATTAAATTCAACTCTTATTGAGTACTTTACTAAATTCAAGCAACTGTGCTAGCTGCAAGAATGCAAAGACAAAAATGAAAGAATCCTGTAAACAAAGAGTATGCATTCTTCTGGGGAGAATGCTGTCCAAACACTTTCCAACATATTATTGGAGAGAGAGAAGGAAGAAAGTGTGTATTTTACTGTGTTCTTTTCCCACAATAGCCTTAAATTCTTTGCTACATTTAAAGTCTTTTTCCATTGTGTTTGATGATCATTTATTTTTAAAGGTTATGTCAAATACAAAGAAAGGGGTAATTGGATTGTCATCATTTTACCGAAAAAAGTTAGCCTGGGTTAATTTTTACCTTCCCTTACTCTACATTTACATGGCTCTATAAGCTCATAGGTATGAGTTTATATTGTTCTTCATTTGTTTCAGTCGTGTCCAACTCTTCATGGCCCCAAATGAGGTTTTGCACCATGTCTTTATGTACTATGATGTCACCCTAGTTGCATTGGCTTTCAAAATGAGTTGCTTGGCTATACCTTAAACCCCAATCACTCTGGCTATCACTAACTGGACAATAATAAGTCCCAGTACAAGCTTCTGTTGGTCATTTTTGGGTTCTGATGTCTCAGAGTGAGTGTAAATAACAGTTATTTCTATTCTGGTTAGAAAACCTGAGGGTCTTCTCCTCCCAAAATGAATTTTTTTGAATAGGTAAACAAGATTAGTTTTTACTTCATTTTTTACCCAACCTTAAATCACTGAATGGGTGTTTCCTCAGACAAACTAAGACTTGGGAAAGACCTTATCCCCTCCATTTAAAGAGCATACCCAAACTAGCCATCTTTTCATTTCTCACCCTTCTGCACTCCATAATGTTACCT
Organism: Pseudocheirus occidentalis; assembly: GCA_028646575.1. Lineage (NCBI taxonomy): Eukaryota > Metazoa > Chordata > Mammalia > Diprotodontia > Pseudocheiridae > Pseudocheirus > Pseudocheirus occidentalis. The sequence goes on along the minus strand of CM053601.1, from coordinate 40,320,933 downwards.
CGCCAAGTGCATTCACTTTTACCCCCAGTCCCTTTCAGCTTCCTTTTCTGTGTCTTTCCTATAAGAAGTATGCTCCATGCGGGCAGGAACTGTCTTTCTTTTTGCTCATACTTGTATTCCCAGCACTTCACATAGTACCTGGAATACAGTGAGTGTTCCATAAATGCATGTTGACTGATTGATTGTAGAATCCTTCTTTTGGTTCTTCTACTGTATCTGAGATGCCAGTTGAGAATGGGGGCTATCGATAGACCTCTATGGTTCTTGAAACATGATCTACCACCTCCTTTTCTGGTCAATGTTGTTTTACTGATGTCATTTACTCCATTTGTAACATATAAATCATTGTTGATAGCATGCTCCAATCTCATTATGTCCACTATGCCTCTTTCACAGACCTTTGGGTTACTACATGTGGTTGTTGTAACTCTTTACTGAAAATAAGCTAAAAACAAGTCAGAAAACAAATCCTAGAAATCCTACCCGCCAATTTTTCCAAGGAAGTTATTCTAAAATTGTACCTTCATCATGCCTTCCTTCTCTCTGCAGAAAGGTAGTTGATCACAGGTATGGAATGAGGCCTCTATTATCAGACACGACCAATGGATTAATTTATTTTGCTTTTCAGTTGAACATTTTTATGGGGGAAGGGTTTATGATGGAAAAAGTCACTAAAAATGACAGATTACAAGAATTAATAAAGCATTTAAAGAAGAAAGGAAGGGGAGAGGTAGAAAGAGAGAAGGAAAGAAGGAAGGAAGGAAGGAAGGAAGGAAGGAAGGAAGGAAGGAAGGAAGGAAGGAAGGAAGGAAAGAACGAAGGAACGAAGGAACGAAGGAAGGAACGAAGGAAGGAACAAAGGAATGAAGGAAGGAAGGAAGGAACGAAGGAACGAAGGAACGAAGGAAGGAACGAAGGGAGACACAGAGAGTTAGAAGGAATTCCTAGAACCAATGTTTTGATTTATACTATTCTGCACTGAATTTCTTAATCATATGCCAACTTTAGGAAAGGAATAAAAAACTAGTGAAAAGTCACTGATGGCAAATGATTAAACATTAGAAAAGATATTAGAGATCATTTAGTCCATAGGTTCTTAACATTTCTTTTTTTGTCATAGACTACATTGGCAGTCTTGTGAAATCTATAGACCCCTTCTTAGAATCATGTTTTTCAATGTATAAAATAAGGGAGATCACAAAGGAAGATCATAGGGCCATGAGATAGCTTAGCACAGACTTGCTCAGTGAGAGCGCCATGGAATAGTTTGGTATAGACTTTGCTCAGTGAGAGCGCAGTAGAATAGCTTAGCAGAGACTTGCTCTGTGAGAGCACCTTTAAATGGCCTAGCACCCCACGTGGTGAACTTGAACTTTCAATAAACTTTACTTTTTCCTTGGCTGAGAAGACTTGAGTGGAATTCTTTCCACAGGACCGGTATGTTGGTATTTTAGGATCTCAGGCAGCCCTAACCCTCTTTGGGCTCCTCTTCATTTTTATGGAGAGATCACAAAGGAAACCAATTATATTGAAATATGTAATCTTTCCTATTCTATCTCTCTATGGAGACCCTGGGACTGATTTACTATAACCCCATTATTTTTACTGATTAGGAACCTGCATCCCAGAGGGTGAAGTGAGTTGTTCAAAGTAGTACAGCACAATTAGAGGTTGAATCAAAATTTCCTGAATCCAAATCCATTTTTCCAACTATATAGTATAGGCTTACAGAAAGCAAGCTGAAATGCAACTAAGTTTCAAGTATACACAAGTTGCTAGGTTGGTAAATGTATTAACAAAAGAAGGTTGGAGACTCCACTTGTTCAATTGTGATGCTTTCAATAAAAAAAAAAATGCAGAGCTTAACTAATCCATATTACTGTGATCACAACCATGCTGGAGGAGGAAATATTCAATCCTTTCATTTAGAGAAACAAATTAACTGACTTAATAATTTTATAGTCAGAAAACTTCAGGATAGTATCCAATCATCAACTAAAAGCTCTTCTCTGTCATTTTCTTTAGCTGTTTTCATTATTACAAGATATGTGTACAAAATTAATAAAGAGGAGTGAAAGGCCAGTGAAAGCCTCACTGTTAAAAAAAAGTTTATTTGATCCCTTTTTGGCAGCACATTATTTATAGGAGGAATGAGAACTGAAGTAGTTGATAGTATTCTCTTTCAAGGCAGAGGTCACTTTGACCAAAACTGTCAGCATATTCTATTTGAATTTGTTTGCTGTAGCTTAATTAAGCTTTTTTTTTGATAATTGAATATATCAGTCACTAAGATATATGATTTATAAAAGGACCTTTTGTAAGGTATAATTTATTTTCCCCTTAAACTAGTATTTGCCTAAATTTTGCTTGAGGTTCTATGAAGAATTGATCAGAGGTTATGAATTGCTTTTAAAAAATCCTTCTTTCTAATTAGCAGAATTAGCAGAATCCAGAGGTTCTTGACTTGGGGTCCATGTGGGAAAGAAAAGAAAACAAAAGAAAACAAAGAGAGAAAGGAAGAAAGAAGGAAGAAAGGAAGAAAAGAAGAAAGGAAGGAAGGAAGGAAGGAA
>CM053601.1:40304782-40317863 GCA_028646575.1 Pseudocheirus occidentalis | reverse complement strand
AGAAAGAAAGAAAGAAAGAAAGAAAGAAAGAAAGAAAGAAAGAAAGAAAGAAAGAAAGAAAGAAAGAAAGAAAGAAAGAAAGGAAGGAAGGAAGGAAGGAAAGAAGGAAGGGAGGGAGGGAGGAAGGGAGGGAGGTTGTTGTTGCTGCTGTTGTTGTTGTTGTTGTTGTTGTTGTTTTAAGACTAGGTCTCATCATCTAACCCACACTGAAGGTACACAGGCCACCTGTAGGGGCTTAATCCCATAGTCGATCATACAGAAATTTTGACCTGTTCAGTTTCCAACCTGGACTGGTTTACCCCTTGTGATTCTGCTATCCCACGCTACCCCAACTAGATCTTGCATCCAGCTATAGTTCAAAGTATCTGTGTTCAATTGATCCATCAGCCTCAACCTTTGGTTAGCAGAGATCTCTGGCATTTACCACTACATTTGGCATAACCATTACATTTTAAATATTTTCTAAAAGGAATACTTTGAATAAAATGATCATTATTCTTAGCATCCAAAAAAGGCCCCACTCTCTTGCCTCCATGTTTCAGGGAACTGACCTTAGTTCAAAGGTTATTCTAGCAGAGCTAGAAAAGTTCTGTCAGTTTTTATTAAACTGAAAAGTCTTTGAACATGTAGTTGTTCTTGCTGACCAAGCAGCAGCCTAGTTAAGTATGGAACAGCTTATAATGAGAAAGTTTGTCATTAAAGAGTAGAAGAATTATTTAACCAAAGAGATAAAAATTAATTCGAGGCCTTGGGGATATCCAGAGCAAATGCATGGAGAGAGAAGATGAAGTGTCATTTATGAGGAATGGAAAAACGATCATTTTGGCTGAATCACAGAGTGCATGATGGGAGTAATGTCTAATGAAGTTGCAAAGATAGGCTAAGACTAGGTTGAGTAGGTTAGGATGCTTTCTCCATTCCACCCCTAATTAATTGTATTTGCTCACTACATGTCCTGTATATGCTTTTCTGCACACATATCATTTTGTCTCAGTAGAAAAAAAGCACCCTGAAGGCACAAACTGCTTCTGGCTTTGTATTTCAGCACCAGTCACAGTGTATGATAGATAACAGGCTCACAGATTTAGAACTAGAAGGGATCTTAGAGACCATCAAATCCAAACTCTTTCTTTTACAGATGAAGAAATGGAGTCACAGAAAGGTTCAATAACTTTCCAGAGTCACAAAGCTAGTAAGTGTCTGTGGCAGGACTTGATACAGTGTCTTCCTGACTTCAGGTCCAGTATTCTATACACCATGCCTCTCAAAATACACTTGTCATATTGAACTGAGGAAACGGAGGTGTGCTGGGCATATAGTGAGAGTGTGGGATGGCAGATGGTAGCCACAAAACACTAAATGATCCGAAGGAAGGTCTCCAATGTACCAGGTAGTCCCTATGTGAATGATTTAGGGAAAGAATTAAGAATCACCGAGAATGAAAATGGCTAGATGAGTTGTCACTTGGAGAGTGAAAGAATGATCCATGATAATGAGATCATGAATCTACCTATGTATTAAAGTAACATTTGCTTTCTCACAGAATTTTTAAACTATGTAATAATGTAGATGGCCCGAAAGCATGTCTACCCTCCTTTTAAGAGGCAAATTTTGAAGCTTCCAAACATAAAGCTGCTTTTCAAGACAATGTCAGAGCTAAGTCCTTAACTTAGAAAATCAACAGATTTTTCTCAAAAAGATTTTCTTTTCTGTGCCTAAAAGGAGAAAGCAAGGAGAGGATACAGCATAGTATAATGAAGACACTAGAAGGGAATTCAGGAGGCACTTCTAGTCTAGACGCTATTATTAGCTGGATGTCACCTTGAACTTCTCAGTTTCAATTTTCTCATCTGTAAATGACTGGGGTCCCTTTGAGCTCTGAAAGTCTTTGGTGTTGCCAGTCTTGTGTCAGTAGCTTTCATTCTGCTTCTGTCCTTCTCAGGGGCATAAATAAATCCCAGCTGCCCTCTCCATACCCAGACTCTCCTTGTCTTGTCTCCTCCTCCTAGTAAAAGGAAGAAAAGCTGGGCTTTTTTGAGACTGGATTGAAACCTGGAAAGACACAAGCTTAGGTCTGGGAAAAATCAAAAGAAATGCAATTTTTCTTTCTCTTTTTCTTCCTCTCTTTTCTTTTGTTTTTACACTTACTAAAACTCAGAATATTTTATAATCTACTCCTATGTGTGTCTGTGTGTTTGTGTTTGTGTGTAAATAGATAGATGGACAGATAGACAGATAATATCATACGTATAAGATAAGACCTTAATTGAGAAACAGAGGAAAAGTAGGTATATATGTGTCTGTGTATATATACACATACATGTGTGTATACTTGTATATGTGTCTATATACCATATGCATGTATATATACATATGTGTATGTACACCTACACACACATGACCTTATCCTGAATGTAAGAGGTCTTAATTTAGAAACAGAATCAAAGTGTGGGCTTTTTATTACCTTTTTATGAAATTCTATTCCATTCAACCTGTCGATCTGACAAAAGGGAATTAATTAGTGGGATCTCCTTTCCAGGGGAACAATTTTAAGGTAAAAACTAGAATGCAGCTAGCAAGAACAGTTTGGACCTGTGTCACTGTATATCCATAAGTCACCCTATTTGGTACTACATGTACATGGGTAGATGCTCCTGAGACCAAGGAGACTCATGAAAATATTAACAAGGAGGTGTGTCATTTTCCCTCAGTACTACCCATTGCAACTAAATTAGAAAGACAGCTAGCTCTTCAGCAGATGGGTCTCCTGGCTTCTTGCCAACAGATAATTTGAATTGTATCATTGCCAACACAAATCAAAAGCTAACTAAAACTAGAAACTCTTTTTTTTATATTTCAGAGACTCTGGTGACAGGCACAACTGTGGGCATTGCTTTATTCTTTGCACCTAATATTGATTTGCATTTTTAAAATAATAACTAAAGGAGTAGGTCATTTAAGAGCTTGAAAATAGATCATAGAATGTTTCTTCTTTCAGGGTAGTCATCCACTCTGATGGATAGTGATTGATCTTTAATGACAATTCAGTGACACACAAAATAAAGTTACTGATTTTCATACAGTTCTGTAGTGGAGAACATGGTCACTAAAATGAAGACAAGTCAGGTTTACTGAATGAAACTGATAATGTGTTGTCCCTCTAGGGAACGGTCCTGGCTCCTGGATTGATATTTTCTTCACCATCCTAGATAATGGAATGAGAAACGTGTTCCCCCAATTCTTGATATTTTTCAATCTGGCTCTCACCTTCATCACTCTACTGAAATTGTTCTCTCCAAAGTCACTAAAAATCTTTAATTGCCAAATCCAAGGACATTTTTCTCATTCTCCATCTCTAGGTGCAGCATTTGACCCTTTCCTCTTGGATAGTTTCTTTTCTGGGTTGTATTCCTGCTTTCTCTAGCTTTTCCTCCTACCTGTACAAACATTTCTTCTCAGTCTCCATGGCTGGATTATTTTGCATGTCCTTTGCCACAATTGTGTGTTCTAAGGTTCTTCCCTGGACCCATTGCTTTTCTCTTGCTACATAACCTCTCTTGGTGATTTCATCAGTACAATCATCTCTATGCAGATGACAACCAGATCTGCAAATGCAGCAGCCTTAGCTTCTCATGTGGGCTCCAAACCCACATCACCAACTGCTTATTGGATGTTTAGAATATATACCAAAGGCATTGCAAACTCAGCATGTCTTTCAAAGCTCAGCTCAAAAGTCACCTCCCAAGACAAGCCATCCTTGGTTCCTCCTCAACTTGACTGCCATAACCTCAAAATATTACTTTGCATTTTGTTTTTATATACTCATATGTGTGCACGTTGTTCCTTCCAATAGAATGTAAGCTCCTTGAGTGCAAGAATTATTTCTGTCTTTGTAGCTCCTCTGCCTAGGACAGTGGCTGGCATGTAATAGGCACTGAATAAATTCCTAATGGTTTATTCATTTATCTTCAATCTTATTATTAACTTCCACATTTGATATCCCATCATAGGACCACCCAAGTGTCACAGAATTACAGATTGAGAGCTGGGAGAATCCTTAGGGGTAAGAGCATGGACCTAGTGGGAGCAAGTATAATGACAGGTCAGAGATAGAAAGCAGATAGCACCAAGAAAGGAAGTTGAAATAAGGAAAGCCTACCAGAGACCATTTAATCCTTTAAGGATATTTCCAATTAATTGATTAATGTGACTGTGCATCTATATCTCAATAAATAGAATTTGATTTCCTCCTACAAAATTTTCATGAGCTTCAGTTTAAAAAAAAGTTTCCCAAGTTAAACTGTCTGGTTTTGTATGCTGTACTGCAGGAGACACAAGTGGAAGGGAAAGTATTTGGATTCAGGGAACTCCACATTTAGAGAAGCAATCTGGCTCCTTCAACCATGGGAAATATAGACATTTACCTTCTTTCCAGAATATGGTATGATGAGATTAATTTTAAATGGTTTGTGATTAAAATTAAATTTTCTAAGTATTAATGATCATGGCATTAACTCTTTGAAAACTAATTACATGAGATTCTGCCCAAGAAATGGAATACTAAGATATTAACAGAGATTAGGAAATAATTAGTGATTCAGAGAAAAATAAACTGAATAAATCACATCAGTCATTTGAAAAAACTGAAAAAGTATGCATTGAATAATTGTGTATATTTCAGCACAACATGATACAGAAGAAAGGCAGGCACAGGAGAATGATAACGAGCTTTGTTTTAACAGACTCCATTTGAAATGCCTCTAAGACATCCATAAAGATTCAAAGGGGGCAGCTAGGTGGTGCAGTGAATAGAGCACTGGCCCTGAAGTCCGAAGGACCTGAGTTCAAATCCAGCCTCAGACACTTAACACTAGCCATGTGACCTTGGGCAAGTCACTTAACCCCAATTGCCCTGCCTTCCCCCCTCCAAAAAAAAAAAAGACTCAGAGGAGGGACATGATAGCTGTCTGAGAACATCTGGAGTTCTATTGAGTAAAGGCATATTGGACTTGATCTGTGTGGTCTTAAGAACAAAAGTTAAGACCCTGAAAAGAGACACATTGAGGCTTGTGACAAGGAAAATTTTCTCTCTCTTGTAACTGTCTGATAGTAGAGTGTCTGTCTTGGGAAGAAATAGGCTCTTCTTCAATAAACATCTTCAAGGAGAGTTTCGGTGTTGACTTCTAAGGGGTGTTGGAGAGGAAATTCCCCATTCAGCTCTGTATTAGATCTCTAAACTAGCTTCTAATTCTAGGATTCAGATGCAGATGATTCTTCCTACTCTTCCTAATCCTCAAAGTCAGACTGTCTCGTTAGAAACAGTGGAGGGTAGTGGTCAATGACATAGGTCATCATTTCATGTGTGGGATGGAATTTCACCTCTACCATGACCAATTTCTACCCACTGAGATCCTCTTTCCCTCCAAGGGGCCAATTCTAATGCCACTCTCTTCATGAAGCCTTCCCTGATCTGGCTAGCTTGAAAGTGATCTTTCAACTTTTTCAAAACACTTTGTCATATTAGTTCTCTGTTTCCTTTGGCTTATTATACAGGCTACATCCTATTCCCACATGTCATATCTATCTTGGTATATTCAAGTACATAACATGGTGTCTTCTATGTTTAAGATGCTTCATAAATTCTTTGAACTAAATTAATCTAAACTTTGAGCTACTACATAAATGTCCTATTAGAAGTCAGCACGGGGCAGGAAGGTGGAGTGAATAGAGCACCTGCCCTAGAGTCAATAGGACCTGAGTTCAAATCCAGCCTCAGATACTTAATGCTTACTAGCCATATGACCTTGGGCAAGTCACTTAACCCCAATTGTCCTGCCCTCTCCCCCTCCAAGAAGCAGGGGGTGGAAAGAAGGCAGCAGGGTAGATTTAATGAGGCCTTCAATCTGTTTTCCTGCAGAGAGAAATTGGGTTACACAATGTTTCTGAACTAACACTGCAAGCTTCTTTATCTACACAATAAATACTGAGAAAGAAAATGATCAGAGATTAAAATAAACAAGCTTCTGTCTCTCTGTTGCCACCACCCACGGTAGGGACTCTGTAGTCAAGGTTGCCCGAATGGAATTAAAGAACTAAAAATGACGTTCCTAACCAAACAAAGCTAAAATGCATCTAACATTTGGAAGGAAAAACTGGATTAAAGAGGTTTTTCAAATGAAATATAAAACATTTGACATTTTGAAACCTGGCACCATTTTTTTAATGTCAATAATAAACTGCAGATAAGTGTGTCATTTCAACATCTTTCCTACAGACAAGGAATAGTAGGCACTGGAAGAGAGAGACAAGTTTTCCATATTGTCAAATGTTAGGACCTTTTCTCAATCCTTACTCCTTCTGACCTTTCTATATAATATGACACTGCAGACAGCTACCTTTTCTTGAATACAACCTCTTCTCTGGGTTTTCATGACATTGCTCTTTCTCTGTTCTCATCCTGCCTATCTGAACACTTCTCAGTCTCCTTTACTGTATCATAATCCATAACTTGACTCCCAAAGTAAGCATACCCCAAAGCTCTGTCTTGGGCCCTCTTTTTTTTTGTTGTTCCACACATTATTAATGGATATTATTGTCATCTCTGTTCAGATTACTTTCAGGTGTGTATACATACATACCTATATTTGCATAAACACATACACATATAGACACATATCCATACACGTATGTATGGATATGTGTGTATATCTATATGTGTATCCATATGTATATACATATATGTGTGTGTATATGTATGTGTGTATATGTATCTATATATCTATATGTATACACTGCCTTATTTCCCTGCCTTGAGTTTCAGGCTTGGATCACAAAATGGTTCCAAGACATTTCAAACTAAAAATCCTAGACACCACAAACCCAGCATGTCCAATGTAGAACTCCGTTTCTGTCCACGTTCTCCCATCTTTCAAACTTCCCTAAGTTTGTTAAGGGCACCAACACTTTTTAATCACTCAAACTTGAAATCCTACTGTTGAAACTTTGCCTTTTCATTGTCAGCTATCCCACTTCTCCAGTGAATTATCAACTCTTGTCAATTCTGCCTCCACAGTAACACCCCCTCTCACAGTCTCCATCTCAGTCTAAACCCTCAACACTCAACTACTGCAGTAGCCTCCTGACCAACCTCCCTGCCTTATGTCTCTTTCCATTCTAACCCATCCTCCACATGGCTGACAAAACAATTTTCCTAAAGTGTAAGTCTGACCATATCACCGTCCTTACCTCTACAATCAAACATAAATTCCTCTATTTGATATTTCAAGGTCTTCCTTGAATACTCCCATGATGACTGTCCAGTTGTATGACATATAACTCCCACTTCATGCACTCTACAGTAAAGCCAAATTGGATTTCTTGCTGTTTCTAACACATCCATCTCCCATGCCTTTGCACTGACTGCTATCTCCTATGCCTGAAACACACTCCACCTTCACCTCAACCTATCTGAAGCCCTCGTCTCCTTCAAACCTCGTTTTTAAAGCCATCTTCTATATGAGGTCTTTCTTGGTGTCCCAGCTACTAGACTCATCTCTCCATATTAACTTGAATCTGTGTTGTGTTTTGTATATACATGTTGCCTTAGCCTGTTAGAAAGGAAGCTTTTTTAGGGCAGACCCCACAGGATTTTTGTCGATTTTTGTCTTTATATCCCAAGTGCCTGGCACAATGACTAACACTTAACAGGTTCATATTAAATTCTTATTGATTCATTGATTGAGGTTTTAAGTTTCTTGGAGTCTCCATTCTGGGGGATAGATTTCCATAGGCAAGAAAGATTCATGGGCCTATTGGAAATGCTACAAAAAGCAGTGTGTGCTTGTGTGTGTGCGTGCGTGTGCATGTGTGTATGTGTGTGTGTGGTGATATACCGTGCAAAAGGAATGTGCCCCCAGAATTTAAATATGGGCTTAGAAATGGTCACCCTCTAAAACAGTGGTTCTCAGCCTTCCTAATGCCACGACCCTTTAATACTCGTATGTGGGTGGACCCACCTGGAGACAGATAGAGGAGTGGTTTCTTGGTTCCTAAGACCATGAGAAATATGTGTTTCCCAGTGGTCTTAGGCAACCCCTGTGACTCCTGTGAAAGGGTTGTTCTACCCCCAAAGGGGTCACAACCCACAGGTTGCAAACCACTGCTCTAAAACGTAGCAGAAAGAATACCAGGCCTGCAGTCAGGACCTTAGTTCAAATTCTTACTCTGCCCCCTTATTCTCTGTGAGACCTGGGAAAATTCATTTACTTTTTCCAGCCCTTAGTTTCTGCATTTGTAAAATGAGAAGGTTATACTGCATGATATTTCTAAGGTCTCTCCTAGCTCTAAGTATGTTGTCCTAGGAAACTGACACTAGAAAGAACCCAATGTAGAATTTATGAGACGAAACATTTTCAGAAGTGACTCGCTCTAAGAGATCATTTGTAAATATGTTACTGATGAAACTCAGTTACTTCCCTGATCTGAATTATCTAGATGTATATAAAATAAATAATGATTTCTAGAAATTTTAATATATTAATAGCAAACACAAATACAAGTATTAGTGCCTACATGGAACCCAGAAAAATGAGGGACAAGCAATGCTTGCTGGTATTTCTCCAGTGTTCTCCAGGGGAGATTCTAGTTATGAAAAAGATGTACTCAGTAATGGGAGGAAATATCTAAGTCTCTAAGCTATAAACAAAAAAAACAATTATAACTCTAATTCTAATTGTTTAGAATTTTTTTTTCTTTTGTGCTAATTCTACAACCCAAACAACATTATAATCACTTTCTTGTTCTCAGATGATACTTTGATCCAGGGAAGGGCATGGCCCTGACTGTATCCCATTCAAAAGGAATATTTTATATTGTAGCCTAATAGGTTGGCATTTCAATTTATAAATTAGCCTCTTGTCAGTTTGGTTAGCATAAATTCATTTTTCCCCTGGTTACCTGAATGAAATGATAAAATTAAGCTTTTGATTAAAAAAAAAGTCCCAAAACCAGGACCCTGGCAACCTGATCAAAATGAAGAAACTTTGTAAAGCTCAAAATTAGTAATCTAAGTGGTCTCACTTTATCACCTTTTTAGCATAATCCTAGATTAAAAGGAAACAGATGCTTTCCCATGATGTACCATCCTCAAGGAATTCCTTGGAATTTGTTTTTGTCTTTGTTCTTGTCTTTGTTTCCAAGAAATTGGTTTTCTTCCTACCTATTGATTCTGCTTATCTAAGTGGAAAATAAATTTTATATCAGAAAAGCCTATTTTTACAATTAAAGTCTTAATTAATTCTTCAGCTGAATCTGTATATCAGCACTTCCTGGCAATTAGAAGGAAAGGAAATGGAAGCAGTGTCAGATTTTATATGCTTGGGCTCAAAGCGATTGCAAATATGCAATTAAAAGATGACTGCTCCTTGAAAGGAAATCTAGGGCAAATCTGGACAGCCTACTACGAAGCAGAAATATCACCTTGCTGACAAAGGTCCATAGTCAAAGTCGGTAGTTTTCCGGTAGTAATATGTGACTGTGAGAGTTGGACTAAAAGGAAAGTTCAGCCCTGCAGAATTGATGCTTTGGAATTGTGATACTGGAGAAGATTTTGAGAGTCCCTTGGACAGCAAAGGAGATCAAATCAGTTAATTCTTAAATTAATTCAGTCTATTTATTATAAGGACAAATACTGAGGCTAAAGCTTAACTATTTTGGTCACATGAGAATACAGAACTCATTTGGGAAAGAACTGAATGTTGGGAAAGATTGAAGGCAAAAGGAAAAGGGGATGGCAGAGAATAAGATGGACAGAAAGTGTTGTGGAAGCAATGAACAGGAGTTTGGACAGACTTAGGGAGATAGTGAAGGATAAAAGGGCCTCACATGCTGTGGTCCATGGGGTCACAAAAGGTTGGACATGACTGACTGATTGGAGAACAACATGTATATGTGACTTAGACTAGCAATGAGAATCACATCTCTCAAAGGCAAACTCTACATGAAGCAGAATAGCAGTTTTCAAGGTTTTCTTTTAATTTCAGGAATGCTTTATGCTCCTAGAAATTATTAAGGTCTCCCCAAAGAGTTTTTAATGTGGGTTATATCTGTTGATATTTACCATAATATAAATTAAAACATTTTAATATTATAGTGAAAAATAGTTTAACCTGGACTTTTTCCCACAGGTCCTAGATGACATTTTACTAAGAACCTCTAGGTCTAAAACAAAGATTTCCAATTTTTGGTACTCTCTATAAAAGTTCGGAGCAAAAAAAAAAAATAATAATTTGATGTATTTACAATGTACCACTGAACTTGGAGGAAAAATGAGAGGTGCCAAAAAATCAAACAAATATCAGCAATGTGACATTTCTTAAAAACTTTATAATCAGTGCTCTAGGGAATATAAGCAGTCTTTATTTGGAATTCTAAGGTAAGAATATATTATCATGTTATTATTATAATAAAACCTGTTGCCATAGCAACATTCAAAAGTATCCACATTGAACTCCTTAGCAGAAACCAATAAAATGTCATAATGAAGATGTCTAATGAAGAATTTTAGTGAAAAAAAAGTCAGGCCTTTCATGTTGAGTTGTCAAATTTTAAAGTTTTTCATTTTACAACAGAAAAATAAAATGCTTTTGAAGAAATCAAACTATTTTTTTTATTTTACAAAATGCATCCACTACTATAAACCTACTGTAAATACTAACATTCCAAAATGAAATAGTAAGCATTATCATCAGTGATGATAACTGAGCCAATCAGAATCTGGATCAATATCCTATTAAATGACTAAAGGATGAGGAAAAATTACACATTTTAAAATAAAAAACAGTATTTCAAAGATAAATTGCATTTATCTGGGATGTATTTTGCAGCATGTAAGTCTAACAGAAAGTATGCCATTTTGCGTTCCATATAGAAGAAATAAGAATTTAGCCAATGTCATATTAACACCCTTTTGTAGAGGAGCACAATGAGAGAGAAATTAACCAGATAGCCAGAGGTCACAAAGTGAATCAGGGATGGAAGTGAGTCGAGTATGTACTTCCATTTTGATTAAAGGCCATTCTCTTTTGCTCCTAAAACCCAATAGAGAATTTCATTAATCAATATTCCAAAGCTATTTTAAACCCATAAACCATTTTAAAATTTATTATTTCTCTGGTTCCAAGAGTGACCAAAAGCAAAGTATACTATTGGCCAAACCTCCCTCAGCTCCAATTGTACTGGATTCTATAAACATTCTGACCATTTGCAGTTGGGAGAGGATAAAAGGTGTATGAAGCCAATTGATTTCCCAGAAAAGAATGTTCTTGGCTTACCACACATAAGCTGCAATGCTAGAAATGTTTCCAGAATAGTGGAATCTTTCAAAAATCAACATTCTATCATATACCTTTAGATTAAGCAAAGAAATGAATTTGGAATTAAAGGAGAGAATCAAACCAAAATATTTAATTCTTTTAGTTTCATGAAAGGAATCTTTGTCTTGCTCTGAAAGACCAATCCTGGCATGAGGACGTCAAATTTAGAATTCAGCTTAGAGGGACTTAACCAAAGGGGATCAAACATTTCTTCTGGACAGTTTAATATTCAGTGGTAAAAAGTGATAGATGTAGAGTAAGTACTCTTTGTTGGTTGAAAATAGTTGGAGTATTTTTAAAAATTAACAGTATATTGATGATTCATAGGAAGCAAGTCAGACTAAATCATCACCATTTTCATTTCCATTCCTTATCTATTTGATAATTACAGCTGACGGAGAATCCCAGTCTTGCCTGGGCAAAATATAATGAAATTATGTCACTCTCTTCCTCGTCCTCGTCCTCGTCCTCCCCTCCCATCCCTTCCTCTTCCTCCAATCTAGCTTTGCTCTTGTCTACCACAGGGAACCAGAACTGCTAACTGCATATTAATCTTAGGGGGAAAATGAAGGCATTATGCTATAGGAAGCAGTAGCATGGTATAGACAGGGAGATGGCTTCACAACTAGGAATACCTAAGTTTATGTCTTGTCTCTGACACATGATGTCTGGGTGATACTAGACCAGTTACTAAACCTTTAAGTTCTCTAAGTAACCATCTAAGATTGTAAGTTTCAGCATCAGTACAGGGAGTTTCCTCAGCCTGGAGTTCCCACTACCAATGAGATCATAGTTATGGTTCCTATTTTTATGGAAAATATTTCTCTCTCTATAGAGATGCCCTCATTATAAGTGAAAGATAGGGCATAGGTTTTAACAGTAAAGGACATATTTCCTTTTTGCTTATTCCCTTAAAGAAGTCTGACACCTGGAACCAAAAAGAATGTGATTATAGGAAAAGAATTGCAGAAATCCCTTATATTTTAGAAAAGACTCGAAAAAGTCATGTCTAACAAGAGTTACACTTGGTAGGTGCTCCATATTTGTTCAATGAAAGGAAGCAGTGTGATGGATGACTTGATGGTGACAGGAGGAAGCAACATTTCTTTTAAAGCCTTAATGGAATAAATCTGTGTTTCACATTAATTTCTTCTAGGGAAGAGATCAATTTTAACCATTTTATAGAGATGTATCTGTAAGATTTTATTCATTAGCACATACAAGTAAAATATATGTGCTTATCCTTGTATAATTCATCAAATGTAGACCTAAGTCACTTAAATTCTTAGAGTGAAGGTTTCCTTTTTCTTTCAATGAGCATTAGTTTGAGAAAATTAAATGGCTTCTCAAACACTGAAATTCTCACAGAAACATGGAAATTATGCAGAACTTAGTGGAACTCTCTGATGGGTTGGCCTTACCTCATCTTATTCTGAAAGAGACCTTCCACCTCATTTCCTGGACACTAGATCTAAAACATAGTCTTCTATTTCAATTACCATTCCCATCTCCTCCCCACTGGAAATTTGGACTTGTCCCAGTAACCACCCTTGGCCCTGATAGCTGATTTGTCTAACATGGAACTGAATCTCCACCTTACATCCCAGATACCTTCTTGCACTCCTTTTACAGCTTGCTGACTAGAATTGAAGATCCTTGAGGGCAGGGACTCTTCTTGGTATCACTCTTGTCCTTGTCCAATGTGTCTG
>CM053601.1:40195763-40304682 GCA_028646575.1 Pseudocheirus occidentalis | reverse complement strand
AGAAAAGGACCCATATGTACAAAAATATTTATTGCAGCTCTCTTTGTGGTGGCAAAAAACTGGAAATTTAGGGGATGCCCATCAATTGGGAAATGGCTGAACAAGTTGTAGTATATGAATATAATGGAATATTATTGTGCTATAAGAAATGGGAAGGAGATGGACTTCATTTTCACCTGGAGAGGCTTATACAAATTGATGCTAAGTGAGAAGAGCAGAAACAGGAAAAATTTGTACACAGTCACAGACACATATGTGTGACAACCAACCTTGATAAACTGGACTCTTCTAAGCAATTCATAGTTAAAAGCCAACTCTACAAGTCTCAGAATGGAAGGAGATGTCTACATTCAGAGAAAGATCTAGAAAGAACAGAGTTTAAATGGAGACTGAAGCAATCTACATGCTATCGTTCTTTTCCACGTTTGGTTTTGTTTCTTTTTTTCCCATTGTTCATTCCATTGGTTACAATCCTTCTATACAACCAGACTATCATACAATGTGAAAGTATTTGCAGATCCTATACATGATTGTACACCACCATAGTGGGGGGCGGGGGAAGGGAGGGGAGAAAATTTGAAACTCAAGGGATTGTGGAACTGAATCTTAGAAACCAAAAATAAATAAACAAGTCAATTTTAAAAAATTAAATGAAAGCATTTTTTTCATTCATTCATAATTTCCATCCCCCATTTTTATTCTTCTTTCTCCTCTTTCTCTGCCTGATTGGAAATAACTTAAGCATCAAAAAACTCTTGTCAACCTTTCTACTCGGGGAAAGAGCCTGAAAATGTTATGTCTACAGAAATTATTGTGGGCAATTGTACTTGAAACAAATCAATGGAACCTGTCAACAAATGTATCACTTTAAAAAGAACATTTTCCCCAAAGGACCAAGGCTCCTTTGAAACTTGTCAAGAGCAATATGGAATTATGCTTTAAAAAAGACCCTTGACTCGGAGATCTCAATGGTAGGCATATACTTGAATGAGGTCAAAGAGAAAAAGTCTCACCTACACTAAAATATTCTTAGCATTCTTTTTGTATAGAACCTTTGATGAATGGCTAGACAAATAGAATATCAGTGTACTCTAAGAAATGGTACATGTGAAGAAGTCAAAGAAACATGGGAAGTCTTATGACGAACTGAGCTAGAATGAAGTAAAAAGAACCAGGAAAACAATTTAAACAATGACTATAATAATGATGAAGAAAAAAAGTGAAATGATAGAACTATATGGGAAAAGTGTGGTACAACTTTAAGAGCACTAACTTTGCAATTAGAGGTCCTGCATTCAAATCTTGTCTCTGAAACTTCCTACACTGGAGACCTTCAGCTTATCGACTTGTTGACCTTATCATTTATCCTCCCTGGACCTCAATTTTCTCATTTGTAAAATGAGGGTTTAAACTAGATAGCTTCTGAGATCCCTTCCATTTAGAGTTCTGTGAACTTATGATAATGAGCAGAAAATCTGGTCCTAGAAAGGGGTTGAGAAAATGTACTTTCCTCCCTTCTTTGTAGAGATGGGAAACTATGGTTACAGAAGACAGAGCACCAGATGTGAAGTCAGGCAGATTTCCCTTCCTGAGTTCAAAAATTTCACCTCAGACATACCACTTGTGTGACCCTGGGCAAGTCATTTGATCCTGTTTGCCTCAGTTTCCTCATCTGCAAAATGAGCTAGAAAAGGAAATGGCAAACTACTCCAATATCTTTATCAAGAAAACCCCCAAATGGGGTCATGGAGAGTCAGACGTGACTACAATAACACCACATATACTCTTGGACTCTGTTAATGTTGATGTTGCTGAATTGCTTTTTTCCCTCTCTTTCATTTTTTATTATTTTTATTTGCTGTTAAAAAGGATAGGCCACCAAGTAACAATGCAGAGATGGTTATATTCAGAAATGAGGGTGATTGAAGAGTAACATTTTAAAGGTAACTTTTTCAAAGAAAAGACACAAAGAACTATGATAATAAACCATTTTTCTTATATATATGTATACATATACATATATACATATATGAGGGAGAGAACTTAGATTATGCTGGCTTACTTCTACCCTAATATATATATATATATATGTGTGTGTGTGTGTGTGTGTGTATACACACATATACATATATGTGTGTATGTATATATGTATGTATACACATACATATAAACTTCTTTTTTGATGTGCTGATACTTTCCATATCCAGATGTTTAGGGTTAATGTGTCTTTTTATAATTATTATTATTATTTCCTAAGGAACCAGACACATAATGACTGCATTATGGACACAGAAAAATTACTAGAGGAAAGTAAAAATGTGTTCTGTATCTGATGTGACAATCAATTCACCTCTTCTCTGTAATTTTTTTTTTTACAATTCAATAGTAGTGTGTTTGAAGGCAGCCCTGGTTTTTGCTGCTTCATTGAATTCAGATCTGAATAAATTTGTGCTGTAACCATCTGATCTAAGCTTTCAGACAGCCCTGGGTAGGTTCTGCATCGTAATTATACATTCAATAGAACCAGCTAACACACAATCCTAGACAGTTTCTATAGTATCATAGTGTGTTTCTTCTGCTGACTAATATGTTCAATCTCTCAGACATTGTACTCCAGCATGAAAAGATTGTAATTTATTTTGCTTCCTGACCCTAGGTATTTTAACAAATTCTCATGATTTTCAGTGTTATTGTAGGACACTACTGTTATGAAAAGTCTGCTGAGGTTTTCACTATGCACTTTGTTGGCCTCAGGTCCAACTTCCCAATACTTAGGACTAAAACTTGGCTACAGGTTGGTTAGAGGTTAAGTAACTGATGATGACCTTGTCGTAGATTTCAGACAAGAGAATCACTCAAAGCATGCTAACTGTCATAAAAGTTGCCCAGGACTCCGCCCTGTTTGTTTTAGTCAATTTTCAGCTGTGTCTGATCTTTATGACCCCATTTGGGGTTCGGGGGGGGGGGGCAAAGCTACAGGAGTAGTTTGACATTTCCTTCTCCAGCTCATTTCATAGATAAAGAAATGGAGGCAAACGGGGTTAAGTGACTTATTCATGGTCACATATCTATTAAGTGTCGGAGGCCAAATTTGAACAAGAAGATGAACCCTTCTGACTCTATGCCCAGTACACTATCCACTGTATTAGTTAGTAACTGCAGGGCTATTGAAGAAATTCTGCCAAACCCCCCAAAATACACAGTGATTTTTGCTGACATCAAAACACACACTGGCCCCTCTCCAGGAGCCACTCCTTCAGTAATCAGTATTGGACAAAGCAATGCATTCTCACTTCTACCCTCGCTAGTCACACTTCTCTACCTCTAACCCCCAAAGTAAAGGCTGCTTGGACTAACAGTCAATATAAGTATGCCATAATTATTCTAAGCAAGAGCATGGCTCAGTAAAAATTGGCATTGCCCATATGTGTAAATAATGGGGGTTTAAGTTTTATTAATGCCTACTCAGCCTTGCTATGAAGAAAAGTAGTAAAGTGAAACCAATGTCTGATAGCATATGGCTGCTATTCGTGCCCGTAGTCACTTATAGCTGCTGAAAGGAGGAAAGGCCACAGTTTTAAAGGGGAAATATGTATCTTCACTTTTTCCATCTTTTCTTCAAAATTCTGTTTCTGACTTTTTGGTAGGAGAAAAAAAATAAGGATTATTTTTACTGATGATTCACTCTGTTTCCTACCTATCTTTATTCAATGTCCTCGATGGTTTTATGAAGATGGTCAATATTTTTGGGGGGGCAGGAAGTAGAGAGTGGAACAAGAAGAGACATGTCAATATAATTGGGAAAAAATTACTCTATTTCTTAGTCCAAGGGGACTGGTACCCATTGCATATCTAAAATAGACTAGAACCTTGTGTTCTAGATTCAAAAGTACAAAGTAAAGAGGTGGTTGCCATTTGTGACATGTGTTCAGGGATCAAGATTGTCTCCATGTAAGTACTTTTGGGCTAAGGTTTCCCTTGGCAGCAAATGACAAAATTCATAAGTTAAAAACTAAAACCTCTGCTTCAGTTCAGTAAATTATTTATTAAAACTGATTTCTTGCTGTTATTACTCCGGAAGGATGTTCACCCTTTTCTGTCCTCACATGTGACTATGCCATGAACTGACTAATGAAAAGATGAAACTGTCAGAGTAACCCATTAATCAATCAATATTTATTAGGTACTGTTCTAGCTGCTGATGATATAAAGAATGAAAAAGTTCCTGACCTCTGGAAGTTTACACAGGAAACAAGTCAAAATATACACATACATACATACATACATACATACACATATATATATATATATATATATATATATATATGTAAAGTTAATTTGATGTGGGGAGGCACTAGCATCTAGGAAGATGAGGAAAAATTTTAAGTAAGAGGTGGTATTTCAGTTGAGCCTCAAAGAAAAAGTAAAGAATCTAAGAGCCATGCTGAGTCTGTCAGTTAGTCAATCATCATTTATCAAGGGCCTACTATGAGCCAGGCACAGTCCTAAGTACTGGAAATACTGAGAAAAGCAAAAGGCAATCTTCACTGCCAAGGAGCTTGCAGTCTAAGTGTGAAGACAACACACAAACAACGATGTGCAAATAAGAGATGGGGTAAATTGTACAAATGTACAAACAAGAGGTGGGATAAATTGGGAGTAGTCTCAGAGGGCAGGTTCTAAGAATAGGAAGGACTGAGTCTCCTTGTAGAAGGTGTACCTTTAAATGATACTTGAAGGTAATGATAGAAGCTAAGATGAGATGAGAGGTGCAGAGATGAGAGGTGCAGAAGTTTGAGACGTGGGGAGAACAAATGAAAATGTTTGGGGTTTGGATGTTGAGTGACTTGCCCCACAATTACACTGATGTATGTGGCAACAACAGGACTTAGACCAATCTTCTTGAGTCTGAGGTCATCTTTGTATCACTAAGCTATGCTCTCTATTTTTACCATGTCTATAATGTATTTAATACTGTGTTCTTCATCGGGAAAAGAATCCCCAATAATAACTTTGTTCCTTTGGGAAAATATGATTTATCTTATGATCCTCTCTTCAATATGGTTTCCAGGAAAACAGGGTGAAAATGCACATAACCTTACTAGGAGATAGAGGACTTAATATTTCTCTAGTCCTGTCCTCTTTGAACTACTTTGCCTTTTGGACCTGTATTACATTGTAAACGTTGTTGTTCTTGCCTGAAGAAATTTATTGAACTAGTGTCTACATGATTTTAATTATCTGTCCATGGACCACTGGTGTTCCATGAGGAGGTCTTTGCTGCTAATCCCTAAAGAGAGAAGAACAGACAGAAACAGATATAGAAGAATGGCTAATGGTCAAATAAACCTCAATCTTTTAAGAAATCAATAATTCATAAAAGCCAAGAGCTACTCGTCTATAAAGCCATGGCTATTTTCTGTTGGACAAAGCCCAAAGGCAACACCTGCTTCACATTTTTATAGCTCTTAGCCATTTTGCCGAATTTATTTACTAAGTCTCAGGTTGGGTGGGTGTCATTTGTGACATGGTTTCAGGGATCAAAATTGTCTCCACTTAAGTACTCTGGGGCTAAAGTTTCCCTTAGCAGCAAATGGTATAAGTCAAGAAGTAAAAAATCAAACTCTGCCTTAGTTGAATGAATATTTTATTAAAAATATTTTCTTACTCTTCTACCCTGGAGGGATGGTGACCCTTTTCTGTCCTGACATGTGCCTGTGCCATCGAATAGCTAATGAAAAGATGAAACTGTCAGAGTAGGACAAAACATCCATCCATTGTTATCTCCAATGAGTTTAATTCTACAAAAAAAAAAAAATAAGGATGTAATATACAGTGTTGCCAAACAACCATCAAAAATAATGCTTTGGTTAAAACTAGTCCACAAGGTCTGATATTGTTTTCTCACATTAAAGAAACACCAACGTGTTCACAGAATATAACCTCTTAGCTTTAGATGTTCCTGAAATCAGGAAAGACGTGTGTCCAGACCTCTACCTATGTATATAACTACAAATGCCCAGAAGAAAATAGACAGCAAATAGACAATCATTAAGAGGTTTCTTAATATATGGACAAACATTTCAAATGTGACTAAATTGTTCATTTTTTTTAAAGAATATTTGTTCAAATCGAGCATTTCAAACTTGTTTCTGTCTCAATTCTCCATGCTGTTTGTCATGTTGTGAAAAGCTACATCCAAGGTCTAAATAAATGCCTGATATCACTGTCAAGCTAACCTTCTGTTAGACTAAAGAGGCAGAACCAAGTCAATTAGACGGGCCTCAAGAGAATGCCAAAAGTTTCATTTCCTTAATAGGAAATTAATGTTGTTCAGAAAAACAACATCTCTCTATATCAGAAGTGTTAATGTAACAGCTCCATGATTAATGCATACTAAACATTTGTAACCATATCACAAAAAATGAATTTTCTTAACTCCCACACAGGTCAAAGATGAAAAGGTTTAAAGTCTTTGGAGCTTTGGATATTTCTGCCATAATTTTGCTTTTTGTTAACATCTTGCCTCAAGAAGTCTTACCTGGGGAGGCTAGGTAGCGCATTGAATAGAGCTCCAGCCCTGGCTTCAAGAAGATCTGAGTTCAAATCCAGCCTCAGACTTAACACTTACTAGCCATGTGACCTTGGGCAAGTCACTTAACCCCAATTGCCCTACCCTCACCCCTCCAAAAAGCAAAAAAGGAGGAGGAGGAGGAGGAGGAGGAGGAAGAGGAGGAAGAAGAGGAGGAAGAGGAGAAGGAGGAGGAGGAGGAGAAAGAAAAAAGAAGTAGTAGTAGTAGTAGTAGTAGTAGTAGTAGTAGTAGTAGTAGTAGTAGTAGTAAGTACTCAGCTGTTAAGTTTTATATATCAGCAATCGTCAAGAAATGGTAGTTGGTAATTTAACCAAATGAGAATGGTTGCTATTTTCATGAGAATTAATGCAAAAGGACTGGACTTGAGAAAAGTGATGCACAACAAAGGACAATGAAACTCTGGGCTAGGTGTTCATTTCATTCTTTGTAATTGTTCTAAAATATACAGCTTTGGAAAAACCATTTTCCAAAGAACCTGCAAAGATGCACCTCTTTTGATAGCATAATGGTAGTTTGGTATTCCCAGATTGCCTAAAATATATCTGTCCACATAGAAGAAAATTTGGACCAGCTTCTGGAAGAAAGGGGAAATGGGGTAGGCAAGGGCATTCTGCATTGATCTATCCATCTGTTTGGCCTTTCTCCATTGGCTTGACTGTCAAATCTGTCTGCATCTTTAAAACTATCTGACTTAGCATATCCTGCCTTTTTTCCTACTATGGAAACCAATGGTGACACACATTGGTTACAAACAATGGTTACTCATGGCAGGTGACACCATACAGAAAAGGTAAAAAGACTGACGGCCATTTTCCCTCCCCCTTAAGCCATTTGGCCCCGAGAAACAGCCTGTTTCATTTGCACTTTTCAGTTCAAGGTCCTGGAAGGGGAGTTTCCAAGAAGAGAGCTCAAGTAATGGGGATCTCAGAGACCAGGAATCCAAGCTAGATGTCCCCAGCTCAGCAAGGGAGTCCTGAGAAGTAAGGGTTCATATTGCTAGCCCAGTGGAACTCTGTACTTCAATTTGGTGGGGCTTACGCTACATGAGAACAATTACATTGTATCCCTAATATCTCTCTCCTTCTCAGAGACTGAGATAGTGTTGGGAGGATTATGTTCCCAAGGAGTTGGGGAAAATTATTTATGATTATTCTTGCTATACCTATGAAGCAAATAGTTATTTATAAAAGTTAATCTGAAGCCAAGTGGTTAAATGGAAGTGAACTGATAGTTACTTGGGCACCTAAAAATGACAGGGGCATTATTTGTTAAGCCTCAAGTCAATGGCAGGAGAACAGACTCCCTAAATCCTCTAGGGAAACCTAGTAGGAGAGAGGAGCTGGTGCTAGGGCCAGAAAAACCCATGTTACAATAACTAAGTTTCCACTTTTGATCTACTAATTCATGTAATATCAAAATGAGCGTGGCAGATTCATTGAGCTCATTAGGCATGGGTAACCAAACCCTAACAAAAATAAAAACACAAGGACGTCCGGTGACAAAGAGGTTGTGTCTGTTACTTGATAGATACATTTCATTGTAATTACTTAATAGAAAATCCATTGTAGTTGATTTTGTCAATGCATAAAGTCGTAGCTTCCTTCAAAGCACAGCTCAGCTGTGTGTTCACAGGTTATTCTTAATTTCTCTCTCCTTTATTCTGTTCCATAATTATCAGTTTCCCCCTCTCAAAATGACTAATTATTTCCTTGAGTAAGTTCATTAAGGACAAAGATACCGATTTTTTTATTCTGGATTCCCTGCCCTAAAACAGTGCCGTAAGTGCTGACATACCTTACATATAACTCAGTGTCTGTTGAATTGAATTGGTGTATGAGAATCAAGATTATATCTTAAGAATAAGGAGAAGACGCAGGCCTGCCAGGGTGCTAGACTGGTACCTATACATTCTTAGAAGAACCAGAAAGGAAGATTTCTTGATCTTCTATAAAGGATTTATGGAAGCATATGGACTCAAATAACATGAGATAAGATGTCACAACAGGGTCACAAGGAATCTATCAAAGTATGGATATAAGGAAAAAGCATTGGTAACAAAAGATCTCGACCGAGTGGCCATTAAATCTTGGTTAAGATGACTACCAATTCTGGGAGAACAGAGCATGAGGCTTAAGCTATTGGTACAATGAGATGCAAGTGAAATAATTATCACAGTTTCACCTCTACCCAGCAATTAAAGAATTAATATGGGAGGCAGTGACTTTTCCTTCCTAAGAACTTGAAAACACAAAAAGGGCTGTTTGAAAAACACCCTCCTCCTAATGGTTTTGTTTAAATAAGGGACAAGTAAAGAAGTAAAGACCTTTTAAAAACCAGAAACATTAGTAAATAAGGAGTGTTCATCCTATTTCAGAAGAAAGGGGGTGCTTGAACACTAATATCTTCCTAACAATGTAATTATGCACTCCACCAAAGGCCTATTTCAATGCCTTCATTTTGTATGGAGGTGGTTTGGGGTTCTCAAAGGCTAGGCCCATCTAGGGCAAGCTATGGAAAATCCAACCAATCAGGAAAAGCTGAAAATACAGGCAGAGTTCAAGGTGAACTATATGGTCTGTTGCCCAAAGACCAACCCAGCTCATTTTACAGAGGTTTATTGGCAGTTTGCCAGTGATCAATTTTTCAATCTTGGCAACTCAAATATTAAACTGAATTAAGTTTGAGAGGGGATATGATGTGTGTTGGGCAACTGTGTGCCCGAACTGACAAAATCACAGATCCGTGAAGTATAAAGTCATGCAATATTCATTGAATACCAATTTGCTCTGTACAATAAATTACTGTCTAGTATTGATGGATGTATTGACAACTAAGCTAAATGTTCTCCCTCATGATACATGGGATTACAGAAAATGCAGTAACCTTGACTCCAATTCCAGAGACCTGAGTTCTATTTCCACCTACTCTATTTAAAACACTGGAAACTGGTTTTCTTTTCCACTAAAGGAAAAAAAGCTTTAAGTCATATTCAAGATTATGTCTCAAGAATAAAGGGAAGAAGCGGGCCTGTCAGGATGCCCGACTGGTGCCCATATATTCTTAAAAAGAACCAGGAAAGACATTTTCCTGATCTTCTTTAAAGGATTTATGGAAGAACACAGACCCAAATAACATGAGACAAGAGGTCACAACAGAGTTGCAAAAGACAAAGGTAGAGTTTTATACCCACATTAATGTAATAAGAAATCTATCAAAGTATGGATGTAGGGGAAAAGTCTGTCCATTCTCCCCCTTAATACACATACACAGAAACATACAAATAAGTATACACACAGGTATGCATACATGCAGCTTCCCTAAGCTATTTTTTATGTAAACTGAGATTAAACAGAGGCATGGAATTGTGCAATGATATGGCTTCTTATATCCTCTCCTTGACAAACTTCTGATCTTTAGATTTCTCATTTCAGTTTGCTAAAGGATTTATTGTTCATTTGAAATAACTATACTTTTTCATCTCTGTGGATTTCTTTCCACCTTTCTTTATAACTAGAACACCAACCATAACAATTTAACCTGTTGAAATCTACCATCCTTGCAGGATCAATGAAAAGGTCACTGTTGTCAGTGGCATGAAACTTGAACAGAATAAATATCTTTGCCTCTCCTTTGAACTCCAACAGCAGTTTGTCTTTACCTGTCTTGTGTACTTAACACATTTTTAGCAATTTATGTATATATTTCTCTATTAGAGAAAGAACAGTTTGTTATCCACCTCTGTCTTCCCATTGATTCCCAGAACTGGGAATTTTAAAAATGAGTGAACATAATGAAGTATGGAAAGACTTGGCAAAATGGAGAAAGCTCTAGCCTTGGAGTCAGGAAGATCTGGGATCAAGTCCTGCCTCTTGATATTTACTGGCTATATAATCCCATTTTGTTTTTGTTTTTGTTTTAGGGGGAAGACAGGGCAATTGGGGCAAAGTGACTTGCCCAAGGTCACACAGCTAGTAGGATTTAGTTTTATTTGACTGCATGTTTATTACAAGGATTTTTTATGGCTTTTTTTTTCCATTTGCGTAGAAATAGTAAGAAGAGAATAATTTTTGTTAACTGAAATAAAATGAAAACTCAAAGTGAAAGGACATCCTTTCTGTCTGTTTATATTCCATAATCTATTTTGTTGTATTATATACTGTTTTTAAAATTAATTTTTTTTTTCATTTTCAGCATTCACTTTTATAAGATTTTGAGTTCTAGATTTTTACTCCTCACCAAGACAGCATGTAATCTGCTATGGGTTATACATGTACAATTACATTAAACATATTCCCATATAATGCATTCTTTTGTGTTTTTTGTGGGGGTTTTTTGGGAGGGCAGTTGGGGTTAAGTGACTTGCCCAAGGTCACATGGCTAGTTTTTTGTGTTAAGTATCTGAGGCCAAATTTGAACTCAGGTACTCCTGATTCCAGGGCTGGTGCTCTACTCACTGTGGTGCTCTACTCATTGCACCATCTAGCCGACCTATAATGCATTCTTTTGCAAGGAACAAAAAATGCTTCAATATGCAATCAGAGTTCAGCACCCTTGGGAGACTGATAGCATTTTTCATCATGAATCCTTTGGAAATATTGTAGATTGATTGATCAAAGGAAGCAAAGTTTTTCACAATTGATTATCATTACAATATTGCTGTTACTGTGTACAAGTTCTCTTAGTTTTGTTCATGTCATTTTGTATCAGTTCATGTAAATCTTCCCAGATTTTTTCTTAAGCCATCCCCTTTATCATTACCTACAGCATGATAGCATTCCTTCACAAGCATATACCACAACCTGGCAAGCTATTTCCGAATGAATGGACATTGTATATGTTTCTGATTGTTTGCTACCACAAAAAGAGCTGCTGGAAGTAGTTTCATATATTTGGGTCTTTTTCCTTTTTCTTTGATATCTTTTAGCTATAGACCTACTGGTCATAGTTCTGGATTAAAAGGTATACATGGTTTTATAACCCTCCAGAATTGTTGAACCAATTAACAGCTCTACTCAAAATACAATAGTTTCCCCTATTTTTTCCACATCCCCTCTAGCACTTGTCATTTCCTTTTCTATCATATTAACAATCTGATGAATGTCCTTAAAACACCCTCAGAGTTGTTTTAATTTGCGTCTCTATAATTATTGGTGATTTAAAAGCATTTTTTTCATATGACTATAGATAGCATTGACTTCTTCTGAAAACTTCCTATTTATAACCTTTGACCATTTATCAACTGTGGAATGACTCTTATTTTTATAAATTTGGCTCTGTTCTCTATATTTCTGATAAATGATTCCTTTATCAAAGAAACTTGCTATAATTTTTTGCTCAGTTATTTAATTTACTTTACAAAAGCTTTATCTCCATGTCAATTAAGAAATTTCAGGGGGTGGCTAGGTGGCACAATGAACAGAGTACTGGCCCTGGAGTCAGGAGAGCCTGAGTACAAATCCGACCTCAGACACTTGACACATTTACTAGATGTGTGAGTTTAAGCAAGTTTCTTAATCCCAATTGCCCTCCAAAAAGAAAAAAAGAGGAGACTTCAGTTGTGCTAAGCAAAATGTAGCAATAACTGTTTTTTAAAAAATGAATGGATACCTAGCCCAAATATTTTATTTTAAAGTCAAGAAAATATTTCCTAGCATTCCTAATTTAATATTTATTATTATTTCTATCTTCCTTCATGCATTCTTTAAAGCTTAGAGCAAAAAATTTAAGTGAAGTTGCTTAGATGAATTTGTAAGAGATAGAAGGGAGCAAAAGATGATTTTTTAAATTCATTGAAAGGTGGGGCTGGCATTCCAGATTCCCTTGCCTTTCAAGTTTTAAGGTTGAAATTTACAAACATTTGGACAAAGGAAAGGGGGACCAGAGGGGTGGCTAGGTGGTGCAGTGAATAGAGCACCGACCCTGGAGTCAGGAGGAGTTCAAATCCCGCCTCAGAAACTTAACACTTACTAGCCATGTGACCTTGAGCAAGTCACTTAATCCCAATTGCCCTGCCTTCCTCCCTCCAAAAAAGAAAAATAAACAGAACAGTATGTTACTTTGAAAATTAAAAGGCAGAAGAAAGAAAAAAGTTCAGAAGGGAACACAGATAAGTAGAATGTTGGGAACATTACAAATTTTACTACATGCTTTTAAAAAATAAATTGTACATAATAAAGATCCTTAGCCTTATATTCAAAATTCTTCTGTTCTTTTTTTATGTTTCATGTTTCTTGTTTTTTAGTCATGTCGGTCTCATCATGACCCCGTTTGGGATTTCTTGGGAAATATGCTACAGTGGTTTGCCACTTCTTTCTCCAGTTTATTTTACAGATAAGGAAACTGAGGCAGTGTGAAATGACTTGCCCGGGGTCACACAACTAGTAAGTATCTGAAATCAGTGTAAACCACTAGTAGAGAACATTTAAGATTTAAAGCTGGAAGGGAGTTCAAAGACCATCTTGTAGTCCAATAGTTTCATTTTACAGATGAGAAACCTGAAGCCCAGGGAAGATAAGTGATTTGTTCAAAGTTATCAAGAATGAAGTAGCAGAGTCAGGATTCAAAACCAGGTCCATCTACTACTGCATATCTACTGTCCTTCCTACTGCTGCACACTTCATTCATGAGCTGTGTCTGCTCTAAGTAAGTAGAGGCCTCAAGGATTAATCCATCTGCTAAAAGCCTTTCAAACTAAAATAGCACTATTCCATTAGAAGTGCTTGGGAGTAGTGGCATAAATTCTCCAGATCTCTTATTTGTGTTGCAAAACACACACAGAGTATCCCACTATAGTTATAATTCAGAGGCTTTTAAGCTAATTGAAGTCCCACCAAGCTTCCTCAATAAAATATCTTACTCAGGACTCATTCATGTTATTAATATATATTCTGTGTTTATGTGGTACCTGGGACATTTTATGCTTTAAAATGTTAATAAGATAACATCCTTGAATATAAACACAGAAGGTGACATTATTCCTCCTACTTTTTTAAATGGCCATACTGCTCTGCTTTTACTCAGATATGGCCAAATTGTTACTATCTCCAGTTGCTATTTTAAGTTCATTTCTGGATATAATTTGGAACAGATGTCCTTGAAAATTCTATCTAGCACACATAGCAATTGAAAAATGTTGCCTGGGGTGGCTAGGTTGCACAGTGAATAGAGTACCAGCCCTGGAGTCAGGAGAATGTGAGTTCAAATGTGACTGCAGACCCTTAACACTTACTAGCTGTGTGACCTTGGGCAAGTCAATTAATCCCAATTGCCCCTCAAAAAAAAAATCCAAAGAAAAAGGGAAAGAAACAATATTGCCTGGATGAAGCTAGGAGAACAATATATACATTGTTGTTATTGTTGTTGTTTTTGTTGGATCATTTCTGTCATGTCTGACTCTTCATGAGTCCCTTTGCAGTTTTCTTGGCAAAGATATTGGAACTATTTGCCATTTTCTCCAGCTCATTTTATAGATGAGTAAACTGAAGCAAACAGAGTTAAGTGACTTGCTCATGGTCACATGGATAGTAAGCATCTGAGGCTGGATTTGAACTCAGAAAGATGAGTCTTCCTAACTCCAAGCCTAGTGGTCTATCCACTGAACCACCTAGCTGTCCCACCAAGTACAGTAAAATGTAGCTAAATTTACATCACTTTTATCCATGTAAATCAACATAGATCTAACTTCATAAGAACCCAAAGAAGACAAAGAAAATTGAGTGCTGATGGCAGCATTTAGGAAATGGGAGTTCTAACCCCAACTTTGCTATTCACTGCCTCTGTGAGACTGGGTAGCTAGGTGGTATAGTAGATAGACCCCCAGCTCTGGAATCGGGAAAAGCTGAACTCAGATTCAGCCTCAGAAGCTTACTAGCTGTGGGATCCTGAGCAAATCATTTAAGTTCTGTTTGCTTCTGTTTCTTCAATTGTAAGATGGGGATGATAACAGACCTACCTCCCAGGGTTGTTATAAGGATCAAATGAGATAGGATTTGAAAAGGGCTTAGCACAATCCCTGACATAGAGGAAGTGATACATAACTGCTTGGCTCCTTCCCTTCCTAAGTTTTCTAAATCTAATTTAAATTTCCCCATCTATAAAATTCAAGATAAAGACTGCATAATCCTAAAAAGACTCTTCTAGTTCTGTCTTTAGTGATTCTGTGGCACCTGTGAAAATAGAAATTTTGCAGGTCATTAAAAATGCTTGTGAACTTACATTCTGAAGCTGTGGGGTTGATTTCTCTATGTATAGGTTTTAATTATATCCCTAAAACAGCTACCAATTCCAAATGATCACCAAAAGGAAGGACTGTTCATTCAGCTCAGACTTGGGCAGATTATCTACTGAGACATCTAATAATTTATAATAGTGCTGATTTCTTAGAAAATTGTCCTATCCAATTGGGGGAAAGTAGTGATTTTGGGGCCAAATCCTGGCCCTGTAACTTATTTTCCATATTACCCTGATCATACCAAATAAATTCTATGAGCCTCAGTTTCCTCATCTGTAATAATAGTGTATTGGACTAGATAACCTCTAATCTCTGGCTACAGCTGAACACATAAGAAAACGTGTAAAAAGGGCTATAGACATGTGTATTTATTCCCCTAAATAGAGAGTTCCATGAGGATAGGGGCTCTGTCTTATCTAGAACTTGCAGTTCCCCCTAGCACCTTGGACAGTGTTCTGACCACAATAGAGGCTTAATAAATGTCTATTGAGGATAAGAAATACAATTCTCTCATCTTGCTGTTGTTTTCCCCTGCCTAGCTTAGTGGAAACAGCACTAAAATGGGGATCAATAGATTTAGTTTCTAGACCTACATGATACCTCACAACAAAGCACTATATATGTGTGTTTATATAATCTCATTTTTTTCTCACAATGTGTAGATAATCCAATAATATTATTCTCATTGACAGAGGTTATGAGAAATTAAATGGTTTACTCAAAGTCACACAGCTACAAATGGTAGACCTGGGGCCTCTGTGCTCTGAATCACTATTTTTTTCCCCTACAGGACAAAGCTTCTACCCTGTCTGCCTCCATATCTATGTGATCTTCAGAAAGTCTCAACACTTCTCTAAGCTTTAGTGTCCCTGTCAGAAAAATAAAGGAGTTTAACAAAATGATCTCTTTGGTGCCCTCTAACTCTGTGACTCCATAGTTCTAGGAACAGACTAGCAAACAGAGGCCAATATGAGTGAAAAAGTTCTACAAGCTGAATTTTTATTGTTTTTATGTCCATTAAGTACTAAAAATCCCCTGGCACCAATATCAGAAACTAGAAAATAAAATTGCTACGTTAAAATAAAATTGACAGGCCTAGAGTCATTATAAAAAGTGACAAAAGAAAAAAAATTAAGTAGCAATTTCAGGTTTAATAATATATATGATATGATAATATATTATGTAATAATAATATGATAGAGACAACACCTAACATTTAACTATTCAGCCTATACTCAGCCCCTTCCTCTCATCTCTTTTTTTTCCTTACATCTCTTCATGACACTCATTCTGTTTTCTGCCTCTCTTCCCTTTCCTCCTTGTAGCTTGACTAGGCTGTTGCTATTCTGCCTAAAGCCCACTGGGTGGCATCGTTTCCTTGTTTATATGGAGTATATTAGGGTGTGGATTGGTTTTTAAAGCCCTGATTGCAGACTATTAAAGCTTGGTTTCCAACGCCTATTTTTTTTTTTTGACAGAAACTTGTTCTACATAAGCAAGTTTTAGTTGCCTAGGCCACTGACATTAAATGACCTATCCAGCATCACAATGGGGTTGACTTGAACCCACGTGGTCCTGACCTTAAGACCACTCTCTATCCACTACAACATACAGTCTCTGGTTCCCTGTAAACTTTACTGTTGTTGCTACTTCTGGTTTTAACAGAACAGAGGCTCTTCTCATGTCTTTATGGCATTTCCCCTACAACAACAGGGAAATAAAATGCTTGTGTCTATTGTAATGAGTAAAATATGACTGGGAGGAAGAAGCCCTGGATTCTGTCCCAGTTCTGAAAGCAACCTTGAGCAAGTCACATCTAGAGATAATAATTCTTGTCCTACTGTGCTCTTAGGGTGATTGTGAAGAAAGTGCTTTGTAAACGTTAAAGAAGTATAGAAATTTAAGCACATGTAATTAGCCTTTCCTTAAATTAGCAAAGTGTTCAAAACAGTTCATTATTCTCTTAAATGATGAAAAATCCACTTATAACCTGACAATCAATTCTCTGGTACAGTGGTTCTCAATGAGTAGCCCAGGAACCCTTTGAGGTCACTGAGACCCTTTCAAGGGGTTTATGAAGTAAAAAAAAAAATCTTCATAGTAAGATGTTTCAATTTCTAATATGGAAAATATTCATTGATAAAATAGACACAACAAAAGCTCTTGTCAGGTGGGTGTTTTAGGGGAAAGGGGGAGGTTTTAATAATTTTTAAGAGTGTAAAAAGGTCTGAAACCAAATATTTGCAAACCACTGTTCTAGCATGTTGGTAAAGATGCTAGAATTGCTCTTTGTGAGAGTGCCATAGAATCAGGAAGAGAATAAGCTAGGCCTTTATATAGATATATAATCAGTCAGGACATGGCAGGATATTCCTCTGCTAACTGACTTGACCACCTTCAGCTTTTCACTTTATTTTATTCTTTCCCCAAATTTTTAATAAGGTGTTTTGGCCCCAACTTTGTTGCAATCAAATGAAGGGGAAGAGTTAGTTAGTTAAAGGTGATCAACTAGTTAAAGATGATCAACTAGTTAGTTAAAGATGATCAACTCAAGTGACTCATGGTTTACTTTTAGGCTGAAGGTAACAGACAAGAAAGTAAAGGAAACCCTCCCTCTCTTAGTTTATTGGAGTACATTGGCTATATTCCAGGGAGTACTGATTCAAACACATTAATTCTCTTTTTCATCTTTTTGGTGTATGCCATTCCAAATATAACATGAGATGCTCTCCACTGTTTCATTAAAGTGAAGCCAAAAATTGTAAATGTAAAAAAATGTATTCTTTTGAGTTGACAGCTCTCAAGGTCATAAGAGTTAACAAATCCTAACACACATGACCATTGGAAAGAAACACAGCTGAAGAGCTAATGTCAGCCAGAACCTTGTATTCTATTCTTGTATGACCTTTCCATGAGGTATTTCAAGCAGGATTAAAGCAAAAAAAAAAATTTTTTTTTACTGTATTCAATAGTAACCCTGTGTTAAATGCAAGCCTCATTATGGTCTCAAACTTTTCATCTACCCTATCTAAGTACAATAGCACTCTTTAAGCAGTAGGCACTTAATAAATATTGGTAGAATTAAAGAGTTTTCCAGGTTATTAAAAGTAGTCCCCTCTCCCTTATCCCTTCCTACCTTTCATATGTATACAAGTAGTATCAACATATTAGAAGCTTTGGCAAAACATCATATTAACTAGAACAGTTGGGATATACATTTTTGGAAATAATTACTGGTACATTTGCTATGTATTTTTTGGAAAGAATCCTTCAGAAAATACTCCTCATTAGATTAGATTCAAAATGTGGTGAAGCAGCTAATTAATGTATAAACCAGAATGATCAAGGAATTGTGAATAAATGATGCCAGAGATAACTGATATTACCAAACACCTGTGAGTATTCTTTATACAGGTTGCTAAAATAGCACCTTTCATTTGTATTTCATTTTTAAGAATTTAATAAGAATAATGACTGACCATTATATTATTTTACAAATTGATAGTATAGTACTTTACATTATAATACAGAATAAGACTTTGTCAATACTTTACAACATAATAGCTTACAGTTTTCTGGCTTTGTCTTATCATTCCTTGGGTCCTGAAACATTGCTCACATTTTATTACTTAGCTCAACCTTCTCAGCCCTCAACCAAGAGTTTTTCTTCATATATGCTATCTCATTTCATTCCTAACCAGCCCTCTGAGCTAGATAACCTGAGTACTATTATCCACATTCAACAGGTGAGAACATTGAGCTAAGTCAAGTATCTGATAGTGTTTTACAGAAAAAAAATGTGGAAGTTCATTAAATTGCCTCCTTTAATAGCATATAGCTAGTTCAGTATCCTGATTCTATTGTTCCTTCCACTACTTTATGGAATATTAAAAAATAAAAGGAAAAATTGCTTTGCAGAGAACTATTAGAAATTGTCTGTGGAAGTAGGTAATATTTTGGGGTTTTCTTTCTGTTTTTTATTGATTCCTAGATGTGGGAGGATGAAAGAAAAATAAAATATCAGATTTGCTGGTTTGATCAACCGAAAGGAAAAGAATACACTTAGGTATACATTGATGAACCAATGATCTAATGAATATGAGCACTCCCTTTATGGATACAAACAGCAAACCATCTTTACTCTCTTATTCTGTATTATTTTTGTCCATGTTTCCCTATAAATTCTCCTTGGAAGATATACCTAACATATTAAAAGGTTTCCTCTTCTTTTTTCAAATGTATTTCATGACTGCCATTATACTACTTTGGGCTGTCCATCTGCTATTCCTCACTCTCCTAAATAACCAACTCATGGTAATTCTTAATTGCAATTTTCAATCATTAAGATTCCTTGTTTTTTATTTACAGTAGGAAAACATCTAATTGTGCTATAATAAAGATAAACATGACACCATTTACAATAACCTGACATCTCTTTTAAATATATTTTAGTTCCCTATTGAGAAAAGATTTCCAAGAAAGGGAACTTTCTTTCCCACTGACCCCAAAGTATTCTGCTTTATCAGAGCAAAATGTGCCTACAGTCATTCACAGTGAAAATAAAAATAAAAATGCACAGTAACAACTATTCTCTGAAATAGACAGATCAATTGCAAATGTCAGTAACCTTATATCATTTGTTGGCAAAGAGCAGTTGCAACAAACTGAGAATAAAAAATGACCTGTTGCAGAACAATTTGACATTTCAACCAAATAGGTCAGCATCTGCAGCATCACTGGGTTCTTGGATGCCCTTGTAGGTTTTTCTTCCTTCAGAACTCCAAAAAGAATATTGTTACTAACTACAAGTGGAGAGAAACTAGGATAATTGTATCCTACCATATTTAATATAGATTTTTCCTATATTTTGACACCTCTGTTATTAAATTATGGCAGTGATTCTCAAGCTTTAGGAGTTACAGCACCCTGTTTTCACTGTTTAAATTTCATGACATAATAATAGCTAGTATTTATATAGCAATTTAATGTTTACCAAACAATATATGTAAAATATACATATACAATACACACAGATAGATAGATAGATAGATAGATAGATAGATAGATAGATAGATAGATAGATAGATAGATAGACCTGTAGATACATAGATAGGTAGGTAGGTAGGTGGAGAGAGAGAGACAGAGAGACAGAGAGAGACAGAGAGAGACAGAGAGAGACAGAGACAGAGACAGAAACAGAGACAGAAACAGAGACAGAGAGACAGAGAGAGCCATTATTACCTTGTGAGGTAAGTACTTACAAGGTAAAGGGAGAGTGACTTAACAGGGGTCATGTAGTTACTAGTGTTTAACACAAAATCCAAACTCGAGCCTTACTAATTCCAGGTCCAATGCTCTATGTAAGACACCAGACTGTTTCTTCTGAAATGTTCTAAGGAATATCCTTACTTTTAAGCTATAGTGGATTCAAATGAATTTGGGGGGGGGGGGAAATTATAACATGTATTAAGAGATTTAAAGTCCTAGACATACTCTTGTTGTTGGTCAGTTTTTTCTGGATTTTCATGAGCCCATTTGGAGTTTTCTTGGCAAAAATACTAGAGTGGTTTGCCATTTCCTTCTCTAGATCATTTTACAAATGAGGAAACTGAGGCAAATAGGGTTAAGTGACTTGCCCAGGGTCATAATCTACTAAGTATCTGAGGCCAGATTTGAACTTAGGAAGATGAATATACCTAACTCCAGGCCTAGTGCTCTACAAAATACAGAGTCACTCAGTCACCCCAGAGATACTGTAGAATGAAATTTAAAATTCAGTTGGGAAAACTAGACTTAAGCTGATTTCTTAATCTGTATGAGTTAGAGGAAACAGAACACAATAAAACCAGTTCTGAATCATGACTACAGAAACCTGGATTTAGTTCCAGCTTTGAAGATGACCTTGAGCAACTGAGATCGTGAACAATTCACCAAGATGAAAAAGCAGGAGAACAATTTATACAATAACAAGTACATTGTAAAGATAAATGACTTTGGAAGACTAAAGAACTCAGATCATACCAATGGCCAGCCCACTCCCAAGACATGATAAGAGAAACTGAGACTCATGATTATCAGAATCATCATATGAATTTTTAGTGAAAGAGTAACATCCAAAGGAGCCCACATTGTAGACTAAGTGAAGAATTTCAGTTTATTCCTTCATCTATTGAGAATCCTGCACTAAACTAAACTGAATTAAATCTCTTAGTTTACATTATGACATAAGTCATACCAGGTCAAGTAAAGCAAGGTTTTGTGAAGGAAATTTGAACCTGATACTCTTGGCAAGTCAGCTGGTGCTGAATTTGTTGACAGTGTCAAAGACAAAAAGGAAGGTGGATGCAACCGTTGACATGCACATAATCACATAAGAGATTCCAAAAATAAGTTGAGTACCCATCCCTCAGAGAAGCAGCTGGAACAAGAGTTTCAGCTTCATAAAACTCTCATGCTCTTTACAAGAGTCCTAAAGGTATACCATTATCTATCATTGCCAACAATCAACCCTAGAATGGATATTAAATATACTAAGAAGAAACAGTATTAAAATGGGTTCAAAGCTGAAATATGTTGAATGTGGAAATGTGTGGAAATCACAAGTTGTTACGATAAAAGAGTGGGCATAATAAATTCATCAGACAAGTTTGTACCTGTGTAAGTGACATTTATATTATATTTGAGTTTTACAAAGAACTTTTACATATATTTGATCTTCTAGTTGCACCAAAAAGCAATTATAATTTGCTATCTACTCATAACAACTATAATTATACTTTTTAGAAGCAAGTACAAAAGTTTAGAAGTGTTTTCATTTTTGTTGATCAAAGTATAATATTTTCCATTGATCTTACATTTGCATTATATTTTATAAATATAATCATAATGTATTACTTGGAATGCATTTTAAATATATCACTTCCAAGGGCTCTAATTGTCCTAGACAAATATTTCTTGCTGGTAAGCTCTAAAATCTTATTATCAGATTATTTTTTTAAAAAAAGAAGCTTTATTAGCCTAAAATATTGTTTTCAAATGTATGTCAATGGGTAGAGACATTCTCACTTTCATGTGTACAAATCTACAATACCTAATTTCATGGGCCAAAAATATCTGGAGCATAGTAAGGGTGTTTGACTTTGCCAAGTGTCTTTGAGACAAAATAATTCTACCTTTTCACATTAGAAATGGTAAGTGCCTCTATGTTTGGCAAGAATCTAATGAAACAATGAAGTGTCTGGTCTCTGAATCTGGAATAACTGGGTTCAAATTTCATCTGTGACACAAATTGGCTGTGTGGCCTGAGGAAAATCACTCAGACTCTCAATGTCCTAGGCAACTCCTTGGGATTATAAATTGGAGAAGTAACCAGTCTGTAATGATAGAAGTAGTTTCCTACATCAGTGAAGTCACAGATACAGGGCAAAAACCAAAACAAACAAAAAAGGGTATCTGACAGAGACCAAAAGTCTTTCTCCCAATCAAGTGAAACTTTTAGACCAAAGTATTATTCAGGCAGCCTCTCCTGAAGCTTACCATTTGACCATGTCCTTAACCTCTTGGAACCTTATCTCATTTCCTCTTCTGTAAAATGGGAGGAATAATGCCTTCAGTACCTACCTCTAAGAGTTATTGTGAGGTTCAAATGAAAAAGCATACAGGAAGTGCTTTGCAAACTTTAAGAAATGCTATATAAATGCCAGTGATCATTGCCTCTTGTAAATAAAATCGTCTTTTGAAATGATAAAATTTATACTGACAATTTGCTGAATCATGTTTGGTTTTCATATTTTTTTTCTTTTGTTCTCTTAAAAACGTAATGGTGCATAATCTGTAATTACCTTCATGGTGGTCTTTTGGCATGTTTCTCATGAGCACTCAAAAATGAGAACACCAAGTATCCCATAAAATTATGTGATATGCTCCATAAAATTCGGGATGCCCTATAAAAATGTTCATTTATTCCCCTCTTTAAGAAGGCACTAGGAACCAGTCTGCCTTCCATTTAGCTAATACTTCTTTATGTCTCCTGGTTTCATTTTCAACAAGAATTTCATTAAGAATGCAGCTCATTTCCTTGAGTAATATTATCAACTCAGATTGCTCTCATAACATAAATACCAACTGTTAAATCATTGTTTGCAAATGGCTTGAAAATTATATGATCATTGGTATAATTCCTTTTCTGATACTTTGCCACCTTCAACTGTGGGATGGGGTCACCATACTATTTCATAGGTCACTATAACAAAACTTTATCTAATGACCAACCTACTGCTGATGAGTAGGGTTTTTTTTTACTCCTTAACCTCAAGACAGCTTTCATTTAATCTATCAAAGCCAACAGAAGATAGACACTAGACAAAGAGAAAGTACAATCATGTCCAGAAAACATAAGACAGCTGCAACATTTCAAGAAGTCCCACCTGTGACACATACTGGGTATGTGACTGGGAAATTCAGAATCTCAGTGTTAATTAATCTCTTAAAACAATATATTGAATTTATAGCATAGTCATTCCTATATCTAATGTAATTAAATTTTTTACTGTCTTATATTTAACCATATTTAATTGGCAAGGATCTTAGCTTTATAATGGTTACGCACATTTTAAAACACGTAAATCAGGGCAGCTCGGTGGTGCAACTGGGGTGGCTAGGTGGTGCAGTGAATAGAGCACTGGCCCTGGAATCAGGAGGAACTGAGTTCAAATTCGGCCTCAGACACTTAATACTTACTAGCTGTGTGACTTTGGGCAAGTCACTTTACCCCAATTGCCCTGCCCCCCCCCCAAAAAACCACAAAAAACCTCCAATACTATTTTTAAAAAGATTTAATAAAAAAAATGTAAATCACACTTTAATTTTTATTTTTTCCACTGGCTGTTTCAGTAATAACATGACCACGTTAGTAATGTTTGTTTCTAGCTACCTTCAAAACTTCTGAAGTAGTGATGCCACTGAAATGTTTCACAAGAGACAATGCTTTTAAAGCTGTTGTGAATTTCAAATGTCATTTCCTTGTGGTTTTAATGCATAGTCCAAAACTTTGAGCATTTCATGGCCATCCTCTCCAAATTCCTCATTCCATCCTACCACTATCATCTAAAGCTTGACAACATAACATTTCTTTCACAATATCACAATCAAAAGTTTCAAGGGTTTTCCAAATGTTCTTCTCTGGGCTCTGATTATGATCATTTCATAGTTTAAATCTTACCATTTGACTCTTTGCAATATCTAAAATGAAAGCTCTAGTTTTAGAGTAGTCATGAACTTTCTTGAATAAACTCATATTTTTTTAGGTTTATTTCTCTTTATGCTTTAGCTCATGGTGTTTTTCTTGGCTTTCAGCATGAGGTCAAAGTTTGTTATTTGTGTATTGTTAATTGGCTAATTGACCTCTTAAGACAATATTTTTACTTTTATAATTTAATCATCCTTATATGTAATGTAATTATATTTTATTATTGTCTTACATTACAGTTAACAGTATCTAAGTA
Source organism: Pseudocheirus occidentalis (assembly GCA_028646575.1). Classification (NCBI taxonomy): domain Eukaryota; kingdom Metazoa; phylum Chordata; class Mammalia; order Diprotodontia; family Pseudocheiridae; genus Pseudocheirus; species Pseudocheirus occidentalis. Next base: position 40,280,356 of record CM053601.1, on the reverse strand, counting down.
CCCACTATGCAAAACCGAAAACAAACAAATAAGAGATTCAGATTCACAAAGAATTTTATAGCTGGAAAAATTAATACCTCCGTTGAAAAGTAGCTTATAGTCTTATAGAAAAGAGAATACTGAATAGGAAAAAAAAAGTATTAGAGCTTATTATGTAAACATGTAGGCACATCTAACTTGTAACAGACAGAACTGTACACTAAAATGTTGAGGGAAACACATCTTTATAAACTTTTATTAAGCTTGGCATTAGAGCATCTAGGTGACCTAGTAGACAGAGTACCAAATCAGGAAGACCTGAGTTCAAATTTGAACTGGACAAATCATTTAACCCCATTTGCCTCAGTTTCCTCATCTGTAAAATGATCTGGAGAAGGAAATGGCAAACCATTCTGTTATCTCTGCCAAGAAAACACCAATTGGGGTCATAAAGAGTGGGACACAACTGAAAAGACTGAATAACAATGTGCTAATCAATAAATATTTAGTGCCTGCTATGTGCTGGGCATTATTACGCTAAACAGTAGGATTACAAAGAAAGGGGGGGAAAGAGTGCCTCTTCTAGAAGAGTTCATGGTCTTATGGGGAAGACAACATGCAAACAAGTTACAACTTATAACTGTGATGCAAAGGAAATTAACATACTCGCCCATGGTCCCAAAGTTAGGTAGTCATCACCAAAGTCCCAATTTTCAGTTTCCTGTTCCTTCACTATACCATGATTCCACTAAAAGAAACTCAAAAATCTCTCTGCTCATGGCTCAATATTTATTAGGTGCCTACACACTATGTATTGGGTATTGTGCTAAATGCTGGTGGTGGTAAAAAGTGGTCACCTGTCAAACAAATACTAGCATATAAATAATGATTCAAGTTTAATCATTCCAACTTTTAAGTGAATGTTCTAACCTAGAAGGCAAGGCAAGAGATAAAGCTCTCTATGGTGCCATGGTAACAAAAGCATCTCTGTCAAGTCATTTGGCTGCCTCTCCAAGAAGTACATCTTTCCATTTGGCTGCAACTTCTTTCTTCTGGTTTTGTTTACAGCAACACTGTCAAAACTGACCCAATTCAGTTTGTCCTAAACATTGATCATGGGACAAAGTGCTCACATTTTGAATACTAAGAACCACATTAAAGCATACAGAAGGTCTAAAAACTATTATTCTTGGTGTCTTCTACCCTGCTTTGTCACTGTCACTGTCACAGAGCCACAGAGCAGAGGGCCATTTGGGGTAACCATGGCCAGTCTACCGCTGATAAGCCTTTCTTTACTAAACTTGGATGCTCCTCAGAAAGCAAACTCAGTCTGTTGTCAGAATTGTACTTGAAGCTTTCCCATGATGGTAGAATCTGCCAGAGCTTCAGCTCCATTGGTCTATCTTTTGAGAACCCAGGGTCACCTCCTCTCCTGCCATGAAGAATTGCAATAGGACTTTGTGGAGCCTACTGCTTATATTTTGATTTCCAAGTGCTTCTCATAGTGCCTAGCATACAGTAATTGCTAACTAAATGCTTTCTCTATCTATTGTTATGATCTAATCAAACAAAGGATTGATGCTGAAAACTATGGAATGAATGGGAAAAGGCATATGAACACCAATTATAGTCATTTCAAAGGGAAAATTAAACAATGAATATTAACTGCCATAACAAAGGGACCAAAAGATTCTACCAAATCTTTAATAGTAAATGAAATTAGTAAATTAGTAAATGAAAATACGTTTATATTTTACAAATGTTTTCCAGTGTCACAAGTCTTATTTGACCTACATAATCTCAGCCAGCATTCATATTAATCACCTTTTATTCAGACATAAATCCTGTTAATAATTTAATATTTTGCTTTTTGGATTCACATATAAACTGCAGAATAATTTGTGAATTAGCTAACTTTTCCCCAAGCTGCCCAAAGTAACTAGATATTGACTTCAGGAGAGATATCCATTATAAATAGATGCCACTTCTAATTTTTGTATTGTCTAATTTTACATTTTTAATGGCATAGAAGAATGAGTGCTGAATTAGATGTTGTAGGTTTGAATCGAAGTCCTATTATTCATTACTTATGGGGCCTTGAGCAAATCCCTCCACTTCTCTGGCTGGCCTTGAGTTTCCTTGTCTGTAAAATGATAGTTGTACTAACTGACCTCTAGAGCCCCTTCCATCTCTAAATCCTATTCAATCCTTTGATATTTATGATATCCAATCCTGAGGTAAGGTCAGAGATGAGTTATAATATATACCTATCACAATGTACTTAAATTCTCTAACAACCTAGAAGATTCCATTTTAGTCTGCCACGATTTGGCAAGAGGCAAATGAAGAAGAAAAGAGAAATTTTGTAGGTCTGTCTTCATTAAAGTCCAGGTCCCCCTGGGGATTCCAAAATTCTTTCAGGAGTCTTGAAATTCAAAACTATTTTCATGATAATACTAAAATGTTTTCATTTCTAATACAGTAAAACTGAGAGATACACCCATATAAGCAAAGGCTCTTTGATGTCCTCAATCATTCTAACAGTATAAAGAATAACCAGATGAAAAAGGTGGAGAACCACTGCTGTACAGCATATAAATAATAAAGAGTAAGTTAAAGCAACTTGATCAAAACAATGACAGACTATACTGTTTTATAGGATTAGCATTATATATCAAGATACGTAATGTTGTTTACTTGTTTGCCATTATAGAAGTGATGGTTCTCACTTGGGACAATGTCAAAAATTTAAGCTAATTACAGTAAACAAGACTAACAAAACTCCTAATTATATATAAATATCTCATTTAACACTTAGAATGAATGTATAAGTGAGGTACTATAGTCACTATGTACATTTAACAAATAAGGAAACAGACTGGCTAAGTGATTTACCCAAGGTCATAAATTACTCTCAAATATTTTTGCTTAGCAGGGAATGCAAGTTCAGTGATTTGAGGATGGGAAGCATATAGAAAGTATTCTTACATTGAATACAAAAGTATGCCTAGTGTTATTTTCTATTTCCAGTTTTACCCTGGCAATAAATGTTGCCCAGTTTGAAATGACTTTTATTTTCAAAGATAAAGAGAAACAATAATGTTAGATTTGCTAGGCAAACTTGGTGTATTTACTAAGCTTAATGGTGTTGACTTTCCCATCATAAAATGGGAAAGTAGACATTTTTACTATAGCATACAACAATCATGGATTGAAAGATAAAACCATTGGGGCCATTAGGGATGAAACATATCAGGTGCTATTGTTATTCTAAGTGCTCCTTAGCAACATTCAGTCTTTGTTCTGCTAACTGTTTTCAATGCTTTACAACCACACTTCCATTTTCATACATAAAGATTTGTGAATCTGTAACTCCATTCTTTTTATTTAATGAGTAAGCAAAAGGGACTATTTACTTGACAGAATAATTTGCACTAGACATATCAGGATAGAAATGGGTTATTCTGAACCTTTGACTTGAGATGTCTTTATACACAGTCAATGGCTATGTGGTCAAAGGAACAAATCAAACTATAAATGACCATCTGGAAACATGATCCAGATCACTAAATCATTGTGGGATCTCATGTTTTCATCAAGATACCTTGTATACATGCAGAAATCATTATCTCTCTCTGTCTCTCTGTTTGTCTGTCTCTCTGTCTCTCTCTGTCTCTCTGTTTGTCTGTCTGTCTCTCTGTCTCTCTCTCTCTGTCTCGGTCTTGGTCTCTGTCTCGGTCTTGATCTCTGTCTCTGTCTCTCTCTCTCTCTGTCTCTGTCTCTCTGTCTCTCTGTCTCTGTCTCTGTCTCTCTGTCTCTGTCTCTCTGTCTCTCTCTCTCTCTGTCTCTCTCTTTCTCTCTCTCTGTCTCTCTGTCTGTCTGTCTGTCTCTCTCTCCTTACCTTTTTGGAGAGGGAAAGGGAGGCAATTGGGGTTAAGTGACTTGCCCAATGTCACATTGCTAGTTTTGTGTTAAGTGTCTGAGGCTGGATTTGAACTCAGGTCCTCCTGACTCCAGGGCCAGTGCTCTAAAGTGCTCTATTCATTGCACCACCTAGCCGCCCAAGAAATCATTCTTAAAAAGATATATAAATTAAAGAAAATGCATAAATAATTTTTAAGATATGAAGAAGAAAAAAAAGTTAATGATTGAAGTTAATGACTTTGATCACTTTCTACATGATATTATCTATTATTTTCCAAACATTTAATTTATTGATTGCCTAGCTTCCTTTTCAAATTAAACATTTCCTTTATCATATCTCTTGTGATACTTATTGGTTGAACTTCATTGTTGATGCTGTGCAATAGCCCATTTACACTCACCGTGCATCTCTGCAGTAACTTTTGAATCACTTGCCATTCTGATTTTTCAGGAATTTGGGTGGCTCCATGATTTGCAGCCAGGTAGCATCAATCTGAACAGAATATCAGCATACATAAAGATAGGGTTTTTGTGTCTGTGAGCATCTTGGAATCACTGAAAGCACTGAACAATTTTGCTAATGTAATCCAGACCAACCTTCTCCTTATTCAAAGCCAAATCTTGTTCACTGTTGTCCATCCATGATCTATGAACTAATAGGTTAAGTCAACACTATCTACCTATAAAACATAATCTGTAAAATAAACATTTTTCACTTTTTTGGTATCTCTTATGTAGACAGTTAAGCCGAGATCCTGAGTGGCCACAGATCTTATAAAGGAGAGAAAACAAAAAGAGTGTAGACAGTTTTCCCAGGAGATATTTCCATGAAAAGAAGAATAAATGATATGGGAAAATGGCTTGAAGGGATGTCAGTGTTAAATGAAGACTTTATAAGAGACAATAGATAAGAATTGACTGAGTATTATGGAGAGAGACAGGACTGAGAGGATAGAGTACAAAGGCAAATTTGTTAGCTCTATTGGCACTAATGATGCAAACAGTTTGTTTTAAAGATCCTGGAAAGCTGGGTGGCTAGGTGGTGTGATGAATAGAGCACTGGCCCTGGAGTCAGGAGGACCTGAGTTCAAATCCAGTCTCAGACATTTAACACTTACTAGCCATGTGACCTTGGGCAAGTCACTTAACCCCAATTGCTCTCTAAAAAGCAACAAAAAACATACCCTAATTGCCCTGCCCTCCCCCCCTCCAAAAAAAATCCTGGAAATCTCTCTCTTTGGGGCCTATTTATTGTCCTGCTTTGTCAATAAAATGCTCTTGGCATTGTCTAGCTTCACTGAGTTTCACAGCAATCTTTCTTTAGGCTTCTTTTCCCTTCTTTGGCTACTGATTATTCAATGAGCTAATACTGTTTATAACATTCTGCCATCTTGATTCATGTATTTTTTCAAGAGAGTGAATATTCAGAACCAGTGTTTCTTTCTCTATTTGTCAAGATGATCAAGAGTTTACTTTTTTAAAAACAAGCTGTGTCTTCTATTTCCTAGTCTTTGTTATAGTTGTTTCATGTTGGTAAGAAAAAAAATCTATATGAAAAGTCAATAATCCAGCTTAATTTCTTTTACCCATTTTTCCCTTTTTTATTTGCAATTGTTACCATGGATAAAACAGGTGCTGTGATAATTTCTTATAATGTCTTCTTTTTCCTAACTTGATGTCACCTCCTTTGCTCCAATTCAGTGGTGATCTGCCTACACATAGACAAATGACTAAAAACACTGTCACAATGCTGGTAACCATTCATTTCCTACTCACTATGCCCAATCTCTTCTTAAGTCATTCATGTTACATGGGCATGCAGCTATAGATGGGTTTATATTAGCTTCTTTCAATACATAACCTGCACCAGACATTTACCATGTGACCTTAGGCAAGTCACTTAACCTCTGTTTGCCTCAGCTTCTTTATCTATAAAAATAGGGATACTAATAACATCCACCTCCCATGGCTATTTCAAGTATCAAATGAGGTAATACTTGTAAGGTGCTTTGCAGACCTTAAATCTCTATAAATGCTGTTTATCTGTCATTATTAATAATAAATTGTCCAACTCATCATTCACCATCCTTCCCTATGCTCATTTTTGCATTGACATCGCTGAGTACTTGTGAATCTTCATACTAGCTAGGAGAATTCTGAGTTATTAATAAAATTTCTCTACCTTCTCATCCTCTGTAACAGATGTTAGCACATAAACTTCACTTATCTTCATGGTATTCTTTTTGTTTATGCTCATGATGAGCTCTACTAATTGCACCACAAAGATTTTCTTTTACCTTTGAGTGCACAAAGCAATAAACTCTTAAAATGAATTTATTTTCCTCTTCAAAGATATTTCTGGTTCTGCTTATAATGAGAATTTTTGTCATCTGTTTCTGGTCCTCTAGTACTATATCAACATATTGGTCATCATAGATGAAACTTCCATTTAGACTGTCAATGGTTAAATTCATGTTTACAGATGGTCTAACAACTGTGATTCTTGGCATCTTCTTCCCTTCTTTCTACAACTCTGTGACCACTACTTAAGAGGTAAGAGAAAAAGCACAGAACAGGGGACCATTTTGTGCTTTTCTTTGTTTCCTGAATTGCCATAGCCAAAGAATTCTGCAAATAATAGCAAAATTCTGCAGAACAGAACGATGATTCAGATTTTGTAACTGATTTAATAACAACTGGACTGAACAATCAAAAATCATAAACAGAAAAATCCTTCCTCTTTTTATAAAATGAAAGTACTCACAACGAGCTAGTTTATCAAATGATTTTTTTTCTCCTGATAAAGTTGCCAACTGATTTTCCCCAGCCAAACGCCCACATCAGGCCTTCTAAATAGAGCCTTTTTGAAAAGTGAAACACTTATAAATGTAAACATGGCAGAATCCACAGGAAAAGAAAAACTTAACAAAAGTTAACTTGTGGTGCCTCATGTCTAAAAATGTCTAGACACATTTAAATATAGAGCCAATTGTAATTATAATGAGTGAAATAATTTGGCCAAAAAGCAGCACTGAAATACCAAAATATGAAAGCAAATACAATGCAAAAATCTCAATGTCAAGCTGAAAAACAACTGAAAATCAAGTCAAACTATTCTGTGTTAATCCTATAAAAGGGAATGGGGAAATACTCATATATCTTTCATCCATTTATATCAGCAAGATATACTTAATTTGTAGGACATTTTCTCATTATTTTCACCACTCTGTCTCTCTAAAAATAATTACTCTGTGCCTTATGTTACTGACTGGTTCACAAATCTCCCTTATTCAGCCAGTAATAAAACTTAGTCACTCTTTTTATCTGTTTCAGAAAACCACAAGAAGGGTATCTATAGCATCTACTGAACTTTGTATCTGAGACCTTGCTTTCAAATTCCACATTTTCTACTTACTGTATTACCTTGGGTAAATTATTTCATCTCCCTGGGACTCAGCTTCCTGATTTATAAAATGGAAGACTGGGGCTAAAGTTGGACAATTAAGAAGCCTTCTGATTCTAATTCTATGGACCTATGATCACCAAGATTCCTTCCAATTCTAAAGTTATGGTCCTTTCATCAAAATAAAAAAAACATAAAATTCCTATGGAAACTCATAACAGAGCTCGAATTTAGTGGAACCTAGAGAAACTGTATCTTTGAAAACACTAATGTAATAAGTTAGGAGTTCTTAACCTTTTTGTATTCCAAGGACCCCTATGATAGTCAGTCTGGTGAAGCCTATGGATTCCTTTCCAGAATTTGAAGGAAATGTTAAGTTTCTATTAGATGTTAATAAAAAGAGAGATGCATTTTTTTTCCTAATCCAAATGCAGGGACAATGCCTCCTCCCCTGCCAACATCTCTCCACAGACCTACAGACTCTGTGGTTCCCATGTTAAGAATTCTAATGTTAGATACCGTAGCTTAGGTACCATGATGTATTTTGCTAATGATCTTGAAATAGGTACAGACATCAAAGGAGATTCAGGCTCAGAAGCAAAGGTCATTTCATCAAAAGTCAAATGATGGCTAATTATTCATAACTATCTAAAGCTGAAGTTCTAACCCCCTGAATGCCTTAAAGTATATACCCATAGAATAAACTTCATGTACCCTCCAGTCCTGTTTGAGCTCTCCCAAAGAAAAGGAAATGCTGTTATTCTGAACTTCATTGTCATATCAATATTTTCTAAGTCTGTTGATATTATGAGAGATGTCCTAGATGATCTTTAAAAGTCACTTCTAAGACTCACATTCTGAGATTCTATGAATAAAGACCTACTTTGGATATTTCTCTCTCACAGTCTAAATGACAACTCATTACCCAGTTCTCTTAAAATTCAGTAAAGAAAAGTGAACTAGATGGGGTAGAGATGGAAAATAATAGTAGATTCATATTGTTGTTTTGGAATCGTATGAAATTTCATTTCTTAAATAATATTTTATTTTTCCCTGAATAATATTGAGGGAGAAAGACAGAGAGAGAGAGAGAGAGAGAGAGAGAGAGAGAGAGAGAGAGAGCCCAAATTCAGAAAGATTAAGCTGTTGTGAAGATCAAATGAGAATGAGAGAATGTAATACTGGTAAAAAGATAAATACAAAACCTTTTAACAGAATACATTTCTACTAATAGAATAGATCTAAATAATCATAGAATTTCAGTCAGAAGAGACCTTAGAGATGCTCTGATCTTCCCTTCCACTGCAGATGCACCCTTCTGCTGCAGATGAATAGGGCAGTGAGATTGTACAATGGATAGAATAACAGATCTGGAGTCAGAAAGACTCCTTTTCCTGACCTCAAATCTAGTCTCAGATTTAGAAGCTATGTGACCTTGGACATGTCACTTAACCCTCTTTTCCTCAGTTTCCTCATCTGTAAAATGAACTGGAGGGAAAAATGACAAACCACTCCAGTGTCCTTGCCAGTAACATCCCAATCAGGATCACAAAGAGTTAAACATGACTGAAAACCAACTGAATAACAACAGGTCACACAGCTACAGGCAGAGGAGATGTTAAGGCCCTGGTCTCCTAATTCCCATTTTGGGGCTGCTTTCCACAATACCATGTTGTTGACTTAGAAATGATCATATGAAAACAAATTGTGGCTAAATGTTGTCCTTAAACTTAAAACTAAAAAAAATGCTGAAATGTCAAGCAAAGAACACTAGAGACAGACTAAGAAAAATAAAGAAAATGAAACTGAGAATTGAAAATTGAGAATGGGTTCTAGAGAGCTGCACATGTGCAGCTTGGAAAGAGGATGAACATCTAAAAATACTCAGGAGGAAGAACCAACACAGATAGGGGTGACTAACCTAAGATCATTTTCTGTGAAGAATATGGGAAGGATCGATTTCAAGAAAAAATTTCACAGTCCCAAGTTGTTAGCCCCAAATTATGCTGCCTCTCTTGCATAAAGTGAAAAAATTAGACAGGATCTCATAGTTATTTTTTTCCAAGCTCTAAACTTATATTATTTTTACTTCGAACTCATTGCCATCCAAGATTTGTATTCTGTCCAAATTTAGGATTATCCATCATATTACATCATCATCAAAACATAGAAGGAGCAGGGCAGCTAGGTGGAGCAGTAAATAGAGCACCAGCCCTGGAGTCAGGAGGACCTGAGTTCAAATCTGGCCTCAGACACTTAACACAAAAACTAGCCATGTGACCTTGGGCAAGTCACTTAACCCCAACTGCTCTCCAAAAAGCAAAAAGAAAAAAAATTTTAAAAAACATACAAGGCAACATGTGCAGAGTGACTAAGGAGCTGGCCTCAAAATCAAGGAAGGACTGAATTCAAGTCTTGCTTCTGACACATAGTAGCTGTGAAACCTGTGAATAAATCACCTGATCCATAAGGGCTCTAGCTAAGACTATAAATGACAAAGGAGGTGCACTAGCAGAAGAAATGTTCTCACCCAGAAATTTTTATTACAATGAAGTCACAGATCCAGCACCTATACTACTATAATCAAGATTTATATTTTACATTTAAGGTTTATGAATGACTTTCCTTAAGAAAATACAGTGAATTCAGTACTATTGTTATTTGTAAAATTTTGGACTTCATTTTCTACTTAATTGATGGTCACATCATGTAAAACAGACTAAGAAGTCTTGTGAGTATTAAAATAAATTAGTCAAGCCTAATAAGATTTGTTCTTTTAGAGATGCATCAAGATATAGTCCTCAGCACCTTCAGTTGTCTCTCCCTTCTGACTGAAGGGGGTTGGAGGGAGGAACAATAAACTCCTCCTAAAACCTCTCCATCTTGCTCAGAATCTTGCACCTAACTTCATTTCCCATCAGCTGCTCTGCTTGGTTTCAACCCCATGAACATCATGGCCCATGCTGGCCCTATGCTCCAACCTCTCAGTATCCTTTGTGTATTTTCCTCCCCCCTTGGACTGCAAGCTCCTTGAAAACAAAGACTTTCCTTTTCTTATTTGTATCTCTAGCACTTAGCACAGTATCTGACACATAGTAGGTGTTTAATAAGGTTTTATTGACTTTTGAAAGAGCCCAAAATTTGAAATTCTGCTGAGTCCTAACAGCAACCACAAAACCTTAATCTAATGCAATACATTTCAACCTTTCTATGAATGTCTTCATCTGTTAAAAAAAAAAAAAAGAGGTGATCAAACACCAGCTCTAAATCACGAGTCAATTACTCAACAGCTGGCTCTCATCAGGATTTCATCTGATGGTTTTCTAAATATACATGTTTTATTTTGTGCTTCAGTCTTAAAATGAAAGTAAATTTACCTTAGCAGAATTTAGCAACTCAAATGGTTTTTCTTGCAATCAATATCGCATGCATGGAAATTTTCTTTAAAACTGGAAAGTAGAGATGGAATTTATTTAGAACAATATAGGCTTCTGTGCAAAGGAAGATGCAAAGGAAGTATTTAAGGAAATGCTTATTTCCCTCCCCCCTTAACTCCCCTAGAATTGGCCTCCCCTTTCTCCAGACTTTTATTACAGAAAGAAGCATTCATTGAGAAACAAAAAGAAATCCTTCACTCTATTGACAAAGTGTTCTTGCCAGTTCTCAAATCACCACACCCAACTTTCTTAGCAACTGAACAGAAAGTTATTTAGGATCTTTACCAGCTGAATAGATGTGTGTTTTTACTTATTTGATTCTTAAAAAAAAAAAAAGGAGCACACAGGTTCATGACCAAGAAATCTAGAATATCATCTTCATGTTTCTATAGAAATGTCACAATATCTATATAATTAACTATAGTTTTTATTTTGTCTGGATTTTTAAATAAATCATAAAGGGATTCCACTTCTTCATATTTCCAGGATCTCTAGCTGCTTAAGAATAAAAAATAAGAAAATTGAATTTTTAAAGATGTAAAACTATTTGATCATAGCTAAAGTCACTTCACATCTATTGGTATGACATCTGCAAAATAAATGCTTTGTATCAGAAAATCACTAAGGTTCATTCCAGGTTTACCAGTAAAGGTAGGTAATATGGTCTAGTGAAAAGTACACAGAATTTGGAGTCAACGGATACAGGCTCAAATCCTCACTCTACTGCTTTCATTAAATCGCAACACAAAACTCCTTTTCCCATGATAAGTTCAATAACACTGCATTAGATGATATGACTGACAAATACAAAATATTTATACTCAGCCAAGAGTGGGGTATCTTGAAAACTGAATTAACAAAAATAGATTTATATGATTAGCAAAAATGTCAATAACTATTTTTGTTTAGTCCTGTAAAAACACTAAGCATTTAGACCTACAATGAATATTGTAGTGACACAGAACCAAACATCCACATATGGGTGTTGGATATTAATAAAGTATCTAAGAGAGCAAAAGAATAGATTACTTTTCATTTAAATGCTTTGACCTTGTGAAGACAGAAGAGTAGTGAAGGCATCTGGAATCCAGATTCTTTTCCAAATGCCCATCAATAAGAGATACCCAGTCTAAGACGAAAAAAGGTACCACCAGGTCTTAAATTCTAAATGGCTATCTAATAGCCTACTCTAACATTGCATGTGGCCAAAGACACAATATCCAGTGGAGGCAGGAAGAAGGAAGAATTCTACTCTCTGCCTTCTGAACAGCTTACTCTTCCCTGCCATTCTAATCCATTTAGGGGAAAAAAGAAAATTTAATATTTATTTTTTGCATAATCTTCCATGTGTCAATCTGCTTTACCTTAACTTATCCTTTTTTTCATTTTTTTTTGCTTTCTGGAGGGGCAGTTGGGGTTAAGTGACTTGCCCAAGGTCACATGGCTAGTTTTGTGTTTAGTTTCTGAGGCTGGGTTTGAACTCAGGCCTTCTTGACTCTAGGGCCAGTGCTCTATTCACTGCAATACCTAGCAACCCCCTTTTTTTTTTCATTTTTTAACATTTAGTTGTCTACTCACTCCCTCTTTGACTTGTCATGAATAACTTCAATAGATTTTGTTGACCTTTAGAGATCTCATTTAACAAATGTAGAAAAATGACCAGAGTACGACACCATGGGAGCCATCAATAAGTCACCAATAATGCAATTTAAATTGATGTTTTCTGGAGCTGGAAGAAAGAGACAGTTATACTATAGAAAAGAGTATTGGCAAGATGGGACTGGAGAGATAATATATGTATGTACCCTGCTAGAGAATTATTTTAAGCCATGTTACTACAGGATAGAGATAGTATTAAATTGAAAAGTAGATTTATGAGTCAATGAAACCAGTGAACTAAAACCAGGATGTACAGTTGATGAGGTGCAGGTCTGAGCACCCCCTTGAGCTCTCCAGGTACAGGCTCTGGGAGCCCTCTTGAGCTCTCCTAGTATCTTCCCACATAAAGCATTTGCCTGAGGTTATGGACCTCAAGCTGTGGCTCCACCGAAGTCTTTAGCCCTCCTTTGTCCAGCAATTTCCCACCCTTAATACTGGAGTCTGACCTCATCAGCCTCCTGAAGACCCTCTCCAAACTCCTCCTCTAGACCACCCCTAGATTCCTTCTGCAACCTTTCTGTACATAAGACCCCATCTTCCCTCCATGTGGTGTGAAAGCACCATAGAACAACCTAACACAGACTTATTCTGGCCCATTTGTCTAATGCAAGTTTCACAGATACTTAGGCTCATTAAGAGTCTACCCAATATGTGAACTTTGGGGGAGCTACAGGTGTAGGGCCTGGAAGTCCCTTCCTCTATACAGGAAGGTTTGGGAGTAAGCCTTGAAAAACAAACAAAACAACATAAGGCAAAAAATCCACAAAAAAACCCTTAAGTTTCCCCAATTCCCTAGTGCTGAGAGAATTGAAAGAATCTGCCTTACACCTCCAGATGGGGCAGCTGTCCATGTCCTCCATTCTTCAGAAGCTGCACCCATGTCCATGTTCTCCAACATAACCAAATAGGACTGAGAACCTGAATTCAGGCTGAGTATAAGACAGCCTCCTAGCTCTCTGACCTAATGGGACCTGAGAGGTCAGGCCCCTGCCACTCCCAAAAGACCATACACCTCCAAAGTACTTGAAGAACAAGAAGGCAAAAGGGAAAGAGAGAGACTTACAGTCCTGGCTGGAGAAGAGCTTGAGATCAGCAGCATTTCCCTGTATCAGGGAAGCATAAAAATGTAGTTACCCATAAAATGTAGAGGGTTAGGGGTGCTTGAGACCCCAAAGTACCAACATGCCAGCGGGTCCTGCCAAATGAATTTGACTCAAGTGGTTCTTTCAGCCAAAGAAGAGTTTATTAAAAGTTCACCACACTGGATAGACTCTTAAGGAATCTTGATATCTGCAAGGCTTGTATTGGAAAATTCTATGGGGCTCTCACACTACAAGAAGACCAGCTCTTACATACAGAAAAGTTGTGGGAGGAATCTAGGGGTAGTCTGTAGGAGGAGTTTGGGGAGGGTCTTCAGAAGGTGTCAATGAAGTCAGACCCTAGTAATGAGTGATTAAGGGTGGGAAGTTGCTGGAGGCTACCTGGAGCCTACCTGGAGAGCTCAAGGGGGTCCCAGAGTCTGTACCTCAAAGATTCAAGGAGAGCTCAAGGAGGCCCCCAGAGCCTGGACCTCATCATAGATGTTACAAAAAATTAAAGAAAATGTAATTACCAAAAGCCAAAACCTAAGTATAGGCAACCTGAGCCCACTCCATTCTCTCAGTGCCATTAATACTAGTAGCTACTGATTTGACTATAGATGGTTTCATTTAATTCTTCTGTATAAATAAGTCACACATACAGAAGACTACAAAGTTGATGAAGCCTTTCCTCACAAACGTTATGCTTTTGTGAGAAATGTGCTCACTCTAGAAAGAATAATACTTGCTGCTGAGGCCAGAAAAGCTCTTACTTTATTTTACATTCCTTGTGACTCCCTAAAGAAGCACACTTTCTCAGAAAAATGTGAGATTATTTATGCCCTGTTCCCAATTCAAATTTCCCCCCCTTTTTCCCCACTAGTTGAATGCTACTTCCTGAACCACCTATTCCATGTTCTTTTCCTAGATATGTTCCCCCTCTCTTGTCATGCATTGCATGTACATTTAAATTAGCTTGCTCCATCCTGGGGGTGTCTTGGATAATATTAAACAGCTTGTTAATCATCCATACAAGTTTCTGGCCCTTTACTTGATCAGAAGTTTGGACCTGCTAGGTCACCCATCTGGCTAGAACCAGTCACCTCTGACTTATATCCCGTTATCATTTCTGCAAAACTGGGAGTAGTGTTAATCCTGTGGAAACAATTTCTTCTTTTGTTTCTCATGCTGTGAAAGAAGGTATATGAAGAAGATAATGCAACGACTATAGCCCTCTTTTTTTAAGTTAACAGTAAAACTCTGGGAAATTACATAATTTGTTCATTTGTTCATAATTTGTTCACTCCAATAAGTATTGGAGCTAAGGTTCAAATTCCCATCTTCTGACTCAAATTCCAATATTTTCCCCCTTTGTCATATTTATTTCCCTCTTATTGATGTCTTCATTTTACTCTCCAAATATTATGAGACAATTAATTGTCCCTTTATAGTAAAAATTAATTTTCTTTAGAGGAGTAACTGCATAGAAACAGTTTGCTTTACAATTTCTTCAAATACCCATAAGAGCAAGCAGGATGCACTCTATTGCAAAGCTGATCACTTTGTAAAAAAAAAAACCTATAGCTTTGAAAGACTCAAGAACTCT
Organism: Pseudocheirus occidentalis; assembly: GCA_028646575.1. Lineage (NCBI taxonomy): Eukaryota > Metazoa > Chordata > Mammalia > Diprotodontia > Pseudocheiridae > Pseudocheirus > Pseudocheirus occidentalis. The sequence continues at coordinate 40,265,269 of CM053601.1, read as the reverse complement.
GACCAATGAAATGAACAACCAGGGCTTCAGAGGCCAAGTGATAACGAAAGCTACCCACTTCTTGCCAGAGAGGAAATGGATAGAAGCCACAGAAGGAGATAGATATTTTATGACATAGTCAATGTGAAAATTTCTTTTGATAATGATGCATATTTGTTATAAGAGTGTGGTTTTTCTTTTCTTTTTCTCCCAGTGGGAAGTGCTTAAAGTGAGAGAAAGAAAAAAATAAATGCTTGTTAATTGAAAAAGTAATTTATAAAAAGGCTAAATGCTTTTCTGCTGGTTTTCATTTAATTGCATCTATAGAAGGGGTCGGTTTTCTAATCGTCCCTGTCATGTAACAAGGGTAGAATTTTCTTTGGTCCTCCTTTGCTAATTGATATAATAGCTTCTCATTTTACCTCATGTTTGTGAAAAGTTTATTGTCTTTTTAAAGCCTCCAACTGCATTTTAAAAAAACAACTTTCTCATTATTACTGAGAAGTTTAACAAAAAGTGAAAATAAATTGTTTACTCTTCAGAGCTCTTCTCAGCTTAGCTTTTATTTTTTTGTGTGTTTTCTATGCATTTGGAGAGGTCTTTAAAATCTTTTCCTTGCGGGAGAAAACTATTATTTTAAAGTATCGCTGCATTTAAAAAAGTCTTTGAAATAAAAATACTTTGGTTATATTAACCAGACCTACCACAATAATTTTCTGAAGAGATTATGATACACTGATGATCTATTTACCTGTCTGTCTACAAGACATACTGTGAGCAAAGCCAGTACTTCCAGCAGAGTAACATTTGTTTTGTTTTGTTTTTAATTTTCTTTAATTCAATTTTGTTTAAGCCAGTGAACAGGATCTCTTTCATAAAGAAGCATATTTAAAACTAATTGAATTGCCTCTGAGTTCCAAAATGATGAAACCATGGCAACAGAATTATACAAATTTAGAGTTGGAAGATCTTTGCCCTGATGATACTTGCTGCATATACTCTTCTCTCCTCCCCTTCTCTTCCCTTTCCCCTTCCCTTCCCTTCCCTCCCCTCTCCTCTCCCCCTCTCCATCCCTCTCAGTACAGGAGCACAGCATTTAGATTTAGATGATACCTTAGAGACCATTTAGTCTTGCCCCACTTGTCTTAAAGATCGAAAAAAAGAAAAAAGACTGAAGTCTAGAGGTTAATTGCCCCTTCAAAGGTCACAGATCTAAGTGATGGTGATGAGGAGGAGAAAAATAGGTGTTTCAGGGACCCCAAAGAATCCCTGGAGGGTTATAGTCTGGAAAGAATTCTTAGGACTCAAGCAATCTTTTAAGTCAGGATTGTAAAAGTTTATTGTTATGCTTTACAGTGGGCAGGAGGTCTTTGGGAAACTGCAAACTTAAAGAAGTCATTGGTATAGATTATAAAACAATAAAATTATATATCAGGTATCAATTATGCTAAGTAGGTGAGTAAGGGTGGGATTAGGGAGGTAGTGCTTAAAGGAACATGCACTTTTCATATCTACTGCACAGACATATTGCCCATAATTCACTGGGAAACAGCTCATGGGGGAAGGGGGGGCTGCATAGAGGTGTGTTTTTAGGCTTGAAACATCACTACATCACCTAATGGTCAGGGCTGTCTGAGAGGTGTCCAGTCTTTTACCCATCAATGTCCTGTTTGACAAGATGGATATTGGGAAGGTAAGCTAATTGGGGATTCAGGATATGCCCAGTTGGAGAGGAGTTAACTTACTGATAGTGCATTGAAGGATTCATAGGCGCAGCTGGCCCTTAGAACAAGGTAGATATACATTTCTCTAAGCTAAAGGGATTGTTTATAGATGGTTTAGTGAAGGATTCATTGGTATAGCTTGTTATTGTACCAAGCAGGGATAAAGCAGTTCATGAATTGTAGCTAGGCAGAGTGCTAGCCTAGGGAAGATGCAGAGTTAATGCTTTGAGGCTGGGGGAAGTGTGATTTTACAACTTGATTTCACAAACTGATATTATAAACACAGGTACCCAAACACACGTGTGATTTTACAAACTGAAGTTACAACTGGATGTTACAAACATAGGCACCCAAGCATCCCATCAGTGGCAAAAAAAAGAAACCAAAACCATGCCTCTATATTCTCAATCCAATGTTCTTTCCAATACACCAATACATATTCTAAATGTAACAAATACTATATGAAAGTATCCCTTTTTTTTACCTTAAAGACAACTGACAGCAACTTTTCTGTATCATCATAAAATGAAGTCAATGTTTTAAACCATAACACACGCTACTTGAGTCTCTGAGGGTTATATGAAATATATTTTACTGCCACAAATAGGCCATATTGGGGGAGGGAGGGGAGTTACAGCTAACAAAGGTATTTATTGTTTTTAAATTTCACTGATGAAATATTATAAAAGTTCTATGAATGTTATACTTCTTGAATGTGTGTGACAGAGAGAGAAGAGAGAGGAGGAGGAGTGGGGAAGAGGAGGAGGATAAGGAGGAGGAAGAGGAAGAGAAATGAGAGGAGAGAGGGGGAGGAGGAGAAGAGAGGGAAAGGAGGAAAAAGAGTAAAAGGAAGGGAAGGGAAGGGAAGGGAAGGGAAGGGAAGGGAAGGGAAGGGAAAATGGGGGAGAGAGAGAAGAGAGAGGGGGAGGGAAGGAGAGACAGAGACAGAGAGACACAGAGAATTAGTTCCTTTAAAACTGTAGTTTCCAACTGGATTCTAACATGTGAAAATATACATATTTGCAAATCTGCCTTTTTCAACATGTTTTGCTAGTGTTCCTAACAGATCACTCCTTTGCCTAAAAGCAAATCAGAGAATTGAATGAATTCCATTTATTTCTGCAACATTTCACTTTTTATTTCCATTGGCAAGCAAAAAAAAAAACTCTTTATAGATATAGGGTTTAGAATTGCAATAAAACACATAGTTTTTGTTTCTTTTAAGTCAGAAGACAAAAGATACTACAGTATACTTTCTTTAAAACAAGCTTCTTTAAAGTTGGACTCAGCAACTGGAGTTCAGAGTTCCCTGTGGAGCCCAATAAGGCTTCTCTGTGAATACTTCTTTCAATAATATTTACAACTCTCTCCATTATTTGATGCTACCAGGAGCACTTTTAAAAGCTGCAAGAATTTTATACTGTTTTCTTTGCTGTGATGAATAGTAACAATCAAAGCAAAATGAAGAGAACCAGATGTATACATAGACCAGTATTTCTCTGTAAGAGCAAAAAAAGCCAGTTTAGTTCACTAATTAGGTTAAAAATAATGTCATGTTCATACATTTTGCCCTTTCACATAAACCTGGGAAGGGAGGAGGAAGGAAATAAACATTTATTAAGCATTTACTATGTGCCAAACTCTGTGCTAAGCATTTTGCAAAGATTATCTCACAAAAAAAGGAGATTAAAGGAGAGATTTCAAACACAGGTGTGGAGAGGCAGCATGGCGTAGCAAAGGTCTGCTGGAATTGAAATCAGGAAAAGTTGAATTTTTATCCTACTTCTGGTACTTACTATGATTTCAAGCAAGTCACTTCATCCCTGTGAGATTGCTTCCTCATTGGAAAAACGAGGGCAATAATGCCAATAGCATCAACCTCATGGGCTGGTTGTGAGGCTTCTATGAGACGTGGAGAATATATTTGCAAAATTCAACACTAGACAAATATTATCTACGTGTTTTATGTGCCTTTGAAATTTGAAACTGAAAAAAAATGAAAATTTGAAGGAAAAAAAACATTACCTATGGAGATCATACTTCTATTGTTAGGCACTGATTGGGTTTTTTTTTAATCTTTTATTTATTTTTAGTTTACAACATTCATTTCCACAAGATTTTGAGTTACAAATCTTCTCCCCATCTTCCCCCTACTCCCCACCCCAAGAGAGCAAGCATACTGAATACCCCTTCCCTGGATCCATTCTCTCTTATATCTCACCCATCCCCCCCAAAACTTTCTAGTAGGGCAAGATGGATCTCCATACCCCAGTGCCTGTATGCCTTATTTCCCAGTTGCATGTAAAAAAATTTTTTTAAACATTTGTTTTTAAAACTCTGATTTCCAGATTCTTTCTCTTCTTCCCTTCTCATCCACCTCTACTGGGAAGACAAGTAATTCAATATAGCTTGAACATGTGTACTTAAACAAAATGTTTCTATACTAGTTATATTGTGAAAGACTCTATTTCCCTTGATCCTGTCCCACTCCCCACTTATTTTATTTTCTACTTTGACTGTGTCCCTTTTCAAAAGTGTTTGCTTCCAACTACCCTCTCCCTCAATCTGCCCTCCCTTCTATCATCCCCCCTCTTTTCTCCTTCACTCCTATTTTCCTGTAAGGTAAGATACCCAATTGAGTGTGTATGTTATTCCCTCCTTAAGTCAAATTCAGTGAGAGTAAGGTTGATCCATTCCCTTTTACCTTCCTGCTCTTCCCCTCTATGGCAACAATTTTCTCTTGCCTCTTTTATATGGAATAATTTTCTCCATTATATCTCTCCCTTCCTCCTTCTCCCATTTTATTCCTCTTTCTCCTCTTAATTTTACTTTTTAGATATCATCCCTTCCTATTCAACTGATCCTGTGTTCTGTCTATGCATACATGTACACACATATACACACACTCACATATACACATACACCCTCCTATATGTAAGTAAATATTCCCTTTACCTATCCTCATACTGAGAAAAAAATCTCATGAGTTACAATTATCATTTTTCCATGTAGGAATGTAAATTAAGTTCCTTATGATTTTTTTTTCCTGTTTAACCTTCTCATGCTTCTCTTCCTTCTTGTATTTAAAAGTCAGATTTTCTGTTCAGCTCTGGGTTTTTTTTCTTATCAAAATACTTGAAAGTCCTCTATTTCATTGAATAAGCATATTTTCTCCTGAAGCATTATACTCAGTTTTGCTGGGTAGGTTTTAATCCTACTTGGTTTTAATCCTACTCCTTTGACCTCTGCAATATCATATTCCAAACACTTTGACCCCTTAATATAGAAGCTGCTAGATCTTGTGTTATACTAATTGTGTTTCTACAATACTCAAATTGTTTCTTCCTGAAAGCTTGTAATATTTTCTCCTTGACCTTGGAACTCTGGAATTTGGCTATGATATCTCTGGGGGTTTTCTTTTTGGAATTTTTTTCAAAAGGTGATGAGTGAATTCTTTCAATTTCTATTTTGCCTTCTAGAACATTAGGGCAATTTTCCTTGAGAATTTCTTGAAGGATGATTTCTAGGCTCTTTTTTTTTAATCGTGGCCTTCAGGTAGTCCAATAATTTTTAAATTATCTCTCCTGGATATATTTTCCAGGTCAGTGGTTTTTTCAATGAAATAGTTTACATTGCCTTTTATTTGTTCATTTGTTTGGATATGTTTTATAATGTCTTGATTTCTCAAAAAGTCATTAGTTTCCATTTGCTCCTTCCAAATAATTTTGAAGGAATTATTGTCTTCAGTGAGTTTTTTAAATTTCTTTTCCATCTGACCAGTTTGTCTTTTTAAGGCATTCTTCTCCTCACTGGCTTTTTGGGCCCCTTTTATCACTTGAATTAGTCCATTTTTTAAGGTTTTATTTTCTTCAGTATTTTTTGGTTTTCCTTTAGCAGTCTACTGACTTGCTTTTCATGATTTTCTTGTATCATCCTCATTTCTCTTCCCAATTTTTCTTCTACTTCTCTTACTTGATTTTCAAAATCCTTCTTGAGCTCCTCCATGGCCTATAACCAATTCATATTTTTCTCAGAAACTTTTGATGCAGGAGTTTTGACTTTGTTGTCTTCACCTGGCTCCATGTTTTGATCCTTTTGGTCCCCAGAAAGTATTCTATGAACTGATTGCACTTCTCTACTTGCTCATCTTGCCAGCCAATTACTTGACTTTTGAGCCCTTTGCCATGGTAGAACTCTGTTTCCACAGTGGAGGGAGCTGTGTCCTAAATTTCTGGGATTTTCACAGTTTCCAGAACTGTGAGGAGGGCACCCTCTCTACAGCCACCATGAGCTCCAGCACACTGTCCACACACCCCAGGAACACCACCCAAGTCTGTGACTCAGATCCAAGTAGGCCACGGCAAGAGTGATTACCCTCTGAATGGTTCCCCTATGATCAGCAGGCCAGGAGCTGCAGATTAGTCACAAGGCAGCAGCTGTAGCTGCCATACTTCCACCACCTCTCACCCTGGGGCAGGGGCCAGACTGATCACACTCTTCCATCACCTGGTTCAAACAGAGTTCCCCATTGACCTTTTACTTTCTCTTTATGAGTTCAGAAGTTTGGAAACCACCACAGCTTCGGGTGATTCACTCTCCTGAAGTCTGATTCAACCAGTCTTGGCCCATATGACACACATGGGACTGTTGGGCTCCCAGCACAGTGTGACAGACCCTTCCAGTTGGCCTGCCAGGCTGCCTTCAGCAGGAGATTTGTTTCTCTCTGTCACTTTGTGGGTTCTGTAGCTCTAAAATTTGCTTAGAATCATATTTTACAGGTATTAGAGGTGGTTGGTACAGGAGCTTAAATGAGTTCCTGCTTTTACTCTGCCATCTTGGCTCCGCCCCTAGGCACTGATTGTTAACAGTTAAGAGCACTGAAGAGTTTGAGTTGTCAACATAAAGTAGTGCAAAATCCTACCATATTGTGACTTAACCATGCATTTAGTTCTACTGGTAAGCTATTAAAAATGCTAATTACTAACATTTCTAGTTGAAAACATATTTTAAAGAATGCAATACAAAGTTAATGAAAAAATCTGGGGCAAATATTTTTCATTTAAATATAGTACAATTTAATAAATGAATAAGAAAACTCATTAAATCATTGGATACCAACTCCTTTTACTCATAGTCTATGTGCATTATAGGAGGGACTATAATGAGACAGATGTCAAAAGTTACAGAGGACAAAAAGTATCATTACTTTACAGATATACCTTTTATAATGCAGCATGCTGGAATTGTATAGTTACAAGAGCAATAGACCTCTGTCCAGAAAAGCACTGATCATTTTTGAAAGTTAACAATATTTTTATTTCCTGGTTCATAAGTCATCAGTTCAGAGTGGAAGAAGGGTATCACAGACTACATTGGGTATAATTACGTTCAAACAAAAACATTCTAACCTTACTGTCAACCATAAGACTAAAACTAAATGGTTACAGAGGTTAAAAATTAGAAATTTGATTTGTTTTCTAAGAGCAGACACTTTTCATAGCAGCAAAATTATACGTGTCCAGGGACAGAGCATCAGTGCCAATACTGGCAGTGATATCCAATAGTAAGACTCTAATTTGTGAATGGATTCTAATGTTTATGTAACAAAAGAAAATGTAATTTCTGTATTTTTCCTGATTAGGCATGTTTCTCCAGGAACTTATGATAATAATCCAGGGGTTTTAAATGGCAGTGTATCCAGGTTGTGCCTTAGTAATATTATACTTATCAACTAGAAGAAAAGGCCAATATTCAATCAGTGTAGAAAATGCCTGAATGACCACATTTTACTGATATAAATAAATAAAAGTTAAGAAATAGAATTGCTAATATGTACAGAGGTGGGTTTTTTTCTTTTACTATTTGACACAATGACTTAGAAGAACATGGGAATCATCAATAATAATGCTATTTTCTAAAAGTGAGCAAATGAACATTCTAATTCCCAAGCCTGTCCCACAAATAAGAGTTAAGAAAATAAACATTCCCTCTTTGAAGAGGTAAGAACAATGTATGAGTTTGAAATGTTAGGTGTATTTCCAGACATGACTGATATATTGATTAGTTTTGTTGAATTGCTTTTTTAAATTCTTCTTTTTTAAAATCTGCATCACAAGAGATGGCTTACTGGGCAGGGAGTAGAAGGGAGTATATTTCAAATTGAGGTGATATAAAAACAAAATAAAATTTTAAAAAGCTTTTAAAATTCTGTTTTCTAATATTATCTTGTTTGACACTTTTAAAGTGTCACCTATGTTTCTTTTAAATACTTCAATCTACGTTTTCTTTTTTCATCAGAATTATGATTTTATTGGTGTCAGATGTTCCTGATGAGGAACTTCCTCTCCCACTTCAGACTGACACCTGTTCTGCAACTTATCAATCAAATAATAAATATTTTTAAGTGACTACTTATATGTGTCAGTCACTGTGGTAAACTCTTGGCTAAGCTAACATAATCTTACAGAGTTGTCTATGACTACCAATACATTAAATGGCTTGCCAAGAATCATACAAGCCACTAATGTCAGAGACAGAACTTAGGACAAGATCTTCCTGACTCAGAGGCCAGATATCTATCCTCTAAACTATTCCTATCTACTTTAATTAATTTAGCAAATGCTTTTCATTTCCAAAAAAATTTAAACCCACAAAATATCCATCAGCACCATCCACCTTTACCTTTCCTAAAAAAATTTTATGGCTTCACAAGAGAATAAATGGCACTCAGAGTTTGTCAACCCAGACACAAGCACAAATCAAAAGGAGCAAAAATTAATGATGAAATGAGTACTGTTAATTGATATTATTCAGTTTGTATGAACTCCTTTCAGAACTACAATATGAAAAGCAGAGAAGACCCAGACAACAAGTTGTGTAATGAAGAGGTCAACAAGATACCATGTTGTCAGACCACATGCAGATTCAGGAGCTCTGAGAAATCCCAAGACCAGCCAGGAATTATAGTCTTCCTTTCCAACACAGCAACTAAAATCTCTGGAGAAAGAAAATCATTCTCAAGCCTAATAATAGGGACTACCCCCTTCCCCCAAGAGAGAGGAACAAATCTTTAAGGTCTGAGATTCTAACAATAGAAGGCATCAGTTTGCCTCCAGATTTTCAATCAATAGGTCAAATTCTCTCCAGGGGAGCTGTCCCGGGAACTGGACCTTTTTAGCAGTAGCTTTATCTGATCAAGTAGAATATCCTTCAATATGTCTGAAACATTTAAGGACAAAGTGCTACATAATTATATCAGCAAATTTTATTAAATTTTATTAAATGTTTATAAAGTATTATCAATGTAACAGTACCACAAGAAAGGTAGGCAACTTCTGCCTCTCCCTGTCTCAAACCTCACCCACCTTGAGCTAACACTGGACTCAACTGACCTCAACTACTCCTTGAGTGATCCTAATCTGAATTTCACTAGATTAAGCACTGACTGTTAGCTGCTATGGCCATCTCCCCAAGACCTCCAGAATGTTTCCCAGCAGGAAGTCCTTAATCTTTTTATTACTACCAATTCTAGCTCTGCAGTTTGGGTTAACCCTATGCAAAATTGTTAAATAGACAAAGTATGTAATTTTTCTAATAACCTCTCACTTCTTCCTTTAGATTCCTTCTCTCCTTACAATCTCTTTCTTCTAAATACCAACCCATAAACACAGACATGTCCCCAGGGACTGATGCTGCCTTATGGTTGACCAAGAATCTCCAAATATCTACTATGGCATGCACCTGTCTGGAAAGAATCACATGCTCCAGGCCTGTTCCTTCTTTCTCCTTCCCATCAAAATTTACTTATCCTATATCATGCTCCCTTGGAATATTGATCTCTGCTACAAGAACCTAATTTGATAAATATTTCAGTTACTTAATACATTAATACATGCTAGTGATTTAAGGTCTTTCCACTCCTAAGAAATATATTTGCATTTTAACAGAGGTCTTAAGGATTGGCTCAGCCATTCAGGTTGTTATTTTAGTATCCATCTAATTCATGTAGTGTTAGCAATTATTTAGTCTACCTAGTCACAAGTTAGCTCTTATCCTGAGGGAAGGTTCCCTTCTTGGGTTTATATTGCTTGGCTTCATGGCTACTTCAGACCTTTTTTGTGCATGGTAGTTCTCACTACTGTCATTTCATAGAATCATATAGCTATCATTCAAGGATGCTGTAGAACAAACATACTTTCTACACTAAGATAATGCTAGTATGAAGGAGGCAGGTAGGTGGCTCAGTGCACTCAGATAGTAGTGGCTCAGTTCAAATGTGACCTCAGACAATTACTAGCTATGTGACCCTGGACAAGTCACTTAACCTCTATTTGTCTTAATCCACTAGAGAAGGAAATAGAAAACCACTCTAGTATCTTTGCCAAGAAAACTCCAGGGACAGTATAATCCATGAGGTCATGAAAAATCAGACACAACTAGACAACTGAACAACAACAACAAATATGAAATATAATTTCATCCATACTATTCATAAACCTGGTCATTTTAAACATCTCTTGTGTCACACAAGCTTTCCTTTGTTAAAATGTAACAACATAGTGCAGTTCCTGTATTAAAGTATAACATATGCATATAGTTTGCCATTGGGCATCACTGGTCAGATTTAGTTTTTACTGCAAGTGAAACTAAAGATATCCATTTTTTTAAACCCTTGGACCAAGCCAGGTTCTCACATATGTGCTTTCTTATAAAATAAAAGAGTATAATTTTAAGTCTTATTTAATTTCTCCCTCTATATAGCTATGGCTATATAGAAGGGTTTCTTGGACCTATAAAGAGCTGAAAGCATATCAATAAACATAGCTTTTGAGACATAATCTAGATTTTAAAATGTAACATTTCTGGTTAAGTGAACATACCCACCAAAATCTCAAGATTCACTTTAAGTTCATCAAACTGAAATTGTTCAGGGCATGTTTAATTTTTTTTAATAAATTCACAATTATAAATGAATACACTAAGAATAGTATACTTGGTAAGGTTTGAAGAAACTGACAAGCTTTGGGTATCAAAATATCAGGTATAAACAAATTACTTTTCTCTTGTATTTTTAATTCTTCTTCTCTTTTTACCCTTTTCTTCTTTTATCATCCTAGCCTCAAAGAAAAAATATGAAAGTCATGATGTCTTCTATGGTTTTTTTCACATATAAATGTACCCTTGATAAGTTTTTTTTTAATCTTCAAATTCCTGAGAAAATGTCTTCATTATTCCCCACCAGTATGTCAGAGATACTACAATCATTAGTCTCATCTCCATATCTTTTGGCAAGGAAAGCAAAAACCAGAAATGTTAAAGATATAGGAACTTTTTGTACAATCATCAGATTAATTTAGAATAAAACTAACTAATTTAGAATAAAACAAAAAAAAATCTCAACAGCTTTGTTAGTCATGCCTATCCCAACCATGTGTAGGTGCTCAATTCTCACAATTTTAATATTCTACATGTCTCAATATGTGGCATTTCTTTCCCTATAAAGGATTAAGCTCTTAAATAGTAAAAAACAAAACAAAACAAAACAAAACAAAAAACCAGAAAAGAACTCAGCTATTCATTACTGTTGTATCCTTGAGAAAGTAACTTAACCTCTCTAAACCTCAGTTTCCATATCTGTGAAGTGATATGGTGGGCCATTAGCTCTAAATTCCATGATTTTAGGAAATAAAAATTTTCCAAAGTTACTTTTGTGTTTTTTCGAAGAGTAATCTATTAGAGTCATTAAGAAAATTCTTAACTCAACTAAAAGGTGAGAAAAATTAGGTAAACCAGCTCTATGTCAACACAACTATTGACCTTTATTTTTATTGTATTTTGTCCTCTCCTCCTTCAGGTCTATACATGGGCGCACATGCGCAGACATTCACACTTACACAAATATAACCGCAAAAACACACAAAGGCAAGTAACCACATTGCTGATGGGATGGAAGACATTTTATCTTTCAATTGGTACAGTGGATACTGACAATAATTACTTAGGGAAATGGAAAGATGGGTACATGGTAGATTTCAGTCAAGAATTCTGTACAATGGCACTTAATTCTATTATTAAAATATTTTAAAATTTAAAAAAAACTTTTAATCTATCATTATTTTATTTAAATTTTTTAAACCACTGACTCTGGGAAAACTTTAACCTCCAAACACCTTCACAGCATTTCCTTTTTAATGAAATGATGCTTAAAATACCAAAAGTACCTTTTGCAACATGGTGGTCATTTGAAATGTCAGAGCTTCATGTCCCCGTTTAGTTACTTACCTAGAAAAGAAAAAAAGAACATATTAGAATTTTTAATAATCCCAATTATTTGTCAATCATGAGTATATTTAATATGTGAAACTAATATTCTAAATTTCCTACCAAAAGTGAGGCATTTGTAGAATAAGTCTTCATTCATTGCAGTACACCTTAGCTTCTCAAAGTAATGTGCTTAACATATATCCCTTCTCTTGCAAAAGAGATAAGAAAGTATGGGTAGGAGACAGATTGGCCAAAGGCACTGTATCAGTTGGTTCCAATTAAATGGTTTGGGGGTTTTCTTGTTACAAAGGAGGATTCAATGTGGGTGGTAGGAGGAGGAAAATGAATGATTATGGTATAAAAATGAAAGATATAATAAAAGCATACCTTTGGGTATATTAAAAGATACTTAAAATGAATTTTAAAGTATTTTTAAATTGTATAAAACATAAAGGCAATATATTATACATGGAAAAGAAAGGGAAACTTGTTTTTTGCTATTTGGAGGGGGGAAGGCAGGGCAATTGGGGTTAAGTGATTTGCCCAAAGCCACATGGTTAATAAGTGTTAAGTGTCTGGGGCCAAATTTGAACTTAGGTCCTCCTGACTTGAGCCAGTACTCTATTCACTGTGCCACCTAGCTGCCCCTAGAGAAACACTTTCAATGTATATGCTCCACTAATTAAATAAGGATATGTGAAAAAGAAGGAGGGGAAATACACATTTAAGGGAGGAACTGGGAGAGGAATTTTGGACCTGTGATGTCATCAATGAAAGGGACTCCTAGTATATAATTTAGTCTTAAAGAATGCCTGAGGGTGATAGAAGGAGAAAGAGAAAAGTATATGGCAGGCACTGTGTTACCATCTCAGTTGATCCTTACAACAACCTTAGGAAGTAGGTGTTATTACTCCCAGTTTAGAGCTCAAGGAAACTGAGGCAAACAGAGGCTAAGGGATTTGCCTAGGGTCATACATCTAGTGTCTGAAGCTAGATTTTAACTCAAGTCTTCCTGACTCCAGGCTTAGTGCTCTATCCACTGTGTCACCTAGCTGCCACTAAAGTAACTGCCTGAGGCAATTAAGTGACTTGTTCATGGTCACAGTCAGCTTATGTTAGAGACAGGATTTGATTGATTTCCCTGCATCCAGCCCCACTTCAATCCATCTTCTATCCAGATGGAAAAATTGATATTCCCAAAGCAAAGATCTGACCAGATAATTTTCCTCTTCAAGAAACATCAATGGTTCCCTATGGCCTCTTGGATCAAATACAGTCTTCTGTGTGGCATTTAAAGTCTTTCACACTCTGGTTCTAGGATTATTTCATTTACTCCCTCCTCACACAGCCATATTCTGGTCAAAGAGTTCTATTTTCTATTCATGTGCAGGACCTTTTCTCTCTTGCCCATGGGCACCCCAAGTTACCTATCACCTATAAGGGCTAGATAATTGGCGATCTCCTCACCACCACCTCTTGGAATCTCAGGTTCCATTCAAGTCTCAGCTTGTTACTTCCTACAGGAATTTTTTTCATTACCCTCCCCCACCAATAACCTGAAAATGACTATGTATTGAATATTATATATGTGTGTTTCTATATGTATATATATGCATAAGTGTATATATACATAGATTAATATATACTTATAATTTACTTATCTGTGAATATCATTTCCCCCAGTAAAAGATATAACCTCCTTGAGGGTAAGATTGGTTAGATAGTTTTTTTCTTCTTCTACCTACCATTCCTGATATATATGATAGGCTCTTAACACATGCTAATTAAATTTAATTAAAATTTAATTCTTAGTAAGATTTCAGTATAAATGTTAATCCATTATGGAGTGGGATGGGGGCGGGGGATAATTAAAGTTTTCTGATAACTGAATTTAAAAACAAAACAAAAAAACCCAAAAATCTTGTCCAACAAAATTATACAGAAAACAAACAGGCAAAAATATTATACATCATTACCTGCAGATTGATGAGCATCTTCTATCTTTTACATAAAACCTTATACTAATATCAATATACTAAACCTTATACTAATATCAATGGACACAAAATTAATTACCTCACACTACAATGAGGGACATTAAAAATAATCAACATTTTGTAAGTTTCATGCTGAGTAAAAATTCCTGGTCACTGTTGAAAATTGCTCAAATTCAACTAATTTAATTTTAGACCGGATTTCAAGCAATTGCCAAAGTCACAGAGCTACTGTATGAATCTCCTTGCTTCTAGCTCCCAGTGGGTTGCTCTGAACTGCCCCTGAATACACTGAGTTCGGCTAACAGAACTCACATTATTTCCTTTTGAAAAGAAAAACTAGTTTCTGGGCCCTTGCGTACATGTTTATTCTTCTTTAAGAGAATTGAGCCTGTCAAGTGCCATTTAAGCACTCTTCTCTTCACTGTGGTTCTGTTACCATTTTACATAGCTCTTGTATCTTAATGATCTACTGTTTTGTATTTAGCTAGCTTTACAATGCACTTCTTAGGCTCCTTCAAGACTCACAATTCAATTGGATTCTCCTGGCATCTGATTGTGAATAGCTTTCCAATGATGAAATGCACCATGCCTCTTTATTTTTCCTCCTTCAGGCAGAGTGTTTTCCTTTGGGGTTGGCAGGAGAGGCATCAGTGGAAACCATTTGTCCCACTTGAAATATCAAGTGGACAGTTATTCCATATCTCTTCTCCTAACTTTGATTACATAACTTCTTTGAAGATGAAGACAGAAACTTTTAAATCTATTTTTATCTTTTACCTTTAAACAGAATTGAAGCTTTAAAAACATAGAGTGGGGGGAATAATGAAAATCTTAATAGGACTGCAGCACTGGTCATGGGACCATCTAGAAGGCCTTTCAGTCCTTTGTAATCTGGTCTACAGCATCCTCATTCAGCTGAAAACGATGATCTTTCCTCAGTTTTCACCCTCCTTTTTTACCCTCTACTTCATTTGACAGTACTCCTCTTGGCTCTCTTTTTCTCTCTGGATTTATGTGACACTACTTTTACCTAGCTCTTTCACCTTCTCACTGCTCCTTTTAAGTCTCTCTGGCTCATCATCCAAGTTATACCCCTTAATCACAGATGCTCCCTTAGGTTCTGTCCTCATTCGCCTTCTCTTTTTTCTTCTAAAACGTTCTCTCAGTGAACCTATTGGCTCCATGAATTTTTATGCCAATGGCTCACAGATCTATATATCCAGGGTTAGTTTCTCTACTGAGCTTCAGGCCTACATTACTGACTATCAAAATGATCAAACTGGTTCTCCCACAGAGATCCCAAATTCAACATGGCCCAATTCATTTATCTCCCTCCCAACCAACCTCTCTTCCAATATCCCTATTTCTGTCAAAAGCACTAACATTATTTCAGTCTCCTGGGTTCCTAACTTCAGTGCTATCTTCAGTTCCTCACTTATTTATCCCATGTATCCTATCAGGTGCCAAATCTTGCCATTTCTAGGACAACGTCTCTCCCATTTCTCTTTTACTCCCTATTCACAGTTACTACATCAATTCAGTTCCTGATCAGCTCCAGGCTGGATTGTTGCACTTACCTCCTTATTGGTCTCCCTGCCTCAAGTCACTCCCCCCACTCATCTATCATTCAACCTACTGCCAAAGTGATTTTCCTTCTGTATATATCTGACCATGTGACTTCCCTACTAGACAAAGTCCAAAGGCTCCCATTGACTCTAGGATAAAATATAACCCTTTGTTTAGCATTTAGAGTCCTTCACAACTTGACACCAACCTATTTTCTAGGTTCATTAATCCTCCTCCTATAGTCTGTGATCAGATCAAACTGACTTTCTTCACCTATGGCACTTGATCCCCTATCTGTCTTTGCATTTGCTCTCTCCATGCCTTGGATGAACTCTCTCAACTTTACCACATAGAATACCTTTCTTCCTTGCAGACAGCTCAAGCTTCATATTCTAAATTAAGCCCTTCCTGGATTTCTTCCCTACTGCCACCAATTGCTAATGCCCATTCTCCATAACTACCTTATGTTTAATTGCCTTGTGTTCTATTTTTTTCTCTTTATATTTTTCACACCTGCTTCAATAAGCTTATAATAGAGTCAGGGAGATTATGCATGCACACACATGTGTACACACACACAGATGCTCCACCAAAATTACCAAGTCTAATTAAAATATTCTGAAATCAACTCCCCAAAAAAAGGTCAAATGGATGAAGTCAGAACATGAACTCCTTCACCACTCCTTAAAAAAATCTGAACAAAGAAAAAGAAAATAAATAATTTCTTTTCAAAGCAGAGAGATGTGATATCTAAGAGCAACAGCACATTTGCAATATGAGAGATGAAGAGAAGGGACTAGCCA
The DNA here is from genome assembly GCA_028646575.1 of Pseudocheirus occidentalis. Taxonomy (NCBI): domain Eukaryota; kingdom Metazoa; phylum Chordata; class Mammalia; order Diprotodontia; family Pseudocheiridae; genus Pseudocheirus; species Pseudocheirus occidentalis. The sequence goes on along the minus strand of CM053601.1, from coordinate 40,248,937 downwards.
TCACTTCACAAAATATTGTTTAAATGGTTAAGCAGTAAGGAACCAGCAAAGTGATTGGCTGGAGAGTCAACAAAACCTTGTCATTCAGGGGACACTTGTAGATAAACCTGGAAGGAGGATAACAAAGACATGAAAAAGAAGAGATCCACTGGCATATTTCAAGTGAGTGATTTGTTTTCATCAGCAACAACAGTGAAACTGTCACATTTTTACTTCTACTTCAGTATTTAATGCATAAACTATGACTTCACATCTCCAGCTGCCTTTCAGACGTTTCAAACTGAATGTCCAGTTGATTGGGTGCTTGGGTGCCTATGTTTGTAACATCGGTTTGTAACATCAGTCTGTGAAATGACATTTATCCCCAGCCTCAGGCATTAACTCTGCCCCTTCCCCCTGCCAGCACTCTGCCTAGCAATAATTCATGAAGTGCTTATCTCCACTTGGTACAACAACAAGCTGCACCTATGAATTGTTCAATGCACTATCTACAAGTTAACTCCCCAGCCAATTAGGCACATCCTGAATCCCCTATTAGCCTAGGTTCCCAACATCCATCCTGTCAAACAGGATGTTGATGGGTAACAAACTGGATACCTCTCAGACAGCCCTGACCATTAGGTGACCTAGTAACATTTCAAGCCTAAAAACACACCTCCATGCAGCCCTCTTTCCTTCTCTCCCCCCACCCCCCACTGTGAGCTATTTCCCAGTGAATTATGGGCAATATGCCTGCACAGTAGATATTAAAGGTGCATGTTACTTTAAGAACTTGCCACTCCTTAACACCTCCCTAATCCCACCCAGACTCACCTAGCTACCATAGCTGACATCTTTTTTTAAGGTTTCAGGTTTCCTAAGAACTCTTGCATGCTAAAGTGTAGCAATAAACTTTTACAATCCTGACTGAAAAGATTGCTTGGGTCTTGTGAATTCATTCCAGACTGCCCTCCCAGGGACTCTGGTTATTGGGGTTCCTGAAACACCTATCCTCTGCCTCTTCACAGTAGACATCTTTAATATACTATGTCCAGAAATGAACTCATTATTTTCCCCCTAGATGCCCACCACCACCACCTTCCCTATTACTGTAGCAAAACACCATCCTCCACAATCCTCAGGCTCACAAGTTTAGAGTGATCCTGGATTATTCACTATCTGTCACCCCCCAAATCCAATCTCTTGCCAAAGTCTGTTGATTTCACCTTTGCAACATCTCTTGAATTTGCCTCCTTTCTCGCCCCTGATATTGCCCCCACTCTAGTACAGGCCCCCATCACCTTGCACTTGAATGACTGCAATAGTCCCCTAGTAGGTTTGCCTTTTTAAAGTCTCTCCCCATTCCAAACCATCTTTCATTCAGTCACCAAAGTGGTTTTTCTAAAATGCAGGTCTGACCATGTCATTTCCCCACTCAATAAACTCCATTGTTTCCCTATTGCCTCCAGGATCAAATACAAAAATGCTCTGTTTGGCATCCAGAACACTGGCTTCCTGGCTGTTCCAAGAAATAGACATCCATCTCGGCTTCAGGAATTTTCTCTGGCTGCCTCCATGCCTGGAACACTTTCCCTCCTCTGCTCTAACTACTGCCTCTCTGTTCTCCTTTAAATCCCAACTAAAATCTCATATTTTATAAGAAGTCTTCCTTAACGCTCTTAATTCTACTGCCTTCCTTTTGTTAATTGTTTTCCAGTTACCCTATATATAGTTTTCTTTGTATGTATTTGTCTGCATGTTGTCTCCCCCATTGGATTGAAGACTCCTTGAAGGGCAAGTGCTGTTTTTTGTCTCTTTTGCATTCCCAGCACTTAGTACAATGCCTAGTATATAGTAAGCACTTAAAAAGACATTGATTGGGACTCCTAGATGGTGCAGTGAATAGAGTTAGTAAGACCTGAGTTCAAATCTGGTCTCAGACACTTAACACTTACTAGACATGTGTCCTTGGGAAAGTCACTTAACCCCAATTGCCCTGCCTTCCCCCCTACAAAAAGAAAAAAAAAGACACTGATTGATTGATATGTGAAGACATATCAAGTACTGACAGTGAAGATGACAGTAAAGAAAATGAAAGAAAGAGAAACTGATCCTAACCAAATCTGAGAAATAGGATTGGACCTGTAATCTCACAACTATAGGGAGCTTCCTTGATAAAAAGTCCCAATGTAAGCTGGTACCTTGTTGCAACTTATTTTCAGAGCTTTACACCAGAAATATGGCTCCTAGGGAGTCAATGACCTGACCATGAAAGATTCAAACAAATCTTTACAGAGACCTGAAACTATATAATTGGACTGAACTGCTGAGATAGTTGATAAAACTGGTCTAGAGACCCAACACATTAAGTCATGAAAAAGAACCGTTAAGAAAAATGAGGAAGAAACAGATCTAGGAACATCATATAAGAAGGATGGGGAGCAGCTAGGTGGTACAGTGAATAGAGCAGTGGCCCTGGAGTTAGGAGGATCTGAGTTCAAAGTCGGCCTCAGACATTTGACACTTTAACTAGCTGTGTGACCTTGGGCAAGTCAATTAACCCCAACTACCTTGCCTTCCTCCCTCAAAAAAGAAAAAAGAATAGGATGAAAGTTAAGGATCCTCCTCCCACCCCAATCTTACACTGAGTTTAAGATCTAATTAGAGATAGTTCCTAGAGGAATTCAGTATCATTTCCAACAGCTTCCACCACCTTTTCCCCTTTCCCCACTCCACCTAAAAAAGGAATTTTTTATAACTGTAGAAAATAGAAATCATCTCCCCAAAGTGGAATTATATATCACTTACAAAAGAAAGTTTACTTTGACCCAGGGTTCCCACTATTGAAATGATGTTCCAATGGAGATGTCGTGTGTACATGTACATGTACAGCCTGTATTGAATTGCTGCTCCTTCCAGTGGGAGTGGGTGGCAAGGGAGGAATTGCAAGAATCTAGAATATAAAGCTATACAAGCAAATGCAACTGGGAGATGGGGGTAGGGAGACCCTCCCTGCCCTACCAGAAAGTTAGAGGGGCACTGGAGGAGGAGGAGGACATAAAAGGGAACAGATTGTGGGAGGGGCTTTACGGTGGGATCACTGTTTTGGGCTTGGGGGTAGGGGAAAAAAGGGGAGAAAATTTGTAACTAAAAACTGGAAATGAATGATGTAATCAAGAAAATAAATTAAAATTTAAAAAAAGAAATGATGCCTCCAATGATGTTTTATTTTGAAATTTTAAAAGAAAAGGGAGAAAAGAATTATATGAAATAATTTAGAAGGAAGAAATCAGCACCAAAGAAGAACATACACACTCAATACAACAATGCAATTAAAGACTAAATCTATGTCAAATACACCAAAAAGGTCCAAAAAGTTCACAGAAATCAAGAAGAATAACATTGGTACTACAATGCTGAAGTCAATATACACATCTTTGAGGTTGAAGTTAACAACTGAGAAGTTTACAAACATGTATAATAATTTATGATCTTTCATTTAAAAAATTTTTATATTCCTCATACAGTGAGGGATAATATTTGTCCATGAAAATGAAATTTGTATAATCCTAAAGCAAAAGTGTGGGCATTACCTCTCTAATTATCTTTCCGGCTGCATATCTATGATCCCATGGGCAAGCTAACCAATAAAACAGTAACTCTGAATTTGAAGAAATTGGGATAAATATTTTAAAGTCTTGAAGTACTATAATGATCCCATGAATCCATGGGTGTGTGTATTCCCTCTACATATTCAGATCACAATCCTGTCAAGCCTTCTTACTTTACACATTTGTCCATTTTTCCTCCCAGAAATCCTCCATAGAGTATCTACCTCTGTGTATTACAGTTATCTTTCTTGTTCTTTTTATATTTCAAGGTGTGAATGAATGTCATTTGTTGTCACTCTTTCTCCTTCCTGACCAGAAGACCTTTTATAGATAAATTTCAATTATTTTTTTATCTTTTCCTTTGTTTTTCAGAATAAATGAATAAATCTTTACTACTAGCTACTATGATAACTCCCTCCACCAAAGAGTTTATATAAACTATTAAACATTCATTTGTGTGATTTAAGAGCAACCCAAGGAAGAATGAAGATTCAAACTAAACATCAGGGCTAAGATGAGCTACTCTGGTGTCTCAGCATTAGTTGAAAGACTGTATAGATGAAGGAGCCCCCAACTTTAGGCTGGGGCAACCATATTCTGGCTATATATGTATGGATAATAAATCACAGAATCTCAGCGGCCAACTCAAAGGGCTCTAAAAGGCCAACCAGTTCAACCCATATAGGAGCAAGAATCCTTTCACAATAAGTGGTCTCCTAGTTTTTGCTTGAATACTTCTAACAAAGGAGTAAGCGACTATTCCTCCCTTTCCCCCCCCCAAGCCTATTTCACTTTCATTTTGGTATAATTATTAGAAAGTTTTTCATATATCAAGCTTAAATTTGCCTCTTTGGAATCTTCACCTCTTGATTCTACTTTTTTTTTCATCCCCTTCCCCACCTCATCCCCACCCCAGGGACCAAAACCAGTCCATCAAATACTTCAAAACAGCAGTCTCATTTCCATTAAATCTCCTCTTTTCCAGACTAAATGCTGTGGGGGTAAACAGAGATTCTCACAAACACACATACACACACACACTCTCTCTCTCTCTCTCTCTCTCTCTCTCTTTCTCTCTCTCTCTTTTTCTCCATATATGTATACATATACATAAATACATATACATGTATACACATACACATATACATGTACATATATGTATTTCTCTCCCTGCAACATAGATCCCAGAGGTCAAAGCCAGGACCCAGTGGAAGTTTGGCCTGAGTTAGAAATTGAAGAGCTGTGAGTACTCATAAAAGAGCAAAAATATGCTTCAGGCAGAAATTCCCAGGCCTAAGGTCCAGATGGGGGTAGTAAGTTTGGGTAAAAAAGGCAGTAAAATAAGTAGAAATACACTTTATATGGAACAGTTGTTCATCTTTGTGGTAAACCACATTCTACTTTATGTGAATGTGGAAAAATATCTCTAGGAATTTGAACATTGAAGTAAGACATAACTATAGGACAGATTCATAGGAAATGGAACTGGAAGGGTCTTTGGAGGTCATGTAGTGCAGCCCATTTATGTTTTAATCTAAATTCTTTTTCACTTAACAAAAATCTATTTTCTCTCCCTCCTTCCTTTCCTTCCCTTTTGGAAAAAAAAATGAAAACCAAGCCCCTGTAATAAATATATAGAGTCAATCAAAACAAACTCCCACATTGCTTATGTTCAAAAACTGTAGACCTCACTGTACACCCCAAGTCCATCCCCTTTCTGTCAAAAGATGGGGAATATTCTTCCTCATTGGTCTTCAAGAATTAGAGCTTGTCATTACATTGATCAGAGTTCTGAAGTCTTTCCAATTTGTCTTTACCATGAAGTTGTAATATATAAATTGTCCTGCTTCTGCTCCTTTCACTCTTTTCATACTGGTGTTCTCAATCAGTTAATCCCTTTTGTTTTTTCTTAATGAATGAGAGGTTTCCATTACATTCATAATACCCTAATTTGTTCATCAGTCATTCCCCAATTGATGGACATCCCTTGAGATTCTAATTCCAAGTAACTGCACACCTGAACCATTCACTTTGTATGTTGTTCCTTCACTAAAATGTAAAAAGAGCAAAAATAATGAACTCATGTTATTCATCAAAGATCAGCCTTCCCACAAATCTGCAGGAGGTGATAGTTTTGAGACCTCATGCAGAGAACTGGAAAGTATTTGTTCTTTCCCCTCTCCCAGCCAAGATATCTTCTCATGTGGGTAGTAGAAACCTCTACACACTTGCTATTATACTTCTTGTAGTTTATACGAAGTCATCTAAACTGAAAATCACATACAGTGGGTTTTATGAGACAACAAGTATTTCTTGAACGGTAAGAAACCCAGACAATTGCCCAGTTACTACCCTTAGTGACTCTCCTGCCCCAAGTCCCAAGGACAAAAAAGCCTAAAGGCCCCGAGATTGAGACAGACTATGACTATGGTAACCAGTAGAATTACTCATCTGCTCTGAGTCACTGCTACTTTCTGCCTCCTATGCTCCTGGCCTCCCCAATAGATTCAAGCACCAGTGTTTGAAAGGTTGTAGAAAGAGGGGCACCATAATGCATTGTTGGGGCATTTCAAATCAGCTCCACCATTCTAAAAAGCATTTTGGAATTAGACATATAAAGTAACTAAGCTGTTCATACCCATATATCAAATTAGATAGTACAATGCCTCGTACAGAGTAGTACTTAACCAATGCTTCTTTTCATCCTTTCCTTCCCTTTGACCCAGAGATACCACTATTAGGCTTACACTCCAGAGAGGTCACTGGCAAAAAGAAAGATTCTCAATACATTGCAGCAGAATTCTTTGTGGCATCAAAGAACGGAAACAAAGTGGATGGATGCTCCTTGACTGAAAAAGAGCTAAACAAATTGTGGTCCATGCATTTAACTGAATATTATTATGCTATAAGAAACAGTAAGTATGATGAAGACAGAGAAACATAGAAAGACTTCTATGACCTGATGAAAAGTGAAGTAAGCAGAGCCAGGAAAACAATCTATACAATGACTACAACAATGGAAATAGAAGGAGCAATCACAAAACAACTGAAATTGAAGATTGGGAAATTATAAAGAACAAGATTGGCCCTAAAGAAAAGATAAGAACTTTGCACTCCTTTGCAGAAGGAAGAGTCCACAGGTGTGGAATACAGCCTATAACATCAGGTTTTTTCCATGTTTTGTTTTTTTTTTAATATAACAATAAATATTTAAAAAGAAAAAATTAAAAGCAGCACTAGGCATCCTTTAAAAGAGGCTCTGCAGAAAGTTCTGAACCTTTTTGGAGGCTATACTTCATAAGGCCTCTCTCAGGCATGACTTACTTAGAGAAACCCACTCTCTCATCTCTCCCATCCAGACCTGTAAATCACAAATTTGGCCTTTCTTCCTAATGCATAGAAGTATTTACTAGCTTTGACCTGCCTTCTGTCATACTTTGCTTCCTAACCCTCACCCTTTAGGAGAATTCTAGCTGTCAATCTCAAATTCTCCTGACTTTATTTCTACCTAGCTCTCTTTTAATTAGTCAACTATCAACTGACAAATGTTTATTAAATTCCAATTATTTGTAAGGCATTATGTGGGATGCCATCAGTACAAGGATGTAAATAAAACAGCCCTTGCCTTCAAAAAGCTTGTCTTCAAGGGGCAGCTAGGTGGCACAATGAATAGAGCACTGGGCCTGAGGTCAGGAGGACCTGAGTCCAAATCCAGCCTCAGACACTTAACACTTACTAGTTAACATGTTACCTTGAGCAAGTCACTTAACCCCAATTGCCCTGCCCACCCCCCTCAAAAAAAAGAAAAACTTGTCTTCTAATTCCAAAAGACTCATGATGGAAAATACTATCCATGACTAGAGAAAGAACTATGGAATCTCGGGCAGTTAGGTAGCTCAGTGAACAGAGGATAGGCCCTGGAGTCAGGAGGACCTGAGTTCAAATCCAGCCTCAGACATTTAACCCTTTACTAGCCACATGATCTTGGGCAAAGCACTTAACCCTAATTGCCCGGCCCTGCCCCCTCCAAAAAGAAAAAAAAACTATGGAGTCTAAATGCAATTGAAGCATACTGTTTTCACTTTGGGTTTTTTCATGATTTTTCCCTTTTGTTCTGTTTCTTCTTTCACAACATGTCTAATTTGGAAATATGTTTAACATGATTGCACATACATAATCTATATCATATAGTTTGCCATCTCGGGAGGGGGGAGATGAGAGAGGGAGAAAAAACTAGAATTCAAAATCTTGTAAAAAATGAATGTTGAAAACTATCTTTACATGTAAAAAGAAAAAGTAAAATTCTATTTTAAACAATTTTGTCTTTTTTATTGATTATTTTTTAATTTTCAACATTCACTTCCACAAGAGTTTGAGTTCCAAATTTTCTCCCCATCTCTCCCCTCTCCCCACCCCAAGATGGCAGCATTCTGATTACCCCTTTCCTCAAATTTCCCTCCCTTCTATCACCGCCCCACCACCACCTTTTCTCATCCCCTTCCCTTCTGTTTTCCTGAAGGGCAAGATAGATTTCTATACCCCATTGCCTGTATCTTATTTCTCATTTGCATGTAAAAACAATATTTAACATTCTTTTCTAAAACCTTGAGTTCCACATTCTCTCCCTCTCTACCAAATCTCATTAAGAAGACAAGCACTCTGACGTAGGTTTTACATGTGTAGTCATGCAAATCACTTCCAAAATAATGTTGTGAAAGACTAACTATATTTCCCTCCATCCTATCCCAACCCTGATTTATTTTATTCTCTCCTTTGACCCTGTCCCTCCTCAAAAGTATTTGCTTCTGATTACCCCCTTCCCCATTTGCCCTCCCTTCTATCACTCCCCTCCTCATCTCTTCCCTTCAAAAATTTTTCCATACCCAATTGAGTGTGTATGTTATTTGTCCCTTAAGCTAAATCTGAAGAGAGTAAGATTCACTCATTCCCTCTCACATCCTCCCTCTTCCCCTCTGCTGTAAAAGCTTTTCTTTCCTCTTTTATGTGAGATAATTTACCCCATTCTACCTCTCCCTTTCTCTTTCTCCCAGTACATTGTTCCCTCATGAGTTACAAAAATCATATTTCCATGTAGGAAGGTAAATAGTTCAACTTTAATAAGTCCCTTATGATTTCTCTTTCCTGTTTACCTTTTCATGCTTCTCTTCAGTCTTGTATTTGAAAGTCAGATTTTCTATTCACCTCTGGTCTTTTCATCAAGAATGCTTGAAACTCCTCTATTTTATTGAAAAGTCACTTTTTTCCCCCGAAGGATTATACTCAGCTTTGCTAGGTAGGTGATTCCTAGTTTTAATACAAGATCTTTTGATCTTTGATCCTTTAATGTAGAAGCTACTAAATCTTATGTTATCCTGATTGTTTCCACAATACTTGAATTATTTCTTTCTGGCTGCTTATAATATTTTCTCCTTGACCTGGGAATACTGGAATTGGGCTACAATAGCCACCTTTTGGGAACTCTTTCAGGAGAGGATTGGTGGATTCTTTGCATTTCAATTTTACCCTCTGGTTCTAGAACATCAGGGCAGTTTCCCTTGATAATTGCATAAAAGATGATACCTAGGCTCTTTTTTTGATCATGGCTTTCAGGTAGTTCAATAATTTCTAAATTATCTTTCCTGGATCTATTTCTAGATCAGTTGTATTTCCAATGAAATACTTCACATTGTCTTCTATTTTTTTTCATTCTTTTGGTTTTGCTTTATAATTTTTTGATTTCTCATAGAGTCATTAGCTTCCATTTGCTCCATTCTAGTTTTTAAGGAATTATTTTCTTCAGTGAGCTTTTGGACCTACTTTTCCATTTGGTCAATTCTGCTTTTTAAGGTGTTCTTCTTCTTATTGGCGTTTTGCACCTCTTTTGCCATTTGGGTTAATCTATTTTTAAGGTATTATTTTCTTTTTTTTTAAGGAGCCTAGACACGATTTTTTTTTTTGCTTTTTGGAGGGGGGAAGGCAGGGAAATTGAGGTTAAGTGACTTGCCCGAAATCACACAGCTACTAAGTGTGAAGTGTCTGAGGCCAGATTTGAACTCAGGTCCCCCTGACTCCAGAGCCAGTACTCTATTCACTGCGCCACCTAGCCACCCAAAGATGTTATGTTCTTTAGCATTTTGGGGCAGGTCTCCTTTAGTAAGCTGTTGACTCTTTTTCATGATTTTCTTGCATCACTTTCATTTCTCTTCCCAATATTTCCTCTACTTCTCTTACTTATTTTTCACAATTCTTTTTGAGCTCTTCCATGACCTGAAACCAATTCATATTTTTCTTGGAGGCTTTAGATGTAAGAACCTTGACTTTCTTGTCCTCTTCTGGTTATATGTTTTGATCTTCCTTGTCACCAAAGTAAGATTCTATAGTCTGATTATCTTTCCACTGTTTGCTCATTTTCCCAGGCAATTACTTGATTTTTTTTAACTCTTTATTAAGGTAGGAAGGACTCTGCTTCCAGTATGGAAGATATACTGTCCCAAGCTTGAGGGGTTTTGTGCAGCTGTTTTCAGAGCTATTTCTAGGGACTTACAAATTTTCAGTTCTTCCAAGACTGCATGATTAAAGGAGAGATGTTTACTCCTCTCCTCATCTGTATTCTGGTCTAGGAGTAACCAAAAGCACTCTTTTATGCCTTGAAACTGAGGAGGATTCCCTCTCCACCATTTCCACAAGCTCTGCTACATCAGCACTCCCCCTCACCCCACAACCATCCCCCACGTGAAACAGATCCAAACATGAGTAAAGCAAAAGAATCCTGCCTCAATGTCAGCAAAGAGATCCCTGAAAACCCCCTCTGATCAGCCACCCAATCTCCCCACCATCTGTGAGTGGAGAGCTCTGGAAGCAGTCACTGCTGCTGGTCCCACACCCTGGGACTAGGGCTGGACCATGCTCCTCTCTGACCAGGTCCAACAGATCTTTCCTACTGACCTTCTAAGTTGTCTTTGGCATTTGTGGGTTAAGAAATCTGGAAACCACCACAGCTGCCAGTGATTCAGTGTCCTGAGGCCATTCAGGCTTGCTACAACCCAGTTTGTGAGGCATGGCCCATACTGGACTGTACTCCTTTCCCCGTCTAGTGAATAGACCTTTTCTATTAACCTTCCAGGTTGTCTTGGGCTGGAAATTTGTTTCACTCTGTCATTTTGTGGGTACTGCTCTAGAATTTGTTTAGAGTCATTTTTACAGGTATTTAGAGGTGTTTGGGTGAGAGCTCAAGCAAATCCCTGCTTTTACTCTGCCATTTTGGCTCCACCACTGAAAAACATAAAAACAAGGCAATTTTGCCTTTTTAGCATCTGGGAGTATCAAGAAAGTCTCATAGGGTCACAGATTTAGAGCTCAGAAAGACCTTTGAGACAGTCTATTCTAATTCCATCACTTTACTGATGTGAGAGGTAAGGCCAAGGAAGTTAAATGATTTAACCATGGTCCAATGTAGAACCTGGATTCAAACACATGTCCTCCTTGGGCTCCAAATGCCATTGCCTTTTCACTGAACCATGTCACCCCTCAGTGAAGACCTCATGAAGAAGTCAGCTTTTAGGTTCAACTCAGGTAAAGGAGGTGGTAGTCTGTGAGCGATAGAAGATGAAATGTCTTATGTACAGGAACAGCAAGAAAGCCAGTTTGGTTGGACAAAAGAGGACTGGCTATACATACCTACATACATACCTACATACATACATACTTGATATATATGTGTAGATATATATTATGAAGATTCTTACTATATATCCACATATCTAATATATATGCATATATCTCCATCCAATCCCTTTCATTAATAGATATATAGACAGACAGATTAGATAGATAGATAGATAGATAGATAGATAGATAGATAGCAGACAGATAGACTAACAGACAGACACAGATAGATATATAGACAGATAGATAGATAGATAGATAGATAGATAGAAAGGTGGATGATAGATAAATAGATGATAGATGTAGATAGACACATTGATAGACACATAGACACAGAGAGAGAGAGAGAAAGAGAGAGAGAGAGAGAGAGAGAGAGAGAGAGAGAGAGAGAGCTATAGATAAATAGATATGTGGAATAAACATATGGAAAGATAAGTTGTATCCTAGGTAAAGTCACACATACCTATTACCCAGAATCTGTAGCCTGAACTCACCTGCCCTTTACCAAATTTGAAAAATCTAGAGTTTTTATAACAATCAAGCCCAACCACATAACTCAATCTGAGAAACACTTCATAAAAGGAGTGCTTCTGTCTCACTAATACATTCTTTTATGAGGAATCTACCCCCTCCCAGAAAAAAAAAATCATCATCTCTTAGATGGAGATCTATGTGGCTACAAGCCTGGCTATTCAGATTTGTGTGTGGGAATGAGTAACAGGGTGGGGGGGGGGGGACAGGAGTTGAACATTTATTTTCTCATACAAATAAAAAAATGCATAATTGTAGAATTCTAGAACTTTTATTTTAGAAAAACACTGAATATGGAATCAAGTCAAATTATCCTCCCACCTTCTTGCTGATTCTTTCAGATAGATACACATTATTTATTTCTCCACTCTCTCCAAAACATCTTTTCCTTCCTCAATAACAAAAACAGAGGAAAGTATTCTCTGTACATTTACTGGAAACAAGGTGAAACAAAGCTGTCCCAGTGAGAAAGAACTTTACGTATTTGGAAGAGGCATTCTATTACCAATAGCTAGAAAGCATGAGTATTGGAATTTTTGAGTACTGGTATAACAGATGCCAAGCAGGTGTTTAACTTACTGACCAAAAAGATAAGCAGCTTGAGAAATTGAGAATCCATCTGGCACTTTCCCCACATTAAAAAATAATATCATGGGATTCGTACTCTAATTTTCTTTGAGCTGGAACAAAATTTAGGGATCATCTAATTCAATCCTCTCATTTTTACAAATAAGCAAATTTCCTTCTTATATGTGATGAATAACACCTCCTCCCCTCCCCCCCTTCAGAAGTCTATAAATCAATAAGGCTGTTTTCCATATGCCTCTTATTGTCTTAAGAGTAAGAGCTCATACATGTGTGTCCCTTCTGCTAGAAATAACAGGATACCTACTTACAGGAAGTAGGCTTATAAATGATCATCATGGACTCTTTCCTTCCTCACACACTCCACCTCTGCTCTCAGTTCCCCAAATGGTAAAGCCTGGACTAGAGAATGAAAGAACTACACAAGTTACCTTTTCTACACAAGTTTCAAGAATTAACATTTCCCTGACCACCCCCCTTTCCCAAGACCTCAGATTCTGCCTTCTCATCCCAAGAAGTTTAGGTAATCTGAAACATCAAGGGAGAGATGTGTCCCTAGCCTTGAGATGGAACTTGGAATTCAGTTCATCACGCTATCTGATACACCAAATGTGCAAAAATTACACTAAACGGCATCTGTGTTGAAACAGTACCATTAACACTATACTTGGTCTACATAATGAATTAAATAGATTTTTGTGGTCTGACCTGAGAACTAAACCTTCATTTTAACATAGTTGCTATGGGAAAATATGTGTTGAAATCCAGACAACCAACTCACAAACTAACTTTTCGAACATGACCCTTTCATAACAGGACCACTTGATGTAAGTAAAAGTTTCTTTAACTGTTGGTAGCTGGGATTGGGGGAGGGCAAGAAAATGAGGGAGTCTGTGAGCTGGCTGTGCTTCACATAGTTAGTCAGCGTCAGAGACTGGATGTGAACACACAGGTGTCTCCTTATTCCAGGTCCAGCATTCTAAAGTTAATGTAGCCAGGCTGGCTGAGCTAATCTTATCCACAGAAGAAAACCCTGGCACAAAAGACCCCACACCTTTGTCATAAACAGAAAATGGAAAGAGTAGCACAGAAGCAATCCCTGGCACCCCTGATATCTATCCAATAGTTTGGAAGGAGAAAATAGAGAAAGACTGAGTGATCTAGGAAGCCGCATATATGTGGTATCTCAGGAGGTGAAACATCTCTTTCTGTCTTTTTTGTTTGTTTGTTTGTTTTTTGGAGGGCAGGGCAATTGGGATTAAGTGACTTGCCCAAAGTCACACGGCTAGTTAAATGTTAAGTGTCTGAGGCCGAATTTGAACTCAGGTCCTCCTGACTTCAGGGCTGGTGTTCTATTCACTGGGCTACCTTGCCACCCCAATGTCTCTCTTTTTAATAATAATTTTGATGACAAACACAATAATAAAGATAGTAAACTCTCTATAAATTTTAGCTATGTGGCAGCCGTGGTGCTAATCACTTTATTATTAACTCCTTTGATCCTCACAACAACCCTGAGAGGTGAGAGGCTATCATTGCCTCCATTTTATAGATGAGGAAACTGAGGCAGTTGGGGATTTGCTCAGGGTCACAAAGGAGTAACTTTCTGAGGCTAGATTTGGACTCAGGCCTCCCTGACTCCAGCAAGGTTTGAAAGGGGCACAGTGGATAGGTTACCAAACCAAATCCACAGAAAGACTCATCTTTGTGAGTTCAAATCTGTTCTCAGACACTTACTAGCTCTGTGACCCTGGGTAAATCATTTAACCTGATTTGCTCAAGTTTCCTTATCTATAAAATGAGCTGAAGAAGGAAATGGAAACCAGTCCAGTATCTTCACCAAGAAATACCCAAATGGGGTCATGAAGAGTCAGAAAACTTACCTCTGACTCCAGGTCCAGAGTTCTAACCAACTGCTGCCTTTCAGTTTATTTAACAAAGCCACTGAAAGAAGCATTTGTCTATTTCACAAACTGTCCCATTCAAAGAAAACCTGATTTTTAACTTTCAGGTCTACCACATTTTTATACAGTGTAGAAAGAACATGGGTCTTTGCAACAGGCTCGACCATAAGACATTTGCATTTATTCTGGATTGGCTTTAGATTCTGCCCTGAAAGGGAGTGGGGGGTTGGGGGTGGAGGGCTAGAAGAAGTAAAAGGAAGCATTTTTCTCTATCTCAAACTTAAAGCAAAACTTACAGCCTGGGAGCCTTCCCACCACACAGCAAAAGAAATACCTACAGAAAGTCTATCTAAGCTCTTGCCCAGGAACCAGAACACAATGCTGCATTAACAGTTAAGCAGCTCTCTAAAGAACCAGGGCTGTAAATTAAGGGAGAGCTTTCACATATCTCTGTCTCTGCTCCAAGTCCAGAGATTGTGCTGACCCTTGAAAACCCTCTAAATCGAGTTCCCTTTTCTCTGTGTCAGAGAGTTTCAGCACAGTGGCCCGCAACCAAAGCGCTGGGGTCAGGGAAGAATCAGAACAAATGCTCCCTTTGTGCAAGCCTGCTGGAACGAAATGAAGGTTTGACTCACAAATACAATACAATTAGAGGCAGTGTAAATTACACAATGCCTCCAATATTCCAGCAGTGACAGCATGAACTCTTTCACTTTGACACATGTTCTTGGAGTCTAAAAGTCTTCTCACTTGCTTTGTTAAAACACAACCCCCCAAAATTCAGTTTTAAGTGGATTTTGTTCATGTGCTGAATTTGAAATTAATAAATATTTGGGAAAAGTAAACAAGAAATCTCGCCTTTGAAGTGAAGAGGCCTGCGGGGTTTGTGGGGTTGAGAGACAAACATTCCTTTCTAATTTGGGGATGGACTGAGTCAACAATTCTAATTTTCTGAGTGTTGGGCAGAATTTCCAAGTGACAGAACACTGTAATGCAGTTGCTTATGAATCAGAAGGAAGTATATCTTTTGGTTTCCTATACTGATTACATCATGTATCTGAAAAATAGAGAAGTGTCCAAGTCTGCAAAACCAATTTGGAAATGCACATAACAGAAAATCTGGGGCCTTAATGTAACAATAATCTATTTAATCCCCTAAAGAAAAGATGATCATTTTTGCAGTTCTGATAGGAACAAAAATCCACAATGTCCCTCTCTTCTAACGCATGAATTGGCAGCCAAGTCAATCCTCTAAATCTTCACTTTCAGAGAGGCCTATATCTTCTTAGAATGATCATTATTTAAAGATGGATTTTGGGCCGTGCCTATAAAAGTCTATAGAAGAAATGTTTTAAAGGCCTAATGGTGAAGGATATCAGATTCTCTCTAAGGACATGAAGAATTAGTCACAACACAAGGACTAAATAGCAAAAAGCTAGCCTGATGTCATCTACAGGGATGGGGCATTAGAAGATTAAGCCTGTTTTCAGGGTAATCTCTATTTTTACACAGATAAATGGGATAGAAGGGCAATGATGCTAAGTGGTTCGTGCTTATTGTAATAAAAATTTCCATTAGGAAAAGATATTTAAGAGGATTTATGATAAGTAAATTATCCTGAGGCCACTTAACAGCACTTTTAGGCTTCATCTCTACAGATCCCCTTCGGGAATGATTGGCTAAGACTTTTCACAAAAGCACCAGGTGTCACCCATAATCAAGTTAGTTTATTAACGTCTCAAGTCATTTAGTGACTTAGTCACTCTTTAGTTACAGTTTAGAATAGGAAAAAAATACTTTTATGCCTTCAAATGTGCTTTCGGAACTTATAGCCCAGTCATTTCAATGGGGTCATATATTTCTAGGATGCTTTTGGATGTTGGGAATTTGCCGATGACAGTCTTTTCCGGAGATCATTTCTGGCAGGTAGGCACACGTCTTTCCAATCATACCAGCAGATTGTAGATGGCTACCCAACCTACCCATGCTTTAGGATCATCAGAAAAACGAGTAGTTGTTTCTGAGTAGTTAGACAAGGATTGTTAAATGGGCAGAGACCAAATTAAACGCTGAGTAAATTAGAGTAATTCATTTCAAGATTGGTCCAGGGTTCAAAGGAGGTAATGTAGGTGAAAACATCTGGATACAGAGATATATTGTGTAAACACAGATGGTTATTCATTAGTACTGTTACTGGCTGTGTGACCCTGGGCAAGTCTCTTAACTATCCAATACTCTAGACCAGTGGTTCTCAACCTGAGGATTATGTTCAATTTAAATACATCCTGCCTATCAGATATTTACATTACAATTCATAACAGTAGCAAAATTACAGTTATGAAGTAACAACAAAAATAATTTTATGGTTGGGGATCACCACAACATGAGGAACTGCATTAAAAGGTCTTGGCATTAGGAAGGTTGAGAACCACTGCTCTAGAGCAAGGGTGGGAAACCTGTGGCTTTGAGGCCACATGAGGCTCTCTATCCTCAGTGCAGCCCTTTGATGGAATCCAAACTTCACAGAAAAAATCCCCTTAATAAATCTAATTCCCTTGAAAGTCATGGCAGCACCTTCCTAATGTCATGATCCTTTGGGAGAGCAAAGGACAAGGGGCAGCTAAGTGGTGCAGTGATTAGAGTACTGACTATGGAGTCATGAGGACCTGAGTTCAAATCCAGCCTCAGACACTTAACACTTATTAGCTATGCTACCTTCCTCCCTCCAAAACAAACAAAAAAAACATAAGGAAGGTGAGGAGGGAAATGTGATACAGACATCCTTTTTGATATTAATTACACTGGGATTTTATTTGTATTTCAAAGCTATTGTTTTCCCTCATGTTTAATTAGAATGTAAGCTCTTGGAGGAATTATACATTCTATGTTTGGCACAGACTCTATTATTAAAGTAGACATAAAGTTAATTTAATTATGACTGATGATTTTTTTATTTGCCAATGATACGCATTTGGAGGAAATTGTAGACGCAAATGACACTACTTTAAAATGCATCACTGTAAAGTTCAATAACCTTTGTCTTTAATATCTAACATAGGATCATGGGCAGTGCTGGATGGGATCACAGAATTCACTGAGTTCACTCTTCTCATTTTACAGATAGGGAAACTAAGGCTTAGAGAGGTTAGTGCCATGCCAGGCACCTTTTGACTCAAAGTCCAGTACTCTGTCTACTATGCTAGACTCAGAGTTAAGAAGGTCTGAATTCAGATCTGACCTCAGACATTTTCTAGCTTTGTGACCCAGAGCAAGGCACTTGACTTGAGTTTGCCTCAGGTTCTTCAACTGGGGATAGGTGGTACCACACAGTTGTTGCTAGCATCAAATGAGACAATATTGGTCAGGTATTTAACACAATGCCTGGCAAATAGTAGGAGCCGATGGAGAAGGAAATGGAAACCACTCTGGTATCTTTGCCAAGAAAACCTCCAATGGCATCACAAAGAGTCAGACATGAATGAAACAACTTAAGAACAACAGAGGAGCCATAAAAACTCATTCCCTTACAAGTTCCATGGCCTTCCCCCAAACTAACTGTTCAGGTTGACACCCCAAAATTACCTCCTCCGTCAAGGATTACAAAATCAAAACCTCTGAAAGTAGAATTAGATTTCATGGTTTGTCTTTGGTCCTATGGAAAATATGAAGAAAGCAGGAGAAGGAAAGTAAAAGCAGTCTGGGAAGGAATGCTACATTGCACTATCTGGGCCAAAACTAAGAGAAAAGGAGGAAAGGGGCTCAATGAGTCAGAATCAAGGTATCATAAGCTGCTCGATCTCTTGTAATTGAATATTACTAGTACCTCTAATTTTTGTTTGTTTGTTTGTTTCTTTTGAGTTTAAATTGTTTCTCCTTGGAAAACAATGTGGCCCAGTGGAGGGAGTGCTGGCTTGGGAGTCAGAAGAGCTGGGTCCCCATATGGGCTGTAATACTTATGATCTGAATGAACTTAGGCAAATCACTAGAGCCCCATGAACCTTGGCTTCTTCATCTGTAAATGAAGGGATTTGACTAAACATCCTTTAAGATGTCTTCTACCTCTTAGGCAAAAAATCCTATGATCTTTGTTATTTCAGCATTTATTATTTGGCATGCTAAAATATGACATTTTCCTATTTACCATACTACGAAAATAAGACCTGAAAATGTGAATTTGACCTTAGAGATATCACAATTGCCTTCTGGCTGCCAGTACCCCAGTATTCTTGAAAGAAAATCCAATATCAGGGGCAGCTAATGAATAAAGCACCGGCCCTGGAGTCAGGAGGACCTGAGTTCAAATCTGAACTCAGACACTTGACACACTTACTAGCTGTGTGACCTTGGGCTAGTCACTTAACACAAATTGCCCTGCCTTCCCCCCTCCAAAAAAAAAAAAAGAAAGAAAATTCAGGGGAGGATAGATGGCACAGTGAGTAGAGCACTGGCCCTGGAGGACCTGTGTTCAAATCTAGCCTCAGATACTTGACACACTTACTAGCTGTGTGACTTTGGGTAGGTCCCTTAACCCCAATTGCCCTCCAAAAAAAAAAAAGAAAAAAAGAAAATTCAACTTCATCAAATTCTGGTATGACTGTTTGTTTTTAACTGTTGGAAAAAAAGATCATGCCAATTACATAACTCACAAACATCCCTTAGGATTTAACAGCTTTCTGACAGTTATACTTTCAAACTAACTAAAAAGTCATAAATCTAGTTGCTTTTGAGAATAAATTAAAATACAGACTACTAGGGCACAGTGTACTTTTCAACTTTTACTTTTTTTTCACCACTAACTTTTCAACCAAAGGGTGGAGAAATGAATCATCTTCAAAGATGAGAAAAGAGAAGAAAGCAAAAAACTAGGCCAGAATTTAAAACATTTATGTGATCACAAGAGCAAAGATCTCAAGAACACTAAACAAAAGCAAAAACCATTAAATGATCCAGCAAATCTGGGGTGTTCTAATATACTATATACTACAGAGCTTTCTGAATCTGGGGGAGAATGCATTAGGATACCCCAGAGAATTCAGATATATTCCATAGATTTTTGTCACTTCCAGGCAAGAAGAGACTAGATTAGGAGCTCTTAACCTTTTGTTGTGTTATAGACCCTTTTAGCTGTCCAAAGAAACTCATGGGCCCCTTCTCAGGAAAATGTTTCTAAATACACCAAATAAAATATGCAGCGCTACAAAGAAAATGAAATTATCAGTTTTTTTAAGTTCATGTATCTCTAGTCAATAACACCTGTACTAAATGATTTCCAAGTTCTTTTTCCAGCTGTAAAATTCTAAATACTTTACCATAGGGAAATGACTGAATATGTAAGATTAAGGGCCCTTCTCAAAAGGCAACTATTGGAAGAATATGAACAAATTATTTTTAAAAGAAAATAAAATTTATCAATAACTGGGAGAAAGTTCAAAATCCCACAGGGAAATGGAAATCAAAACAATTCTTCGATATCAATCACACCTGTCAATTTCCTGGGAACAAAGCTGAAAATATGGGAAAAACTTGGAAGGGAAGGGAAAGAAAAGGAAGGGGAGGGGAGAGAAAGGGAAGGTTGATGAAGGAAGAGATGATGAAATCAGGTAACAAATGCATTTGGGGACTTTCTTATCAAGTGGGTTCCTCTTCTTTAGCAATAGATTTCAGAAGCCTGAGGTTGAATAAAGGAGTTTCTTTCTCTTGAGATGATTTTAAAGACCAAAAATGTCCCCAGGATCAAATATTAAGTAATGGAAGGGAACTTGGACATCATCTTGACCAACCCTTTCATTTAAGAGGGGAGGGCAAGGCAATTGGGGTTAAGTGACTTGCCCAAGGTCACACAGCTACTAAGTGTGTCAAGTGTCTGAGGCTGGATTTGAACTCAGGTCCTCCTCCAGGGCTAGTGCTCTATTCACTGTCCCACCTAGTTCCCCCTTAATCCTTTCATTTTTAAAATGAATATTTAAGAGAATAAGTTACTCTTTTTTTTGCATTTTTGGAGGGGGGAGGGCAGGGCAATTGGAGTTAAGTGACTTGCCCAAGGTCACACAGCTACTAAGTGTGTCAAGTGTCTGAGGCCACATTTGAATTCAGGTCCTCCTGACTCCAGAGCCAGTGCTCTATTCACTGAGCCACCTAGCCGCCTCCAACAATATTGTTTTTTTAGAAGGCAAATAACTCTTATTTTAACAAAAATGTTCATATTTTGTTGAAAAGTAAAATATAGCATATACAGGGTAGGAATCTCAATTTCAAACAGAGTCCAGCTTTGATACCTCCAGAGTTATAAAACAGTGCATATCTTTTGACCCAGCAATACAAGTATTAAGTCTATTTCCCAAAGTGATCAGAGAAAAGGGAAAAGAACCTATATGTTCTAAAATATTTATAGCAACTCTCTTTGTGGTGGCAAAGAACTGGAAATTGAGGGAATGCCCTTTAATTGGGGAATGGCTAAATGAGCTGTGGTATATGATTGTGATGGAATGCTACTGTGCTACAAGAAGTGATGAATGGGTTGATTTTTTAAAAAATATGGAAAGACATGAAATAATAAAGAAATGAGCAGAACCAAGAGAACATTGTATACAATGACAGCAATATTGTTTGATGAATAACCATGAATTACTAAGCTATTCTGAGTATTATAAATGTATATAATTCTAATATATTATTCCTAATATAATGCTACATTATAGTATTATATTATATTAGTATTATGTATTTATAATACTAATATAATACTATAACATAGTATATAACATATATATATAAATCTTCAAATCAACTAAAAAGGACCTATCAAGGAAGATACTATCTACCTTCAAAGAAAGAACTAATAAATAGTATGCATACTATGGTTTTACATCTATACATATATGTACATATGTGTATATTTATACATGTGCATGTGTGTGAAATGGTGACTTTCCCTAGTATAGAGTGGGGAGGGAGGGAAGGAAATAGATCAGAACTTAAAATGCAATAAAAAATAATTTTTTAAAAAAGGTGAGTTGGAAGACAGTATATAATTGACATCTCCAAATTTGCACTTCCTTTCAAGGCCCATCTCCAATGCCACCTTTTCCAACAGAGCTTTCCATTGTTAGCATTATGCTAAAGTACCGCACCTAGCTGTTAGTACCATGCCCCTCTAGTCTTCTATATTTGTCTTGTACTTAGATAATTATGTACATGATGTATTCTCCCAGGAAAACATAAGCTTCATAAGGGCAGAAGCCGTAGTCTTTGCCTCTGCATACTCAGCACCCAGCACTGAGCCTGGCACACATCAGGCACTTAATAAATGCTAGGTGCATTAAATTAAACACTCCTAAAAATGAGGGTGGGGCAGCTAGGTGACACAGAGGATAGAGTGCCGGATTGGGAGTCAGGAAGATTCATCTTCCTGGGTTTAAATCTGGCTTCAGAAACTTACTAGCTGTGTGACCCTGGGAAAGTCGCTTAACCCTGTTTTCATTAGCTCCTCATCTATAAAAAAAGAACTGGAGAAGAAAATGGTAAAAACAAAACAAAAACAAAAAAAAACAGTATCTTTGCCAAGAAAACCCCAAATGGGGTCACAAAGAATCAGATAACTGAAAAACATTTTTAACAAAATAACAGCAACTATAATTTTAACGAATAGTAAATGACTGTTTAAGAAAGTAGGAATGATTTCCGAATAGCATCTTTGTGTTGTCAGAGTATCCAGTCATTAGAGCAAGATGAAAATCAGATTTGAAGAATGATAAAGTTGAGTTGTTGGAAAATAAAAGACACCGTCTGCAGTTTAAAAAAACAACAACTTAAACTCAACTGATTTAAACAAGCAACATGTCAATTCTGAAAAACAAGAAAGTGGTAAAGATGCTGAGCTTCAATCCATGAAATAATTGCCACAGAAGCTACCTCATTCAACAAAGCGACATTGCAGTCAAGGATGCCAAGACAGGCTAAGATACCAACTCACTTCCAAAACATCATTGAAGAGGAGGACAGAAGAGGACAAGCAACTCGCCTCACAAAACAAAACAAACAACGAAAGAGAGAAGGTGAAAGTGAACCTACAGAGAGCTTTTTTATGAGACCTAGCTAGGCCATGTCATAGGAAGGAAGGAAGGAAGGAAGGAAGGAAGGAAGGAAGGAAAGAAGGACAAAGAACAGAATTACAGGATATGCATAAATTTAGAAAATAGGAAGAGCATTAATAAATGAAACCTGAAAGAGTACAGTAAATATCAGTGAAATGTAACAAGAAAGAAGATGAGCTGGTCATGTAGGAAGACTGGAGTATAGCAGACAGCCCAAACACTGCATCAACATCCAAGAGATATTCAACGTAAGGGAATAATAGATTATATAAGGCCCTCAGAATGTGAGTTCAGTTTTGGAGACTATTTTTGCTTATCTTTGTATCCCAGCACTTAGACCAGTTTCTGGACTTAAGCAAATGCTTAAAAAGTCTTGTTGACTGACTGTTTCTCTTGTCTTGGGTATTTACATTTCAGAGTCTCTACTTAGCTCTGGTTTCTTCAACAGGAATTTCTGAAAGTCCTCGATTCCATTAAAGAACCTTTTTTTTCTCCCTGAAGGATTATATTTGGATTTGCCAAGTAAGTTATTCTAGATTACAAGTCTTCATCTTTTGCTTTCTGGAATATCATCATTCACAGCTCCTTTCCTAGCACATAATAAGCACTTAATGTTCACTGATAAATTGAATATAGGATCGGATAAATTGAAATAAGGACAGGAATCACCTGGGTAAAAAGATAGGAAAGGCTTGTAGATTGCACTGGTGATGAGAGTAACCACATAGTTGAGATCCTTTATCCACTGAAAGTATCAAAGAAATCTTGCATCTCTACAAACCTTTGTGGTTTCCCTAAACCTCATCTTACTAAGGTAATTAGGTGATATACCAAAGAAACTAGAGATGACGGAGGCTTTCTGCACAGCTTGTCTCAGGCAGGCAAGTCTGTTGGAGTGCCTGCTGCAGAGTTCATAGCACTCCGTGGCCTCAGGGTTCATTAACACTATTTCACTTGCTTTGTGAAGCATCATCTGCTTTGTTTGGTTGTCCTGATGTGATACATGTTGATACCACAACACCAACAGCTGACAATGGTTCTTCCTGTTTGTCTATGCTTTGCCATTCAACTTGTACCAAGAACATTCTTCATGTTGTATGGTGGTGGATTAGTTATAATCAGACCAAGCTACTGTTGTTGTTGGAGCCAGACTGAAAGAATCTGGTGGAACAAAAGCTGGATTTATTTTTCTGAAAGCAACCGGGTGGGGGAGAGAGCAGGGGGTTAGAGTGGGGAAAAGTGTCCCCTCCAAATAGTCAGGGGGAAATTTTGAAATGAAAATCAGGGGAGGAAGAGCCCTGTGGAACTCATTTAGACTTGTCATTCACTAATAAATTAACAAAAAAGAAATATTCCATAGAATTATTAACACTTGGCTATAGATCCTTTTGGGAGCATGGGGTGGAGCAGGTATTTAGTGAATGGAAAAAACACATCTGAGAGGTCCTGTGAGAAGGCTTCACCTGCTCTGCTGGCCAAAAGGACTGCTAAAGGCCCTTTACACCAGTGATTGCTGTAAGCAATTGACTTTTAAAAAGGAAAAAAAAAGTAAATAGGGAAATGCAAGAAATAATGATAAAACTGTTTGAGCAAAAACTTGCAATCATCCTTTTCAGTATTCAATGACTCTACCCTCTTATTCTGTGAAGACAAAACAGATTCAATTGGAATATTTGAGAGCTGCAGACCAATGCCAGTTATTATCTGGCATTAGAGATGAACAGTTAAGCAATTCCTTTTTCCACTTACATAATGGAGAGAAGGCTTGTTGCCAACCTCCCTGAGGCTGTCAAAGTCTGAAAACCTTTGTGAAACCCATGAACTGAAGACTAACTCATGAAAACTTTATAGTCAAGGTCATATTCACATGGTAAGGATGTATCCTAGATAGAAAAATTATAAGCATTCATATTTTTAAACTGGCAAATTAAAATGCCCCTAATAATTTTTAAAATATAGATTTTATAATCATTCATACAGTAAATATTTACTAAGTATGAGTGTCTCACTATATCTGAAACAATGTGTTGGGTGCTGAGGATGAGATTAAGGATGCAGACTAGATTCAGAAATCCTTCACTTAGAAGTTGTATCTAAAAAGTCGAGTGCTTAAGGTTGCTAATGGAGAGAAGAGAGGGAAAGAGGGAGGTGAGGAGGGGAGAAGAGAAAGAGGAGGAGGAAAGAGAAGAGGGAAGAGAGACGGGGGAGGGAGGGAGGAAGGGAGGAAGGAAGGAAGGAAGGAAGGAAGGAAGGAAGGAAGGAAGGAAGGAAGGAAGGAAGGAAGGAAGGCAGAGAGGGAGGTAGGGAAGGGAGGAAGGGAGGGAGGGAGGGGGGAGGGAAGAAAGGAGGGAGGAAGGAAGGAAGGAAGGAAGGAAGGAAGGAAGGAAGGAAGGAAGGAAGGAAGGAAGGAAGGAAGGAAGGACTAAGAACAAAATTATAGGAGATACATAAATTTAGAAAATAGGAAGAGAAAAAATAACCTTTGAAATAGTCATAGAAAGAATGATAAGAGAAAAAGGTCGCCTAGAAAGGAAAGAAACAAGCATTTGTTAAACACCTACTATGTGACATTCACAGTGCTAAGTGCTTTACACATTTTATCTCAATTATAATGACGTTTTACAGAAGTGCTATTGTTATTCCCGTATTATGGGTAAGGAAACTGGCAGACAGAGGTTAAGTAACTTACCCAGGGGAGTCACACAGCTGGTAAAATATCTGAGGTCACATTTGAACTCAGGTCACCCTGATTCCAGGCCCAAGGCTCTATCTATTGAGCCACCATGTTATGGTCACAAATGGAGAAGTTTCAAAAGAGTTTCATAAACAATGCCAAAACTTTAGATTGTTTTTGTTTTTAAATATAAGGAAAGAGAAAAGGCTATAGGCTTTGGTAGTGAGGAGTTAGGGGAATTCTAACACTCCATAGCCAAAAAATCATAATAATAATAATAATAAAGGAATTGGTAACCTTCAAAAGTTAAAGGAACAGAAGTCAGATGTCAAGGGGTTGGAATGTGTGTGGTGCGAAGGTAAAGAAGAGGAGTACATCCATTCTATTGAGAATCCTCTATGCAGAGTTGAAGTGGAGTTCAGAGATCATACAATCAAACCCTTCCCTCATTTGTCAGAAGGAGAAACTGAGGCCCAAAGAGGCTGAGTCACTTGCCCCTGTCACTAAGTGACAGGCGTGATTTTGGTCAGCGCTGTTTCCACTGTCTGATAATACATACCAAGGAACGGAATAGGGCATTAACTCAGGAGCAGTAAGCTAGTGGTAGAGGGGCAGGAGAATTGTTTGATTGTGTTTACAGGCTCTGGAAGTTGTTTGAGTGCTTACAGGCAGAGAGGCAAAGGAGTCAGTGGAAAGGGAGGGGCTGCCTATGCCAGAGAGGGGGGATAATGGCTGATGCTTAATCACTATTAAAGAATGCCAAATGTCATTAGGTTTGCTTGTTTGAGGTTTTGTTTTTGGTTTTGCTTTTTGTTTGTTTGGAGTTTTTTTTTTATCTTTTTGCATTCATTTTGGAAAACTAGAAAAAGAAAAGAAAGAAAAGTGCGTATTGTCACTTTGTGCCTTATATTTCCAGGAAAAACATTCATCTATCAGAACTTCAAGTTTCTGTTTCATCATCCATCAAAATTATTGATTGGTTTAAGCCACATCGTCGCAGTGAGCTAATCTGTACCATGGGAAAAGACTTTCTGGGTTTCAGTCTTACCGACTCATTTAAATAAAAACAAAACCTCTACTCAAAAACAATTAATTAGTAGGAAGTAAATAAAGAAATAGACAGCTTGGCTGCCTCCAGTTTCCAAAACAAAAGGTAGTTTATTCAGTCTACTTTTATACACATACATATACCAGATTACATTGTGAATCTTTAAAAGCAAGTTTTGTTTTGTTTTTTTACTAAGATATTCTGGTTTTTATGGAGCCTTTGCAGAGGGTTTATTTTATTCTTGGTCTTTTTTTCAGCTTCTTAACTATTATCTACAAAATATAAGTGGGGAAACATCTATGACTCGGTTTTTACTTATTACCATTTATTTTTAATCTACTGAAGCCTGCAAAAAGTGGTTCAAGAAAGCGGAGGGAGAAGAAGAGGTCCCGTCCTGATTCCAATTTGGATAACTGCATTTTCGCCTTCTTAGATTGACCGGCAGGTTGGAATTTGGTAAGGAGTACTTCCCCTCTGACCCAACTTATTAAGCCCATTGCTCTAAGATATTAGGCATTGCCATATTCCATTCCACAGAGTCTCAAACCATCCCAAATTAGTAAACACCATCCAGGATCTGAGAAGGCAATGCTTCGTAAGCTACTCGTGAATGTTTCAGCTATTTCATAGAAAGTCATTACTTCCATTCTTTGAAATTTGGCATTTCTGCCTCCTGAATAGAGGATGTTTTGGGGTTTTTTCCCAGGTTTGCTTTGTTTTGATTTTGGGGGGTCCATGATTTGATTGGTGTAAAGATCCTGCGTGTCAAAATTAAGTAACTTGGGGGTAACTAGGTGGCGCAGTGAATAGAGCACCGGCCCTGGAGTCAGGAGGACCTGAGTTCAAATCTGACTTCAGACACTTAACACAAAAACTAGCCATGTGACCTTGGGCAAGTCACTTAACCCCAACTGCCCTCCAAAAAAAAAAAAGCAAAAAAAAATTAAGTAACTTGGAGTTACTTAAATCCAAGTAATGAGATTGGAGTTAAAGGACCTGGCATCAAATCTCACTTAGCACCTGTGTGACCCTGGACCCTTCACTTGTCTAGGCCTCAGTTTCCTCATCTTTAATTGAAGAGGCTGGCCTAAATGACTCCACACCGATTCCAATTTGGAATGTGTGTGTCATGGGCAGGACTTGAACCCAGGTCTTCCTGACCCTGAGAAGGGCAGTGTTCACTCCACACTACCACTCTCTGGTTTACAGGATTGCTTCAAAACAAAAGTAAATGAGACCCCAGAATCAAGGGCAAAAATCGCTTTCTTTCATAGGATGTGCCACATTCAAATATTCCCCAGCCAATAGTATTCCTATATGACAAGAGAATGTAAGCTAATTGAAATCAGGGACCGTTTCATTTTGATTTTGTATCTTCAGAGTCTGCCTCCTAATAGATGCTTGTTGATTTACTTGCTCATCTACTCTGTTCTACTGCTCTCTCCTTCCAAGCTGTTAAGTGAAAAGGGGGCTTGGGAGGAAGGAGAAAACACTGGATGTTCTTATTCCCCATCAATACTGCTGCATGATCCATTTGGGGAGTGAGATGACAACCAGTGGGGAAGGTAAATAGATGTTTTAAAGGAATTAGAAATTCCTCAGGAGGGAGGAATGACCATTGTGCAAGAGGAACCAAAGTATTATATCCCAACCCTAGGCTCTCCTCAGGAACAGCCTCAGAGACCCTTAAATTCAGCGGTTCTCAACCTGTGGGTAATGTTCAATTTTTAACAACAAAAATACATCCTACATATCAGATATTTACATTATGATTCATAAGAGTAGCAAAATTAAAGTTATGAAATAGCAACAAAAATAATTTTATGGTTGGGCATCACCACAATGCGAGGAACTGTATTAAAGGATCGAGGTATTAGGAAGGTTGAGAACCACTACTTTAATTAGTAAGCTAACCTCTCATTAAAGGAGCAACAAGAACATACTGTTGTTCTTAGAAGAAAACTTCTATAGTCCCCTGGAGAAAATAATGGTTAAACTGTTGCAGTTTTCCAGAAAAATAAGGCAAGAGGGCTGCCCTCAAGGAGCTTAAAATCTAATCATATCATGTAAAGGATGCTGGCCAAGGAATCTGAATGTATAGATTCTAGTCTGAGATCCACTAGTAACTAGCAGTACTATAACGTCTTGGACAAAGCACTTAGGCTTTCAGAATCCCAGCTTCTTCATCTCCAAAATAAACAAATGAGCCTCGATCAGGGGTTCTTATACTCAGGCCCACAGATGCCCAAAGGGTCCACAGATAGATTTCAAGGAGACTATGAACTTAAATGGGGAATACGTTTTTATTTCATTATAATTAGTTTCCTTTGTAATCTTGTACATTTTATTTTATACATTGAAAAACATTATTCTGGGGGCTGCTAGGTGGTGCAGTGAATAGAGCACCAGCCCTGGAATCAGGAGGACCTGGGTTCAAATTTGTCCTCAGACACTTAACACTTACTAGCCATGTGACCTTGGGCAAGTCATTTAACCCCAATTGTCCTTCCTTCCCTCCTCCAAAAAGCAAAATAAAAATAATTTTAAAAAAAGAAAAATATTATTCTGAGGAGTGGTCCATGCATCTCATAAGACAGCCACAGCACACAAATGGCTAATAACCTAGAAGCAAGATAATTTCTAGGCTCTATCCAGCTCTAAATTCTGGGATCACTGGGGAAAGGAGGCTGATCATTAATACAACAGGGATGGATGGACATTGTTTTGGACCTGGAAAAAATATGAGGCAAAAAAGCAAGACTTCAGCAAATCAAAAAGTATGATGCTGGTATTGTCCTTCGTTATGCTACTAATACTTGCTGGTTTTAGCAACATCATTGTGGCAATATTAGTAAAGGCTGAAAGGAATAATAATATTTTATCCATTTCTAAGCACTGTGGTAGTCAAGACATTTTCCAAGCCTATTTGCAAGGCTAAAGCAATTATTTCCATTTTACGGCTAAGGAAAGTCATATTCAAAAGAGTGAAGTTATCCTCAAACCAGATATAAGTGAATGGACCTAGTAATTCACCATCCCTGAGTTTCTAGTTTGTAGCTCTAACTTTTTTTTAAGCTATAGAGATTTTCTGTCTTATTTCATGCATATATGTGTGTTATGTATGTGTACCCGTATGTATGTGTGATACTACACACAAAATACTTAACTGCTTATCACTTGTTTTATGGTATTTCAAATGTCCTCTTTACATTCAATTAATATTGATTTATCGGCTAACCAATTCCTCTCCCTGTAGTTAGGGAAAGAAGGTTTCATATAAATCAGATCTAGTGCTTGCCCTTTTGGAGGTTACTATGTAATTAAAATGAAAAATACTACAGCAGTAAAAGCTAAATGAACATCACAGGATTGTAGACTTGAAGCTGAGAGGAACCTTAGAAGTCACATATATGGTACAACTTCCCCATTTTTGTAGATGAGGAAACCAGAGCTGGAACAGATTAAGTGACTTACTCTCTGAAGGTCAAAAAGCTGTCAGAGGTGTTGTAGAAACCTAGGTCTACCTACTGGGACTGCACTTGCTCCACTCTGCCACCTAGTGGTAACTCTGGTACGGACTACAGTCAGTAAAATGATGTTTCTGTTATGAGCCTCAGGAGAACCAAACAAAGGAAGCCTACCTAAACAGACTGATAGAAGAAATTAGATAAAATGGAAATGCGGGGTTTTAAGTAGAAGAATGTTTCTAGGTCTCAATTGTGCCTCATCGTGGCATGGAGGTGACCTTGGATTCTCAAAGGTGAAGCCAGCAGAATACAAGCCCTCCTGGTCCCTTCCCAGATGGAAAGACATCCAAGAACAGGCACAGTGATGGACTGCGTGTCTGCTTTCAGATGTCCAGCCTAGGCTTGCTCATGGAGGCCATTTTCAGGCTGGTGCAGGGCAATCTGTTTTACACCTACTGCACCTTTAGAAAATTCTTTATTAATAATAACTCACATTTATTTAAGCCTTACTGCATTCTAGGTACTGTGCTGAGAGTCTTCTAAATATTACCTCATTCAATAATGATACTATACAACATAAAGCTTTCCAAATACCATCTCATTTAATAATAGCTAGTATTCTATATAGTGTTTGCTTACAAATAGGGGCAATTGGGTGGTGCAGTGAATAGAGCACCGGTCCTGGAGTCAAGAGGACCCAAGTTTAAATTCAGCCTCAGACTCTTGACACACCATCTGTGTGATCTTGGGCAAGTCCTTAACCCCAATTGCCTTGCCTTCCTCCCTCCAAAATAAACAAAAAAAAAAGAACTTACAAATATTATCTCCTAACTAACTAATATTAGCAAAATAATGTTTGCTGGGCCAGGCACTGTGCTAAGTGCTTTACAATTAACTCATCTGATCCTCAGTACAACCTAGGGATGTAAGAGCTATTATTATCCCCCATCTTACAAATGAGGAAATGGAAGCAAACAAAGGTTAAGTGACTTGTCCAGGAACACAGAGCTAGTAAGTATCTGAGGCCATATTTAAAACAAGTCTTCCTGTTTCCAGGTCCAGCAGTCTATCCATGAGCCACCTAGCTACCTTTATTACTAAGTTATTGGAAGATTATAAAATAGTTACCCAGAGAAAATTACAGATCCTTTAACTAAGTAATTTTTCTAGGGGAGGAAAAAGACAGTGATAAACATGGATGAGTGAAATGAATGAAAGTTTGAATATACTAATGTATCTGACTGAGATGAGCTCTGTAGCACTCAGGAAAATTGGAAATAATAGACAAAGCAGTATAGAAAGTGGGAGTCTTGAGATAACTGGTGGGTTCAGAGGAGAGAAAGCAGAAAAGAATCCAGGATCCATAATTAGCTTGTGAAACATATTTCCTGGCACTGTAGTATTTAAAATAATTTGTTTACTTGAACTATGTTTTCTGCTACAGTGAATATGGTATTCAGAAGAAAATATTGGTTTTCAACTAAGAAAATACACGAAAACATAGGTGATTATAATGACAGAAAACATGTATCATTCACCTTTGCTACTTTCCAAAGAACTAGTTGTGCTCTGAATGTGTAGTGAATGAATAAAGAATGGAATCCCTTTACAATTTTCTATGTAATGAAAGGAAAAAATGCTACAACGTTCTGGCTGTGATAAACAGGAAACATACCATTTGTTATTAAGACACATTATCTGCAACTGGACTTCCTCAGCTCACAAAAAGGAAAGTATACCATTAAATCAATTAAGTAAGGGAATGAGTCAAAGAAAAGCAAGAGGCTCTCCCTATACTTAAGAGGGATTCTGGGAAAATCTTCAGGGGTATATTTAAAGGGATTTGGAAACCCTCTTGAAATAAGGAAAAATTGTGATGATTTTTAGTCTGGAGGAGACATGATAAGTACTTTTCAACTATTTGAGAAGCTACCATGTAAAAAAAAAAAAAAGAGGGGGGTGGCTAGGTGGTGCAGTGAATAGAGCACCAGCCCTGGAGTCAGGAGGGCCTAAGTTCAAATCCAGCCTCAGACACTTGACATACTTAGTAGCTGTATGACCTTGGGCAAGTCACTTAACTCCAACTGCCCTGCCTTTCCCCCTCTAAAAAGAAAAAAAAATACATTAAAAAGAAAGGAATTCACCTATCGATGTAGGAAAAGTCCACAGATAAAGTCAAAGTTAAAAAATTAACATTTATTAGTTTTGGTGTAATTAAATGGTAATAAATTAATATTAATAAGCACCTACTATGTACCAAGCCCTATGCTGAGGGTACAAAGAAAGGTAAAAGATGGTCCTTTTTCTCATAGACTCGCAGTCAAATGGGGAAGACAATATGCAAACAACTATGAAAAACCAGCTATACAAGATAAGCTAGAAATATGGAATTAAGAGGGATTGGGAAAGGCTTCCTGTAGAAGGCAGGATTTTAACTGGAACTGGACAGAAGTCAGGAGACAGAGATGAAAAGGGAGGGAATGCCATTCATAACAGACAGTCAATGAAATGGTTAAATCACAGAATATAATATGTGGTTTATAATATCACAGAATCATAAATTTAGATCCAGAAAGGGATCATGGAGGGCATCTAGTTCAATTTCCTCATTTTACAGATGAAGAACTGAAGCCTATGAAGGTTAAATGACTTATCCAAGGTCATACCAGTAATTAGTAGAGGAAATGGGCTTTAGAATCAGAAGATCTAGATTTGCTATTCTTCCCACTGCACCATACAGTCCCTCAAACGTAATCTAAATTTATATAGCTGGTGTGTGTGTATGTGTATTGGACAAATATTACAAATGTACAGTGAATTGAGACCAGAATTGAATAGAAACATGAGATAGATTGCCTTCAGGAATTTGCAATATTTTTAATGACCTCAAGCTATTTGCTGAAACAAAAGCTCATTGATTTAATAATAATTCTGTCAGCATTGTTGTCCAGTGTCAAGTCATGGAACCCTATATTCTCTGAAGAACTAAAAATGAGGATCACTCAGGACAATGAAGAAACACATGGTGGATTTAGTAAGCTGAAACTTGGTACAAACAAAGAAGAAAAGAAAGGAGGGAGGGAGGGAAAAAAGGTAGGGAAGAAAGGAGGGAGGGAAGGAGAAAAAAATGTACTTATTAAATGCCTGCTATGTGCCCCTATGCTAAGTGAGTTACAAATATCTCATTTGAGTTTCACAAGATATTTGGGAGATGGGTGCTTATTATTATTCCCCAACTTTACAGCTGAAGAACCTGAAACAGACAGAGGTTAAGTGACTTGGCTAGGGTCAGACAACTATTAAATGTCCAAGGAAGGTTTGGGTCTTCCTGACTCCTGGTCTAACATTCTATCTATTATACCACCTAACTACTTCTAGCAGAAGAAATGTATGAGCATGTATGCATACATGCATACATAGATGGATAGATAGGAAGATGGGTGGGTGGATGGCTGGATGGTGGCTGGCTGGCTGGCTGGCTGGATGGATGGATGGACAGATGGATGAACTGATCCCTTGACAAGTCAGAAATAATGGGTAACCCACTAGCATTTTCTCAATGTCAAGGAAGGCTTTCCTTCTCTCCCATTCTTGAGTAGATGGAAAATTTATGCAAGAACATGGACAAGGGTTGCAACAGGATGTACACAAATAGCTGAGTTACACTATATATCACTGGAAGGCATGTCCCATCAATGTGTCCCAATGGGACTTCAACAGAAGTATGTAAGCAGAAACTGAATAAGTACCAGAGGTATAGTAGAGGGATTCATAGTATCAGAGGATTCAGAACTAGAAAGAATCAGAGAAACCATCTAGCCCAACCTCCTCATTTGGCAGATAAGGAAATTATGTTTCAGAGAAGATAAGTGACTCAATCTAAGGTCATTTTGTTGTTGCTCAATCGATTCAGTTGTATCCAACTCTTACTGACCCCATGGAACACTACTGTCTATGGAGTTTTCTTGGCAAAGATGCTGGAATGGTTTGCTATTCCCTTCTCCAGTGAATTACAGCAGTGGGAATGGACAAAGTAAAGGACAAAGCTAGTATTTCAATCCAAGTTCTCTGAATTCAAAATTAGTGCTCTGGACAAATCCAGTGAGAGTACATCATACTGTCCTCCTTTGCCAAAAGTCAATCAATAAACATTTATCAAGCACTTACTACATGCAAGCATTTGAATAAAAGGACAGTAGTTAGACTAGAAGAGTCACTTCCAGTTCTAAGGATACTCTAATCCCAGGACCACTTTACTAAATACAGACTCAATTTAGTATTTGAGATTTTTTTTAATGATGACACAGCTACTGGCAGCATATTGATGAATAACTCAGGCCTTGCTTTGCTATTCAGATCTAGTCCAACACAGCATCCCCTTCTAAAGCTCATTCATAAATGTGTTTGATAAAAACCAATAATAAGCAAAAATAAGATATTATGCTTCTGACCTCTTCACAGTTTGAGAACTATTCATCTTAATCCTGTTCCAAAAAAAAAACCACCTTGTAAATAAATTTTTATTAAGTCAGCAATGGTTGTTCTTCTTCCTCCCATTTTAGAGTATCATATGATTTGAACAACCCTAGGTTTATTCATAAAACAAATAATTAAATATCAGTCTTCAAAGAATTAATGTTAAATGTTACCCAAAGGAAAAAGAGAGTGGATTAAGCATATCACCAATAAAAACTCACATAAGATTAGCAACATAAGAGACATTGTCAGAGAAATGCACAACCAGAAAACTGAGGGGGTCGATCATGTGACAGGAAGAGAGACGACTAATGGAGAACTAGTATGTTCTGTTGGACTCCAGGCAATGTCAAGAGATACTGAATAAGCCCCTGTGGAGTACTTATGGGAGGATGTGACAAGAGTGACATCAGACAAGAAGGCATGCATCAGTCAGTATGTGTGCCAGTAGAAGTATTCACATTGATTAAAACCAGACCCAGCCAAGTATCAAAAGTCTCCATGAGATTATAGAAAAAAATTATTTTGGAGGAATAATGGCGGGAATAAATGGTGAGAAGAATCAAGAGACATAAGCTTTGTCCACTCAATAACCAGCACTTTGCTATGAAAGACATGTTGTATGAGGGTTTGTTTTGGCAGCAAGATGACATAATGGATAAAACCTGAGACCTAAAGTCAGGAAGACCTGAATTCAAATAGGCACTTAAGAGATGCCACTTAATCTGCCTGCCTCAGTGTTTTAAAATGAGGGTAATAATAATGTCTACCTCCCAGAGCAGGTGGGCAGCTAGGTGACACAATGGGTAGAGCACCAGACCTGGAATCAGGAAGACTCATCTTTCAGAGTTCAAATCCAGCCTCAGACACTTACTGGTTTTGTGAGCTTGGGCAAGTCACTTCACCCTGTTTGCCTCAGTTTCCTCATTTGTAAAATGAGTTGGAGAAGAAAATGACAAACCACTGCAGTATGTTTGCCAAGAAATGGGGTCACTATGCATCAGACACAACTGGAATGACTTAAGTACAACCCCCCCCCAGGGCTGTTATGAGGGTCAAATGACAGGCATTATATTTATAAAGTACTTTGCAAATCTTAAAAAGATATCTAAATGATATGTAAGTGATATATGCGTATATGTGAGATATTTAGATGTTAGATATAGGAATGCTATAAAGGTTGATTATTCTCAATTCCTGACAATCTGGTTTCAGATCCCATCATTCTACCAGTGATCTCAGTTGCTCAATCTGATGGCTTCTTCTCAGTTCTCATCTCCTTTGTCCTCTCTGCAGCTTTTTGAAAGTGCCGATTATAATCTCCTCTAGACACTTTTTCATCCCTGGCTTCAGAGCCCTGCTATCTCCTGGCTCTCAGACTGCTTGTCAGATCTCTCTTCCATTTCCTTTCTGCAGTTCTCATGCACATCCTGCCCCCTTCGAATGGGTGTTCCTCACCCACTCTTTGACCTAAGCCTTATCATCTTCTCTGTCTACACACTCCTCGGGAGATTTAATCAGCTCCTCTGGATTCATATATCTTCCCTAGGCAGAGAACTCCAAAAGCTTTTAATCCCTTTGAAACGTCAGTTATATATCATCACCTGGCTAGTATGCATTTCCTTCTGTATACCACATAGGCATCTCAAATTCAACATGTGTAAAGTGGAATTCACTATCTGACCCCCAAAACTGCTCCTCTACCAAATTTCTCTTTTCTGCTAGGAACACCAACCTCCTCTCCATTACCCAGGTTTACAAACTGAGAGATAGCCTTCACTCTTCGCACTATCTCTTCATTCCTCAACTTCCCCCCAAAACTTGGGCAAGCCTCTTAACCTTCATGGGCTTTGGTTTTCTTGTCTACAAACTGAGAGGAATGGACAAAAGGACCTGTAGAGTCTCTTCTAGTCCTAAATCTATTACCTTCTTACTTCTAAGCCAATTATGTGTTAAATTCTATTTTTTCTGAAATAAGATGAACAAAGCCAAGGTAACTTTCTAACCTTTTGTTCTAGTATAAGCATATGAAAGGCAACAAAAATTATGAGATGGCGTGAACAACAAATCAAGTCCAAATATTTTATTTGAATGTGGTGTGTACAACTTGACATTTTATATAACTTATAAGAAAACTCAAGAAAATCCACTAGAGTAAGAGGGTTCCTTTCATTTTTAATCCAGTTAAAAAACATTTGCTTCATCCCTCAACCATCTCTTCTGAATCAAGGGAATAAATCCAAGGGCACACCTGCTTAGTTGAAAACAATTGGCCACAGAAGCTGCAGGCTTGAATATATGGTTCATGAATTGGAATGTTATCCTTGACATAGAAACAGAATGTCCATAAAGGATTTTTAAAATAAATTCTAAATCTTTTTTATCATTAGTTTTGCTTCTTTGTTCACTTATTTGTTTAATTTCATAAAAAAAAAAACAGGGATTCTGAACTACAGCTGCACTTGTTAGCATTCCAAAAATTAAAGCTTTAATTGGCCCTAGCCAGGGAAACTCTAGAAGCAATGAAACCCAGCTTTCACATGAACCAAGGCCAACCGAGTATGCATCTAGGATCTCATGATGTTTTCAAATTTGAATCTTCATTGTTTTAAAGCAGAAAGTTCAACCTTTGCTTCCATTTAACCATCAGGCTAGAAATTCAGAAAAAGCCTGAGAGAAATGATGACCAGGCCATTGCAGCCACACTGGAGCATCGGCCTAGCTATTTATGCAAAGCTGCAGACTGGTTCTCCCATGAGAACTTGATTGTACCAACTTTAAAGCAGCATTTAAGAGCCTTTTGCCTTACAACCACTTAGACTGCAAGTCTTTCCCCCCATTCTGTCTTTAGAGGCATCTAAATGGTAAAATGGATACAGTGCTGAACATGGAGTCAGGAAGATCTGAACTCAAACCCTTCCTCAGACACTTACCAGCTGTGTGACCCTGGGCCAGTCATTTTGGCCAACCTGGTGATAATTCTCTAACCTTGTAGTTGTAGACCTCTGGAGTAATAATCATAATTATAACAAATATTGACCATAGAATAATCAAAATTATAAAGTTACTATAAATTTTGTTGCTGTTGTTTTAGTCACATCTGACTCTTCCTGACCCCATTTGGGGTTTTCTTGGCAAAGATACTGCAATGGTTTCCCACTTCCTTCTCCAGCTCATTTTACGGATGAGAAAGTGATGCAAACAGGGTTAAGTGACTTGTCCAGGGTCACACAGCTGGTAAGTTTCTGAGGTCATATTTGCTCTCTAGAGGATGAGTCTTCCTGACTCCAGTCAGCACAATATGCACTCTGGTGCCACCTAGAGGTCCTGTTACTACAAATACATAATTATTGGACACTAGAAAGTAAAATTAATATGTAAAATTTGTGTTCTTCCCCTTGGACTCAGAAGCACCGCTCATTTCTGGAGGTAGTATAGACTGACCCCAAACCACATTCCTATTCTTGGTTTTCTCCCCTTAGCATAAGAACTTAAAAAGGTTTTAATATTATTCATAGAAGGAAGGAAAGATGTAGTATTTTTTTCTCCTAATTTAGAATTGCCTTAGGAGAAATTTAAAATGGACAAAATGGAGGAAAAAAGGAATTTACAATGTGGGCAAGTTAGCCCACCGCTTTAACTGATAGACAGAGGTCTTGAAGAATGAATAAAGCTGAGGCCTGGAACATCATTATCTTCCATAAAACCTGAAGGAATAATGAGTTGCTGAAGAATTATGAATATGATATTGTTTGGGGCCGGCTAGGTGGCACAGTGAATAGAGCACTAGCCCTGGAGTCAGGAGGACCTGAGTTCAAATCCAGCCTCAGACACTTAACACTTACTAGCCACGTGACCTTGGGCAAGTCACTTAGCTCTGTTTGGGTTGAAAAATACCCATTATCCTTAATTTAATCAGAAAAGTAAACAGAGATGCCTTAGATAAGAAAAAGGAGTTTATTCTCTTCCCCGGGAGAAGAGAGCCATCTGGCCATGACTCATCATGGAGAAGAGGGATCTTACTGATGTTGATCCATGAGGCAGATGAGAGAGAAAGAGAGAGGGAGAGGGAAAGGGAGAGGGAGAGGGAGAGGGAGAGAGAGAGAGAGACAGACAGACAGACAGACAGACAGAGATTTTCAAAGATCAGAACCAGAATTTAAAGACCTAATTACCCACTGGGACTGCAAGGGAAGGAAGGTGGGACATGTCCCACCAAGGTGGGAAAACAGACAAAGGAAGGTAAAAGTGACTGACAGCAGTCAGGGGTGGGGTGCATTCCAGACTGAGAAGTTTTCATTCATTCCACACAACCCTAACTGTCCTCCCTTACTGCCCTCCAAAAAGAAAAAAAAAAAAAGATGATATTGTTTTTGAGAAGCCAGTAAATTATTACTTTAAAAAAAATAAAAAGCTTTCAGTAAATAGGATCATTCGGGCCTTTCCAGTTGCTACTATCAAGCTTTTATACTGCCACTGATAAAACCAACTAAACTAAAAAAAGAGAAAAATATTGCCTACATCAGAACATAGAGTTGGGATCAAGCAATGCTAGAAGCATAAAGATACAAGGAGGGGAAACAGCAAGAGAGAGTGAGAAATGGGCATTAAATTGAACTCTAAATTATTAGAACTACTTTCCCCAAAAATACCACTTGAAACATAAATCTTGGGAAGAAGAATTATCTCAGCTACATTATAGAAATTCAATTCTCAATTCAACAAGTTTTTATTTTTTTATTTTTATTTTTGGAGGGCAGTTGGGGTGAAGTGACTTGCCCAAGGTCACACGGCTAGTTTTTTTGTGTTAAGTGTCTGAGGCCAGATTTGAACTCAGGTACTCCTGACTCCAGGGCCGGTGCTCTATTCACTGCGCCACCTAGCCACCTCCAATTCAACAAGTTTTTAAATGGCTCCTTTATACCAGGTACTGTACCTAGAACTGAAAATACAAAGATAAAAATTAAACAGGCCCTGCCCTCAAGAAGCTTACATTCTATTATAGTTTCTTCCTCCATTGTTTCTACTGAGCATATATGATATGTCTGCCTTGTCTCCATCCCTAGACTAAGCACTTTAGGAGTCCTATTCAAAGGACCATATGCTCTTTCCAAGTTCTTTGCCTTCTTTCTTCTCCTTCTCCTCCTTCTTCTTTGTTGTTTTTTTTTTTTTTTTCCGAAAAGCTGGGATCATTTACTTTTGTCCTCCACAGTTTTCATTTTTGATTTCTTGAAATACAGTTCTGAAAAACAGACTTATAAAAAGCCCATTGTAGTTTAAATTGAGCTACTTTACTATGCCTTTAAACTCATATCATTTTGGTTTACATTGACTGACCAAAAATTGCCTCAGCCCAAGCCTCTATGGCTCATTGTTTAGGCTTTGATGGCTTACAATGAATGTATATAGCAATTGTTTTGCTGTTCAGGCCAAAAACTCTGTGGGTCTTCCACTCCCAGACTGATATCTTTGGGGTGGTAAATTAAGCCATATTTGGTCTCAATTCTTACCTAGCCTTTAGTCATTGAATGGGCATGGCCTCAGACAAACTGAGACCGGGGAAGATCTTAATTTAGAAAGACCAATATCACCCACTGGATCCTGGGCTATGGCCAGTCGTCTTGACTTTGTCTTGCCACTGGACTCTGAAGAAGAGAGCAAGACTGATGAGTGTGTCATTCAAATCCATTTCAGTCACAAGTCATGACATCACCCACGAAGTCACTGGCTCTCTTCAAGAACAAAGGGTGAATAACAACAACATTAAATGACACTCATGGAGAAAAGATAGTTCTTCCTATACTGGGACACATAAATTACCTTAATTCAAATGACAACCAGCTCCTCTGCAGGGAGGAGAAAAGATTTTTAAAAGCAATGCTCCCAGTGAGGAAATTCCCTCTACCCAATGCAGCTGAAAACACAATGCTCCCAGTGAGAAAATTTCCTCTGCTAATGCATGTCATCCTCACTTTGCAATCTTCTATCTTTGAGTTAGGACTAAGAGGTTGTACTTGTCCAGGGTTGCATAGTCAGTGTTCTTGATTCTAAGGCTGGCTTTCTATCCACTCTTCCCTGTTGCCTACATGGAACTGATCCATAATGCTTAAATTTCCTTAAGCAAACAAAAACTCATTCTTCAAAGAAATAATTTAGAACAATTCACAATTTATCCAAGCTTTCCTACACAGTATGATGAGAGTATACATCGTTTAAATTAATTTTTTTAATTAATCAAAATCCAATTTCTCTCTCTCACCTCTTCCTCTTCCCCTACCAAATGGAAGAAGAAAAACAAAACCCTTATAACAAATACATAGCATTCAGCAAAATAAATTCCAATATTGTACTCACTTTCATTCTATCGCTCTCTCTGTGTCTCTCTGTGTCTCTGTGTCTCTCTCTGTCTCTCTGTATATACATATATATATGCATATTTATATGTATATAGACACACATCTTTCTAACTATGCCTCAGATTTTATATATGTGTGTGTGTGTATCTGTGTGTATGTGTGTGGATATAGATATATATAGAGAGAGAGAGAGACATGTCTTTCTAAACTATACCCCAGACAAGAGAGGGGGAAGAAGGGAGGGAGGGAAGGAGACAGGGAGAGATAGAGAATATATGCTAAAACTAATACTGCCTTGATTAATTTTTGAAGGGTCGAGGCTCTATTGAACAATAATTTATCTCCTTTTGAGTTATTTACCACCACCCAAGTATGCTCTTGGCCAATTCCTTCTATCAGTGAATCTGACAACACTTTAAGCTTTGCCAATCAACGGGACAGCATTCTGTCTCTAAGCAAACGGTGGTAAGTATATCACAGTCACATAGCAACTGTGTTGTTCCATTTTTTCCTAACTCTAGAGATATCACCCAGGAAAATGTGCAAAAGCAGTAGAATGGGCAATCCACTAATTGCTGGGCATGGCAAACTCCCTTGAAGCAGGTGGGTGGATTGGTAGGGACAAAATGAACGAAGTCACATGAATAGGACCATCCTGAATACTTGCTAAAAATGTCTAAGCCTGCTCTTCATGCCCATCCATCCTGTAAGCCAGGGTCATATATTATAGTAATCACTGAAGCAACATAATTAGCTCATCTGACATTTCCTGACCCACTGAAACAAAGGAACTATCTATGAGTCTGAGGCATAGTTAGAAGGATATTAAGATGAAACATAGTCAATATCTCCATCAATTCCAGACAAAGAATGAGACATGCAATTGTGAACGTGGCCAAAATAGGAATTTGTTTTGCTTGGCTACAAACATCTGTCATTACAAGGGTTTGGGTTGGTTTATTTGGTTGGTTGGTTTGGGTTTTCTTGTTGTTGTTGTTTTTAATGGGTGGAAGAATTAGAGAGAAAATAAGAACTTAATGTCGAAAGAAATAAATCTCCATCAATGTCCCACACATTTGAAGATATTCTTGCTTAAGGTGATAGTGTGGGCAGTCAGATTGTTCAAATATCTCTTGATGAAGGTGGAGAAAGAGGGTTTCCTTAACAAACAATATTGTACATTTCTAATTATTTGCATTTGTTTTAATCCCCCTATCTTATTATAAGCTCAATAAGGGCAAATATCCCATCTTATCAAAATATTTCACGTTCCCTAGTGCTGAGCAGACTGTTCCAAGCACTTTCAAATGTTTGCTAACTGACACAAAATGGCCCCCCCTTATATTGGAACTCTCTTCCCTCCCTTACTCACTGGTGCTGGGGACTCTAGGATTCTAGTTATCTTCCTAATGATGGTATAGATTGGTAACCAACTTGTTGCTGGGGACACCTGGGAACCTTGATGCCACTGGGGATGGGCAAGAATCTCTTCCTCTCGCTGAGTAGGAGATGGAGTGTCAAGGATGAAGGAAAAAAATAAAAGTTAGTTTTACTAGGGGACTAATGTGAAATATATCCAAAAAGGTAGGCTAGAGTCATCTTGAGGATGGGCTCAAAAGCCAGAGTAAGCAGTTTTCATTTTATGCTAGAGACAACAGGAATCTGTCCTCAACCCACATAAATCTTGGAATTCCATAAAGAAAGGTTAAAAGTTATAGAGCAAGAACTAAAAGGCAACACCATCCTCCCCTTTGACTAGAAGACAGCAGAAGAACAAGACAGGAATCAGAAAATGGAAGGAGAACACAACAGAGGAACCCTCCTATTCTAGAGTAGACATGATCAGGAACTTACTTACCCCTCTCCTACCCTTCCAGTCTTACTGCTTGCTTATACCTTACTCCTCTCCACATATTCTTTGATGCTGTGACAACCTCCTGGCTGTTTTACAAATAAAATACTCCATCTCTCAACTCTGGGTATTTTCTCTGCCTCTCCCATGCCTGGAATACTCTCTCTCCTTATCTCCACCTACTGAATTCCTGGGCTTCTTTTAAGTTTCAACTAAAATTACATCTTCTTGGGGTAGCTAGGTGGTGCAGTGAATACAGCACTGGCCCTGGAGTCAGGAAGACCTGAGTTCAAATCTAGCCTCAGACACTTGACACAAAAACCAGCCGTGCTCTCCAAAAAAAGCAAAATAAAATAAAATAAAATAAAATTACATCTTCTGTCAGGGTTTTTTAAACTTATTCCACTTGTACTCCTTTTCATATTTCAGCAACATTCACTGGCATTGTATGACCTGAGGGCATATGTAGTACAAAGTACTCATGCTTTGTGTTCAGAACC
The DNA here is from genome assembly GCA_028646575.1 of Pseudocheirus occidentalis. NCBI lineage: Eukaryota > Metazoa > Chordata > Mammalia > Diprotodontia > Pseudocheiridae > Pseudocheirus > Pseudocheirus occidentalis. The sequence goes on along the minus strand of CM053601.1, from coordinate 40,206,196 downwards.
AAGGCTGCAGTGAAGTTGTGGTATACAACCCGGGCAAGCGCTGCCAGAAACACCTCAGATTTATCACAAGTTTGATTTTTAAATAATTTTTGGTTGCCGGAAAACTTTTACTGTTGTCAAATTTTTCTCCACTCATATGGGATCATGACCCATAGTTTAAGAAGTGCTATAGATTAGATGAAGCTTTCCCCACCCCCTCCTAATGTTAGTGCCTTCCCTTTGCTGATTACTTCCTATTTACCCTGTATATAGCTTATTTGTATATAGGTGTTTGCTTGTTCTCTCTCCAGTTAGCTCACGAGCTCCTTGAGAGCAGGGACTGCCTTTTGCTTCTTTTTGTGGCCCCAGCACTTAGCACAGTAGTAGTAGTAGTAGGCACTTACTGACTGACTTACTGACATCCCTGGGACTAATAGTTATGCATTTAAGGATTTCTGCTTTATCTAATCCTTTCTTTTAATAGAACTTACTTCTACAATACTGTGAACTTTGCTCTTACAATAGCTGTTAGTGTTTGGTATCAAGAATATTTTTTCCCAGGTTTCCCTGGCTGTGACCCAAGAGAATGAGAAAAGATATCCAATGCATACTCAGACCCTTCATGTCATAAGATCATTTTTGACACAGAGGTTACATTTTAGGTGCTTCTCTGGAATGATGTGTTGAAGCTTGTCTTTTGCATTGGAAGTAGTGACATCTAGATAAGTACTTTGGCAGGCTTCAGGATTCCTGGGCAGTGAGCTGTGCCACACTGTGTATCAGCTTGAGATAAGGAAATTAATTCTCAGTTGTCAAAGGATCAGAAAAGTGGGATGAAGGCAAAACACTGTGAAGTCAGTCATTTTGTGGACAAATGTTTATTGAGTGCTTGCTTTGTGCCAAAAGCACTAAACATAAAACACATACAAAAGACAGTCTTTGCTCTCAAGGAACTTACATTCTAATTTGGGGAACAGCACTGAAATGGATTAAGAGGACCATTGAAGAAACACTTACGGAGGTGGGGGACTATGGGTGTGAAATACCATATAAACAACCATAGACATGGTTGATGTTTTGGTAGGTTTTGCTAAATGGCTTCTTTTCCCTATTTCTTTTTTGTTTTGTATTGTTTTTTGGAGGGGGGAAGAGAGGGCAGTTGGGGTTTAGTGACTTGCCCAAGGTCATGTGGCTAGTAAGTGTTAAGTATCTGAGTTCATATTTGAACTCTGGTCCTCCTGACTCCAGGGCCAGTGCTCTACTCACTGTGCCACCTAACTGCCCCCCCCCATTCCTTTTTTATTCTTTCATGTAAGGGATGCCTTCTTGGGAAAGGGAGGAATGTACTTGGAAATGAAAGTGATATAAAAAATAAAAGATGTGAATAAAAATTATATAAAGACATTGCAGATGGATTTGGATTCTAGGTAGGTATAATCCTGATAGTTATTGCAAGGGAGCATAATAATAATTGTAAATGATATTCATATAATGCTTTGCAAAGTGATTTGCTTACATTATCTTATTACATTCATTTACATCATACATTTGATTCTAACAACAACCCTTTGGGGAATGTACTACAGATAGAATAGTCCCTATTTTATTTATTAAAAAATTGAGGTTCACATAGATAGGACTTGTTCCAGGTCACATAACTGGCAAGTGTGTAAGGCAGAATTAGGAGAGAGAGCTTCCTTAACTACTTCAAAGTTCATCCCTATATCCACTATACTGCACTGCTGCCCTATGTGAATCTGCTGAGGTAACAGAACCTTCCGGATTTCTTAGAATGATGTCCTAGGAAATAAATGCACAAATTAATTTTTAAAAACATATGCAAGGAATGAGTCATAGAAAGTGGTCACAGTTCTAACTAACCATGATGCCACGAACTGATGATAAAGACAGTTATCCACCCCCTGACAGAGAGGTGACAGACTCAACATGCAGAATGAGGCATGATCTGGGGATGTGGCCAATGGGAGAATATGTTCTTCTTGACTACGTATGTTTGTTATAAGAACTTTGGTTTTCTTTCCCCCCCCTTTTTCAGGATGTGGGGAGAAGAGAAAAAAACGTATATTGATTGAAAAAACAAAACTGAATTTAAACAAATTGATTGTATAATGGCTTTCCCTAAATACTAGGTTTTCAGGGAAACAGTCCTCTTGAGGGAAACATTTTGCTATGGCAAAACTTTTAATGACCCCTCTAGCCTTGAAGATGGCCAGGTCACCAGAAATGTGGGCACGGATCCTTGGGAAGGCTCTAAGGATTACAACTCCACCCTGAAGGGCTCCATTTCAAAGTGGTTGCCCTTACTCAAAGGCAATGCTGCCACCCTAGAAGAAGAAAAACATGAACTACAGTTGGTATATGCTACTTGCTATCTATAAACTGGCAGGTGTCAGATTTAGAGAAGTGAAGACTGCTTGGGTGCCTAAGAGGGCGTGAATTTGATGTGCCGTGTATGAAAAAATGGAAAATCCATCTGTCACAGAGGCTGAATGCTTGAAAGTACTAGATTATTCTTGAGATATGGAGAGTGCTATTGATTTTCATATCAAGACCCTAATTACAACATAAAAGAAGAGTGAAGAGGTTTCTGACTGCATAGAGAGGTTAGCAAAAAAATGCACAAAGGGGCAATGACTTATGGGGTGTGAATGAACCACATTATTATGTTCTAAGAGGTTCAAGCTCCTGAGGGCATGAGTTCTTAGCCTGGACTCCATGGACCCCCAAGGGTATTATGGCTAGACTTCAGGGGTCCATGAACTCAGATGGGAAAATAATTGCATCTTTATTCTCAATAACCTCTACCTAAAATTTGGCTTTTCCTCCAATTATTTAAAGACATTCTGAAAAGGGTTCACCAGACTGCCAAAAGGGTCTATTACACACACATTTTTTTTTTACAAAGATGAATTAAGAAACATCGCCCTAGATACTGATCTGTTATCATGGCAACTACAGATGTCTGGAAGGCAGGACCAGTCTCTCAGTTACTCCCAATTAATACTGAGGAAGAAAAAGGAAAGCCAGTAAAAAAAGTGGCTGGAAAAAAAATGAAAACTGATCAGTTCCCATATTTTGAATCTCTAGGTAGTGGGGAAGGAGAATGTGGACAAACAGGTCCAGGCCCTGAAGGACAAGTAATACCATTAGGAAATCTCAAGCTTAAAGGTCAGAGAGGTCAAATACATGAATTATAGCAAAAGAGTTGCCCCAGGTCTTAGTGGACCCCATCCCTACACCAGCACTCTAAGATCAACAAAAAATAAAACTAACCCTTGGAGTGCCAGAAACTATGGTATAATTGCTTGGAGCCAAGAATTGGGGAAGAGCAATGGGATTGGGATTAAAGATTCCCATTACCAATTACTCTCTAAGGAGCCCTATCTACAGAAGGTACTGGACACAGGTTAAAACAGTCATAAGGGTAAAAGGACTAGAAAGTTCAGCTGTACTTGACATTAGGGCTGAGATGGAACATTTTATAAGCAAAGCTCAAAGCTTATTCCTTTGCACCTTCTGAAAGAACTACCCTGATCTTAGTAAAAAAAAAAAAAAAGACTGATCAATATTAAGAGCATGGGGATGAGGGGAGTTGGGGGTCCTAAGCACAAGTGAAGACACAAAAAGCTTACCAAACCCAAGCAATATTCTTAGATTTTCTGTTTTCATTGGGACACACTCAAACCTTTTCAGTAGCAGCAGGCAGGAGTCCATAACTGAACTCCTCACCACTCTTGCCTCCTCAAACACAAAGGCTAATGGGTACACAAGGCAGTACTGAGAAGGCCTGTGGAGGTTTTCTGCAACCCAGTAACCAAAGATAAGTATTTGTGTCATTAAAATCATTGTTGGAGCTCTCCAGGATGCTTTTGGAGATTCTCCAATGTCTGAGGAATGTTAAGGTCAATGAAGAAGAAATTCAGGGCTTATAGTCAGCTTATTCAGTTTTCACTGAATAAGCTGACTATAGTGTATAGGTCCAGGAAACCAGTCACTCTCCTCATCTCTATGGTACAAACAACATCCACTCTGATTGCAACCCATAGTTGGAAGACATGGAAGGACATGCTGCATGTGCTTTTCCCTAAAAAGACAAGAAAATCATTCTGCTATGTTAATTGTCTCAGGTTCCACCTGCTGAGGTAGCTTCCTGGTTATCAAAGGCATAAAAGCCCAGTACACAAATAGTTCCATGATTCTCAGACTTCCTGGACCCCCAATTATGTGAGTCTACACATCCTTCTGATCTTGGGTACCACAAGGAAGATGTAAAATTGAGCCAAGCTCTTCCCAAACGAAACAACACTGAATCCTTCCTTGCGGAACATTCTTTCCATGACTGTTTCTTTTCTTGAATATCCTATGATTGATAGGTAGTTCATTTCATTCCAAACCCAAGCCTGAATACCCACACTGCCCTAAGTCATAACTGGCCCAGAATGACCTCCCTGACTCTTGGCAATTTTAAGAGAGAATGTTCTCAAAGACTTGACCTCTCTGAATCTCTCTCATTAGGACTTACCAAAGAGATGCATTCTTAGGATTATATTTCCCGTGAACCTTGGGTCTAGGTGCAGATTGAATATGTTACAAGGCAAAGACTATGATCAGCATAGATGTCTCCTGAGAAGTAAGGAGACCAGTTCTTGGGGAGTCATTGTGGGAGAGCAGATAGCCAGGGCTGGGATCACAGTAGAGGCAGTTAAGTACCACGGGAGTTAGACAGCACTAGACCTGGAGGCAGGAAGCCCCTTAGCTCAAATCTTGCTTCAGACTTTCCTGAATCCCATTTTAGACAGCAGCGGTGTGACCCTGGGCCCTCAGCCTCAGTTTCCTCATCTATAAAATGGGGATAATAATAGCACCTTCCTACCAGGGTTGCTGAGAGGATAAAATAAGGTATTTGTAAGACAGACTGCAAATCTTAAAGAACTATGTGTGTTGTCATCACCATCATCATATTCTTGAACCCAAGAATCTTTTTCAAAAACTCCTGCTGACTCCGTAGAGCAAGGCAAGATGAATGATTGCAGAGGAAACACCTCAGCAGACCCTTATGTCAATTTTCTGGAATGTAGATGGAAAGACGGAACCATTAAAACTCACAAAGGAAAGGTTCCTAGCTGTGATACAAGGAAATGTTGCAAAGAAGCCTAAATCCTCCCCAAGAATATGAGCCTTGTAAGAACACGTAACCATTTGAGGAATGGCAACTGGGAATGTTCTTATGTGTTACACGTTCTTTGCTGTTCCAATTGAATGCATTTACTAAAAACAAAACAAAAGACCTGCCTTCTCAAGGTGAAGGACCTAAGGAAATACTTTTAAGAGCTGCTAGTCAGTAGCACAAAAATTGTTTGAAGGAAGGCTGGTAAAATCTGTCTAGACTACCAAACCCTGAAATAACAAAAGGCAAAAACAGACAATTTCCTGGACTGTTTGGAACTAGAATTTTGCAGAGAGCACTAAAAAGCTTCCTTCTCTAGCAAAATGAGGTTCTAATCATTTGAGTATATACCATAACCCATTTACAGGGCACTAGAAAAAATTTTAAAAGCTCATCAAAAAATGGTGGATGATATGAACTATTTCAGCATACTATTCTACCGGCATGATCTGTATGGGCAACATAGAATCATAAACTTAGAGAATTCTGGAATACTGGAATAGTTTGCCATTTCCTTCTTCAGCTCATTTTTACAGATGGAGAAACTGAGTAAAATAGGGTTAAGTGACTTGCCCAGGGTCACACAGCTGAGTGTCTGAAGCTGGATTTGAACTCACAAGATGAACCTCCCTGATTCTAGGTCCAGTACTTTAACTTTAAACATACAATACAACATAGGCCAAAATAAAGTAGCAAGGATGCAAATGCCTCATACTATAGGCTGTCTATAAGATTGCTGCAGAGTGGGTAGAGATGATCTATGAATCACCTTTGACCCAGTGACACTGCTACTATGTCTATACCCCCAAAGAGATTAAAGAAAGAGGAAAAGTGCTCATACATATAAAAGTACTTAGAATGGCTCTTTTTGAGAAAAGCAAAGAATTGGGAACTAAGGTGGTACCCATCAATTGGGGAATGGCTAAATAATTTCTGATATATATATGTAATAGAAGACTATTATGCTATAAGATATGATGAAAGGGATGGTTTCTGAAAAACCTAGGAAGATTTGTATGAACTGATGCAATGTAAAGTGAAAAGAATCAAATAATTTATGCAATAACAACAATGTTGTTATTGTAAAGATAGTCAACTCTGAAAGACTTCTAATCAACACGATGACCAATCACAATTCCAAAGGACTCATGATGAAGCATGGAGAAATGATGGACTCAGAATGTAGGAAAAGCATATGTTCTTTCCTTTCCTTCAACATGGGTAATATGGGAATTTGTTTTTCATATGTTACATATTTGGAATGGGCTTCTCAACCTTATCCCCACCCTGATGATTTCAAGCATCTAGGTCAGTAGTTCTCGACCTATGGGTTGCGACCTCTTTGGGGGTCAAACGGGGTTGCCTAAGACCATTGGAAAACACATATTTCCAACGGTCTTAGGAACCAAGACACCACTCCTCTGTCCATCTGCAGGCGGGTCTGCCCACATGCAGACACACCCACATATGAGTATTACAGGGTCACAGCATTAGGAAGGTTGAGAACCACTGATCCAGGTAATAATATCTGGTATTTATATGGTGCTTTGCAGAGGAATTTATAAATATTATCTCATTAGATCCTCCCAACAACAGTGGATTTTACAGATGAGGCGCATAGATATTGTGACTCATCCACAGTCACACAGCTAGTAAGCGGCTGAGGTAAAATTTGAACTCAGGACTACCTGACTCCAAGCCCAGCGTTTTATCCAAACTTACATATGGTTAAGGTTTTTCCTTGACAGACATTATGACATTTGCTCCTCAAAACAATCCTTTGAGATAGGTGCTATGGACTTTATTATGACCATTTTACAGAGAAGTAGAATGAGGCTCCAAGCAGTTAATGCACTTCCAGGATCACATTGTTGTGTGATCAGGAATGGCAACCAGGTCTTCCTGACTCCAGGAACACTAAGAGAAAAAAAGGAGGGTTATGGTTTTTTAATCCTCGGTCCCAAACTCCAGCTGAGAGGTACACAGTCACTGGAAAACAGAAGACAATAGGCCGAGTGAAGGTCGCACTCTCTGAGTACATGATACCTAGAAATCAAACAGTCAACAAATCAGAGCAGAATGTGACAGAGACCCCAGAAAGACAATGCATCATTATCACTTTATTCCCAAGGCAGAAGAGGTTGTACTATCAAGTGAAAAGAAGTCAAAGGATTTAGGAGAATCAAGAATTTGGACCCAGTGAAGGCCTCATTCACAAACTGAAACCAGACACTGTCTATGACCTAAGCCAGGATTCTGGGGGAGAAGAGGCAGTCTCTACACATGTTACTAGGGAATATAGAATACTTGTCTCAGCCTATAGGAAAAGGCTGCTTCAGCCCATAGGAAACAATGACCTTGGCAGAAGAAATGAAACCTCATTCCTGCTACCCACTTGGAGAAACAAAGTTTACATATGACCCATCCCCACTTAAGAGTGTCAGACAACCTGATTCCCCAAGTTATCCATGGGCCCAAAACTCAGACTTTGGCCAGGGTGCCCTTAAACATCTTATCCTTTATAAATAATGGAGGGAAAAGTCAGAAGTGGTGGTAAATAGCATAAGAAGAATATTGATTATTTGACCAATAATCAGGCATATCAGTGTGTCCTTACTAAATACAATGCCAGGGAATTTGAAGGCATTGCCCCATCTGACATTGGCTAGAAGTCTATACCCCCTAATTACTTACATTTGAATGTGCCCCATAGCTTTTCTTGGGACAAACTAGTGTATACAGGACAAGAAGAGAAACTGAATCTGGAACATTCATTGTTGTCCACCTATTCCTCTGGGTTGGCAACTGAGTATGAAAAGAATATTACCAGGGTAGCTAGGTGGCACCGTGTATAGAATACTAGTCCTGGAGTCAGGAGGACCTGAGTTCAAATCCAGCCTCAGACACTTAACACTTACTGGCCATGTCACCTTGGGCAACTCAACCCCAATTGCCTTGCCTTTCCCCCTCCACAAAGCAGCAATAAAAGAGAGGAAAAAAATGTTTTAAAAATATATTATCACTTTTGTGTTATGCCAACAAAAAACCTAAATGCAGAGCAGCAAAAATAATTTGGAAAAATGAAGGGAGAGAAGGAGAAAAGCACACCATTAAATCCTTCCCTTGTTTTCTCTATCCCAACAAGATTTCTGTCAATTCCTTCCTTCCCTACCTTATGGCATCAAACTCAAGCTTTGGTGTTTCAAAGATCCATCATTCCATCCGTGTTAACAGTCATTTCCCTAATACAAATTTTAACCTCTCCACATCTTAGTAGATATCTTCAAGAAAAAAGCATTGACACTGACTATAATAACAAAAGAAGCATTGCTAAAAGGCAGATGAACCTGGTCAGAGTCTTTACATTGAATCATCTTGGTTCTGAAAAAGAAAGCAAATCCCACCTTAGACCCTTACTAGCTGTATTCACTGGGGATGAATGTATATTAAGAAATAACTTTGGAGCTTAAAAAAAAGTTTCAATTAAAAAATAGGTGAAATAAAACCAAACCAAACCAAACCAAAAATTGATTACCTCATAGAGCTTCTATGTGAAGATCTATCTAGTCTTTCCAAAGAGGTAAAAATAATAACAGGTAGAATGTATATAGCTCTTTAAGATTTATGAAGCATCTCATTTAATCTTTACATAACCCTGGGAGGTAGGTAATAATATTATCCCCATTTTGCAGATGAGGAATCTGAGGCAGGCAGCAGTTAAGTGGCTTTGCACAGGGTCATGTAAGTGTCTGAGGTTGAATTTTAACTTGGGTCTTCCCATCTCCAGGATTCTTTGCACTGGGATACCTAAATTCCCAGATAGGATAAAGCTTGAGTTTAGTGAATTCAAGATTACCATTATGTCTCAGCAACGCATCAGAATAGGACTTTATTGGAGGATGAAACTCAAACGGAAAAAGTAATGCTTAATGATTTCCATGTATTACCTCGGAAATAGTATTACAATATATTCATAAAGCAAAGCTGAAGAAACTAGGTAACAGCTAAGCCAATATGTGAGGTAGAAAGTTATACAGGGTGTTCCAAATGTCTTAGTGCTTTTTGGTTTTTTTGTTCAGTCATTTTTTCAGTTGTGTGCAACTTTTCATGACCCCATTTTGGGATTTTCTTGGCAAAGATACTGCAGTGGTTTGTCATTTCCTTCTCCAGCTCATTTTACAGATGAGGAAACTAATGGGAGTTAAGTGACTTGCCCAAGGTCAAACATCTAGTAAGTGTCTGAGACCAGATTTGAACTCAGGAAAATGAATCTTCCTGATTCCAGGGCCAGCACACTATCCACTGTATCACCTCAGTTTTACGCTATTAAAGCTTTTAGGACAACCTGTATACACAAAAGATTTGGGAGGAGGTCTTATATTGCAGGAGTTGTCAGCAGAAACACATAAGAGTGTTTTATCAGACTTTGCCAACCTTTCAAGATCTGGCAACAGTCTTCCGGAATCTATAATTAACTCCCAACTTCCAGGTTGCATCATTTTTCTCCTAGAGACTCCAGGGAGTAGCTGTCTACAGTCACTATGGTACTGCATGTGTGTCCAGGTCAGGGAATTAATTTCACCTTCTCCAGAATCCTAATCTTGAAAACAGTTGCAAAGCTGACCTTCCCTTTTCCTTTCTACTTCTGAAAGTCTGTTAGAGGAAAAGGGTACTGAACTGATATGTCATTTATTTTTTTTGTTGTTGTTTTTTGTTTTGTTTGTTTTTTGACTTGTTTATTTACTTTTAGTTTACAAGATTCAGTCACAGAATCACTTGAGTTTCAGATTTTCTCTCCTCCCTTCTCCCCCCACCCATGGTGGCATATAATCACGTATGGGATCTGCAAACACTTTCACTTTGTACAATAGTCTGGTTGTATAGAAGCGTTGTAACCAATGGAGTGAATAATGGGAGAAAAAAAAGAAAAGAAAAGAAACAAAACAAAACATGGAAAAGAACAATAGCATGTGTTGCTTCAGTCTCCATTTAAACTCTGGTCTTTCTAGATCTTTCTCTGAGTGCAGATATCTCCTTCCATTCTGAGACTTGTAGAGCTGTCTTTTAACAGTGCATTGCTAAAAAAAAAAAAAAAAAAAAAAATGGGGCGGCTAGGTGGCGCAGTGAATAGAGCACCAGCCCTGGAGTCAGGAGTACCTGAGTTCAAATCCGGCCTCAGACACTTAACACACACACAAAAAAAACTAGCCGTGTGACCTTGGACAAGTTACTTAACTCCAACTGCCCTCCAAAAAGCAAAAAAAAA
>CM053601.1:40181858-40195263 GCA_028646575.1 Pseudocheirus occidentalis | reverse complement strand
CAAAAGTGGTATTACTGGGTCAAAAGGTATGCAATTATTTATAGCCCTTTGGGCATAGTTCCAGATTGCTCTCAAGAATGGTTGTATCAGTTCACAGCTCCACCAACAATGCATTAGAATTCCAATTTTTAAAATGTTAGCAGTAGCAATTAGAGAAGAAAAAGAAATCAAAGGAATCAAATTAGGCCAAGAAGAGACTAAGCTATCACTCTTTGCAGATGACATGATGATATATTTGGAGAATCCTAGAGAATCAAGTAAAAAACTTCTTGAGACAATAAATAAATTTAGCAAAGTTGCAGGATATAAAATAAACCCACAAAAATCCTCAGCATTCCTATATATTTCCAATGAAGTCCAACAGCAACTGTAAGAGAAACCCCATAAAAGTTACTGTGGACATTGTAAGATATGTCATTTTAAATGGTCCCCTCCAGTGGCTCTCTCACCATCAAAGGAAAAACTGAATTTTAAAAAGTAAGCTTCAGTATCATGAAAATATTTAGGGAAAAACCAGCTCCCAGTTATTTTTCCTCTATGAAAGGGGGAAAAGTGTGGAGGCGAAGGGAAAATGAAACTATGAGCTTTGATTTTTTTAAAAATTACTTAAATTATAATAAAAGTGTTTGGGAATAACAAGTAGATTCCATAACATATATAACATAGTGTACATTCATTTAATATCCCCCCATACTAAGCATCAGAGATAAGGTACCCTCATTAAAATGTACTCATTTATTTTTTTCCAATAAGAATGATCTATTACCCTGTCTCTATTTTCTTTTGGGGGGAGGGTGTGGGGGAGGCAAGGCAATTGGAGTTAAGTGACTTGCCCAAGATCACACAGCTAATTAAGTGTCAAGTGTCTGAGGCTGGATTTGAACTCAGGTCCTCCTAACTCCAGGGCTGGGGCTTTCTTCACTGTGCCATCCTGCCCCTGCCCTCCCCCCTTCCATTTTCTTTTTTTTTTATTTTTGGAGGGGGGAAGGTAGGGCAGTTGGGGTTAAGTGACTTGCCCAAGGTCACATGACTAGTTTTTTGTGTTAAGTTGTCTGAAGCTGGATTTGAACTCAGGTCTTCCTGACTCCAGGGCCAGTGTTCTACTCACTGCACCACCTAGCCGCCCCCCTGCTTCCATTTTCTAAAAGTACATCCACTTTACTTGTATGTTTCATATAAAATCTGAAACAAGAAAATGGCAATTAATATATAATTCACAAGATGTATAGTGTAAGGTATCACTAATATTACTGAAAATAAAATAACATGCAATTTATATGAAAGTATCTATGATGGTAAAGTATTAGGTAATGATAACTTGCTGATGTTAGCCTTATTGTTACTAGATTTTCATATTCATAAGTTTGCTAGCAAAAGATTTCTCATGATTGTTGTGGGATTATTTTAATTTTTATTGATGTCTTTTGTTTCTACAAATGCCTACAAATTTCCCAAGATAGCACTCTTCTCTCCTCTTCCCGGAGGACCCATCCCTTAAAATGAAGGATAAAAAAGACAGGGGAAAAGTCCAACAAAATTAACCAACTCACAATCAAATCCAACTTTCTATGTATTGTTCCTCCTTCACCTCTGCAAAGACAGAAGGAAGGCACATTCCAACATATCTTCTTCAGGGTCAAGTTTAGTCATTCAATTTCAAAGCATTCAGTTTTGATTTATACACTAACTTCTAATACGACCAAATTGTAAAGTGCTTGACAAGCCTTGAAGGGTAGCCAGCTGTTGTTGTTATTCTTTAGAAATTCCTAAATCCCAGATTAATCGTTATGACTAATCGTGGCTCTAGAGAATCAGTAAACACATTTTCTTCCAGGTAGGCAACTAGGGATGTAAAAATGTCAGATATACTGTTAGATGTGCTCATTTTGTCATTCAATTTTACTTATAAGTTTCAATGGGGGAAGTGAGGGACAGATAAGAGCAAAGGGTCTCACTAAAAACTTAAAGTCTACAATTCCCTTATGACCTCCTTTCTTCTTTTTGGCGAGCCCAATCAATTTCTTCCAATGCTTCTTTATTGAGACCAAGTGTTATCTTGGGAGCATTTTGCTTGTCAACTCTTTAATTAATTTCAGTGGCTTTGTGGTTTTCACACAAAAGAAAATAATCTTAATATTCAAGTGAGATGACATAATGAATACATTATGCATAATACATAAAAACAAAATTTCCTAACTATCGAATTAGACAATAAGAGTACTTTGAGATTTTTATTTTGGACAGTTTTTCCCCTCAAGATAACCTTGATTTTAATAAGAATGCTTTTTCTATCAGAAATTTTGTTCAGAAAAAGAAATCAACAGTGACTGAGCAACCACTATGTATAAAGCTGCTTACTTGGTAATATGGTAGACCCTGTCCTTGCTCTCAAGGAACTTATTATCTACTTGATAGAGATGGGGCACATGATTAAGAATTGTGTTATTGCAACCATTGGGTCTTCAACTGTAAGCTCCTGAGAAGATGGTTCATAACTATCCATCCCAAATTTCTAGCACCATGCCTTGCTTATAATGGATTGTTCATATTTATTAAAATGAAATTAACAACAGAGAATAACTAGACACTGAAACCTATGGTCCCCCAGCCTATTCTTTAAAATGACTCCAAGTTCTCAAAAACTATCTCAGTGGAAAGAATACAAGCTCTGCTATGCTTTCTCAAACTGTCGATGCTTCAAGTATCGGCCTCTTTGCTACTAACTACATTGAGAAGAAAAGTTCCAAGAAATGAGAGGGTCTACCCCCAAAGGGTAGACAGAGATGGCTTTGTAAAAATAGCACTGTTTACCTTCTCTCTCATGGCAGAAAAGTGGATGACTTCCAAGATAATATATTGGATACACATTAGAGATAATTTTTGTTGGATCTTTTTGTTTAAATGTTTTGTCTGTCATAGAAAAGAGTTCAACGCAGAGGAAAAATGTAAATTGACTATGATATAAAAACAAAAGATATGAAAAATGTTTGGGATTTCTTAAGATTGGATTTTGGTTTGTTTTTTGTTTTGTTCTGTTTGAAGAGAGAGGTAGCATATACCTTAACCTTGAAGGAGCTGTGAACTAAAGGAGAGAAGAGAAAAGAATTCAGGTGGAGAAGAGAATCATGATCAGAAGCAAAGGGGTAAGAATGAGTGTGGTATGCTCAGAAGACAATAGGGCCATTAACAGTCATATGGTAATTATGACCAACTGTTAAAGAATTAGTTATTCTGATCCGTACAATGATCCAAGACAATTCCAAAGGACTGATGATGAAAAAAAATGCTATTTCCAGAGAGAATTGATGACCTAGGAGTACAAACTAAAGTATCATTTTCTCACTTCCTTTACTTTTCTTGGTTTTTTTGCAACACTGCTAATAAGTAAATATGCTTTGCACAATTTCATATGTATATTTGATATCTTTTTTTTTTTTGCTTTTTGGAAGGGGGAAGGTATGGCATTTGGGGGTAAGTGACTTGCCCAAGGTCACACAGCTAGCAAGTGGATATCATATTTCTTGCCTTGTCAATGGACAGGGGAAGGATAGAGTAAGGGAGAGAATTTGGCACTCAAATTTTAAAAAAAAGGATGTTAACAAATATTTTTTAATAAAAAGAAGACAGCAGAAGAACAAACCTAACTGGAGGTTGGGTGGAAAGAAGTGAGAAATTTGTTTGGCTATGGGTCATAGAGGGTTTTAAAATGCAAACTTAATGTAGTCAGCAATTCCAGGAGGAGAAATTTGGCATTGATCTGATGGTGATAGGGAACCATTATAATGTTTACAAATAGGGAAACTGCACAAAATACGGAGAAGTAAATATCTAGTGATCTGAACTCATGCTGACAATGGTGTTCTAGGAAGAGGAGTTTGACAGTGGTGTGTGCCAGATATAGCCAAAAGGGGAAGAGAGAGGCAGGGAGGCCAATACACGAGCATTTACAGTAACATTGGGGTGAGGTGGTGAGGGCGTGAACTGGAATGCTGGTGATAGCAACAGAAAGGAAAATGAAAAATCCAAGAGATGTTTTGAAAGAAGAGATGGCACTACTTGGTGAGAGGGCAGATCATCAGCAGAGTAGAGGAAGGAAAGTGAAGAAGCATTCTGTAGGCACTGTGCATTTCTTTTTTTCTTTTACAAATATTATTGTATTTGATCCTTACAAGTCTACAAGGTAGATGCTATTTTTATCCCCATTTTGCAGTTGAGAACACTGAGGCAAACAGAAATTAAGTGACTTGCCCAGAGTCACACAGCTAGTAAGTTCTGAGGTCAGTTCTCCCAGCCTCAACTTCCTCAACTATAAATTGAAAAAGTTGGACGCAAGGTCCATTGCATCTCTATTGCCATTTTAAGCCCTGTCCCAAAGCTCATTGGTATGGAATATCCTCTTTAATGGTGGAGATGAAGACCCTGTGAGAGATGAGGCAGAAGTGACAGGAGACAAAGAGCTTCTGTTCTCAGAGGCCCCCCTTTGGGAGTGGTCGAGCCTCAGGTTTTCTCCTGGTGTCAAGTCAGTTTCCAGCTTTGAGAGAAAAGAACAAAGAGGCCAACTCCACTTTGGGTTACTGAAAGAAAGGACTGGGAAATATGAGGCAGGCAGAAGGTCTCCATCATGTGCCTTTTCCCAGCTTGCTACTCTAGAGACTTCAGGAAGTTTCCCCTTAGATAAGATCCTGGACGCTCTCTCTTAGCTGAACTGCCTAATCGCACTCCTAATGAGAGTTCCTTCACTCTGTATTACCTGGTGTCTATTCTCCCATTTCTCTGATTTCTGTTTTCCTATGATGTGGATAAATGGGTTTCTTTGCTATCCTCCATATGTGTTCATTGAAGAACTGGCATTTTGTGGGGAAGGGGTCAAACCTTGGATAATGAGCTTGGGATCCTTCTTCTCCAAAAAATGACAAAGCAATCAAAAGTTAGCTTGAATCCAATCATATTCCTCTAGACCAGAGGTTCCCAAATTTTTTTTTACCTACTCCTCCTTTTAAAAAAAATTTACTCAGCACCTACGTTTCTTCACCTTTTAGTGGTTTGTTTGTTTAATTTGCATCATTTCAAAAAATATGAAATGTTTTTAAATGACATATTAAATTTAAGAATTTATTGTAAATTTGTGGGAGGGCAGTTCTGCATTGAAATGTTGATGACACAATATTGCATCATGTAACTGTATAGTATATTGTAAACAAGGCATTACATGCACACATTCCTGCCAATGTATGCTTGACTTACCAACAATGAGTGACAGACTCACCTTCCAACACTTGCTTGTCAAGACCTGTCAATGGACTTGACCACTGATCAGTTGAAACTTGCATTTTGTTTATTTGGAAAATGATATAGCCACAAGGACGTTAACTCTGTCAGGCAACCAACAAACCATGTATGAAAGATTTTTCAAAGTTTTCTTCTCTTCTTTCCTTATGCTTCTACCACTCCCTTATTTTTATTCAACACCCCCCAACTGCACTCAAGGCTACTACCACTTTCCTGGATCTTTCCAGTGCCCCCCAAAGGGCAGTCTCACCCACTTTGGGAACCTATACTCTACACTAATGAACTTTAAGGGAGCAGACAGATACACTTCTAGCCTTTTTCTAAAAAGAGCAGTGTTACCTCAACCTCCTGCTTCCCCTCCTGGCAAAAATGAAAGTCTCCTTTGAAGAAGGATCAGAGAAGGCGAGTCTAGAGGTGTCTATTCTGTCTCCCTTTTATTCATACACAAGGACAACCCCCTTGCCATAGTGGGCCTCACTACAAATGTGGGGCCCTCTCTTCCTTACACTGTGATTCTCTAATCTATAAGTAAGGACATGGAGAGAGATGTATTTGAAAACTAAGATGACATAACAACAAAAGATATTAATAAAAATGTTTAAGAAGTATCTGATTCCTATTCCCATTCATTGAAAGTGAAATCTAATTAAATGGCAGATAGATACTGATAATGTTAAAAGCATTGGCATTCTATTCCTTAAAGCCAGGATCTCAAAAGATAAATCCTTGGTATTTGGAAACGTGAGCCAGTGAAAGCTGTTGTTTTGTTAATTTTGGAGTTCAGTGCCTTAGAATAGGACTTCCCTACCAGGTGCACAGGATTTTCTAAGGCCATGTTTGTAAGTATATCAGAAGCTATAAATAACCAAAATAAGTTTACTTAGATGAGAACTGCAGGTTCATAGGGAAGCTTAATCTTAAAGACAATAATGGAGAAATCCAAGTTTTATCGAACAGATTCATGTCATGCACTGATTGACTAAGAAAGGAATTTAACCCTTACATCAAATCAGGAGAACTGGACATGACCAGAAGTTTACTGGGACAAAGATATAAAAGATGAGGCACAGTTGGGGAGAAGAAACCTTAAGACCTCATGTCATGGTTATGACTCACATGCAAGCTATACATTGATGAGAAGTGAGATGATAGGTATTGGGTAAAAGAAAAAAATGAGGGTGGTATTCATGGAGTCTAATAGAAGAAGAGCCGTTGGCATCAACTAAATTAATGCAATTGATCTGAAAGAATGTTCTGACTCAGAAATGTTGAAATAAACCTACATCAAATAATTACATCAAATATTGTTCAAATTTCTCCTCATCCCCAAGGCCAGAGGGGGCAAAAGCCAACATAGTGAGAGAGCAGAATTTAAAAAGGACCTGATTCCATCTGTCCCTTTAATCTGAAAGAAAGCATTCTCTGTGGACAATGTGAAGCTCCATACTCTAGACCAGCGGTTCTCAACCTGTGGGTTGCGACCCCTTTGGGGGTCAAACAACCCTTTCGCCTAAGACCATCGAAAAACACATATTTCCAATGGTCCTAGGAACCCAGCTACCACTCCTTTATCAGTCTCCAGGAGGGTCAGCTCACATGCAGATACGCCCTCATACAAGTATTAAAGGGTTGAGGTATTAGGATGGTTGAGAACCACTGCTCTAGATTGTCTTAAAAAATGGCAATATTCCATGCCTTACACCCAGCTCTACATCTACAAGCAAGCCAAAGTGTAAAAATGCAATGATTGTTCTTTCTAATTTAGAGCAGAGTTATAGGTAGCCCTGAGAAACTGGGGCCTTGTCACAGGTACTGATTTGGGGTGGGATGGTGTAGAGGAGGCTGAAAACAAGGGGCATGTTATTTCATCTCCATATGTCACCTCTCACTGTCCTGGTCACCACCCCTTGGGTTCAATCAACATAATGTATCCCTCCTAGGGTTTGCCTTTCCTCCTGAGGTTAAGGGCAGCTCCTCACTCCTGCTAACCTCCCTTCCCCTTCTCCTACCACCACCCCTCCCAAAACCAGTTTGCTCCAGGTGCCACCATACCTAGTTATCGTTCTTTATAGTTCCTGCCAATTAAGTCAAGAGGAAATATAGAATACTGAGAAAAGTAGTAGACTAGGAATGAGAGGACTTGAGTTCTGATTCTGCTTCTATTACTAACTACATATGTGACCTTAGAGAAGTCACTTAGTGTCCTTGGTGTCTTTGTTTAGAAACAGACGGGGGTTGGACTATGTACTTCCCATTTCTAAATCCTTGTTCTCCCATAGTCCTAGGGTCACAGATCAGAAAAATAAAGGATGAAAAATTTAAAACAATTCAGAGGACCATAAATTTAGAGTGAACAGGGACCTACTGGGTCCTACCAAGCATTCTGCACATGAAAGAGATAATGTAGCAGTTAGCTTTCTGAAGACATGTTAGCTGACTCACAGCCCTGGTTAGGCTTAAATAGACATGCAAAGAGTAGACTGAACAGGGTAATGACAGACAATAATGGCAGTTAACATTTATATGGCCCTTGAAGGTTTGTAAAAACTTTGCATAGATTATCCCATTTGTGAGACATATGGCCCAAAACAGTTACAGATGTTCATAGCATATGTACTTAGTAGTCTATAAGAAGAAAGGAAAAATGAGGAATATTTGTTAGGTTTTTTTTACTAGAGGATAGTAACAACTATTGAACTTTCCTCCCAGAGTTGATGTGAGGAACAAATGAAATGATGTGGTTAAGGTATTTAGCAAGCCTTAATGCTAAATAAATTTCCCCTATGATTATCCTTATTAGCTAAAATTATTGCTTTTGATAGGGGATAGGGACTAATCTATGATTTCATTGGTATAGGAAATGCTTAGATAATGAAACTCCTCATATCAATTCTGATGAACATCTTCTTTGCAGCTTTGGATCTCTGAGGCAAACGGGGTTAAGTGACTTACCTAGAGTCACACAGATAATAAGTGTCTGAGGCTAGATTTGAACTCATGAAGATGAGTCTTCCTGATTTCCAATCCCCATGGTGTATCTACTATACCACCTAACTGCCATACACAGCCAGTATGCTTTGGCATTTTTATCCCATTCCAACCTTTCAAGTCTTCTTACACTTTAAGTACCCTCCTCACACCCAGGCTTCTAGCCAAATAGACCTACTTGCTATCCCTCATCCCAAGGCAAAATGAGTGATATAAAAATGAGAGAGGAGTCAATAATGAACCAGAGATTTCAATAAGCTGGGTTGGTTGGAAGAAGAGAAATAAAGACATCAGGAGGAGGAGCTGGTTTGTTGGGGAAGCTGAGAAACCCAGCCTCATCACAAACATACAGGAAACATGTACAAAGTTACAAAATCTGCTTCATAAAAAATAAATAGCAGATTATGTTGTCAACTGTGGATGGACTCTTGGCTAAAAGAAGTAGAATCAATTTGTATTCCATGTCACTTTTTTGGGACAGTGCCCCACACTGACTTTGGCCTTCATACAGATTATCCTGTGAATCTCTCACATGGCTCAGTGAGCATGAACTGAGTAACAGCGTTCTGCCTTGTGGATGCCAAAACAGCGCTCTGCACTCACTGTGGCCTGGCCAATTCTTTTAGAGTGCCGGGGTTCTTAACCTGGGGTCTGGGAGTGTGTTTCTTTTAAAAGGTTTTTATAACTAGATTTCAATATAATTGGTTTTTGTTCTAATTCCGTGTATTTTTGTTTTATGCATTTTTTTTAAATTTATTCTGAGAAGGGGGTCCATGGGCTTCATTAGACTGACAAGCAGGACCAGGACACACACACATGAGAAGAACTTCTCACATCTAGAGACTGTTGAATCAGACTATTGTCTTTAAGGTCCCTTCCAAGTCTAAAGTTCTATATTCTAAGGTTCAAAATGGAAAGGCTATCCATTATGACAAAACTGCATGTAACAATACAATATTTTATATCCTTCCCCCACCATCATCTCATTCTGAGTTGTCTTCAATCTTCCAAAATAGAATGATGGGTCTTCTGATTATAGAGAAACAAACAGTTGCCTGGCTTCTCTTTTAGTATCTTGACAACCTTGTAATTTCCCTCTGAGGACCTCCTGAGTTTCTGACACCCAGGTTACACTAAGCCTTCTTAACAACTGGTAAGGCAATTTCAAATCCTGGAGCAAGGTAGAGCCCATGATATCTCAGGCATGTATCTTGGCAATTGTGGGAATCTGAAGGCAAACGGTATCTATAGGACAGCACCATAAACTCCTCTCAAGATGGTTTCCCTTTATAGAAGGTTTAGAATTTTCCAGTTAATTCTTCAATTTTCCAGCAGCTGCTCTGCTTGGGTCCAGCTTTAAGAATACGATAGCTCCCCTAGGATAAGGGCATCACCTGAATTCTCATCAGCATAGCAACTGGTTCAGCTTTGGTACTCGATGCTCCTCAGTACCCACTCTCTCACTGGAGGGCTGGAAGGTAGAGCAATAAACTCTTCCCAAAGTCTTCCATTTATAGCTAATTTCTAGTTTTATTTATTTATATTCTAGTCTAATTATTTCTAATTTCTAGCTAATTCTTCCATTTTCCAGCAGCTGCTCTTCTTGGTTTTGAGTCTGCACAGTATGCTTACACCAGGTACTCTATGGCACCCTTGTCCCTTTCAGCTTCCTTTTACATGTTCTTCTCCCCCATTAGATTGTAAGGCCCCTGAGAGCAGACACTGGCCCTTTTTCTTATTTGTATCCCTAGCACAGTGACTAGCACATAGTAGGCACTTCATAACTGTTATTGACTAACTTTATAAATAAATGAAAGTGTCTATTAAGCATTCACCATGTGCCAGGCATCGTGCTGAGTACTGAGGATACAGATACAAAAGTCCCTTCCCTTGATGAGGTTATGTTTTAGTAGGTGGGGACCACATACAGAGGGCCAGCAAGGTGGCATAGTGGATAGAGCACTGGGCTCAAAATTGGAAAGACTCATCTTCATGGGTGTAATGGTAGTGGGAATCCGAAGCCCTCCCCTGCTTTGAAAATAAACTCTGCCCCCCTTATTAGGACTAAATGTAATCACATGGAGCCTATGATGGGAGATGTTTGCTAAAGGGTGAAAGAGAGCCCACAGGAAGCTGGGAGTCAGAGCTAACTAGATTGGGAGGAGGACAGCACACATCACAGGGAGTCAGTCAGGCTTGTGAGTAAAATTAGTAGTTTTTAAAATACTAATACTAGCTAAAGGATGCTGTGGCTCTCTGTGCTGTTGTGGCTTATTAACTTCTTTGCTACTATGATGCAATCGGCTCACTTGTTTTGGGATTTGGTTTTCTGGTGTCTGAATAAATGTTTTGCCTCTGTCTTCTATATGGAGAGTCTATTGTATTTTGCAATCAAACATCATGCAGGTATATATATAATGATTGTGAGCATTGTGAATATTGCATTGGCACTACAATGAGTTCATTTCTAGCCTCAAACACTTTCTGTGTGACCCTGGACAAATTACTTAACTCTGCCTCAGTTCCCCATCTATAAAATCAACTGAAGAAGGAAATGACAAACTACTCCAATATCTTTGCCAAGAAAACCCCAAATATGGTTATGATGTGTTAGGCATGACTGAAAAACAACTGAATAGGACAGATAGAGGGGAGCAATGGCTGGAGAAGGGAGTTTTAGTCTGAATCCTGCTTCAGACACACTGATTGTGGGACCCTAGGCAAGTCACTTAATCTCCAGCTGCCTATTTCCTCATCTGTAAAATGAGAAGGGGCAGCTAGGTGGAGTAGTGGATAGAACATTGGGCTTGGAATCAGGAAGACTCATGTTCATGAGTTAGAAAACAGCATCAGACACTTACTAGCTGTGTGACTCTGGGCAAGTCACTTAACCCTATTTGCTTCAGTTTCCTCATCTGTAAAATGAGCTGCAGATGCCCGTGGCAAACCATTCCAGTATCTTTGCCAAGAAAACCTCAAATGGGCTCACAAAGAGTTGGGGATGACTGAATAAAACTGAATAACAAACAACAAAATGGTGGTAATATCACCTCCCTCCCAGGGCTGTAAGAATTAAATGGGAAATATTTGTAAAGTACTCTATAAATCCTAGCTAATATTATTAAACCACATATGACCTAGCTATAGCATTCTCATTGCCATATAACAGCAATGCATAATCCACCTGGGCTCAAAGGAATTTAAGTAAATTAAATTCTATTTCTCCTAGGATACCACATCCAACCCCACTACACATTTCCATTATTTTTTTTTGAAGGTAAGGCAATTGGGGTTAAGTAATTTGCCCAAGATCACACAGCTAGTTTTTTGTGTTAAGTGTCTGAGGCTGGATTTGAACTCAGGTCCTCCTGACTCCAGGGACAGTGCTCTATTCACTGAGTCACTTAGCCTCCCCACATATTTCCAGTATTGCCATCCACCCTTCATGGTTCCCAAGAGATGGCTGATGGAGCATATCATTCTCCAACTTTTTTTTTCCCCAAGGCAACATTTAAGACCATCTTTCTTAGGGATAATTAAATTTTCAAGGGTGTTCTTTCACCAGATTCACAATGGCAATATCCCCTTCTGCTGGAATGAAACTTAAATTTCAACATAAGAAGTATTTGAATGTTTCCTAAGTTTGACCAATGTATTATATATGCTGGAAAAAAAAAACCTCACATGTACATAATACTGTAAGGCTTAGTAATCAATTAATTGCGTCTATTTATCATGTAAGCCTCTTTTATAGGCACTTCATTAGGGAAATTAAGAGAAAAACTAAAGTGGTTTCCTCTAAAGCTGGAGTTCTTAATGTGTGTGTATATGTGTGTACATGCGTGTGTGGGCACTTGCGCATAGGTGCACATGGTAAGTCTTTGGCAAAAGTCTGAGGAAGTCTATAAATCCCTTCTCAGAATAATGTTTTTAAATGCATAAAATATATTGGATTTTGAAGGAAGCCAAAAGGTAGTGAAAATAAGGGGATATTTCTCCCCATCCAAATTAATGAACCCCCTGAAATCTATCATCTGTAGATACTGATTTAAGAATACCTACTCTAAAGTTTACCACCTAGATAAATGAGGTTCATCATCTCTCTAGCTTCATCATCAGGTATCTGAATATATTTCCTTGATCATAGGATAACAAATTTGGCACTGAGACTGCAAGAATTAGAATCTGAGGCCCCCAAAAGTTAAGTGATTCACCCATCCCATATAGGTAGTAGTAACTTAGAGACAGGATCTGCTTGATTCTGGTCCTAGTATACCTTTTCTCTTTAAAAAATACATCAGCTAGGGCAGCTAGGTGGTGCAGTGAGTAGAGCACTGGCCCTGGAGTCAGGAGGACCTGAGTTCAAATCTGGCCTCAGACACTTGACACACTAACTAGCTATGTGACTTTGGGCAAGTCATTTAACCCCAACTGCCCTCCAAAAAAAAATACATCAGCTAACATTTTATTTTCCGTAATTGCATCTAAAAACAATTTTTAACATTTTTTTAAGTTTTGAGTTCCAAATTCTTTCCCTCCCTCCCCATACCCCTTTTTGAGAAGGTAAGCTATTTTATATATGTTATACATATGTAGCCATGCAAAATATACTTCCATACTAGTCATGTTGGAAAAGAAAACAAAGAAAAAACAAGAAAAACACAGCTTTAAAAAACACACTTCAATCTGCATTCAAACTCCATCAGTTCTTTCTCTGGAAATGGACAAGTTTTTTCATCCTAAGTCCTTCAGAATTGTCTAAGATCATTGTATTCCAGCATATTCTTTCCCTGATTCATCAGGTCAGAATCGGAAAAGATGTATTGCATCCCTCTAGATTCCTTCCTTTTTTCTCGGGGTAACCTTTTATCTCATGGTCATGTCTTCAGATAAGAGGAAACACTGTAAATTAGTATCTTGCCCTGGCATCATTGCTAAGGGAACTCTGAGTCATAGGATGCCAGGAAGCTTTTTTTTTCCTTTTCTTAGACCTGCAAAGGACTGTAAGGACCTCCCATGGGATATTTCACATCATAGTCACAACTTGATACTTGTTGACATCAATGACTGCTATGGACAATAAAATAAACAGAATTCTAAAGTGGTTAAGGACCCAATCAATGGACCT
>CM053601.1:40143950-40181758 GCA_028646575.1 Pseudocheirus occidentalis | reverse complement strand
GAAGGAAGGAAGGAAGGAAGGAAGGAAGGAAGGAAGGAAGGAAGGAAGGAAGGAAGGAAGGAAGGAAGGAAGGAAGGAAGGAAGGAAGGAAGGAAGGAAGGAGGGAGGGAGGGAGGGAAAGAGAAAGAAAGTGACACTCAGACATGGGGGAGTTATGGGTTTGGAACTACCTAAGTTGTTGGTTAGTAAATAAGCATTTATTTAGTGCTTACACTGTTTAAGATACTGTGTTAATCATCTGTGAGAACTCAAACAGAATCACAGAATTCAGCATCTGTATGAGAATTTTACATCAATCTAGTCCAACCCAATTATGAAATGAATCACCTTTCTGACATAATTCACAAGTGTTCATCCAGGAGGAGGAAGCCACCGACAATTGAAACAAGTAATTTACTCTGAGGAAGCTCTAATTGTTAGGAAGTTTTTTTTCTGGACAATATGATGTGTTGGTAGGTTTATCATTACACTTTTCTTTTCATTCCTTGTTATTAGTATTTACTCTCTTGCCTGGAAAACAAAAGATATTAGCAAATTATTTGAACAGAAAGTACCTCTGTTCCTTTCTTCTCCAAATGAAATCTTATTAAATCCCAACTTTATGTTCCCAATCATCTCTGTACTTAAGAATCTGAATCATAGTGGCATTTCTTTACTTTGCCAACACTATTCCCTTAAGACCTTATCAATACTTTAAGCATCTACTCCAAGAAGAGATATGTTTCTCTCATCTCCATACTCATTCTCTGACCTGCATATCAATTTCACCTTGGGATTTCTCTATATCTATAACTCCACTTTGAAAAATGCAATCAGATTAAGACAACTAGGGAAAGTGTTCCTGATATTGATGGGCCAGCCAAGGGTAACAGGAAAATCACTAGACTGAGTCAGGAGACTTGGAATCTAGTTCCAACTCTGACAACTAACATATTGAATGACATTGAAGAAGTTGCTTCGCCTTTCCAGACTTAAGCCTCTTTACATGAAATGTAAGTGGGCTGACAATCTCTAAAATCTCTCAGGTTCAAGTCAATGAATCTTTCACTGGAGGCAACTAGATGGCACAGCTGTATAGAACTTGGAACTGTATAGAACACAGTATAGAACTTGGAATCAGGAAATATGATTTCAAATCTTCTGATTCTAGTTATGTGACCCTCCTAGCAAGTCATTTACCCTCTCTAGCAGCCTCAGTTTCCTCATCTGTAAATTGAGGATAATAATAGTGCCCTGTAGGAAATGATGAAGGGGATGGTTTCAGAGAAAACCTAGAAAGACTTATAAGAACTGAAGCAAAGTGAAGTGAGCAGAACCAGAAAAACATTGTAACAGCAATATTGTAATAATGATCATCTCTGAGAGACTTAGCTACTCTGATCAATACAATGAGCCAAGACAATTCCAAAGGACTCATGATGAAAAATGCTATCCACCTCCAGAGAGAGAATTAATGGGCTCTGAATGCAGACTGAAGCATATTGTTTTTCACTTTATTTTTCTTACCTTTTTGTTGTTGTTGCTGTTTTGCAGAATAACTGATTCAGAAATGTGTTTTGGATGACTTCATATATATAATAGTTTGCTTACTTTTTCAATGGCTGAAAGAGGGGCTAGGAGAAGGGGGAAAATATAGAACTCAAAAATTTGAAAATGAATGTCAAAAAAAATTTTTAAAGAGCAGCTAGGAGGCAGTAAATAGAGCACCAACCCTGGAGTCAAGAGGACCTGAGTTCAAATCCATCCTCAGATACTTGTCACACTTACAAGCTGTGTGACTTTGAGCAAGTCATTCTACCCCAATTGCCTTGCCTTCCCCCTCCAAAAAAACAAACAAACAAAAATCATTTTTAAAATAAAGAAAATAATAGCACCTACCTCACAGGGCTAGTATGAAGCTCAAACTAGTTAGCACAAGAAGAATGCTTCACAAACCTCAAAGCAATATAATGCTAGCTATTATTACTTGCTAATGTATAATGAGGGTTATCTAAAGTTCAGCTTGGCTGCTGAGTTGCCTCTGACCATCTTTAAAAGCAGATTTGAGAAACTTATCCCCAATATGCAGCTTGCTTCATTCTTTGTAGTAGCAGAGGACTACAGATACGGAATATTGTATTGTACTGATGACTTGGTTAACGTATAGGATAGTGTTCTTGATCTGCTTATTTCCTTTTTCATTCTTTGGTACAAGGGATGGTTCATGAGGTAGAAAAGGGATGGGTCAGGGGTGGCTAGATGGCACAGTGAGGGACAGCTAGATGGCGCAGTGAATAAAGCACCAACCCTGGAGTCAGGAGGACCTGAGTTCAAATCTGGCCTCAGACACTTAACACAAAAACTAGCTGTGTGACCTTGGGCAAGTCACTTAACCCCAACTGCCCTCCAAAAAAAAGGCAAAAAAAAAGAAAAGGGATGGATCTACCTTGGGAATTGAAGATTAGGTTTTTTAAATATTGTCTTAAGAATCATCTGCCTTGAATCCTTTAGGTATAACCTTGTGTGTAGGTGACAGATAGGATGAGCCAGGCCCTTAAGTCATTTCAGCCTTAGGTTTGGTTCTGGTTATTCATCATAATTAAGCCTGTCAAATGGTATCAAGCAATTCAGAATTTATTTTATATTTGAGGATTTCTTCATACTTGTGATATAGCCGCTAAAATTTACCAAAATTATTGTATTTATTTAGCAAACGTATACTGATCATCTACTTCATCGAAAGCCGAGGTGTAGTGATCTGTCTAGACAATACATCTGCATGGACAGATGTGTCAGAGGCAGACCCTGAGCCTAGGTATTCAGTTTGAGCTGGGCTCTCTATCCACTAAGCCACATCCATCTTCAACATATATCTTCATTAATTCTACAATTTATTCCATTCTTTCTTTGGTCTAAAGGGAGTGGGAATAAGTCCCTCTGGAGACATAAATTCCT
The DNA here is from genome assembly GCA_028646575.1 of Pseudocheirus occidentalis. Lineage (NCBI taxonomy): Eukaryota > Metazoa > Chordata > Mammalia > Diprotodontia > Pseudocheiridae > Pseudocheirus > Pseudocheirus occidentalis. The sequence continues at coordinate 40,178,824 of CM053601.1, read as the reverse complement.
TCACACATACCCACCACTGCTGCTCCCCTATTGCCCTCTAACCCTATTCCTCTATATACCACTATGTACTTCAATAGAAGGAAAGAAAACTGAGTCGGTCACACCAGCCTTCACTGTATAGAAATAACTGTCACAATAGGAGAGTGGAGAATTTTACCTTTGACAGAGCTACTCAGCCATCCACATGATGGATGGTAGATTTTCTCTCCACATAATCTGCTGTGGCTGTGACATTCTCCTTTACTCTCTAGTCATACCTTGTTCAATTTTACTTGTCAGCCCCCATATGTGCTGTTCAATCTTTCAAGGCATGACTTATAACTTGTGTACTTGTATAAGGAATTCTTGCCTCTAAATAAATTGAATGGTCCATTTCCCAATTTGCAGAACAGTCTAATTGTGGCTATGACAAAGAAAGTTCATAGGACCATCATTTTAGAGATCATCTAGTCCAACCCCCTCTTTTTTTACTGATAAGGAATTAGAAGGAATCAAGAGCAGTTAAGTGACTTACCCTGGTTCACATCCTGCCAAGTGTCCAAGGCAGACTGGAACCCAAATCCAACAATCTGCCTCCAATAACATGCTGCCTCTCTCTCTCACAAGAGGACTCTTTCAAAGCCTTCTCTCCTAAAGAAGCACTAATCCTTGACATTATAATAAAACTATTTTGAAAGTTTTGGAAAGAATGACAAGAAGAATGAAGAGGAAGGGTATAATAAGGAACCCAAACATGACAAGCAAATTCTATGTCATTCTTCTTAAATATGGTCTGAAGAGAAGTGACTCTATTCACAGGAGGAGGGACAGAGATGTATTCCAACTTGTTCAAATTTAGTCTATGAACTATGAACCAATTTACCAAGTCTACATTCAGAGAATAAATACAGTAAGGAGCCTCCTTGTTCTTGGGGGGAGGGTGGTTTCCATGACTTAGCCTTTTACATTTTATCTAAAGAGTGTCCTTTTGTGGGAAGCTGGTTGGTTCCCAAATATCTTCCAGAGTAGGAAGCTCCCAAATATTTAATATTCTATTAATATTCTTCACATAATTGTCCTTAAAGAGTTTATGACAGAGGGGTGACTAGGTGGTGCAGTGAACAGAGCACTGGGCCTGGAGTCAGGAGGACCTGAGTCCAAATCTGGCCTTGGACACTTAACACAAAAACTAGCCATGTGACCTTGGGCAAGTAATTTAACCCCAACTGCCCTCCAAAAAGCAAAAGAAAATTTAAAAAGAGTTTATGATAGGCATTCCAAATTTATACTATCCAAAATTGCATGATCTTCAGAGACCTAGTATATGTGTAAATTAATGTACATTAAAGGATTAAGTAAGAATATTTGTATACTTCAAGGACTCATTATTTCAAAGATTACCACATAATTTTGACTGATGCCCAACTCAACTCCTCCATGAGAAAGGGAGGAAGGGAAGAAGGGAGGAAGGGAGGAAGGAAGGAAGGAAGGAAGGAAGGAAGGAAGGAAGGAAGGAAGGAAGGAAGGAAGGAAGGAAGGAAAGAAGGAAGGAAGGAAGAATTATTAATAAGTAAGCATTTATTAAGCACCTACTGTGTGCCAGATACTTTACCAATACTCTCTCATTTGAGTTTCACAACAATCCTATGGTTATTATTATGTCCACTAACATCCTATTATTGTTCCCATCTTCCAGCTGAGGAAACAGGCAGACAGGGTTTAAGTGATCTGCCCAGGATCACATAGCTAGTAAGTCACCAAAGCTGGATTTGAACTCACATCTCCCTAACAATAAGTCCACATCTCTATCTAGTGCACTACCTAGCTGTTTTTTTCTTAATAGACAGTTATATGAATTACTGAAGCCAGAGAAAATCTTCTTTTCATGGCCAACATTCTAGTGATGACTTTTTCTGAACAATACCTAGGCAGGTACTCAGATCAAACACATAATTAGTCACTGAGCCCACACATACTCAGAGACTTCCAGACCTGCCAGACCATGTGTTCCACAGGTCAGCTTTTGAGGATGCCACAGAAATGACATATATTTTTCCTATTTATGGATCCCATTACTAAAGTACAGCTATTTAATCTCTAAGCAGGTGTGAGAGGCACCTCTTCACTGAGAGAGACAGTGTAATGACGTTAGGGTAAAATCCCACCTCCATCAGTCACTAGCTGTGTGAATATGGGAATTGCTTTAATTTTCCAAGCCTCCTTTTCCTTGTCTATAAAAATAGGATAATAATACCCACAGAAGCTACCTCAGAGGTAGTTATGAAGATCAAAATGAGATCACACAAAGACATTTACGAACCTTAAAGCACCATATAAATAGTAATTACTGGAATTATTACTGAGAAAAGAAAGCTATCTAGTGAGCGGAGAAAAGAGTTGCTGATTTACTAAATCATTTGTGTCATTTCAATTCACTTAAAACTCTCAAAGTTCCTCTCTAAAGACAGAGAAATTATGAAATGGCTACAGTATTTGTCATCTATTGTATGGGAGCATGGGAAAAGAAGAGTATGAGAGGGTAATGAGAAATTTAAAGTTCTTCCAAAGTGTTTCAACTAAAAGCATCCCCCTTGGAGTCATAATCCATCCTTAAAGGTCACATGGTACTTAAAAGAGTGAGAGGATGACAAGACCAGCCACTGGTGTGGAGCTTACAGGGTAAGGGGAGGTATCTGAAATTTAAAATCTGGATAAACGAGGAAGGGTACTGACAAAGACAGGAAAGAGGAAAATTGAAATGAAGGAAGGAGGGGGAAAGAGAAAAAGAGCAATAGGGGAAAGAAAAGAGGGAGGAGAAGGAAAAGAATAGGGAAGGAAAAGAAGAAGAAAAGGAAGAAGAGGGAGGGAAAGAAAGAGGGAGAGAGGGGGAAGAGGGAGAGAGATAATAAACAGAAAACTGGGTGGAGAGGCAGAGAAAATGATGAGGAACCAAATAAATACAAATATTTTGGTGTTAAGGAAAATTATTAAGGCAAAAAATAATCTGTGGAGCAAAAAAAAAGAAGCTCAAAACTATAGTGAAGTGCTAGAAGCTATTGACAGAAATTAGTTTCGTTACTTATTCAGTTCCATTCCAACCAAACTACTGAAAAAATATTTTATAGGGTTAGAAAAAATAATAACAAAATTCATCTGGAAAAACAAAAGTTCAAGAATATCAAGAGAATTAATGGGAAAAATGCAAAGGAAGGTAGGTAGACTAGCTACACCAGATTGAAAATTATATCCTTAAGGAGCAATCATCAAAATTATTTGGTATTGGCTAAAAAACAGAATGATGGATCAGTGGAATAGGTTTGGTACACAAAGAAGTAGCAAATGACTATAGTAATCTACAGTTTGATAAACCCAAAACTCCAGCTTCTGGGATAAGAACTCACTATTTGACAAAAACTGGAAAATAGTATGGCAAAAACTTGGCATAGACCAACATCTCATACCACATACCAAGCTAAGGTCAAAATGGGCACAGGATTTAGACATAAAGGGTGATATCATAATCAAATTAGCAGAACAAGGAACAGTTTACATTTTAGATCTGTGAAGAAGGGAAGAATTTATGACCAAACAGAAGACAGAGAGCATTATTAAATGCAAAATAATAATTTTGATTACATTAAATTTAAAAGGGTTTGCACAAAGCCAATACAACCAAGATTAGAAGGAAAGCAGAATTCTGGGCAACAAACTTTACAGCAAGTGTCTCTGATAAAGGACTCATTTCTCAAATATGTTGAAAACCGAGTCAAATTAATAAGAATACAAGTCATTCCCGAATTGATAAATGCCCAAAGGCTATGAACAGACAGTTCTCAGATAAAGAAATTAAAGCTACCTATATTCATATGAAAATGATCTAAATCATTACTGATTAAAGAAATGCAAATTAATACAGCTCTGAAGTACTACCTCACACCTATCAGATTGACCAATATGACAGAAAAGGAAAATGATAAATGTTGGATAAGATGTGAGACAATAAGAACACTAGTGCATTGTTGATGGAGTTGTGAACTGATCCAGCCCTTCTGTAGAACAATTTGGAACTATGCCCCAAAGGGTTAAAACTGTGCATATCCTTTAATACAGCAACACCACGAACAGGTCTATATCCCAAATATACCAAAAATAGGGGGAAAGAACCTACATGTAAATATAAAACCTACATATAAATATAAAAATATTTATAGAAGCTCTTTTGATGATGGCAAAAAACTAGAAATTGAGAGGATACCCATCAATTGAGGAATGGCTGAACAAGTTGTGTTATATGAATATAATGAAATACTATTGTGCTATAAGAAATGATGAGCAGACAGATTTCAGAAAAACCTAGATTTATATGAACTAATGCTGAGTGAAGTGAGCAGAAACAGTAGAATTCTGTGCATAACAACCACACTGTGCAATGATTAACTTTGATAAATTTAGCTCTTCTCAGCAATATAATGATCAAAGACAATTCCAAAAGACTAATGATGGAAAATACTATCCATATACAGAGAAAGAACTATGGAGCCTGAATGCAGATCAAAGCAGACTATTTTCACTTTTGTTTTGTTTTTTCTTTATTGTAGTTTTCCACTTTTGTTCTGATTCTTCTTTCACAGCATGACTAATGTAGAAACATATTTAATATGATTGTACATGCGTAACCTGTATCAGATTGCTTGCTGTCCTGGGAAGGGAGGGAGAAAAAAAATTGGAGCTCTAAATCTTTTAAATGTTGAAAACTATCTTTACATGTAATTGGAAAAAAACAAAATACTATTAAGTGGAGGAAAAAAGAAAGTCATTTTAAAACTCTTTTAAGATTCACTGCTATTCATCATCAGGAAATGTAGAATTAGATCATTACTATGATTCTAGTACCTTTTCTTTCCTATACTCTTCAGATTTGGTGTCAGAATAAGTATAGGGTGGGTAAGACAATAAGCATGTATGAAAGGAGATAAGAATGACTCTTTGGACCTTACAATTGCTTTGGGGAAGTCCCATTGATTCCAAATATTCCGACTTCTGATGAGTACATCTTTCATTGTATTTTCTGTGCTAGGTCACTTAGAAAAAGGGAGATTCCCAGAATGAGACTAAGAGTCACTGATATCATCCTATAGTCCTCAGTGACTTCATTTAATTCTGGTCTCCAGAGACATTGACTTGTAAGAATAGCTTTATTTAGTTAAATAACAACATTTCCATCAAGGGAAGCAAGACTTTCCCTCATTCCCAAAGACACCATTTGGTCTGGGAATGATAGAAAATCTCTCCTTAGAAACTAATTTATTTCATTACATCAAAAGACCTGTATCTATATGAATAGCTTCTCTCAAAATGCAAAGCAACAACTCCTCACCTTTCTAGGCAGTCTCAGCCCCCCAAAAAATGTATCACTTGTTTTGGGGTGATTTGGGGGGGGTGCCTTCTGGTAAGAAGTCTCTCCAAGTTCTGCTAAACTGGACCCTGTCCAACAAATGCATAGTCTGACAGAGAGCTGGGCTCCACTGACTTAGGTTTGCAAAAGCTTACAAAGACCAACTCTATAAAAATCTCTTTTTCTTTTGAATTAAAGTGCCTGCAATTCTACTATCTGTCATCAGATAGAAAATGGTGCCATTCTATATAGCTTCAACAGTTAAGCTATTTTCAAGTGTGGATAACTGAAAGAGGTGACATAAAGCACATGTTCCAATAATTATTTCTTTCCATAACTTTTTATTAAAATAAATGACATAAATGTTTACTATTTGTTGTATGAGATGGATAAAGGATAGAACTAAGAATCAAGATTTGAGAAGAAAAAAAAAGCAACACCTAGGTAAAATCAGTTGTGTTCCTTACTAAACCTTGCATCTTATCAACTTTCATGTTCTCCAAAACCTAAGTAGAAAAGTTACCCTGACTCCCTTTCCTCCAAAGTCAGAAGACTGCAGGGCTATGATCCTGAGTCCTCTGGTGTCCCAAGGAACAAAGAGCCTAGCTGTCACTTCATGTCAGTCTTTCCATTTTTCCCCCAAGACATGAAAATCCTCTACAGTTTTCTTACAACTTCTCATTCCACTTCAATTGCTTAGGATTTTCTTTGATGATCAAAAACAGCAAATCCTCTTTGTTTTCACTCTTGAAATAGCTCAAGGAGACATATCAAAAGACTATCTTTATTTTTCAAGGAATGATAATCTACCTCAGCTACATTAGCAACAGAGCCATTCAATAACCTTTCCAAAGGTCTCCTATTAACCAGTTTTCAATTCCCTCCACACTTTTCTTAAAGTAAATCTGATGTTGCCCTAATAAACATTTTAAGTACATTTTAATGAACAAAACAGGAGTTTTTTTCATTGACTTGTTTATTTACTTTTAGTTTACAAGATTCAGTTCCACAATCCCTTGAGTTTCAAATTTTCTCCCTTCCCTTCCTCCCCACCCATGGCAGCAGGTATAGAATCTGCAAATACTTTCACATCGTACAATACTCCAGTTGTATAGAAGAGTGGTAACCAATGGAGTGAACAATGGTTAAAAAAAGAAACAAAACCAAACATGAAAAAGAACGATAGCATACATTACTTCAGTACAAGTTATTTTTTTTAAAAAGTAATATTATACAATGGTTTTCTCACAGTCACAAATGCTGTTCATAGGATGGGAACATTCTTTGCTTACTTTTCCAACAAGTTAATATAGATTTAGATGTAAAAATGGGAATAGAATATAATTTTTTTAAATGGGAATGCAGTGCATAGTTTAGTAGGTAAAGTGTGAAAATTGTGTCTGACCACACCTGCTTCATTCGGAGCTCAATGGTACCTGGACCTTAGAGACCATAACATTGCTGTCATGGAGGGGCAAGAGCTAATGAATGGGTAGCTATTTCCAAATGAGTTATCTCACCTTCAGTGCTCTCTTCTGCTTCTTTGCAGATTCTCTCTGGACAACATGTAGTTGCTACTTAACAAGGATTGGGAGCAGAGTTTTGCCATACTCTGCTCCTACCCTGGCCATGTGGCAGCAGTGAGCCTATGGAATCTCAAGCATATGTCCTGACCTTGACTTTGGAGCAAAATGTCCTTTGACATTTTGAACCAGTATCTCTATGAAATTGTGAAAACTTGGAAGGCCGCCTTTTAAGGGATTGAGTCCTATTGGTCAGTTAGTTGGTAGTAAGGAAAGGAGTCTTCAGCTACTACTCCAATATTGCTGGAGAAGGTGGTAGTTACCACCAAGAGACATGGCCCAAGTCTGACCCACTTTACCCAAAGAAAGGAAAAAAGCAGGATGGATGATGTAAAACCAAAACAAAATGCTGAATGACTGTTTGGCAACCTTCCAAATGGCTTCTGATGAGCTTTAAGTCTCTGCTTCCTAGCAAACTATAACAGCAGTTATAACTTAAGCCCTTGTTTTAAGTCATTCTGTCAATGCAAGCTGAGTCTTTTTGTATTTTAACATTTCTTTTGTGTGTAAGAAATATCCGTCCCATGGTCAGTTCATATTAGAACAACAACAATAATAGTAATAGATATTTATATAGCGCTTAAAGGTTTACAAAGCACTTCTGATATGGTCTGATTTTATCTTTACTACAATATTGTGATATAGAGGCTGTTATCTCCATTTTACAGATGAGAAAATTGAGCCTGAGAGAGCCCAGTCAGAATTCGAACTCAGGTCTTCCTGCTTCCAAGTTGCTATATCTATACAACAACTGCTGTATCTATGTTTCACTATCCAAAAACATAAGACATCAATCAAAACCTAAGCCTTAAGCAATTTGTCAAGCAGTACCAAGACAGAAGGTAGGAGGAAGACAGCTAACAAACCAAAGAGTATAAGAAAAAGGAGCCAATGGGGGCAGCTAGATGGTACAGTGAATAGAGCACTGGCCCTGGGGTCAGGAGGACCTGAGTTCAAATCCAGCCTCAGACACATAACACAAAAAACTAGCTGTGTGACCTTGGGCAAGTCACTTAACCCCGATTCCCTTACCTTCCCCCCTCCAAAAAGGAAAAAAAAAGGAACCAAGTTCCACTTTCATTAGAGTCCAAGTTCTCCCGGGACCGAACATGGGCTTGACTGTGTAAATAGGTCCACAGCTTAGTGGAGAAGGAAATAAGCAAAGTGCCCAACCCCACCCCCCCATCCCCGAGTACAGAATGGATTCTTAAATTTCATAAGAATCTGGTGAGTTCTTTGTAATGCAATGAAAAAGTTTATTAAATTGTTTTTTTAGCAGCAACCATGCTAAATGGTTATATTGGTCTTAATATATTCTGGGGGCAGCTAGGTGGTGTAGTGAATAGAGCACCCACCCTGGAGTCAGGAGGATGGGCCTCAGACTCTTAACACCTGCCATGTGACCTTGGGCAAGTCACTTAACCCCAATTGCCCTGCTTTCCCCCTTCCAAAAAGAAAAAAAAAGAACTTAATTCATTCCAACATATAATAACCATACAATATTAAGGCAAGGAGTTTTAAATTTTATTGCACAATTCTATTGTGAATAAAGCCACAATTATGTAGACTGGTTTCAAAGATTCAGTTAGCTGTGTATTATCATTGTTGATGTTTATGTAGCACTTTAAGGTTCAGAAAGTACTTTGTATACATTTGAGTTACATAGCAATCCAAAAGAAAGAACTTACTGGTATTACTATCCCAACTTGCTAAAGAAGAAATCTGAGTTTCAAAGATACAAAATAACACCTAGAAATCCAACCCATGTCTATTGTAACTCTAAGTCCAGTGCTCTTTACACTCCATCCCACAACACTACCTTTCAACAGTCAGTCAGTAGTCAATAAACATTTATTAAGCATCTACTACATGCCAGGGGCAGCTAAGTGAGCACCAGACCTGGAGTCAAGAAGATCTGAATTTAAATTCAGCCTCAGACCCCAGCTGTGTGATCCTAGACAAGTCACCTAACCCCAATTTGCCTCAGTTCCCCATCTGTAAAAAGAGGACACACTGGAAAAGGAATTGGCAAACCACTCCAGTATTTTTGCCAAGAAACCCATAGACAAAGTCCATGGGGTCATGTGGAGTCAAACATGACTCAATGACTGAACAATAACAACCATGTGCCAGGTACTATGCTAAGTGCTAGGGATACAAAAAAAGACTAAAACAGTACCTGCCCTCATGGAGCTTACAATCTCATGGGGGAGACAACATACAAACAAATAGATCCAAAGCCAGCTATATACAGGATAAATAGGAAATATCAGGGTGAAGGCAGAAAGCCTGGGGAAAGCTGCCTATAAGAAGATAAGTAGCCTTTGGAGAACCAGAATGAAAATTTATATACATGTAAGATGGTGTAAATTTGATTTATCAACTCAGCTTCATTTCCTTCTAGAGCTGATTTAAACAGAAGCATAATAAATTGTCTTCCATCCACAAAATGTAGTGGTGTGGAGCCATGAGGAATATTTGTGAATTTCCAAGCTGATGCCTAGATCACTGAAAAGCTGAGATCTAAGTGAAACTGAAAGCTTTTTTTTTCATTAGCACCAGAATGACATCCTCCAAAAGAACAACACATTTGTTCAGACCCTCTCAAAATTTATAAGCAAAGTCTCAAAACCAAACTGAACAAACAGCTATTCTGAAAAGACTTGGGGCAGAGCCGGAGCCTAACTCAATGCTGTTTGGGATAGTGCTTCATTGAAAGCCAGAGAGGTTTTGAAGAAGGATTTCCTGCTAGATAATAAGGTCTTCTCTCTTCAAACTGAGCTCACAGGATCATAGGCTTAGAGACCAGAGTTCAATCCCCTTATTTTAAGGATGAGAAAATGGAGGTCCCCAAAAGGTTATGTAACCTGATTAATGTCACACAGGTAGTTAGTGACAGCTGGGGGATTTAAACATATATATACAAATTTATATCCTCTATATCCAAATCCAGTGGTTTTCCACTGTCCAACACTGCCTCTTAAACTCCTTAAGACAATTAACTGTATTCACCTTGCTCTTTCCCCACCCTAGCTCCAACTAGCCCAAGATACCTTGTGCTATCTTGATATCTATGATATCTCCATCTCCTTCCTTTTCCTGGATTCTTTCAAGTCCCAGCAAATACCCCACCTTGTACTGGAAACCCTTCCCAACCTCCTTTAGTGCCTTCCCTCTATTGCTTCTCTCCAATTTATCCTGCCTATAACTTGTTTGTACATAGTTGTTCTCATGTTCTAGCTTCCATTAGACTGGGAGCTCCATTGAGATGAAGGGCTGGGTTTTGGTTTTTGGGGAGGATTTTGCCTTTCTTTGTACCCTCAGAGCACAGCACAGTGCCTGGCCCAAAGTACTAGCTTGCTGACTGACTGAAATTGTAGAGGATCAACAAATAAATATGGAATTAAATTATACAATTTCATGTTGGATTTCTTGATTCATGTTGAACAGGGATATGCTCTAGATACTAGGAGCTGTATTTTAGCTACTTGGGATGAGTCTGTCAATCAGGAAAGACTATCCATAGTCCCAGATGGTGTGTGTGTGTGTGTGTGTGTGTGTGTGTGTGTGTGTGTGTGTGTGTGTGTGTAAAATCTAGATATCACATCCATATGCTTCTGCAGCAGTGGCAAAATACATTTGTTCAAATCAAAATGGCGTCCGGTCTCCATGCCTTCTGTCGATATCCACAATCCATCCAAAGCAAGCCAGTTTTATTTTCACTTTAATTCTCTTTGGCAAAAATGATGCAGAGAGCCACTAACATCTGTGGGTTCTTGTCAGATTCTCCATGGGCCTTTTATGACAAATCTTTCTCACTGTGCCCAGAGCTCTAAAGAGTGGCTTTACACAGGATATTCCCACAGCTGCCCATCTCCTTGGAGGGGAAACCAGGTCTAATGAGAAGGCATGAAAAAACAACCTATAGAGAAGGGGGTGTGGAAGAAGGACTTGGTGGGCAATACCACCCACCCAACCCTCAATTTTGAATTTCAGAACTTTTCAAGTTCATTACAGTTGGGTCTTTTTTTTCCTGAATCAAATTGTCTGTAGCTATTTTTTTCTCACCAAAATCATTCCCAAACTGCATTATACCAATCCTTTAAAAACATTACTGCTATATATCAGTACTTTGTGCCTTCTCTCACTGGAGCTGTTAAGCCAGAATCAAATAACATTTCCAGGATACACATTCAGCACCTATTATTTTTGCCAAGAAATGTCTCCCTCTGTACAGTTTTGACAATCACTTTAATACATGAAATGTTGAGGGTAAGAGACTGCACTAATAAAAATAACCCCCTATGTAACCAAAAGAGTACCATGGTCAGGAAACTGACCTCTAGCTTTCTCAGACCTCTTAGTACAATCTCAGATTTCACGCCCAATCCAGCTAAGTCCCTGGCATAGTAAACAGTAGCATCTGGCTTTCATGTGGGATGCTATATACAAAGGGCTGGTCCATAACTTTAGTCTCCTTCAGGCATTTAGATGGATGGGCTAAGAGCCCAGTGTGTTATAATAACCCTGAAAAGCTTTTGGCTCTGACTGTGAACACATTAGCATTAACTTAAATCTGTTGCTTTGTTTACTACAAGAGATATTTGCTTGTGCTTTCTGGCTAAATGGAATCAGTTAGAGAAACCCAAGTTTAAAAAAATTAAATCTACAGTTGGCAACAGCAGCTTTTCACCAAAGCTCAATGAGCAATATCTGTATTTCGTGACCCTCAAAGGAACATTCATGACTAATCATTTGCCCTTTCCTGTTTTCCTCCTTAACCTGGAAGCCCAAGACAAGTGATGGTTTGCATGATTCCTTGAAGATGTCACCATTTAGAAATGTCATACATGCAGCCCTTGTTCCCAGTTAAAAACTTCGAGTTGCCTAGAATAGTGCTCCAATTATTTTTAGAGAGGCCATGCAGAGCTATGAAGACTAATTTCTTCCAGTACCTCATCAGTGTCTATATTGCAAGGGTAGGTACCCTCCCTTCACTAATGCAATCTAATGGTTGCAGCTCAAGGAAATAACCCATAACTACCACAGGTAGGGTTTCTAACGAATGGGTTTAAATGGCACCTGATCGGTTTATTGCTTTTACAAATGGGTGCAAATGCTATCCTGGATCAATTTGTAACATTTATCCAGATTTAAATAGGCTCAAAATGAATTCCTGAATCTCATGATGCTTGGACAAAATGAGATTTGGTAATTAACAGATGGGCATCCATTTACCATTATGAAGCAGAATAATGCTGTGTTGTCTTTTAAATTACATTACATTTATTAACAGACATTGCCATGTTCTGTTCACTTGCTCCATTAATCAATCAACAAGCATCTACTGGGAACCAATCTATGCCTTGTAGTGTTCTGGGCACTTTGCAATAATTCAAAACAGGATGAAAATTTAAAATTTCATTTTTAAGTCACATTTGTTAAAAAATGATGTTGACCTTTAAAGGGGGAAGCACAGTGCTTGTGAATAAAAAAATAAAACATCTGTATGATTCCCCAAAACCAAGTGAAATAAATTCCTAGAAATTTCCATATTAATTCAATTGCATCATGCCTGGACAAAATTTTAAATGGACAAGTCACTTAACTTCTCTTGGCCTCAGTATCTTCATCTGTAAAATGTGGGTGTTGAACAAAATGACCTCTAAGGTCCCTATGACCTCGGAAATTGAAAGTGACAGCTAAAGTGAAAGCTAGAATTGGGAGGGGTAGCACTTAAACCCAGGTGTTCCTGATGCTGAGACAGGCCTTCTATCTACGTCAGTGTTTAGTTATACTTCAGATTTCCAGTTAGACAAAGGGCTGCCCAATACTTTCTAATGATTCATTATTTGGAAGAGCAGCAATATCAAGAGATTTTTGCCTGGCCCACATCTTAACCCTAAATAACCTGTTTGGTATAACAAATAGAGGTCCAGCCAAAGTACTGGGATGACAGGTTCAAATGCTTGAACATGGGCAATTCACTTAATCTCTCAGGGGTTCAGACACTAAGACTATAGATTAAATATGAGTTAGCAACCTGTATATGGGGAATTTTCCTTCCCAGCATTCCTTAGAGGTCCAGGCAAACAAAAAAGTTACTATCTTTTAAAAAATGTGATATTATACAGGCACTGGGGTAGGGAGATCCATCTTGTCCTACTGGAAAGTCAGAGGGGTGATGGGGGAGGATATAGGAGAGAGCAGATAGGGGGAGGAGGTATACAGTGGGATCACTGTTTGGGGGTGGTGGGTAGGGGAAAGACAGGGAGAAATTTTGTAACTCAAAATCTCATGGAAATGAATGATGTAAACTAAAAACAAACAAAAGTTAATTAAAAAAAAGAAATGTGATATTAAACATATATGCAGACCATTTTGTTGAATGTATGTATATATATAGGATCTCAACGTGCTTTATAAGTGATCTAATAAAAGACTCTCATGGGAAAGGTGCAATTTCATGGAATTTATTTTTCTTAGAAAGGTGCCGATGCTAAATAAATAAAACCAAGGATTAACTGGACACTGGCTCTCACTAATTTAGTAAAAGGATTAACTGTTGTTCTGTTGACTGGCATAAAGTACTTACTGGGAGGGGTTTCAGATCCAGGCTCTTTGACTAAACAAGTGGGAATTGGGGGGAAGTCCCTTAATCTTTCTCAATAATAAAATTATGGGACTGGATTAGACAATCTGAGGTTCCTCCTAGCTCTGAAGCTATGATCCTATGATCCCATGAACCTCTCTGGGCCTCAGAGACACAGTATGTCATCCTGAAGAAAAAGATGACAGGAAGTTCCACCTCTGACATATACTGGCTATGTGACCCTGGACAAGTCACCTGACCCCTTTAAGGGGATACCTTACACAGAAGTTTCCTATCTGCTTTGGTAGAGAGAATTTGTTACTAGAAGTTACTTCTTCCAAAAAAAAAAAACCCTCTTCAGAAAGATCTCTCTAAGTTCTAAATCTTACTTAACTATCTCATTTTGCAAATGAGAAATGAGGGCCCAGCAAAGGAAGTGATTTGCCCAAAGTAAATAATACCTAACTCACTTCCTCTGACTCCAAATTCTAGCTATCTGGTAGCCTTGGACATCACTTGAACCCTAGGCCTTGACTTTTTCAATTGTAAAATACACAGATTGGATAAGAAAATATCCTAGGTCCCCTCAGATTTAAAAATCTCTCAGATCACTAATTGGTAAGTATCTTCAAATAAAAGTAAAATACCATATGGTGCTACTTCACTCAAATCCAGGGAGGTCCTTGAATGAAATAAGGCCTGATTGAAGAATGGAGCGAAACATCATTTCCCCCACCCACAACCACAGGTAAGAATGATTCTCCAGATAAGATACCACCCAGCTGAAATGTGGTTCCTGGCATGGAGCCCTCAAGAGGTGTGGTCAGAGGGGTGGAGCAGGGAAGGAAAGATTGAATCCTACAAATATCTCTAAATCATAGGTTTTGAACGTGGGGACCCTTCAACCTTGGGAGTCCATGGAGAGGTTTCAAGGGTGAATAAATATGTATGGTGAAAATATCACATCTTTCTTTTCACTAACCTTTAACTGAAATTGAGCATTTTCCTCAATTATTTAAAAATACTACTCTGAGATGTCCATTGGCTCACCAGTCTTTCGAAGGACTCAATGGCACCGAAAGGGTTAAGAACTTCTACTCTAAATGACTATATGTGACATACTGACCTGTTCTCTCCTAAAGAACATAGCAAAGATGAGATAGGTGACTCCTTGAATAGTCAGGGTGAAGTGGGGAACAGGACTACTGGTCCTACAGCTTTGACAAGACATAATCTTAGCTGTACCCAAGAATATAGAGAAAGGACAAAAAGAGAAGTCTCTAGTCTTTTATACCCCAGGGACATTAGGTGAGAAGATCTCCTCACCAGTGCTGTCCTCAAAAGAGAATAGAGCCCACTCTGTATTAGAGCTTAGTCAACTGTGCAGATCAAAGGCACTGACAAAACAGTCCATCTCCACTACACAGTGAAAGTGGAATCAAGGGTGGGGCCCCAAGCTTGTCCATTGTTTGATGTTCTCTGACTTAATAAATGGACAGGGAAAGCCCTTCTGTCACAATCCTCTATTAAGAGGAAATAGAAGGCTCATGTTTTCTATCCATCACCTCCACCCACTCACCCAGAAGCTTCTTTAAACCCCAAAATGTTTCCAAAATCAGTCAGGGGTTTCTCACCTGAGACTTGATCCAATGATCACACATACACACACACACACACACACACACACACACACACACACACACACACACACACACACACACACACACACACACACACACACACTGTCCCTAGTAGTTAAGGTTGCTTTTATATTTGGAGACAAAAGCCCAGCTTCTTGCTTCTGCTTTATATAAGACCATCACTGCTTTTGCTAGGGTCCTGGGTTTATGGCAGAGCAGCTCCCCATTCCTTCATGCCTAGCACCTATTTACAGCACCCCTAAACTAAAGGGAGAATTAGGACTGCAAGAGACTTGAAGAAGTTATGTGAGATCTCCCTCCTGCCCCGCCCCTTCCTGCAGGACCACACCTAATCCATCTCAGGCAGATGAGATGCTTCTAGCTTAGAGTCTAACACTGGTTTATTTTCTTACAACATCCCTTCTTTTGGGGGGGAGGTTGAGAGGGGGACAGAGTTCTTGTTGCCAGAGAACAACCCCAGGGGTTAAAACTGAAGAGTCTTTGCAGCTTTTTATTCAAATGGTGTTCACAGCAGGAAATCCAATCCATTAAATTGCTGGGAAAGGAGGAGAACTCCATCATTCTTCTATAAGGAGCACCTGCTCTGACAGCTGATCCTGCCTAATTTGAATCTGCCTTATTTTTTTAACGCTGTTTTCTAGCCATTACCAATCCAGTGGCCCAGCTACTGGTTCACCCTGCTGTCTCCCCATCACCATCTACTTGCCCAAAGCAGAATAAGGGTGGCACCTTGGAAATGGGCTCACAGATCTACCCAGTAACCTAACACTAGTGGTGAAACAACACCCGACCCCCTCCCTTGTTTTAGCAACCTTACACACACACACACACACACACACACACACACACACACTCAAGTGTTTGGAAACCTGAAATCGGTTCGCTTCACCCAATCTAAGATAGTAAGTCCGCTCGTGTGTTTAGAATCCTGAAATCAGTTCATTTTAACCCAATTTAAAAACCCGATCCACCAGTTATAAAAATAGAACGGAAAAACACATCACGGGGGAAAAATTAAACAAGGAGGAGAAAGCTGGTGGGGACGTGTCCGCACACGCGCGGCATTTCTGGTCCAGGACCCGCAACCCTCCTCTAGTTCCAGATGATCGAGGGAGATGTTCACAAAGAGCCGCAGCCTCCCCAACCCTGGCTCACCACCACCACCGCCACCCCACACCCCGCTCCACCATCGTCTTCTCTGTCTGGAAATCCCTGCGACCCACATCTCCTTGAAGTACTTACTGCGAACAGCAGCCCTGCTCTCTGCAATGTGCCTGGGAGTCAGCCAGTGATGTGGGAGGAGGCTGGGAGCGGGGCAATCAGAGCGCACTGGGGCCCCAGCTCCCGCCGCCAGAGCTTCCCTGCGGGCTGATGTCTCCGAGACAGCAGCCCCGGGAGCAGACTTTCCGATTACAGCTCGCGTACTGTAATCCATGTGTTTTTGGCTGGCCAGTCCCAGCTGCCCGCCCCGCACCACATGATCAGCGCTGACATCAGATCAGCCCCAACGTGACAGCCCATCACCCAGCCTCGTCTACACTCCTCCATTGCATCCTTGGGGTAGCTTTGGATGGCGCTTGGCAGGTGGCTCGGTTCCCCCGCCCTTCTCCCAGTTCTTTCCGATTTATTTTTTATTTTATTTTTTTGGAGAAAGCTCTAAAAGTAAGACAAGCACTCGGATTTGTTTGCAGCCAGAATTTGGCAGACATATGGGGAGCAACTAGAGCCTCGTGCTTGGTTCATAGAAACAGAGGGATGAACCACTGTCTAGAAGCCAAAACCATGGAACTGATTTCATGTGTAAATAACTACCAAACTCCCACCTTCCAAGAGATCGTCTTTCATAACATAACAAGTTCTCTCTCTCTCTCTCTCTCTCTCTCTCTCTCTCTCTCTCTCTCTCTCTGTCTCTCTCTGTCTCTCTCTCTCTGTCTCTCTCTCTCTCTGTCTCTGTCTCTGTCTCTCTCTCTCTCTCTCTCTCTCTCTCTCTCTCTCCCTTTCCCTCTCTCTCTCCCTCTCTGTCTCTCTGTCTCTGTCTCTGTCTCTCCCTCTCCCTCTCCCTTTCTCCTCTTTCCCTCTCTACCTCTCCCTCTCTGTCTCCTCTCCTTCTCTTCCCCTCTCTCTCTGTCTCTGTCTCCTCTTTCCTTTCTCCCTCTCTCTTCCTCTTTCCCTCCTTTCCTCCCTCCCTCTAGCCAGGCTGCTTCTGGTCCATGGAAGATAGGGTTCTGGAGCTGGAGAGGAATAAAGTAATAGCCCCACCCCCACTTAGAATCCTGAAAAGGCAAGAAAGCTTAATTAAAACCATTTTCAAGCCACTCCGCCCTACCATTCACTGCTGAGAAAACCAAAAACTCCTTGGAAGGTCAAGATCTTTCTATCTTTCCTCTTTCCATCTGGCTTACCCTTGTGGTCTGGCCTCAGCCACCATGAGGAACAGAGGATATACTATTTCCTTGTTTTCCCAGTGAGATTTAAGGGGAAAAAAAGATCAGTTCCTTTTTCATGTGGCTGTTGGCTCTGAGCCCTGTCTCAATTTCAATTTCAACAAGCATTTATTAAGTGTCCTCTATGTGTCATGCACTGGAGATACAAAGACAAAGTATAAAACAGTCCCTCCCCTCAAGGACCTTACATTCTTCTTCTTTTTAGTTTATATCCTACTTGGAACAGGGTGAGGTATATGCAAAGTAAATGCAAAATATGTACAAATTAATTTTGGGGAGAAGGGGGATCTTTGGGAACAGGAAGATCAGAAAAGCCTCCCACAGGAAGTTGTCCTTGAGCTGTGTCTTCAAAAGAACTAGGTATTTCAAGACACAAGGTGAAAAGGTAGAATGTTGCAGACTTGGGAGACAGGCACAGTGGTGGATAATGGAATATCATGCATTAAGGAGAGCAGGAAGACAGCAAATAGGCCTCTTTGGCATAACTTTAAAGTGTATGAAGGTAGGTAATGTAAAATCAGTCTGGAATGATGATTTGGAACCAAACTGTGAAGGGCTTTAAAAGGGCAGCTAGAGGAATATTTACTTGAAGGTTATAATAAGATAAGGAAGCAAAAGATAAGTTGTACAGAGTTAATTGGAAATGAGGTGCTACCCTCTTTCTAGTTTCTGGTGCCCAATCACAACATAATCATAGGAACAGAGATTTTGAGTTGGAACTGACCTTAGAGGCCATCCAAAGACCTCATCTTACAGAAAAAGAAACTGAGATGCAAAGAGGTTAAGCCCATGGTCACACCAATAGTGTCAGAAGCAGGATTTGGATCCAAATTTTCTTAATTCCAAGTCTAAGACTATAATGAGAAGATTGGGAAAGATCTTGATGTTGGGAAAGACTGAAGGCCAAAGGAGAAAGGGATGACAAAGGATGAGATAGATAGTGTCATGGAAGCAACAAACATGAACTTGGACAGACTTTGGGAGATAATGGAGGACAGAAGGGCTTGATGTGTTATGGTTCATAGGGTCATGAAGAGTAGGACACAACTGAACCACAGCAACAGTACTATATTAGATGACCTCCTTCTTCCCAATAGTTCTGTGAGGTTGGGAACATGAATATTTTCTATACGCATTTCACAGTGCAGGATATTGAAGCTCAGTAAAAGCTAAGGAACTTACCCCTTATCAAACAGATAGTAATTAGAGGAGATAGAGATTGAACTCAAATGTTCTAAGGACAGCACTCTTTCCATTAGACTGCAGGATCGCCTATAATTTTAGCAAGCTTCATCTTAATTACGCAATGAGGAATGGGAGAAAGGTAATATCTGAGTCAACAGTAACCAAAGCAAGCCAAAGATTTATAGATCTAAGTGAACAAGGTGTATTAACAAGCACCATAGCAGATTTAGGATGGCCTGCTAGCACAGGTTCTTTGAGAAATTAGCACAAAGATTCAACAAACAGGGCTCCTACTATCTGAACAAAGTAATACAACCAACTACGTATACCACCAGACCTGGAGAGCACAAACCTCTGAATAGTCAGGGGGTTCTTAATAAAAGGCTACTCAGAGTTCAATCCAGGGAATCAAAAGATCCTTCTCATGAATGAACCCCCAAAGTAAAATACCAGCCTCCCAGTATATATGTTTTCAACTAATCAACTCAGAGCCAGAAGGTACCACAACCCTCATGACTCAATACCTAATTAACTTGTACCAAAAGGTTTGATAGCCTTCCAACAAGCAAGCCTCCCCCTAAGCAAGCTCATCCTTAGGCAAGTTCTTCCCCCAATGGGCTCTATGTCTCTCAGGATGTATCACAGCTGGACTGGAGCTCAAAGCAATATGACATCTGTGATTGAACACATGTGGTCATATGGGCTTATTAATGGACAGGGAAGATCTTCATATTCCATTAACATTACACAAGATGAACTAACAATACCTAAAGCCAGAGCCAGGCAGCACTGTTAGTAAAGGCACGTTCTCTAAGTACAAATGGCAGGGGAGTCTTCTTTAGCACCCATGCCCATATTGATGATCAGTCCCTGACCCAGACCACCATTTTGTGAGGTGCCAAGCTTCTCTTGTGACTTCCCAGACTCTGCTACCTCCTACCCCCAAACTCCAACTCCTCCAACCCCACCCTTTTCCAGCTCCCCTTTATGTGTTTATCTTTTCCCATTAGAATGGAAGATCTGTGAGAGTAGAGACTGGCTTTTTCTAGAATTCAGCATGGTACCTGAAATATACTAAATCCTTAATAAATTATCAATCTACCCATCTACTTACTTACCAACCTATTTATAGATCTTACCTCATACTATCTTGTTTCAATACCTTATCTTACCTATTGGAATGTAATAAGTTCTTGAGAACAAACACAGTTTTAAGACTTTATGTCACACAGTGCCCAACCATATCTTGCATTTGGTATTATAAAAAAAATTGTTGAGAGGATGGCTAGGTGAATTTTACTTAATTGTCTGGTGAAAACAAGAAGTTAGCCTTCTACTGGAGCTATATTCTTATCAATATAACGACAAGCAACAGGATTGTCATTATAGAGAAAAATCATCTCCCTGATACTAGGACAAAGAAATCACTTCAGTTTTGCATCTTAGCTCACAAATGGATATCTGATATTTATAACAACTGGGATTACAGTTTTATATATTTTCCATTTAAGATGGAAATATTTAGGGGCACCTAGGTGGTGCAGTGAGTAGAGCACCAGCCCTGGAGTCAGGAGGACCTGAGTTCAAATATGATCTCAGACACTTAACACTTATTAGCTGTGTGACCTTGGGCAAGCCACTTAACCCCAACTGCCCTCCAAAAAAAGGGGGGGAAAAGGTGGAAATATTTATCTTGTCCTTAAATTGATAAAGAGCCCACTAGTACAGCCCACTTCAAGGGTACAGGACAGAAACATGACCTGCTAGAGGAACAAGCAACAGTATTTTTGAGATTATCCTGTAGAAGAGGTAAGGAAATGAAACACATTTTCTCTCTTTCACTTATCCTTCCTTGGGAATATCTGAGTTGCTGACCTTTTACTTTAAGAAGCTAATTAACTTTGAAAAGGAGACAAATCATACCTTTCAGCTATTCCTCTGAATAAAGCATGCCAACAAGAGATGACCTTTGTTACTTTCATCTCTTATTGTCTGTTCTAGGTTTTGCTTTTTTGTTGTTATTTTACAACGTTTCTTTTCTTACATCACAGGAAACGTGAGCAGCATGTATTTCAACTATGAAAAGATTGTTGGCACAACTGAGCCTTGAATTCTTTTGGGCCAGAACTATGATTTCATTAACTTCCAAATACTTCCAATGTGGAAAGTCCCTCCACTGATCTATATTAATTATGTATAATTAATATATATATATTTGTCGGAGAGTGAGCCCCAGATATATGGGGAAGATGACTGTAGCTATTGTTTTTACTATGCTATCTTAATAAATGCCTTTGCTGAGGTCTAAATGTGCATGCTAGTTAATTACTAATGTGCACCACACTAGTAGGGGCTCATGATCAATGTTAAGAATGCAGACCTTCATGGTCACCACTTGAATTCAAACAAGCTACCACCCCATGAGGACTCAACTGATAAGTGCAAGTACATATTAGGTAAAAATCCCAGAGGAGTATACCACAAAAGACAAAAGAGCTTATTGGGATGATTTCTACTTTCATTCACATTCAGAATTATAGCAATCAATCAGTCAATAAGCACTTATTAGCTCCTTATATACTAGGCAAGGTGGACCCCAAGACAAAAAAATGAAATAACCTCTGACCTCTAGAAGCTTCCATTCTATTGGGGGAGACAACATGTACACATATAAGTATATGCAGAATAAATTCTAAATAAATAAAGCTATCTAGGGAGGGTGGCTACTAGCAGTTGAGGGTTGTTGAGTTAAGGAATAGGAAATGCTTTGTGTAGTAATTGGGTATTGAGCTGTGCCTTGAAGGAATTGGGGGATTCTTTGAGTCAGAGGTGAGGAGACAGTGTATTCCAGGCATGAGGAAATGACCAATACAAAGACACAAAGAGAGAAGATGGATGTACAAGAAAAAGAGAGAAGACCAATTTAGAAAGGTCATCAATTTTGGGAAGTTGGATAACATAAATTTGGAGAGATAAAGGCAGCACTGTTTGGTAGATACTGTGCTTGACATGAAGTCAGAAAGACTTGTGTTCAAAACCAGTCTCTGATGCTTACCAAAGATACTCTCAGAAAGTGACTTTAACTCTCTGAGCCCCAAGTAGTCTCTAAGACTAACCAGTCTCTAAGCTATAAATAATTCTAAGTTAAAGAGAAGTTTTGATCTGCATAATAGAAGGACCTCCCACACAAAAGAAGTCCCAGACTCCTGATTATCAAAATAGTTACAAGATACAAAATAAATAAAATGGACAAAGGGAATTATAGTTATAGCATTGTTGTTGTTCAGTCATTTCCAACTCCTCATGACCCTATTTGAGGTTTTGTTGGCAAAGATGATGGAGTAGTTTGCCATTTCCTTCTCCAGCTCATTTTACAGATGAGGAAACTGAGACAGATAGGGTTAAGTGACTTACTCAGGGTCAAAGAGCTAATAAGTCTGATGCCATATTTGAACTCAGGAAGAAGAGTTTTCCTAGCTCCTTGGACAGTGCTCTATTCACTTCACCTTCTAGCAGCCCTCTAGTTAGAGCTCAGATATCTTCAAAGAACACAATATCAACAAAATGCCTCTTAGTAAGATTAGACCCCGACAAATCCTGACCCTGACCCTACATTTTTCCAGATATACCCTTCTGCCAAGGTGATGTCACTTAGCCCCAACCCAACTCTGAGACCAATATGGCCCTAACTAGGGACAAAATAAACACCTTATAGTTCTGTTGTCAGCTGTTCATGAAACCTCATTGCCTAGCCTGCTGTGGCTCTGTGCCCTGGTTTCAAGCACCAGGAGCTTGCTTGCCTTGTTCTTTGTGACCAAACCCTTACTTGGCTCCCTAGTAACTGGGTCCCTGACTTGGTCCCTTGCCTAGTGCCCTAGTTTTTTCTGATGCCAAGATTCCCTGATGCTAATCACCTGCCTACCCAGACCTACTGCCTGCTAACAACATCCCCTGATGTTATGCTTCTGGTCCTTGCCAGGATATACATCTGCTGTACTTTACAGGAGTTAGAACAGGAGTCAACTTTAGAGATCAATTAGTCTAACACTCTCAGTTTGCAGAGAAGGAAACTAATGAGGTTAAGTGACTTACCCACAGTCACATAGGTAATCAGTGTCAGAGATGGAATTGTGTGCTTTCTTTTTCTTTTCATTTTAGTACTTTTTAAAATAAAATTATCGACTTAATAACCATCAGCAAACATGAATATTCCCATTGACAATGAAAATGAGTACTTCTGGGTAAGATGTCCATAGAAAAGTCTAAATCTCCCACTTTGACTCCAGCATTGATATAAAAAAAGCAGCAGATAGAACAATAGCCACCACCCACCCCCCCAAAAAAAAGAGACAAAGTGAATTTTCAGTACACTCATTCATCCAGCCCAGGATTCAACAACAACAACAACAAGTCGAGGTTGTAGAGACTGGAAGAAGAGTGTCCCAAAGAAGGGAGCACTAACAAAAGTAAACATTCCACAAGTTCCTAGTATCCGAGGTTGGGACAAGGGAAGGAGGGACAGGATGGTGTTGGAGATAGACCAGGAAAACCCAGGGCAGACAATAAACCTCATTTTGTCTTGATTAGGGCATGGGCGCCAACAGGTACCAGAGACTTGGTGACCTGATTAGAAAACCCCAAGGGAGTGCAGTAGACATTGGCGGCACCCTGACCAGGGAAGCCTTAAGAAACACAAAAAAAGCAGGGCCCTAATTGATGGAGGAAGAGGGGGCAGGGAAGAAATCAATCAGTGCCCTGGTCAGGGGCAGCAACTCAATAGATCTGATAGTGCACACTGAAGTGTACCAGTACTCTGAGTAGACAGAGACACACAAAGGGAAATGAAAGAAGTAGCAGAAACCCAGATGTGATGTGAGCAATATTCTAACCTTAGTCTCCCCTCTCCCCTGCAATTTAGGCTATTTTTTTTCCTCAAAAGGTTTCAAAACCATCCACAGAAACCTGATTGCTTCACATGACTAGAGCAGGTGTTGATAGCAATGCCTGATCACCTGAGCACAAAACAGCCACACAGAACTCCAAGTACTCTGAAATTTGGCTTTCTGACCAAAATGGGCAATATAAACAAAGGAGTTTCACTCAGATGAATTAACTTGGGATGTCTTTAATTCATATACTTATTGAATATCCTTCTCTATTATACCTAAATATATTTCCCTTTTTTAACTGTTGCATGGCATATGACAGCCTCATTTTGTTCCATTGTCAAACATAAGTAATCAAGGGCTGGCCTGTCAGATCCTGTTCAGAACACAAAGAAAGTGAGGTCAGAACTAAATCACACCGCATCTAAGAGACTGAGAGAGGGTAAAGCCTGGTTTTGGCTTTGAATCTTAAATGAAGATATGAGGCCAGAGATAGGAATCATTACAAGAAGACATCAAAGACTATGAAGAAATGTCATTGGTCAAGAATCACCCAAAAGAAAACCTAGGAAAATAACACCATAACAATTAAAGCAGAGTCTCAGAAAAGAAAAAGAGATTAGCCACAAGGATTACAAAAATGTTAGGAAGAGGCAAGAGGATATAAAAAAGATGAAAAATATGAAGGAAAGTCTTGGAAGGAAAATTAATAGCTTAGACAGATAGTCTCCCAAGAAAATTATAATGGAGCAAACATACCAATGACATCATGAGACAACAAGAAATAATAGAACAAAACCAAACAATTAAATATATGTAATATCAGATTATATACACATACATATATGTAAATGTATGTGTGTATATAAATATGTGTGCTTTTATATTAAAGCAATTGACCTAAAAAACAGGTCAAGGAGAGATAATCTAAAAATCATCTGACTACCTAAAAATACTGACCATCAGCTGTAACCAAATAAGGGTGCATTCAAGAAATTTCCAAAAAAGGCCTGGATATCATTTCAATAAATTATAAACAAAAAAAAAAACTCAGATCTATTAGAACTAGAGGGTAAAATGAAAATAGAATCTACCAATCACCTACTAAAACAAATCTCAAAAAAAACTGCCAAGAATATCATAACCAAAATCCAGAGTTTCCAGGTCAAAGAAAAAAATACTGCAAATGGTCAAAAAGAAATCATTCAAATGCCAAATAACCCCAGCCAGGATCATACAAGTCTTGAAATTAACTATCTCACTTAATCACTTAATTTGTTAAAGATAGGTATAGAAACATGAAAGGAGAATTGAAAATGGGCATCACATGAACATTTTCATCTGGACTGGGCAAAATAGAGTTGAACAATCTGACAAACACAGTTTAGTGTAGAAATACATTAAACTCTGCAGGAAGATAGGTGGAAACAGAGACTTGGGGGATACTTCTTTTCCTTATAGTCTCTTCTCTACAGGTTTTCATTGCACTGCTCTGTCCTATTTCTTTGTCTGCCTTTCTAGCTGCTTCTTTTCAGTCTCCTTCATTAGATCTGCATCCAGGTCAATGACTTTGTTGTGTCTGCTTTTCGTTGGAAAGCTTTTGAATATTTGATTGCATCATGGAGGACCACAGTTTCAGTTGATTCTCTAGATCAGTATCAGTCATTTGTGACCTTAAGGGCGTCTTGATTTGGGTTAGGTAGGAGAAAGCAGATCTGCATCAATAAGTGGTTGAAAAGCAAGAAAGTGTTTTTTGGACATGTTGCCAAAGGCATGGGCATTCTGCATTTTTCCATATTTCAACTGCAAGTTTCTTAGATCTTTAAAATGTTATCTACTGAGAGCTCAAACAATTCCATCTGTGGTTCTTTAGGTGCCTTGGTGATATCAATGAGGTAAGGCCGAAATGCTCATTTGAGTGTGATGTCATGATTCTCAAAGTCAATGAATCTTTCGTTATATTCTCCAATTAATAGGTCTATAATAACTATATATTCTTCAAATTATTTGCATATATCATCCTGCTCATCAATGGCCTTTGGTAGCTGGAGAAAACATTCATCCAAAATATCCTTTTGAAGAAGTATTTTGAAAAAAGATAGCTTTTTGATTTGACATGATATCACACAGAAATGCAGCATTCCTATAGAAATCTGCTCTCAATAATTCACATTGCTTATTCTGTTCTTCGTAAAATTTAACTATCTGTTCTCACAAACAAAATTTTGGCTAACATCTGTCCCTGCAATAGTCAAAGAACTTTACAATGATACAGTAAATCCATAATGAATACTTCATCTTTCAAATTTAAGCATGTTACAAAATTGATGATGCCATGTTACATTTGTATGAATATAGTTAACATGTAACATATAATAGAATGTAATTATATAATGTAACATAATATACTTAACTTGTTGCAAATAATAGCTTTTAGCACAAAGATTTTGCTATGTAAGATACAATGAAAAGAAATGAAAGCATCTAGATATATTTATACTCTTTTTTTTTGGAGGTGGGAAGGCAAGGCAATTGGAGTTAAGTGACTTGCCCAAGGTCACACAGAGAGTAAGTCCCAAGTATCTGAGTCTGGATTTGAACTCAGGTCCTCCTGACTTCAGGGCTGGTGCTCTATTCACTGCATCACCAGCTGCCCCTCATTAATACTCTTTTTATCTATCTGTTCAATAAACCCATCATGTTTTCTTGTCATGGAAGGTGCACCATCTGTACATGCACCCATTAAATTTATCCAATTCAGTCCAACTTCATGATACTTATCTTGAAAGTTGTTGAAGATATCTATTCCCTGTGTTCAGTTTGCAAGAGTGCTCAAAGTAAGTAACTCTTCATAGCAAAGAAAATTTTCTGTTATGACCTGAAGTGTACAACCTACACCAAGTTGGTAGTATCAGTTTGATTCATCCAAAACAAATGAATACTATATATTTTCCTTTTGAAGTATTGCATGAAGTTGTTCTGTTAAGTTGAAGGCTAATTGATGATGCCCGTCGGTTATTGTTCTCCTTGAAAGAGGCAGTAGTTTGTATTTTGAAACGTTTTGGGGGTCTAAGCATCGTACAACTTCAACAATATGTTCTTTCACAATTTCTACATTACTGAATGTCTTTCCTTTTTTCCCAAGTATATAAGCTACTTTATAAGATGCTTTAGTGGCATTATTCCCATGTCTTATTGCTGCTTGAAATAATTTACTTTGCTTTTGCTTTTCATCTTTCAATATCTGCAATACAACCTTTTGAGCTTCTCCCTCTGATTTAAAATATTTGTGGTCCTTATGAATGTTGTAAAGCTGATGAGCACTAAATGTCTTTAATGTTGATATTGTACTATCACAAAGCAGGAAAATCACCTTATCTTAAACAGAAACAAGATAATATTGCAATTCCCAATCCTCATTTTAAAAAAATCTGTTTTCTTCAGAGTTCTCTTAACTTCTTTGACATGATGGGCTGTTAAGCAGAAAGAATTAAAAAGTACTGTTGAGCTCTGCAACTATTCACAAATTCCATTTCAAACAGAAACACAGTGCACCTCTGTCAAAAACTGATAACAGACTGGTGTAATTGTCTCCCATAAACTTGCACCGACCAGCCTCATGTGGAAGTGGCACCAGTCAGGCAGGAGTAATTAAAACTAAATCATGAACATAGCAGCCGTCAGTTTAGCCCTCGTGGCTAGTAAACCATATGTTCTAATTGTTCCAGTCAATCTGGGAGGATTATTTCATTGAAATGTATTTTATTCTTTGGTATTTTAAATATATTCATTTTGGGGCTGCTAGGTGGCACAGTGAATAGAACATCAGCCCTGGAGTCAGGAGGACCTGAGTTCAAGTCTGACCTCAGACACTTAACACAAAAACTAGCTGTGTGACCTTGGGTAAGTGACTTAACCCCAATTGCCCTCCAAAAATAAAAAAAAAATTGTTAAATATATTCATTTTAAAAATAAAATAAAGATATATAAGATGAACAGAAACATATTAATAAAAATAAAAGGATTTGTTCTGTAAAATTTGGATTCAGCCAAAAGGCTGCACTTAAGGACCTATAAGGCCACAGGTTCCTCACCCCTGCTTTAACCCTTTGCTCTTTCTTACTCTCTCCCCACCCACCTATATCCAACTGTTACCAAGACCTATTAATTCTTTTCTAAAATATTTTATTTTTCCCAATTACATATAAAAACAACTTCATTTTTTTTAAATTTTGAGTTCTAAATTCTATCGCTTCCTTACCATCTTCCCCCCCCACTCAAGACAGTAATCTAATTTATTTAGGTTATTCATGTGAAATAATGTAAAATATATTTTCATATTAATCATGTTATAAAAGAAAACAGACAAAAAAAATTCATGGAGGAAAAAACGTGAAAAATAGTAGTCTTCAATCTGCATTCAGATCCCATCAGTTCTTCTCTGGAGGTGGATAGCATTTTAAATCATGATTACTTTGGAATTATATTACTAAAAATAGCTAAGTCATTCACAGTTGTTCATTGTACAATATTGCTGTTCCTGTGTGTACAATGTTCTTCTGGTTCTGCTCACTTCATTTTACATTAGTTCGTGTAGATCTTTCCAGGTTTTTTTTTCTGAAATCATCCTGATCATCATTTCTTATAGCACAATAGTAGTTTGTTGCAGTCATATGTCACAACTCATTCAGCCATACCCCAACTGTAGACATCCCCTCACTTTCCAATTGTTTGCCACCACAAAACAAGCCACTATAAATATTTTCATACACATAAGTCCTTTCCCATTAAAAAAAAAACCCTCTATATTACTGTATGTGTTTTCCCCTTACCTACTCCAGCATTTATCATTTTCTTGTTTTGTCATGTTAACCAATCTTATAGGTGTGAGGTGGTACTCAATTGCATTTCTCTAATCAATGATTTAGAGCATTTTTTCATATGACTATGAATAGCTTTGATTTCTTCATCTGAAAACTGCCCGTTCACATCTTTTGCTCATTTATCAATTGGGGAATGATTCTTATAAACTTGACTCCATTCTCCATATATAGTTTTGTCAGTTCTGTCTGCAACATCATTTGAATATGTTCTCTTCTCCCCTCTGACATTACCACTACCTCTGTCCAGGCTCTCATTGCCTAACTCCTAGACTATTTCAATAGCCTTCTGGTTGGTCTCCCCACCTCAAATATCTCCCCACTCCAATCCATCTTCCACTTAGCTGTCAAGTGGATCTTCCTAAAGCACAGGTCTTACCACATCACTCCCTGTTCAATCAATTCTACTTATTCCTCATCACCTCTATCATCAAATATGATTAGAAGCCTTCATTGAACTTTTAAAGTCCTTCACTACCTGATCCCATCCCACCATCCTAGTCTTACATTCAACTCCCCTCCATACACTCCATATACAATTCAATGCTGTCCTTCTTTCTATGCCTTGAACAACATGCTCCATTTCCTGGTTCCATGTCTTTTGGCTGGATGCACCGCTGTGCCTGAAATGCTCTCCCTCCTCATCTTCAGCTCCTGATCTCCCTGGTTTCCTTCAAGTCTCAGCTCCATCACCTTCTACAACAGTCCTTTCCCCATCTGCCTCAGTGGTAGGTACTTTCCTCTGATACTGCCTACAATTTACCCTGCATATGTCACTTACACATGTTGTCTCCCCATTATTAGCATGTGAGCTTCTTGTGAGACTTTCTTTGTGTCCCTAGACCTTACCATAGTGGTCAGCATACAGTAAGCACTTAATGAATTCTTATTGACTTGAATCGACAACTACAAAAATACTCTTTACAGAAAGATAGGCCTAAATAGTTGGAAAGACATTAACTGCTTGTGGTTGGTCCTTCCTATTACAGTAAAAATGACAATAATACATAAATTCATTTACTTATTCAGTGTTATATTAATCAGACAACAACAATAATAATAACTAACATTTATATTGCACCTATGTTCTGGGCACTGTACTATGTACTTTATATTTATTTCATCTGATACTCACATAACCCTGAGAGGTAGGTGTTATTATTTTTCCCATTTTATAGATAAGAAAACTAAGACCTTGCCCAAAGTCACACAGCTAGTAGTTACCTGAGTCCAGATTTGGATTCAGGTTTTTTCTGACTCCAAGTCCCACATTTGATCACTACACCACCTAGCTGACTCATTTCTATATAAGACTAGAAAAAAAATCATCAGGACGAACAAAAGCTGATGAATTTCAAAAGAAAAAAATTTAATTAAAAAAAATATTTCAAGAGAAGTAGTTTTTTTTAAGTGGGAAGGAAAGGTGCTAGCACTACCCGATCTCAAACTAAATTACAAAGCAATCATCTTCAAAATCATTTGGTACCCATTAAGAAACAGAGGCAGATCAGAGAAACAGCTTATATACATAACATACAGAATTTAACACCCATAGAACCCTGGACTTGGATTAACCCCAAACCCCACCTACTGGAGTAAGAACTCATTATCTGATAAAAAATGCTGATCTATCATTGACAAAGTATAGACCAATATCTCATGATATATGCCAAGAAAAACTTCCAATGGATACATGACTTTGACTTGAAGGGGGACGTTATAATTAGAGGATTAGAGATACAGAGATATGGATAGAGAGATAACTGACAATCAAAAAAATAATAAAGGGGGCGGCTAGGTGGTGCAGTGAATACAGCACTGGCCCTAGAGTCAAGAGGACCTGAGTTCAAATCTGACCTCAGACACTTAACACAAAAAAACTCGCTGTGTGACCTTGGGTACCCAACTGTCCTCCAAAAAGCAAAATAGTAATAATGATAATAATAATAATAAAGACCACAGATAATGACACAGTGTAAAATGAGCTAGTTTTTTACTCATTCCCTATCAAGATGAACAAAAAGGTTGATCATGTTGACCAAGGACAAGTTACTAATGGGACAATATTTTGTTTTGTTCCAGCTTTAATGTATATAACCTTCTGCCATATTCCTTGATGACTTTTTCACATCTAGAGATACATCTTTACTTTAGGGGCAGCTGGTGGCATAGTAGAGAAAGTACTGAGCTTGTAGCCAGGGAGAACTGAGTTCAAATTTGACCTCAGACACTTAGGCCATGTGACCCTGGGCAAGTTGCTTAACCTCTGTTTACCTTGTTTTCTCAGCTGCACAATGGTAGATAATAAATATCTACCTCCCAGCGTTGTTCTGACAATCAAATGAGAAAATATTTGTAAAAATGATAGCAAAAAAATAAACTTTTTTTAAAAAACATGACAGGGTAACTGATGCATTGTAAGCTCTACATAAAAACTTATTCCTTCATGTGCCTACCTTCTGACAGAGGTAATAGATTTTAAAGTCTAGAATAAATTATGCATTTTCAGGTAGAGCCAAGATGGATTTTTTTTTTTGCTTAACTATGCATATTTATTAGAAGAGCTTTGTGGGGCTTTTGGAGGTGGGACAGTTTGCTATAGGATAAAGGGAAAGTACAAATAGGGTTCCTGTCCTCCTCCCAAAAAAGGATTTTTTTTTTTGCAAGGCAATCAGGGCTAAGTGACTTGCCCTGGGTCACACAGCTAGTAAGTATCAAGTGTCTGAAGTTACACTTGAACTCAGCTCTTCCTAACTTCAGGGTTGGTGCTCTATCTACTGTGCCACCTAGCTAACCCCTGAAAAGGAAATTTTTTAAAAGAAAATCAGAGGAGTATTTTTAAATACACATAAAAGAACAGAATGAAATTGAGAAGATCAAGAAAAATAGCATTGCTTTTAAAAGTTTATGTTCATTTTATTACCTACCTTAAAGGAAAAGTATACTTTATATACTAGAGATTCACAGTTATATATAAAATTTTTTCTGTTCTGCTTTGTTTGTGAAAACACTCATTTCATTTGGTGTTTACGTTCAGAATTCTAAAAGTAAAATAAAATGAACAAAACCAAGGACTGTATATAAAAGTATAACCTTTGGTAATATAATTTGTGTTTTTAAGTGTTTATTAAATGTAACATAACAGTAACAAAATTGCTACATTTGCCTGTCTCCTTACCACTATATTGCACTGCCTCTCTAAATGCTGATGGCTTTTTAAATTTTATTTCTTAAGTAGTATTTTATTTTTCCCCCAATTACATGTAAAGACAATTTTTAGCATTCATTTTTACAAGATTTTAAGTTCCAAATTTTTCTCCCTCCCTCCTTTCCCTCCTACTAAAATGGTAGGCAATTTGACATGGGTTATACATGCCCTATTATGCAAAACAAATTTCCATATTAGTCACAGTTGTGAAAGAATAAACAGGTCAAAATGAAAAAAAAACCCACTAAAAAGAACAAAGTGAAAAAAAAGAATGCTTCAATCTGCATTTGTCATCTGTCAGTTCTTTATTTAGATGTAGATGTCATTTTCCTTCATGAATCCTTTTATCTTGGATCATTGTGTTGCTGAGAACTGAGACATTCATAGTTGATTATCACAGAATCTTCCTGATACTGTGTGCAATGTTTTCCTGGTTCTCCTCATTTCACTTTGCATCAGTTCCTATAAGTCTTTTCAGGTTTTTCTGAAATCTGCCTGCTCATCATTTCTTAGTGCACAACAGTATGCCATTAGATTTATATACCACAGTTTGTTCAGGCATTGCCCAATTAATGGGTATGCCCTCAATTTCCAATATTTTGCCACCACAAAAATGACTGCTTTTAATATTTTTGCGCACATTGGTTTTTTTCCCTTTTTTATGTATCGCTGGATCAAAGAGTATGTACAGCTGGATTTCCCTATAGGCATAGTTCCAAACTGCTCTCCAGAATGGCTGGATCAGTATATAACTCAACCAACATTGCAGTAATGTCCCAATTTTCCCCACATTGATCATTTTCTGTTTTTGTCATATTAGCTGATCTGGTAGGTGTGAGGTGGTTCCTCAGAATTGTTTAGAGAAATGCAAATTAAATCAAAAGTGATTTAGAGGGGGCAAATAGGTGGCACAGTGAATAGAGCACTGGCCCTGGAGTTAGTAGGACCTGAGTTCAAATCTGGCTTAAGACACTTAACACTTATTAGCAGTGTGACATTGGGCAAGTCACTTAACCCCAATTTCCCTGCCTTCCTCCCTCCTAAAAGTTTTTAAAAAGTGATTTAGAGCACTTTTCATATGCCTATAGCTTTAATTTTTTCATCTGAAAACTGCCTGTTCATATCCTTTGACTATTTATCCACTGGGGAATGGCTTGTATTCTTATAAATTTGACTCAGTTCTCTATATATTGAAGAAATGAGTCCTTTATCTGAGACACTTGCTGTAAAGTTTGTTTCCCCGCTTTTGGTTTTCCTTCTAACCTTGGTTGCATTGGTTTTGTTTGTGCAAAAGCTTTTTAATATAATATAATCAAAATCATCTATTTTACATTTCATAATGCTTTCTATCTCTTGTTTGGTCATGAACCTATTAATAATTCAGTTTCTCCTTTAAGATTTTGGATGCTATAACACTTGGTGCATATATGTTTAATACTGATGTTACTTCATTTTCTATGGTACCCTTTGGCAATATGTAGTTTCCTTCCTTTTCTCTTTTAATTGGGCCTATTTTGCTTCTGCTTTGTCTGAGAGCAAGATTGCTACTCTACGTTTTTTTTTTTACTTCAGCTGAAGCATAATAAATTCTTCTCTAGCCCCTTACCTTTATTCTGTGTGTCTCTCTGTTTCTTGTAAATAACATATTGTGGATTCTGGTTTTTGAACCACTCTGCTATCTACTTCTGTTTTATGGGAGAGTTCATCCCATTCACATTCAATTATGATTAGTGTATATTTCTCTCCATCATATTTTTCCTCCTCTTTGTCCTCTCTCTTCTTTCACCCCTTCCCTCCTTGATGGTGTTTTGCTTCTATCTGCCACCTCCACAAGTCTGTCCTCTCGTCTGTCAATTCCCCCCTACCCCCACCTTTACTTAATCTCCTCCTCCCTACTTCCCTGTCAGGTAAGATAGGTTTTTACATTCAAATGATTGTGTATATTATTCCCTCTTTGAGCCAACACTGATGAAACCAAGGTTCAAGTGATGCTGATTGCCCACTTTCCTGTCTTTCTCTCCACTGTAATAGGTTTTTTGTGCCTCCTCACAGAAAATAATTTACCCCATTTTATCTCTCCCAGTTTTTAAGAATTACAAGCATTATCTTCCCATGTAGGGATATAAATAATCCAGATCTATTGAATCCCTTATATTTTCCCATTTTCCCTTTTTCCCTTTTTAGGCTTCTCTTGAGTCTTGATATTGAAAATAAATTTTTTTGTTCCATTCTGGTCTCCCTATGAAGAAGGTCTGAAATCCTTCTATTTCATTGCATGATCTTTTTTTCTCTTTGAAATATTATGCTTAATTTCACCAGGTACGCAACTTTTGGTTGTACTCCTAGCTTCTTTTGGGATATCATGTTTCATGACCTCTGATCCTTTAAAGTTGCAGCTGCTAAGTCCTCTTTAATCTTGATTGTGGTTCCCCAATATCCGAATTGTTTCTTTCTGACCACTTGCATTATTTTTTCTTAACCTGATAGTTCTGTAATTGGGCTATAATGTTCCTTGGATTTTTTTTTGGGGGGGGGGGGAATTCTCCTTCCTGAGGTGATTAGTAAACTCTCTAAATATTTATTTTGCATGCTGATTTCAGGACATCAGGACAGTCTTCCTTAACAATTTCTTAAAAGATGCTGTCTAGGTCTTCCTTTTTATCATGGCTTTCAGGTAATCCAATGATTCCAACAATTGTCTCTCCTGTATCCATTTTCCAGGTCAGTTGTTTTTTCAATAAGGTATTTTACATTTTCTTCTGTTTTTTCCTTCTTTTGAATTTGTTTGATTAATTCTTTTTTTAATTTTAATTTATTTTCTTGGTTACATCATTCATTTCTACAAGGTTCTGAGTTACGATTCTTTCCCCTTTTTGCCTCTACCCCCCAGTCCAGAACATTGATCCCACTGTAAGGCCCCTCCCACAATCTGTTCCCTTTTATGACCTCCTCCAACACCCCTCTAGCTTTCTAGCAGGGCAGGGAGGGGCTCCCTGCCCCTGTCCCTGTATGTATTACTTCCCAGTTGCATTTGATTGTATAGCTTTAAATACTAGATTCT
>CM053601.1:40122497-40143450 GCA_028646575.1 Pseudocheirus occidentalis | reverse complement strand
AAGCACACACTTCAGTAAAGAGACAGGGACAGGGTAGAGAACAGAACAAAGGGGGGAGGGATAGGAAGGAGAGACAGAGGATCACTGTCACAATATGTCCACTATGAAGATGTCCTGTATAATCACACATCCACAGCCTGTATTGAATTGAGTGTCCTTCCAGTTGGGGGTTGGGGACAAGGGAGAAATCGAAAGAATCTAGAATTTAAAGTTCTGTAATACCTGCAGCTAGGAATTAAGATGCACAGGGGCTGGGATAGGGACACCCTCCCTGCCCTACCAGAAAATAAAAGAGCAGAGCAGGGGAGAGGCTTTACAGTGGGATTGTCGTTTTAGGGGTGGGGCAGGGGCAAGATGGGGAGAAAATTTGTAATTCAAAAATGTAATGAAAATGAATAATGTAAACAAGAAAACAAAAATAAAGTTTAATAAAAAAATAAAAAATAAATAAAGCATGATGGTAGTGAGGCACACATATAAGAAATACATGTGGCCAAGACAATACAGACCTCCAAAACTACAGGGCCCCATAGTCCTTTCTCTTTGCATGAAGCCCTCATGCTATTACTCCTTCAATGTAATCTGAAGGTTATACAGTTGGGCCTGATCCTCCCCAAAGGACAACTCCTAGATGCCAGGATTAATTCTGTCTTAAATTCATAACTGGCTTTCTTCATTGGTTCTAGGAATCATTCTCCCTAGAGCTCCTCAATTAAGTATCTCCCTCACCCCTTATGGGTGAGGGGTTGCCTACTGGATGAATAGTTCTAACAAAATATACCACGGCAGATGGTAAGAGAAAAGAGAGAAAATCTATGCCATCATACTGCCCTCTCGTAGAGATATAACTGAGCTCCTTGAGATTTCCTGTCTCAATTGTATTCCAGAGCTGGCAAGCTTGCTTTGGGTAAGGTGCACTGATTTTTGGCCAGCCAGTAGCAAAATACTCTTCTAATTCCATCAAAGAGAACTTGTCTATACCTCTTAAACCTTCTCACTAAACCTTTCCGTAATTACTCTCACGAACATCACCTGGAGTGAGGAGAACCTGAATTCAAATCCTTCCAATCAGACACCTAACATTTACTATCTGTGTGAGCTTGGGCAATTGCCCTGTCTTCTCCCTTTCACACACACACACACACATCCCCTCTTTCCTCTAAACAGACACTGTCCTCATCCAGGCACTCATCACCTCACTCCTAGACTATTAAATTGGTTGGCCTCCATGCTCCAAGTCTCCCAACTCTGGTCCATCCTTCACTCAGCTGTCAACTTGATCTTCCTAAGGGTCAAGGCCAACCATGTCACTCCCTACTACGTTTAGTCCATTCCAGTGCTCACTCACCTCCAGGATCAAATATTGACCCCCACCAATTTGTTTTTTATAGCCATTTACAGCCTGATCCTTCCTACCTTTCCAGTCTTCTTATACTCCACCTTCCCCTCCCCCCACGTACTGTATAATTCAGCAGATCTTGACTCCTTGCTGTTCTTGAACAA
The DNA here is from genome assembly GCA_028646575.1 of Pseudocheirus occidentalis. NCBI lineage: Eukaryota > Metazoa > Chordata > Mammalia > Diprotodontia > Pseudocheiridae > Pseudocheirus > Pseudocheirus occidentalis. Next base: position 40,141,947 of record CM053601.1, on the reverse strand, counting down.
AACACTCCAACTGCTAACTCTATGCATTTCACATGAAGAATTAGAAAAGTCTGATGTAGAGTCCAAGCTTAGGGATGGAACACATGTGAAGCTTAATGAAGACTAATGAAGACTCCCCTTGTTCCCTGCCTTGAGAAAAATGCTCTCTGAAAATCAAGTTACGCCATAGACCAGTTCAACCCAATCCCAGCTGCACTGACTCAGCCACTTTCACTCCATGGCTCCCCATGAAGGAGGAACTAGACCATACCAAGTATCAAACCAACACTTGTACATAAGCAGCAGCTTGGCCACTTGCTGAGGGCCAGGTGGACTCATTGGAAAGTGTTTCCCTAAAACTGAAACAGCAAAATATTCTGCTAGCAAACAGATCTACCCCTAGAAGCAAAAGGCTCATTTTCCTCTGTCAGTAAATTTAAGCCTGACTCTAGGGACCAGTGTGGGAGAGGAAGGAGATCTGTCTCCCCTCCTGTTCTCTCCAAAGTTACCAATGAGCTCTCAGTGGCAAAACCCCATGCTTTTTCTCCATCCTCATGTGTCTTGACCTCTTTGTAACATTTGACACGGCTGACCCCATACTCCATCTGGATACTCTCTCTAGCTTTTTTTTTTTCTACAGGTCCATGCTTTATCATATTGTATTACTTTTCCATTTTTTTCAACTAACAAACATTTGTTTTCTCTCCCTTCAATGTCCCTTCAACCCACAGAAAGATAAAAAGACAAAAGAAAAGTCTTGCGCCCAATATGCATTGTCAAATAAAACAAAGTCCCAAATTAGTCATGTCCAAAAAACATACATCTCATTCTGCATTCAGACTCTGTCACTTCTCTGTCAAGACGTAGGTAGTACGCTTTGGAATTAGCCCTTCCAGAATCACATTCAGGACAGTTTTTATGTCTTTCAAAGTTTTTTGTCTTTACAATGTTGTTATTGAATACATTTTTTCCTCAACATTATACACAGTAACAGCAACATTGTACAATGATAGACTTAGGGGCAGCTAGGTGGCGCAGTCAATAGAGCACCGGCCTTGGAGTCAGAAGGACCTGAGTTCAAATCTGGCCTCAGACACTCTACCCAAAAACTAGCAGTGTGACCTCGGGCAAGTCACTTAATCCCAATTGCCCTCCAAAAAATTAAAAAAAAAAAACGATGATAGACTTAGCTCTTCTCAGCAGCACAATGATCCTTAGCAGTGGTTCTCAACCTTCCTAATGCCGTGACCCTTTAATACAGTTCCTCATGTTGTGGTGACCCCCAACCATAAAATCATTTTTCTTGCTACTTCATAACTGTAATTTTGCTACTGTTATGAATCATAATGTAAATATCTGATATGCAGATATATTTTCATTGTTACAAATTGAACATAACCCACAGGTTGGGAACTGCTGATCTAAGACAAATGCAAAAGACTCATGATGGAAAATGCTATCCACACCCAGAGAAAGAACTCTGGAGTCTGAATCCATGTTAAAAGCCAAATAGCCTTCTTGCTGTTCCTCACATGAAATCCTTCTCAAAGTGAGTACCTTTGCTCCAGTTACCCTCCAGACCTGGAGTATACTCTCCTCACCTTAACCATCGAGAATCTCTGACTTCTTTAAAGTTCTCTTCAAATGCTGCCTTCCCCAGATGCTACTGACCTCCCCTGCTTCCTGCTTGGGAAAAAAATGATTTTGCATTTACCTATATGTGCATGTATTTCCTAAAATCAGACTATACATAAGGTACACTCTCTCTTTAAGGCCTTTCTCATTCTTAGGGATGGAACACATGCTAATGGAGCAGTTGATGATGAAAAGGACAGAAAAGGGTTGTGTGTGTGTGTGTGTGTGTGTGTGTGTGTGTGTGTGTGTAAGAGAAGAGATCCGTATTCATTGTCAATGGATACAATATACTGTCAATGATGTTAGGTATGAACATTTTAATACATAATGAGGGGGGGTTGCTTTGCTTTAATCTATGCCGTTAAGATATGTGCATGATGAACTACAGTTTTCAGATGGGATTTAGGATAGTTTGAGAGGGGAAATGATCCATGGTGTCTATCTGAGGCCTTGGATCTCTTTGGTAACAATTCCTTACTTGTATTGGAAAATTCTGATTATATAAAAATAAAATAAATATATTTTATTTGTTAAAAACTAGAGAAATGTGAGTGTGAAGAAAAACAGATTCAATGGTAATGAAATGACACATGGCCTTACTGGGATCTGAGAGGAGGCGTGATGGAACCTCAACTAATTAGTAGATGTGGATTTTATGACTAAAGGGGAACAAAACCAAGAAAATGAGAAATAATGTATAACCTCAGGTTCAAGCCAGGTCACTTACATAAGATTCTCATTATTTATGGAGAAAATAAGGAATTCCTTGCTGCTCTATACTTGTATGAAGGTCAGGGATGGTGAAAATTCAGGAGATAAGAACTTATTTTTCTCCTCCTTGGCTTCCTGCCTCTGGAGAGGACACATAAAGGTCCAGGTTCTCTTCAGGGAGAGATCTCTGGAGGGAGACTTTGCAGAGAAACTATCTTGCTACATTCAGACATTGGAAAATTTCCTCTTGGCAAGATTGGGTCCTTTCTTTCTGTTGCTGCCTCTGTCTCTGTCTCTTTTCTCTTCTCTTTCTCTTACATATGTACATACACACACTCACACACAGGCACACACCTCCCTCCCAGTGTGATAACTCATTCACTCTATTTATTGCTTGTCATATTCTAATGTATATAATTTCTCTGATTTCTATCTGCTATTGTCTTGGATAAATTGGTTTAGCTGCAATTAAATATTTGTGATGGTGGCGGCTAGGTGGTGCAGTGAATAGAGCACCAGCCCTGTAGTCAGGAGGACTTGAGTTCAAATACGGCCTCAGACCCTTAATACAAAACTAGCCATGTGACTTTGGGCAAGTCACTTACTCCCAATTACCCTGCCTTTCCCCTCTCTGAAAAGCAAATATACATATACATATATATATATATATATATATATATATATATATATATATATATATATATATATATATACACACACATATATTCATCATGATCTTTGTAGAAGTGACATTTGGTGGAAAGGAGAGTGAAGCCTTCAGATATAATCTAAGGTACCTTCCCTGGTGAGGGATATAGACTAGGAGAATGGCTTGAACCTAAAATTCATTTCCCCTAGATTAACAATATCTACTGGGGCAAATGCAACACACATACACATACACACACATGCACACAAACACACACACATGCACAAACATACACACACACGCACACACACATCCCTTACAAATATAAACCTTTGGAGACTGAGATAGGGTTGGAAATGGATTATCAATGTCATAGGAGAAATGTGGGAAGTACTGACTATTTTAAGTAAAAGGTGCATGACTGAGAATCAAGAGGCTCAAGTTTAAAACCCCTGAACACAGCAAAGAGAGCATCAGGAGAAGGGCAAGAGACAAATCACAAATATTTAATTGCAGCTAAACCAATTTATCCCATTGAAACTGAGGCAGTTCGAGGGAATCAGCTCAGAAATGACTTCAGCTGAATGATTCCAAATGGTCAAAGAAAACTGATGTCATTTGCTAACCACTCTAGTGATGGCTATTGCATTTTAGCATCACCTACAGTTGGAGAAAGGTAAAACTTTGCAACAGGATTTATTATTCTCTGTGACCCCTCTGGCCTAAAAAAGAAAAACAGAGGACCTTTGCAAAGGCTATAGTATACTGGTAAGAGGCCTTTAAGAGTGAACATGCTAGTGGTTATAATCTTTCTTTACAACTGGACTAATGTTTGATGTGAAGGCATTTGTAGATCCTATATTTGATTGCATGCCACCATGGGGGGAGAGAGAGGAAGGGGGAGAAAATATATATAGAAGGGAGAGGGAAACTCAAGGGACTGTGGAACTGAATGTTGTAAACCAAATGTAAATAAACAAGTATTAAAAAATTTTAAAAAGAAGGAACATGCTTTTGTGAGCTCTGCTCTGATTTAACAACGCAGCTTCTGGGTGAGTAAATAACTGGCCAGACTGGTCTATGTAGGCCAGAATGAACCAGTTTGATGAGCTTGGCCATTCTCTGGCTTTAAGAGAACTGCTATTTACACTAAGAGTAAACACTTTCTAAATACCCTTTTGAAGATGGTAGTTAATTTTAAAAAGCTTATAAAGACTTTATTATGGCAAAGGAGAGAAGATTTTCCAAGGTGAAAGGTGGGGAGGATTAGTACTTAAGAATGAGCAGAGAAGTAATTTCATGTGATGCAGGTATTCCTTTGTAGACCAGTAAGAGTGTACGGTAATGAGTTACCCTAAACACATCATTTCCTCTCTCATGTATTTCTCTGTCAGGTTCCTATAAGTGGGTGACCATTCTTCACCACATCTATTCAATACATTGGTTTAAGAATGTGAACTCATTTTATAAGTATATTGTACAAATTTCATTATTTATTTGCCTTAATAAATTAATATCTATAATAGTATTATTTACTTTGTCTTAATAAGCAAATGTCATTATTGTTAGTGGTTGGTTATGTAGATAGAAAATATATCAGATGGGGGCTCAAAAGCTAGTGTTAACTAGGTGAAGTGTATCTTCCCTCAATAAAGTTACCTCTACAGCTTTGAGAGAGTTTAAATGTAACCATATACTGGTGGTCTATCTCTGGGAACTTAGACGTGCTAATGTAAGAGGAGGTTGGAGGAATAAATTGAACCTAAAGAAAAGCAGTGTCTCACATAACTAGGTGAGAGTATAAGGCTCCGTACATGACCTTGTGGGAACTATGTTATATGTAGACCCTACCTGTAGCATATATAAGGCATTTTATTTTGGAGACTTCAGAGGAGGCCATGTTGACCATTCCACAGAGACCATGCTACTGTATCTTTGGAGACAAGAACTATTTCATTGTTGTCCTTATGTGGAAACATACAGCATTAAGATCTATTTTTATTATTTTGAAATATTCCAGAATTTAACATTTTAGCTTAAACTCCTTGGTCTCACTTGAATGAATGATTTGATCCGTTTTCCCTTGAATACAAAGATTAGTAACAAGGAGACAAATTCCTGGTCCAAAGTGTTTGAGCTTCATTCTTAGCAATACCCCAATAGATCCCTAACCTCAGTCAGAGTTAGGAAGGAATCCTTCTCCCCGAAGCAGACTAGGCTGGTGATCAAACCAAGGGCAAAAGCATCCTTTTATTAATTCGGTTGAGAGTAATATTTCTGTCTCCATCCTTGCCCATCCTGCATGTTTTCAGGAAGAAAGACCTTCAGAGTTCATCAACATTTTAAGTTACCATTGTTTTGTTTATCCAAATTGTTTAAACCTAAAATTTAACTTCATTTTTTTTTTACTTTATCTCTCTGTAGAAACTTTGATTCATAGTCACTATAAAAATTTAAGTCACGATGGCATGGGTAGGTAGAATTTCAATTCACTGGGGAAACTACCTTTTGAATCTCTCTCTCTATTCAGTTTCTTATGCTTGGAGATGACTAATAAATGTGTCTTTGACAGACGTGCCAAACAAGCAGAGTATGGAGATTTCTTTTTCCCCTATATTTGTATCCCTAGTACCTAGCACAGTGCCAGGCACATAGAAATTATGGTAGAAAGGTTAGCTGTCCCCTTTGAACTCTATCATCATCAGGGGTGATAGAAGGAATCTAATTAGACAAGGTCTAGAAACGGTTTTTTATGTCTTGATATCAAGAGAGTAAGGGAAAGAAGGCAAAAAGAATACACTGAGGGAGGAGAAAGGAAGAAGAAGAAAGGAAGATTGGGGGAAAATTATGTCATATAAACAGAGTTTATAAGTAGACATCTATGCAAACAGCGAGGAGGAAATGGACAGGGTAAAAAACACATAGCCTCACTCCATTTGAACAGGTCAAAAGAGAGAATATACAAACTCATTTGAGTACAGAAACGCATTTCACTCATAGAAATCAGAAGGAAAGGAGAGAATGGACAAGGAGAAATTAAAGGGAGGATAGATTAATTAAGGGATAAGTCATAAGCAAAACAAACTCTAAGTATCTACAAAAATATGTATAACTATTTTTGAGGTATAAAAAATGGGAATCTGATGAGGTGCCCATAAATTGGGATTGGCTGAACAAATTACGGCATATAAATGTGAAAGAATACCATTATGCTATAAGAAATAATAAAAGAGGGGCGGCTAGGTGCCACAGTGAATAGAACACCAGCCCTGAAGTCAGAAGGACCTGAGTTCAAATCCGGCCTCAGACACTTAACACGTACTAGCCGTGTGACCTTGGGCAAGTCACTTAACCCCAATTGCTCCGCCCTCCCCCCTCCAAAAAAAAGCAAAAAAGAAAAAGAAATAATAAAGGAGATGACTTCAAAAAACCTAGGAAGACTTGTATGAAGTGATGCAGAATAATGTGAACAAAACCAGAGCAATTTATACAATCATGACAATGTGATAAAGACAAACTTTAAAAGAATTAGGACCTTTGATCAGTGTATTGACCAAACATGATTTTAGAGAACCAGTGATGAAACATGCTACCTACCTTCGGATATGAGAAATGAAGAATGTGAATATTGCTTATATCTGTGTGTGTGTGTGTGTGTGTATATATATATATATAAATGTGTGTGTATGTGTGTATAGACACACATACACATACTTATACACACGTATTACACCTGTTCATGTGGAAATGTGCTTTGGTTGGCTCTACATGTTTACAAAAGGAGTTTGGAGACAGCTGGGTGGCACCATAGTGCATAGAATTCTGGGTCTAGAGTCAGGCCAACTGAACTTCCTGAGTTCAAATCTAGCCTCAGACATCCATTAGCTATGTGACCTAGGCAAGTCATTTAAACTTATTTGTCTCAGTTTTCTCATCTGCAAAATGAGCTGAATAAGGAAATGGCAAACCACTCCACTGTCTCTACCAAGAAAATTCCAAATGGGGTCACAAAGAGTTGGACAGGACTGAAATGATTGAACAACAAGAGAGAGAGAGAGAGAGAGAGAGAGAGAGAGAGAGAGAGAGAGAGAGAGAGAGAGAGAGAGAGAGTGACTTACCTAGGGTCACACAACTAATAAGTGTATGAGACCAGATCTACATTCAGGTCTTCCTGATGCTAGGCCCAGCACTTTATCTACTGTGCCACCTCACTGCCCTTCCTCTTTAGGAGTCCAATTTCTATGACCTATTTTCTGCTCTTTGAAGGGTTCAAGCAAAGCACTCATTTGCTATGAGAAAGAGCAGTTACAAGGCAGAGTATGGGCATATTGGATTGCATGTTTCTCCCTTCCTTCAGTGTATCCTTGATGTTCAAACTGGATTTCTTTCCTCACCATGTAGAGGAGTGGTTGACTGTTGTTGGGGGAGGCCAGACAGCTGGCTGTGATATGGACTAATGATAACTGACATTGGGAATTAGGATTGTAGGATTTCAGTTCTCTGACTATAGCCTGAGACAGATTTTGTAGCCACCATTCAGGCACAGAATCAGAAAAAGTCATGGGAATCAGGCCAGAAGGTACAAGTCCAAGAAACAACTGGGGGGACCTGCGTTCCCATCTGTGAAAACCCAAAGTCCCAGCGAGAGAGCTGGAATGAACCAGAACCCAAAGTAACCAATCAGTAACTAGCATGCAGACAGCAGAATCTGGATTGGGTAGAGAGCCAGGGCAGTTGCTGAAAACTTGATGAGAAAGCCAGGCACTCTTCTTCCAGCCTCCCATGCTTCCTCGTGCCTGTAGCCCCTGACCCCCTACACACAAGCCTTTCTTAATCTCTTCCAAAACCTGCCAGAGCAGATGGTGTGGGACCATTTCCCAGGCATCACAAAGAAATGGGAAGTTCCGCAGGAAGATGTTTGGATGTGATTGCATGAAGCACTCCACTTTTGATAGTTTCTTTGCCATTTTGCTTTGTTTAATAAACCATGTGGTCAGAAAGATGATTGCCTATGAATCAGCAACACAGTGAGGCAAAAGAGATAAGGATATTTCACAGAGATGGGATAGGGACTAAAGTCACAAAGATTTTGATCTTTTAACAATCCTGAGCCATCTTTTGTGGTATCTCCTAGATTCATTCAGAACCCAGGTCAGGGAAGGTTTCTCTTTGCTCTTTGCTCAGCTCTTTTTAAAAAACAGACAGCGATAGATATGTGGATATGATAGTGTAGACACGTAATATATAGTGCTGATATTGACATACATACAGGAACATATGTACATATGCTTCCATTATCAAGCATTTCCCCCTCCAATCCCTACAGAAACAACAACAAAAAGAATATAAACCTATTTTAATAAATAAGCATAGTATGATCATATATATTTGTAATGGGTTTGCTCTTCTTGCCTTGCCAATGGGTGGGAAAGAGGAGAAGAAAGGAAGAGAATTCAGAACCGAAAATAAATAAAATTGAATTTAAAAAAATAAGTGAGTGTAGACAATAGTTCTTTCCATAGTGGCAAAGAATTCCAAATTGAGGCAATGCCCATCAATTAGGGAATGACTGAAGAGGTTATGGTGTATGTATGTGATAGAATACTATTTTGCTATAAGAAGGGATTAAAGGGTTTTTTTAGACTACCCGAAAAAGGCCACCTGTCTTGTTTTCTCTCTTGCTCCCCTGCTCTTACCATTTCACTCCCTCCTCTTTTTTTCCCTAATCTCAGAAAAATCTAATCAAAACAATACTGCCATAGTTACTAGAAAGGTCATGTCAATAAATTTCTCTATGGCTCCACTCACTATTTTTGAGACTTCCCAAACCAAAACACTCCTTCCTCGTTACCACTCCTATATATGTAGTCTCCACTTATTTAGAATGCTTACTGCTTAAGGGCAGAAACTGTCTTATTTTTGTCTTTGTTTGCATGTAGTAGACGTTCAATAAATGCATTTTTATTCAAGTCAGTAAGCAGTTATTAACGGCCTACTACATGCCAAGGAATGTGCTAAGCCCTTCAGATGAAAGAAAGAAAGAAAGAAAAAGAAAGAAAGAAAGAAGGAAGGAAGGAAGGAAGGAAGGAAGGAAGGAAGGAAGGAAGGAAGGAAGGAAGGAAGGAAGGAAGGAAGGAAGGAAGGAAGGAAGGAAGGTAAAAACAGGTCCTGTTCTCAAGGAGTTCATGTTCTAATGAGGGAGACACCCGGTAAACACTATGTCCCAAATAAGGGATAAACAAGCTGATTTCAAAGAAAAGGCACGAACCCCAAGGAGGATCAGACTGATAAAGTCTTCATGAAGGAGGTGGGATTTTAGCTGAGCCTTGAAAGAAGCCACTTATTGACTAAAAGTTGAATTAGAGCCAACTTATGGAGGATCTTGATTTTAAGGCTAAGAAAAGATCATTTTGTGTTATTTTGTCCTTTCACTTATTCCTCATACTCATCTAACTTCCTTTTCTCACATTTATCAAAAGTTACAAGTGAGAGAACAAAAGTTATTTAGGTTAAAATAAGTAATGTTTCTTTGCAATTAGAAAATCTGAATTTAAACAATGCAGGAAATAACAAAGATGCATTCAATTTTATATATATTTCTTACACATTGCCAAAGAATTTCAAGAGTTGTGTTGTTGTTCAATCATCTTTGACTCTTCATGACCCTACAGACTACAGCACACCAATACTGTCCGTGGGGTTTTCTTGGCAACAATACTCGAGTAATTTCCCATTTCCTTTTCCAGTGGATTAAGACAAACAGAGGTTAAGTGACTTGCCCAAGGTCACACAGCTCGTAAGTATCTAAGGTGGGATTTTAACACAGTTCTGCCTGATTCTAGGCCCATTCACTGAACTACTTAGCTCCCTCTTTAAATAATTCTATGATGGTTTTATATTATAGGCACTGGTTGTTTTAATCTTGCAGCATAGCATGAGGATGAGCTTTGCAACAACAACAAAAAAGTTTTGTCAAAATCTAGCTCTAAGTAATCTAAAAACAAGATTGATTTTTCTCTGTTACAGATTTTAAAAATTAAAGCCTCTGTTTGTTGAGTCTGGTAAGATGATAAGTGAGTCTGACTTTACAAGGATTTTTGCTACATAATAGATACAGCCAAAACATTTAGAGGAAAAGAAGCTGAGACCTTACATTCCCTTTGAAAAATGAATCTTGAGTCTGTCCCAACCTTCTCTTCCCAATAATCTATCATGTTATTGTTTAGCCTTAAGTATTTCTTTGCCAGAGCACCTATATTTGGGACTATTGTTCAGTTGTTTTAGTCATATCTCATTCTTCATGACCCCATTTCAGGTTTTCTTGGCAAAGGTACTGGAGGGGTTTGCCATTTCCTTCCCCAGATCATTCTATAGATAAGCAAAATTGAGGCAAACAGGGTTAAGTGATTTGTCTAGGGTCACACTGCTATTAAGTGTCTTGAGATCAGATTTGAACTCAGTCTTCCTGACTCCAGACCCAGTGCTCCATACCAGTCTGCAAACTTAGAAGTAATAATAATCACAAGTGAGATTTCTATTTTATACTGATGTGGTAAGGGTAGAGGTGCTCAAGATCTCAAAATACCAACACGTTGGGTCCTGCCAAATGAACTTGACTCAAGTCTTCTCTCATCCAAACAGAAGAAAAGTTTATTAAAAGTTTGCCATATTGGGTAGACTCAAGGAGCCTAGATATCTATAAGGCTTGCATTGGGCAAGCAGGGTAGAGCAAGTCTATGCTGGTCATTCTACGGAGCTCTCACACCACATAGAGGGAAGATGGGGTCTTACATACAGAAAGGTTGTGGGAGGAATGTAGGGATGGTCTGGAGGAGGAGTTTGGGGAGGGTCTTCGGGAGGAGTCAATGAGGTCAGACTCCAGTAATGAGTTTGGGGAGGGTCTTCAGGAGTCAGATGAAGTCAGACTCCAATAATTAAGGGTGGGAAGTTGCTGGAGTCTACCTGGAGCTGACAAACAATAGTGGGCCTGCCAGTTCGAGGAGGATCAAGGGTGGGAAACTGCTGGACAAAAGAGGACTAAAGACTTGAGCAGAGCCACAACTTAATGCCCATGGTGGGAAGATTCATGGAGAGCTCAAGGGGGGCTCCCAGAGCCTGCACCTCATCAATACCATATATATTATCTCATTTTACAGTGATAATTTTTTTTAATTTCCCAAAGATATTAAGACTAAGAGAAATCAAACACAAATGGAATCTTCTAAGGCCACCAAATGCAACTTCCTGACTACAACACAGGAATGCCAAACAATTTAGTAAAACCAAGATGTTGAGGTGACAGATTTGAATGCAACACAAAGACCCTTCTTTGCAGAGGTGGGTGTCTGTAGGACAGTGAGCCTGGATCCCACAGGATCACAGGATCCTCCAGATTTAGAGCCAGAGGGGGCCTTAGAAGCCACCCAGTAAAACCCCATCATTTTCTAGATGAGGTCACTACTGAGTCTCCAAGAGGTGTAGCTACTATGCTCATGGTCCCACACGAAATTAGTAGCAGGGGAAGGATTTGATGGGATTGACAAGTTGATTTATTTTGTTGAAATTTTTCCTCTTTTTTTGGGGGGTGGGGGTGAGGGTTCTACATGGGGGGGAAAAGAAAGTTTTATTCAGAAATGAAGGTGAGAAAAAAACAAGTGTTTGAGTTGTCTCATTGGTTGACTTTTTTAGTGGACCCCTAATTCCCAGGGAAGATCTCCCTCCACCAATATGGATAAGCACTTACTCTGTGATTTACAATATTAGAGAATTAGCCAGGATACTTGGACAGCTATGTGGCTGACCTGGTAGACAGAGGACCTGGGCACTGGACCTGGAGTCAAGAAAACCTGAGTCCAAATCTTGCCTTACTACATCTTACTACATCTTGCCTTACTGTATCTGTACACTTAATAGCTGTATGATCCTAGGCAAGTCGCTCAACCTTGTTTGCCTCAGTTTCCTCATCTGTAAAATGAGCTGTACAAGGAAATGGCAAACTACTCCCATATCTTTGCCAAGAAAACCCCAAATGGGGTCATAAAGTGCCAGATACAACTGAAGAAAAACAAAAAAGCCAGGACACTAAGATTATTAAGTGACACACCTGAGGTCTCAGATCCAGCACGTGGCAGGGACAGAGCTTGAAAATGTCTCTCTAGTGATGGACCTGGAGTCAAGAAGACGAGTTCAAATTGGACCCCAGACACTTACTAGCTGTGTCACTTAACCACTGCCTGTCTCAGTTTCCCCAACTGTAAAATGGAAATAATAACACCATCTACTTTGCAGTTATTGTGAAAATCATGAGATTATATTTGAAAAGCGCTTAGCATGATGCCTGAAAAAACCCAGGGCCATGTGCCATGTGGGTAAATGTTGCTTCTCTTCCCTTCCCATAAATGATCACCCTTTCCCCTTATTTTACTGACTCCATAGCCTTCTGTTTTGCTACAGTCCAAAGCAGTGAGTAAAGGTCTTCTCCCTGAACCCAGCACCATTTGCCATACTATTCCGATTTTAGGATAAACTCCAACTTCCATTTTTGCTTAGTTAGAGTTTGTTGTCTATTCTAAGAACAGGTGGCAAAAGGACCAGTGCGAAGACTGGGGAGTGTCTTCAGAAACAAGTAAATAATATCCAAAAGTAGTTTAGAAAAAAAAATAGAACGTTCTGTAAAGTTGGAGGGAATATTTGCATCCACCAATTTTAATGATTAAAAATAGTGGCAAGTTTTAGACAAGAAAAATAGGAATCTCGCACAATTTTTTTTTTAGGATTTACTAGACTTCTGAAAGCACATAAGAAAACAAAAGATAATCCATTTCTGCATCTACCAATGCAATGCCCAGTGGTTTCCCTCTCTATCTGACTCTTGCTTCCACTAAAATGAAAATCTTGGCCACCCTTAACCACATGCAGCACTTCAGAAGCTTCAGTCAGGTGATGCTTTTGAGCACTCTGCTCTGGGGCATAAGGGCTTCCATTGAAACGAGAGCTTCTCACATTGTTGTGCCAACAATAAAAATTTAAAATCTTTATCCCAGCATATTGTAGGTCTGCAGACAGTAATGGCATCGTCCTTGACTACAGAAGCAAAAGCATATTCATTTCCTGTTAGGCTGGGGGATGCTAATGGACTTCCAACTGCAGTTCTTTTAATGACTTGTTCTGGTGGAGATAAAGACAAAGACAAAGAAGGGGGCAACAATGCCATCTTCTGGCATAGCTCCTGAGAAAGGGAACACTTGGAATGTGCTGGAATAAAGCTCCATGTTTTGGAGACCCAGAAATTCAGGTTCAGTGATGGTTCTTACTGGTCCCATCCCCAATTTCCCGGATGATACCCAGGTAAATTTAGGTTTGGACATTTTGTCAAGAAATTGTCAAATGGACCTGGGGAATGTGGCAGAGGGAGGGGAAGAACAGGTTCATATGTTTATGAACCCAGAAAACAATTTTAAATATTCATTTGACTTGGAGACCTTGAAGAATGTATTAAATCCACCAATAAATATAGCAATGATTGGTCATGCCTATACACATGTTCAAATGAAATCATAGTCATAGAGAAGAGGTCAAAGGATTGAACAGACAGTTTTTAGAAGTTTTTAGAAGAATTCTTAACCTTTTTTATGTTATGGACCCCTTTGGCAGTCAGAAGAAGGATTATTCTCAGAAAAATGCTTTTAAATGTTTCAAATAAAAGGCATAGGATTATAGATGAAAGCAATTATATTAAAAATGCATTTCTGTATTTTTTAAAAGCAAATTCATGGCCCCCAAATTAAGAATTCCTATTTTAGGTGGTCAAAAGACTTTGGTTGTAGGGGTGGCTAAGTGGTACAGTGAATAGAGCGCTGGCCCTGGAGTCAGGAGGACCTGAGTTCAAATCCGACCTCAGACACTCAGCATGTACTAGCTGTGTGACCTTGGGCAAGTCCCTTAACCCCAATTGCCCCGCCTTCCACCCTCCAAAAAGAAAAAAAAGATTTTGGTTCTAGGTCTGAAAGGGACCTTCCAGGCCATCTTGCCTATTTTATACATGAGGAAACTGAGACCCAGAGAGATTTATTGACTTACCTAATGTCACACACACAGTTCATGTCAAAGATGGGATTTGAATGGAGGTCTTTCATTTCAAAGTCACTATATGAAGTAAATAATTAGCAACCAGACAAAAAGTGCTTCAAATAACAGAAATGCAAATTAAAACAACTCTGAGGCTTTACATCACACCCATCCAATGACAAAATAAAGAAATGGCTAATGTTGGAGGAGGACTTGGGAAAACTGGAGCAGAAACTTGAATCGGAGGATGGATTTGGAAGCCAGGAGAAATGGGGTTTGAAGAAAGACACTATCTGCATTCAAAGAAAGAACTGATAGAAGGATGTATAGAATAATTTTACATATATATCAGTTTGTATCTAATGGTAGCCATCTCTAGAGCAGAGGGAAGGAAAGAAAAAAAAGAAACTTAAATGATAATTTTGTTGTATATGTGAAAGGAAAAGCAAATTGTGCATGGTAGATTTGTAGTTTCACGTGCAATTAACTTTTTTATTATATTGTCTTATGGAATTGCTTGTTTTATTCCATTAATTAAAAATTAAATTTAACAATAAAAAAGATTCAGTTCAAGTACCACCTTCTACATGAAAGTCTTTCCTGATTCCCCCAGGTATGTTTTCTCTCCCTCCTAAGAGTACCTGGTATTCATTTACTATAAATCCCATATATTCTGAAGAATGTACACATTGTCTTCCCTAGTAGAAGGTAAGCTCCTTTGATGACTGGTCTAGCCATTCTGGAAAGCAATTTGGAATTATACAAAGAAAGTCACCAAAATGTCTGTGTCCGTTGAGTAGAATTTCGATTGCTAGATATATGTCTCAAGGAGGTAGGAAAAAAAGGACTGAAACATACCAAAATATCTGTAGCAGCACTTTTTGTGGTAGCAAAGAACTAGAAATTAGAAATGTGTTCACTGAGAAGGACTCTTTAAGAAAGCTGGGATGACAAACATAATGGAATGGAATGGAATGGAATAGAATAGAATGAAATGATAGAATGGAATGGAATGGAATGGAATACCATGAGAACTACAAAGCATGGTAAGATCTATATGAACTGATGCAAAGCAAAATAAGCTTAACCAGGAAAACAAGATGTGTAGTGATGACAATAATGTAAATGGACAAAACAAAAATAAAATTGAAAATGAATATTTGAAATAGTAATAAGCAAACTTGGCCCCAAAGAAAAGATATGAGAAGACACCTCCTTCCTTTCTTTGCAGAGATGAGAAACTATGGGTGTCTAACACCATACATAATGTTAGACTTTTTTGGATATATTTGTTAGTTAGCTAGTTAGTTAGTCTTTTTTTTTTTTTATTCTTTATCATAAGAGATGGTTGGGGTAAGTGGAGAAAATATTGGGAAATGTAAATAATAATTAAGAATAAAGAATAATACTACTGATGATATATGCAAATATATGCAAAATATAAGATATTCTTTTTGTGTGCTTTTTGGAGAGGGGAAGGCAGGGCAATTGGGGTTAAGTGATTTGCCCAAGGTCACATGGCTAGTTTTGGGTTAAGTGTCTGAGGCCAAATTTGAACTCAGGTCCTCCTGACTCCAGGGCCAGTGCTCTATTCACTGGACCACCCAGCCACCCCAAGATATCAATTTTTTAAGAGAAAAATGCACAACTAGAGCCTTCTGTATACACCAGGAATATATAGCTAAATAAATAATAGCTAGCACTTACATAGCACTTTATGAATATTCTTTCACAGGATCCTTAAAACTACCTTGTGAAGTAGGTGCTGTTACTACCCTCACTTTATAGATGTGGAAACTGAAGCAAACAAAGGTTAAATGATTTGCCCAGTGTCACATAACTAGCATCTAAGTAAACTTTGCTTTCTCTCACTAGGTTCAATATTCTACTTCGCCACCTAGTGGACTAAGAAAAAAAACCCAACCTTTTATTCTTTTTTTTTTTTTTTGTGGACTAATAAATGTTTACCTGGATTAGGCTGTTTAATGCCCAGATCACTGGAAGATCTAATCTTTCTTCCATGTGGTAGCCCTTCAATCATTTTAAAATAATTTTCCATGTGGTAGCCCTTCCATTATTTTAAAATAATTACTATATTCCCCTATATCTTCTCTTTCCCATCTCCTTCCACTGATTCTCTGGTGACAGGAGAATTCCCATCCTGGCCCTCTTCCTCATACTGTCCTTTTTTCTCTGCCTAGACCCAAAATTTCCATGACATAGGGAACCACTGGTAAGAAAACTCCTTCTACCAGGACAGACCTGCAACTGTTCTGTAACTTCCAGTCTTGGAGAGTTGCCTAGGGCACCTACAAGTTGTGTTTCCTGTACTCTCTCTCTCTCTCTCTCTCTCTCTCTCTCTCTCTCTCTCTCTCTCTCTCTCTCTCTCTCTCTCTCTTTCTCTCTGTCTCCTCTCTCTCTCTCTCTGTCTCTCTGTCTCCTCTCTCTCTGTCTCTCTGTCTCTCCCTCCCTCCCTCTCTCTCTCTGTCTCTCTGTCTGTCTGTCTCTGTCTCCTCTCCCTCTCTCTCTCTGTCTCTCTATCTCCTCTCTGTCTCTTTCTCTCTCTGTCTCTCTCTCCCTCCCTCCTTCCCTCTCTCTCTCTGTCTCTCTCTCTGTCTCTCTCTGTCTCTGTCTCTCTCTGTCTCTCTGTCTCTCTCTGTTTCTCTGTCTCTTTCTCACACACACACACACACACACACACACACACACACACACACACACATGCCTCTCAGGGGCAGACACTGAAAGGATGGCTCTCTACCCAGTAGCCCACACTGCCTTTCTTTCCTTGTCCTTCCTAAAATATGGTGCTCAGAGCTGAACACAGAACCCCAGACAGGGTCTCACCAGGGCAAAGCAGCACTCTTCATTTTCTTAATTCTAGACGCCATATAACCTGAGACTCCATTAACTTGAGGGTGCAGGGATGAAGAATATAATAGGAAATTTAAACAATGTAAAGAAAAAAAGAGACCAACACTTTTTTTTTTACTTTTTGGCTATCATATCACACTGCTGACTCATACTGAACCTAGACACAGATCTCCATGATTGTTAATTAAGAAAAAAATATCTTTCCTTATCCTAACTATAAAGTATCCTAAAAAGCAATCTGGAGTAGTATGTAGAGGGCTGGCCTCTGAGTCAGAAAACCTGGGTTCCAGTCCTGCCTCTAACACTTTGGCGGGGGAGGGCAATTGGGGTTAAGTGACTTGCCCAAGGTCACATGGCTAGTGTCAAGTGTCTGAGGCCAGGTTTGATCCTGACTCCAGGGCGGGTGCTCTATTCACTGCACCACCTAGCCACCCCATCTCTAACACTTATTGATTTTTGTTTTTTAGTCTCTAGGCAACTTCCATTCCCACCTCACCCCACCTCACTTTTTAAATTTTTTCATTTCTTTTTCTTGAAATACAGAACTTTATTTAGAAGCTATTTAAAATTAAAAACAAACAAAAACCTGTCAAGAAAGATCAGGTTTCTGATGATAGATCCCAACAACTTTCTAAGACTATAAATTCCATCCTAGTTGCTCATCTGCATTGGCAGACTGTTTCATCTTCTGGTGTTCCCTTATACCAATGAAATCTTAAGTCTGGACCATGATACTTTATAGTTATCTGGATTAATTTTCACCATTATTATGGCTTGTTGAGATCTTTCTGGATCCCATTCCATCATCCAAAAGAATTAACCAACCCTTCCAACTAGGTGATGCAGTGTACAGACTGCCAGCCATGGAGTTCAGAGGACTTCAGTTCAGATCCAGCCTCAGACACTGCACTGACCAAGTCCTTTTGATGAGGTGCAGACTGAGAACCCCCTTGAGCTCTCCTGGAATCTTTCCACGGAAGGCATTTGCCTGAGGCCATGAACCTTAAGTTGTCAGCTCCAACAATTTCCCACCCTTGATCCCCCTGTCCCATCTTTGAACTGGCCTAGCCCATCATTGTCTGTGGTCTCCAGATATCCTCCAGCAACTTCCCACCCTTAATCCCTCATTACTGGAGTCTGACCACATCTGACTCCTCTTGAAGACCCTCCCAAACTCCTCCCCTAGACCACCCCTAGATTCTCACAATCATTCTGTTCATGAAACCCCATCTTGCCTCCATGTGGTGTGAGAGCACCATAGAATGACCTAGCACAGACTCACTCTGTGTCAGATGATTCTGGATACCTAGGCTCCTTAAGAGTCTTCCCCCCTCCCAAAAAAAGAGTCTACCCAACATGGCAAGCTTTTAATGAACCATCAATAAACTTTACTTTTCTTTGGCTGAGAGAAGACACGAGTCGAATTCTTTCAGCAGGACCTGGCATGTTGGAATGTTGGGGTCTCGAGCACCCCTAATCTTCTTTATGGGTAACCACATCACTTTGACCCCATTTGCCTCAGTTTTTTCATCTGTAAAATGAGCTAAAGAAGGAAAAGGCAAACCACTTCAATATCTTTGCCAAGAAAATTCACAAAAAAGTCGGATACAACTCAAAGCAACTGAACCCATCCAACTTTATTTCATCTAGGAATCTGAAAGGCAGGCTATCAATTCCCTTCATCCACGAACACTGATGAAAACCTTGAACAGAAAAAGACTTAGAGTGAATGAAGGCCGAGGAAATGAAGTTTGGCAGGCAAAGGAAACAGAGAAGCAGGCTAATATAAAATACAAAGGGATAATGCTTTGCAATGTTTGGCTAGATTTTTGTTTGTTTGTTTTTGCTTTGCCTCAGAAATTATATGTTTTGACCGAGGCCATAATAATGGTAAGTGCTGGTATTTCTTCTTGTAGTACGTTCGGGTTTACAAACCTTACACATGCATTATTTCACTTCATTGGCCCCACAGCTTTTGATGTGGGTGCTGTAGCGTGGGCCTCCCCAAAGGATAGTATTAATCCAAATCCAAGACTTAAGGCTCAGAATAAAATTAAGCAAGGACAGCCAAAGAGGGGGAGGAATAATGAGAGAGGTTTCTGTATACCTCAAGATAACACTCTTGAAATTCACAGTCTGTTTCACATCTGTGGTACTCTTTCCCAGAATGCACAATGAGTTTAAATGCACACTATTTTTATTATCAAAAGAATCTGGCAATATAAATTATACATAGAATTCATAAATTACTTCTACAAGGAAGGCGATAGAATTCCAGAAGAAGAGCCCTGGCTCTGAATTCAGAGAACCCAAGCTCAAATTCCACCTTAAAATCTGTGGAACCTTGGGCAAGACCCTTGTGATGAGGTATAGGCTCTGCCCCCCCCCTTTTTGAGCTCTCCTTGATTCTTTGAGGTACAGGCTCTGGGAAAGTAAACCTTCCCAGGGAAGACATTTGCCTGCAGTTATGAGCCTCAAATTGTGGCTCTGCCCAAGTCTTTAGCCCCCTTTGTTCCAATAGTTTCCCACCCTTGA
>CM053601.1:40096543-40121997 GCA_028646575.1 Pseudocheirus occidentalis | reverse complement strand
CCCCCCCCGCAACACACACACAGAATTAAAAGACCTAAAACCAAACATTTACACATTATCCCTTCTGCTCCAGTCTGGAGGCCCTCAGGAATCTGCAGCAATTTGATTTGGGGGGAAGGGAGAGAAAGGGATTTGTTACAAGGTCAGGCCAAGATTCTATACTGGGAGAGGCCAATTCCTTGTGGATTTAAGTTCTGCTGCTTCACAGACATACAAAATATTTCTAACAGTAGCCACCTATTTGGCAAATGTACATTGTACATGGCGAGATCAATCCAGGAGAACCGTGTGGACCAACTGGCCCCAAATACATCTCTGCTGATGGACAGACAACTCAAAGGCATATAAGGAAGCACTATAGGTAGATCGAAGGAGAGGATCTAGCTACAATTCCCAGGTCATTTACTTCCCTGTGCCTCAGTTTCCTCATCTGTAAAAGTGAGGGATGATGCCCACTGAGGTCCCTTCCAGCTTTAGATCTAAATGAGTGCATGTTCTTTTGAAGTGGGGTTTCCATTCCAGCTCTCCTACCTGGAATATTGAGCAAATCCTGTTTCCTCTCTGGGTCTTGAGAAGGGTGCACTAGAGGGTTTAAGGACCTTTCCCATTCCTAATCCCCAGATCTATTTGACAAAGGAAAACACTAATCATTAATTAACCTAAAGAAGTATCTAGCTCTAGGGAGGTCTAGCAACCAATATTTGCTCTAGGCTTTGGAAAAAGATCATTTGTTGCCAATGTAGCAGCTAGGTGGTCCAGTGGATAGAGCACTAGACCTGGAGTCAGGAAGACCTGAGTTCAAATCCAGCCTCAGATACTTACTAGCTGCATGACCTGGGGCAAGTCACTTAACCCTGTCTGCCTCAGTTTCCTCATCTATAAAATGAGCTAGAGAAGGAAATAGTAAATCATTCTGGTATCTTTGCTAAGAAAGCCTCTAATGGGGTCATAAAAAGGTCAGATATGAGTTTTGACACAGTCCTACCAACAATTAATTTTCTAACTTTTAAAACATATAGTTTTAAATTTTTAGTGAATTATATATTATATAATATTTATTATATATTAGTGAATGTATCACTAATTTGAGAGAAATAGTCACCTCAGAGTTGTTTTAATTTGTACAGCTCTGATTTTTTAGAGAATTTTAATAGTTTTTTCCCCTTTTTCCGGGAGTTACTTTGGCACTTACTACACAAGTCTCAACCTCTCCAAGGCATTTCCCTCATTTATGAAATGGAGATAAAAATCCTTGCCCTGGCCGACAGGGTTATTAGAAGCAAAGCAAAAGCACTCAGTAAATGTGAGGCATTATTAACAGAAGATCTGTGCTGTCACCTGGCACTTAAGGGAGACCACATTCCATTTCATCTCCTCTTACTTTCTTGTCTTCCAAATCCTTTCTTTTCTCCTTTGTCTGCTCTATTCTCCTTTTCCAATCTCCTTTCTTCCCTTTCTCATCCCCAATTCTCCTGAGATAAAGAAGATGAAAGACTCTGCACATGGGGGGAAATGTCAATTGCTAGAGAGGCAGAGGATATGAGTTCAAATCCTACTTCTGATGCTCCTGCTGCTAGAACCAGAGATAATTAATCATCCCTAAAATGAGGACTTTAAATTAGATGGCTCCTCAGGTCCTATCCAGCTCAAGATCTATAATCCCACGGGGTATTTCTTCCTAGGGAAGATATTAAATATAACTGCAGCAGGAATTCCTGGGTTACTGTAGATCCTTACATGCTGACACCTAATTATAATCAACTTACCACTTTACCGTATAAAGTTTTATATGATTTTCTAATTTTTCTGTTAGACACTAACTTACTGCCTTCTACATAGTAGACCCCGCTAAACACAAGTGAGGAGCTTTCTCTGAAGTTTCTTTTCTCACACTGACATGAAAACATTTTGTTATCTTGTAGGACATGGGCATGGACTGTGACATTATACTACACAACATGTACTACCCGCAAGGTTCACAAAATTTGGCATCAAGGAACAGTTTTTAAAAAATAACAAATCCTACTTAATCTATTTGCCTAATTTGGGGAGGGGAGGGTGTTGATTTGAATGATTTAGTTTCTTTGCAGTTTTTATTCAGTAATACTGCAGAAATTCTAAAATGAGATTTGGAATGCTGAGTCATTAGCCCGAAGAGCTTCAAATGTATTACTTAATTGTTATGAGTATAGACTAGCCTTCAATATAAGCTACACTCTAAAATGAGATGTCGCGAAAAGGGAAAAATATAAAAATCAGCAAGATCCAAATCGAGAATCTGAAGAGAATTTAGAAATTATCTAATTCAACCTCCTCCTTTTAGAGATGACAACTGAGGAGTAAGAAAAAGAATACCTTACCCAAGGTCATGAAGGGAATAGATAATAGTACCAGGATTTGAATTCAGGCAGGACTTAGGCTGTCAACATAAGTCAGTCAACCAGAATTTTAGCACCTCCAATGTGCCAGGCACTCACTATAATTACTGTCTTTTATCCATATTAGCTCATCTGATCCTCACAATAAACTTGGGAGATAGGTGCTATTCATGATGAGGTGCAGGCTCTGGGACCCCCTTGAGTTCTCCTTGATTCTTCCCAAGGAAAGGCATTTTCTTGAGGTCATGGGGATCCTCAAAGATTCAAGGAGAGAGAGCTCAAGGGGGCTCCCAAAGCCTGCACCTCATTATTATTACCTCCCATTTTACAGTTGAGGAAATTTAAGCAAATAGAAGTTAAGTGACTTGCCCAGAGTCACACAGCTAGTAAGTATCTGAGGTCACATTTGAACACAGGTCATTCTGACTCCAGGTCCAAAAATCTATGCACTATGGCACCCCCTGCCTCAAGATGAGCTATATCAGAGGTAAGACACTAGCATTTAGGGAGTAGGGGGGACTGGGAAAAGCCACCTGGAAACTTGTACCCTACAATCCTATAGAAAGGTTGTTTCTAAAGGCAGAACTCAGTAAAAGAAAAGGTGGCTATTTTGAAAAATAAGCCAGAATCAGATTAGAAGGGAAAAAAAACAATAACAAGAGTCTAGGAGAGGCGATACTAAAACATATCTCCTCCCCTATAGGCTGAGAGATGGTGGGGCTATTAAACAGAATGATAATATATACATATACATATACATATACATACACACATATACATACACACATATACATATACACACATATACATAAATAATGATAATTAAACGGATGATACAGCCATTGTAAAGATATCGGCTTGGTTATATCTTCTGCCAATGGTTTTTCTCACAAAGCAGGGTTCATTTGGGAAGGGTTGAGATAGAACATAGCTGATTTGAAAACAAAGGCATTAACAAAACTTGTGGGGTTTTTAGTAAAGTGAAATTTTGAGAGCCGATTGAGAAATGTATCACTGCTGACATTTATATAGTCCTATGAAGTTTACAAGACATTAGAGATACGTATCCCATGTATAAGTACAAGTGTCCAAAGTAAGTACTGCAGTCCCCGCTTTCCAACTGAGAAAATTGAGACCCAAAGAGTCACAGTCCTTGCCCATGATCACCTGACAGTATGTATTAAAAGCAGGACTTAAAGCCTCCTGACCTGAACTCAAGCTCTCTTTCTACAACATTATGAAATCCTAAAATAAGTAGCAACTTCACTAGAGAGTTACTCAAGTATTTGATGCTTCTCTTGCTTAGCAGTGGAGAAGTCAGACTTGGCAGTTTGGGGGCTGTAGCATCTGATAGAAGGACCTTGATTCTTAGTCCCCTGACTTGAGCAAACTTAATCAACCTGTTTCCACATCTGTACAAAGGCGATTATGACTCGTGGCCTGCCATTTTCATCGGGCTATCAAATGAGAAAACATCCAAACATACTTTGAAGAACCTAGAGTGACAAACACAAAAATTATTATTGATGGCTAAAGTGGTGTGACCAGGTCTAAGGCAGCTTATACATAGGAAGAACAAATAGTTAAAACTGTAGCTTTATCCTGTAATTAAAAAAAAAAAACTGGGAAAGTAGATTCTACTCCTCCCCTTGTTATACATGCTATTATTGAGTCTTTATATTTCAAATGGAACTTATCCATTTTCTATTTTGTTGCTTTGCATAAATTTCCTTATAAAATACCCCAGAGAGGAACGTTTCTGGTTTTTTCCATGCATAAAGAAAGAATGAACCCCAGAGTCTATCTACCAGACTGCATGACTAAGATACCCCCTGAGGACAGCTGCGCGACGTTAAGGCAAGGTACTGGGAGGAAATAAAGGGCCTGCTGGGAACTTACCCTAAAACCTACACCTCTTATTCATATGTGGATTTGGAAGGCTCCCAGTCTGGCTGGGGCCTGAGGAATGGACACCATTGAGTTGTAGATGTGCAATGGTCAATGGTAATGTTCAGAAAGAAAAAACAAAGGTGCCAAGAAGAAGGCCTGAGTATGTGTGGAGATCCCTGGGGAGAGTCAGTAGAGCTTTGAGTTTAGACTTGGAAAGGGATGGGGAGAGAGGGATGAAGTGAGAATGATAAATCTGGTGGTGAGTCCAGCCGACCTCCCACCCCATGCAGGAATCCCCTGATGAGCAGTTGTTTGCCATGTTTGAATAATAATGAGGCTCAGAAAAACTCATTCGTAGGGTGCTTTTAAGTTTTGTAAAGCCCTTTCCTCAGAACCAGACAGCAAAATAGAGAGTGCAGTGATTACTTCCCTGGTTTCACTTAGATAGGGAAATTGCTACTTCATAATACTAACTCATTCCATTTTTTAACATAATAGCTCCATCAGAAAGTGGTTCCTTTTATCAAATCAAAAACATCTCCCTAAAACTGCCATTCATCTCTCCAAATATTATCCTCATCTCAAGTATCATGTCTCCCATGCTCCTAAATCTTCTCCAGATTGAACAACTCCAACTCCTTCTACACGTCTGAGATTCCTCACCATACTCCTGGCCCTTCCTCCCACTTTTCCAAATCCATCTTAGAAATCAGAACTAAATGCAGCTTTGCAGATGTGGTCTGATTAGTGCAGATAACTACTATTAACACAGCCTAAGAAGATATTATCTTTACGTGCTGGTAGTGTGTCAGACTATTCAATCATTCTGATATTACTACAGTTAGTTACACAACTTTTTTTAACCTAAGTGAAGGACTGTATATTTATTCTTATTATTCAATGTAGTCTTATTCATTCCCCCTTACCATTTCAGCTTACTGAAATGGGTTTAGCATTTGGGCTATTAACTAGCTAGCCTTCCTAGCTCCATGGTAAATGGAAATTTATCTACAATGGTAAATGTACCATTTATAGCTTTTTCTTTCTTTCTTTTTGGTTGGAGAGATGCAACTTTATTTGTGTAAGAAACTTCCTCTATCAATAAGATCTGCAACTATTGTGAAATTTATACTGTTAGATAAATGATGAAGCATGCTCCCCACCTCTTGATGGATTAAGAGGTTCAGAATGAGACATTTTCAGACATGACCAAAATGTACATATTTTTAACAACTATGCTTGTTACAAGGGATATAGGCTGTTGTTTTTGCAGGGGTGGGGTTAATAGTAAGAAAGAAAGAAAGAAAGAAAGAAAGAAAGAAAGAAAGAAAGAAAGAAAGAAAGAAAGAAAGGAAGGAAGGAAGGAAGGAAGGAAGGAAGGAAGGAAGGAAGGAAGGAAGGAAGGAAGGAAGGAAGAGAAAGAAAGAAAGAAAGAAAGAAAGAAAGAAAGAAAGAAAGAAAGAAAGAAAGAAAGAAAGAAAGAAAGAAAGAAAGATGAAGGAAGGGAGGGAGGGAAAGAGAGAGAAAGAAGGAAGGAGGGAAAACAAATACATTGAATTTTTAATATATTGAAGAGAACCGAGGAAAGAATAAATCTGGCCTCAGATACTGGCTGAGTCACCCTGGTCAAGTAACTAAATTCTTCTCTGCCTCAGTTTCCTCAGTTATAAAATGAGAGCAGTATTATCATCTAAAGCAGCTAGGTGACTCAGTGGAGTCAGGAGGACCTGAAGTTAAATCTGACAGAAACTTACTAGCTATGTGATGCTAGGCAAGTCACTTAACCCTATTTGCCTCAGTTCCTCATCTGTAAAATGTTCTGGAGAAGAAAATGGCAAAGTACTCCATTATGTATGCCAAGAAAATCCCCCAAATGGGGTCACAAAGAGTCGGACAAGACTGAAATGACTGAACAATAACAAATATCACTTGCCTCACTGGGTTGTTGTGAGAATTATAAGTAATATTTGTTAAGTGCTTTGGCACAGTGCCTGGCACTTAGTAGGTACTTAACAAATGCTAACTGATTGATTGTCCAGTATCATAAAATTAATATGTGTCTGTCGGGGGCAGACTGGAATCTGTGTCTTCCTCCTTCAAAGCCTTGCTCTGTTTACCTCTTGTTAGCCATGGTCTCATCCATCATTATTTTTTTAAGTGTTAAACAGGAGGGAGGAAGGGAAGAGTCAGAGGTGGGGGGGACCTAGATCTTGCTCCTGCAGACCTTCCACCAGCCTGATGTGAATCTATTATCAGAATTCCTTGAGTCTCCTATACTTTTATCTAGCCATACATACATCTAAAAAAAGTGTTATCAATGAAGCTAAGGAGCTATGAGATCAGAAGGTAGCTCAAGGAGAGAGAAAACCAGCATGGTGTGATTATTATCAACTCCTTAGAAAAGCAAGAAAACCCAGTGCTGATGAGAATGATGGAGAGATATATTTTCAGACATGAAAAGCCTAGGAAAGGCTGAGAATAGTCTGTGCATCCTAGAGGAAAGGTTTATTTGCAGGGAGGGAGAAATTTCAAAGTCCTATTTCTTAGACCAAATCAGAGAGTCCAGCAGCAGCTTTGAGGACAGTTCTTACTGAAATCTGAGGTTTGGACCTGGGGCAAAGGCAAAAAGGGTCATTTCTCTGCCAAAGGCCCCAGGGAACTGTAAGAAATAGCTCCACTTTTGGCTAGCAGTGTGACTTTAGGGAAAAGAAAACTGACTAGATGACCTGGCTCTTCCTCTTGCCACCTGGCTAACCTTAGGAAAGTCGCTTAATGCTGTTGTATGCCTCAGTTTCCTGAAATGGGAAAGAGGAGGTTGGATGGACTATATTCCCTCTGAGGTCTCTTCTAGTCCTAAACCCATAATCTTATGATGAAGGAGTAATCAAAAGAAAGGAAGAAAGTTTTAGTATAAGAGTTCTGAAACAGGGCTCATTCCTTTGGCAAGTCTAGTGAAGCCTATGAACCCCTTCTAAGAATAATGGTGTTTTTCTTTAAAAAAAAAAAAAAAAAAACATTTTTATTTCTTTCATTAAATATTTTCTAATTTTGTGTAAAATATTTTTAACATTTTTTTAAAATTTTGAGCTCTAAATCCTTTATCTCCCTTTTACCCACTCTCCTCCTTGAGAAGACAAGCAAATTGATACTGATTATACCTGTGAAATCATGCAGAACATTATTTCTATATTAGCCATGTGCAAAAGAAAACATGGAACAGCTAGTGGCATGGTGAATAGAGTGCTAGGCCTGGAGTCAGGAAAACCTGAATTCAACACTAACCTCAGACACTTACTAGCTGTGTGACCCTGGGTAAGTCACTTAACCTTGTTTGCCTCAGTTTCCTCATCTGTAAAATGAACTAGAGAAGGAAATGGCAAATCACTTTAGTATCTTTGTCAAGAAAATTCCCAATGGGGTCATAAAGAATCAGACAGGACTGAAATGACAGCAACAAAAATAAAACACAGACAAAACAACAACAACAACAACTATGCTTCAATCTGCATTCAGAGATGCTCAGTTCTATATCTGGGGGTGGATAACATTTTTTCATGCGTCCATTTTAATTGCCTTGGGTCATTTTCTTGATTAGTGTAACTAAGTCTTTCACATTTGATCATCTTTACAATATTGTTATTACTGTGCATAAGGTTTTTCTGGTTCTGCTTACTTCATTTTGCATCTGTTCATTTGTCTTCCCAGGTTCTTCTGAGACTATCCAGCTCATCATTTCTTATAACACAATAGTATTCCACCACAATCATATACCATAATTTGTTCAATCATTCCCCACTCTGTGGGCCATCCCTCAATTGCTAGTTCTTTGCCACCACAAAAAGAGCTGCTATATAAATATTTTTGCACAAATAGGTCCTTTTCCTTTTTTTTTTTTTTTTGATCTCTTTATGATATAGACCTAGTAGTGGTATTTCTGGGTCAAAGGATATACACATTTAGATAATCCAGAATAATTAATGTTTTTAATTGTATAAAATATATAGGATCTTAAAGAAAAACAATGAGCACTAAAATAGTTATAAAAGATTTAAAAAACAAGTTCACAGATCCCAAATTAAGAACTATTAACTAGAGGGAAGAGGATTGGATTGAGTCTGAAGGCTTCACTTTAGTCTGCCCACACTTCATGGTGTGGCTTTGTGGAAGGTATTAAACCTCTCTCAGCCTTAGCTTCCTCATCTAGGAAATAAGAATACTACTGCTAACATGGGATAATGTTTGTAAAAATCACAGTACACCTGGCACATAGTAGGCAATATACAAATGCTTATTATTCCCTTTTGTTCTCCTTCTAATTGTTCTGCCTACCTTAGAAGGCTGGTTGTAAGACTTGAAAGGAATAATTCATGTGAAAGACTTTGGGATATTAAATTAAATGCTAAATTAACAGAAAGTATTATTGAGAGGGCAGCTAGGTAGATGTCTCACTAGCTGGAGTGCAAGACCTGGAGTCAGGAAGACTTTTTTAGTTCAAGCCTGGCCTCAGACACTTAGAGGTGTGTGATCCTGGGTAAGCCACTTAACCCTGTCTGCCTCAGTTTCCTCATCTGTAAACTGAGTTGGAGAAGAAAATAGCAAATCCAGCATTTCTGCCAAGAAAACCCCAAATGAGGTCATGAAGAGTCAGACATGATTTTTAAAAAATGTTAGCCATTGCTAAGAAAGGGGAATGATTACAGATATGACTACAGGAAAAACAAGCCAAGTAAAAGGAAAAAAAAAAAAGGAGGCATCCAGATACAACTCACAATGCCAAGAAGAGAAAGAATAACATCCCAAGCCAAATCAAACAGAATGATTTAAAACTGTGCACCTGGGACATCTTTTTGTAGACAATAAATAGCACTGGATTCCTTCCAAATGCAACAAAACATATGGAAAATCAAATTTACTATTTCTTAGAGCTAGACGTCAGTGGGTGCTATGAAGTAGAGTACAGCGGTGGAGAGGCTATCAATCCCAGAGGGTGGTCTTTGGGGTTGTAGAAATCCCATATCCTAAAGCAACAGCACAGCCACTTACTGTAATGGAAGACATGAGTCACCTCTTTAGGTATAGCCCTGTCCACCAAACTTCACCAAAAAAAATAAGTTAACCCTTAAGTTAACTTACATGTTTGCGCCTCTACCAAGCCTAGACAACTGATGAGTTTGGAAGAGTTTTCAAAGGGTAATTAGAATCAGGTAAGGCCCAGCAGAAGAGTCCTAAGAGATGTAGCCATGAGTCTGAGAAAAGACTGTGCAACTTACTGTAGGACCCTGAGCAATAACCAGAATAGTCAGGATTTTTATAGTCTTCCAGTGTTTGCACAGTATTTTTTATTTGGTGTTTGAGCGTGTGTGTGTGTGTGTGTGTGTGTGTGTGTGGTCATCATGGTGAGGTGACTTGCTCAGAGTCACACATCCAGTAAGTGTCAAGTGTCTGAGGCCAAATTTGAATTCAGATCCTCCAGAGCTAGTTTTCTATCTACTATGCCACCAACAACAACCCTGGGAGGTAGGTTCTCTTATTATCCCCATTCTACAGGTGAAGAAACTGAGTCTGAGAGAGGTAGGTTGATTCGGCCAGGGTCATACAGCTGGTAAGTGTCTAAGGCAAGATTCAAAACCTAGATCTTCCTGACTCCAAGTCCAGTGCTCTATAATCAATTTGTAAAGCACTTAGCCCAGTGCCTAGCACATAGCAGGAGCTATATAAAAATGTTTATTCCCTTGACCTTCCCTTATGCCCTCTATTTACTGCACTACAGAGCTGCCTCTGGCAACTCTTCACTTCACAACTCCCAGTTTTAGAAAAGCAAAAAAGAATTCTTGTACTATTTACAAGGACTCTGTGAGGAAAGGATCACATGAACAATGTCCTTAAACCACACAGCATGAAGTGTGAGTGATTGGAATAAGAACTATTGTTCAGAAAACACATCCTCCTAACCTTCTTCCTTTTCTTCCTTCCCCCCTTCCAAAAACATAAAAAATAAAGCATACTGTAGTCACTGAACTCTTGTTGGCCTCCAAAGCAGGAAGACCTACGCTTGAGTATCTCTCTGACACACACAGGCTGTTTGACCCTGGTCAAATTACTTCTCTATGCACCAAATAACAAAGACAATACATTGCAGAGAAGGTGGCAGCTATCCCCCTTCTTCAGCCACCCTGGTTTCAGAGAGAAAGAGGAAAAAACTATAATCCATTGGCAACTACGGGTGGGTGGACAAAAAGGGACAAATATGAATGTGCCCCATCCTTTGTAGGAGTCCTGAATTAAAACCGCAACTCTCATGGGTACTGCTTAGAGTAAATCATTCAATGTTCCTATATTAACCTCCCTCCTTTGTAGGAGTCCTGAATTCAAACCCTACCTGTCATGGGTACTGCTTGGAGTAAATCATTCAATGTTCCTAGATTAACCTCCCTCTTCTATAAAATGAGAAGGTTGGGTCAGAGGACTTTTGAAGAGTCTTCCAGCTCCCAAACTATGTACTGATGATTCCACTGCTCTCATGAGAAAGTAGGAGTCCTTCAGATTGTGAGAGAAACAAAGGTCATGGCACCCTTGTGGGCAGAATACTCACTGAGCTTCCTATCTACTAACTTCCAATTTTGAAATCCTTTGATCCAGTTGGTAGGAAGCACCAGAAGCTTCAGTGTAAAATATCAGAGAGGAGGCAGTATGGCATGATGGTCAGACTGCTCAACCTGGTTGTCAGGAAAGCAGAGTTCTAATCCTGCCTCTGACACTCACTAGCTCTGTGACCAAGGGCAAACCACCTAAGTTTCCTGAGCCTCGGTTTCCTTATCTATAAAATGGGGTTCATAAGTACACCTATTTCACAGGGCTGTTTTGAGGCTCAATTGGCCGGCAATGCTAAGAACTTGCCAAATGGTAAAGTGCCATAAAGATGTCTGCTATGCTATTAGTCTAAGTGGCTACACCACTGTCTGCAATTTTTAGGCAGGAAAAAAAAATCTGGGTTGTTCAGATCCAAAACGTTTCAAAACCATCATACTGAGGAATAACTACATTATCACAGAAGCCAAATGTTTTTACATTTTTTATTCTATTAAGCCCTTACAGATGGTAAACCAACAGGATAGCTTCACCCATTTTTCTGGTAGTTACATAATACCTAAAGTGTTTCTTATCACACACACACACACATACATACACACACACACAAATCATCCCATTGTATCAAGAAGCAATTTGTGATTATATTTTTCCTGACTCCCCTCTTCCATACTTTATTTTTTTATGTTACAAATGCAATTAAAATTTAAGAAAACATTTTAAATTAAATGCTAAATTGAATTCTTATCTATCCACACAGACCAAGACCCCAAGAATTGTTTTTCAGTTTTGCAATTCATCATACCCCAAAGGTCAATAAAGGCTCCCATTGGATGAGGTGGGAAAACAGTCTTCTTTCTGATCTTGGATGCTTCACAGGAAATTCTCATCTCCTTGGTTTCCTGCCAGTTTGCAAGAGGACTCCAACTGATCTGCCTTATCAAGGCAGGGAATACAGACCTAAAAAGGAAGCTAGAATCAAAGTTATCAAGGATATTGTCTCCAAGAGAAGATTTCTCAAAAGGCTGCTACTGCTTCCATGTTACTGCAGACAGCTTTTTGCTTTTCACCAGCCAAAAGGCAGTGACTTGACACGATTTCCAAGGTTCTTGTCTTAGGAATGATTGTTATCAAGTCGTAGAAGGTCCTTGTATCCATAAACACTAGACAAGACTAAAATCGGATTGGTTGATGTTGACTGATTCTCAAAATAAACTTGATTATTCCTCTTAGTATAGTGAGATGTCAATTCTTGAAAAGAATATGAATTTATTTGACAATATACACAATCACAAATGATATGTATGACTAGAAACAGAAGCAGGCAGTTTTTGTAGCAAAAGGAAGGGCCAATCAATGGACCATCTGAGTTCTATAGTCATGGCCCTAAGAACTAATGGAAGGCTTCCAGGGTATTGGGTGGTTCCAAGCCAAGGTGAACATGGCTTCACTGAAATATTCCTCAGGTTGACCAAAAATTTTATTGCAAAAGGTTTTGAAGAGTCAATGGATGGTCAGTGATCACACACAATTTCACATTTCTATAAGTCACAGTTAGGTAAGCCAATAGCTCACCTTTTACAACTGTTTCCATGGACCAGCCCCACTTCAAAAGCAGCATTGACCTTGAGGGTGCATTTGGGAGCAAGGCTAGCACCAATAATTGATAGAATGACCCAATGACCTATTGAATAAATGATATATTAAAACAGGAAAACTTAATCTTCTTTGTGTCATGAATTCCTCTGACAATCTGCAAAGCCTAGGGCTTCCTTGCCACAATAATATAACTAAATACATAAAATAAAATATATAGGATTACCAAGGGAACCAATTTTATTGGAATACAGTTAATAAAAAAAAGTTCACAGACTCAAAGTTAAAAATCCTTGTAATAGGATATGGAAAACATATACATGAATATATGAATATACATACATGTACATGTGTATACACACATATGTGTGTTCATACCCATGTGGATATGGAAAGATACAAAAGATATAGATATAGATAGTGTATAAAGATTGTCATGATTGTGGCCAATGGAGTCAAGAATGTTTCATGAGTTGCCAAACACTACACTTGGGATCGTGGCAGAAGACATTCTTTCTGGCTCAAGACTCTCACAAACCAGTTAGGTATAAGAAATGTGTGCCACTGAATACTGAAAATACTGACAAAGTAAAATTCCAGTAAATAGGACTACGCAATATAATCTGGATATTAAAAAATATGTATAGTAGCTCTGTTTGAGGTGGGAAAAAATTGGAAATGGAAGGAGTGCCCATTGATTAGGGAATGACTGAATTAGTCATGGAATATGAAAGTGATGGAACATTTTTCTTCTGTAAGAAATAATGAAGTGATTCGTTCTTAAAAAAAAACAACCTAGAAAGACTCGCATGACTTTATGTATAGTAAAGCGAGCAGAACCAGTAGAACAGAAGGCAATTTAGTAAGGCAGTGGATTGAAAATATGGAACTTGGAGTCGGGAAGACCTGAATTCAAATCTAGCCTCAAATGCTTACAAGCTATGTGACCCTGGGTAGATGTTTTAACTTCTTTCTGCCTCAGTTTCCTCTTCTGTAAAATAGAAATAATAGCACCTACTTCCCAGGATTGTTGTGAGGTTTAAATGAGATATTTATAAAGTGCTTTCAAAACATTAAAGTACTACATAAATGTTAGTTATTATTATTTTTACATTAACAATTCAAACAAAACAACAATATTGTAAAGACAGTCAACTTTGAAAGTCTTAGGAACTCTGATCATTACCGTCACTAACTATGACTCCAGGGGGATTCTTGATGAAACAGGCTATGTATCTGCCTCCTCATAGAGACAATGGACTCAAAATACAGATTGAGCATTTGTTTGTTTGGTTTTTGATCAGGTCAATCCAGGAATTTATTTTGCTTGATTATACATGTTCGTAACTGGGAATTTTGTTTTTCTTACTTTCTCTTGGGAGCGAAGGAAAGAGGAATGGGGGTGGGGGGGGTTGGATCTTTGAAAAAAACTAAAGTAAAAATCTATAAATTGGATATAGATGTTCAGAATGAAGCTGGAGTGACTGATGGCATATGGCTGGCCTGTGAAATTTCTAAGGGACAAATAATATGTAGAATGTTAGTTCCATTCTAACACTTGAGGTGAAAGATGATGTAAAGAAAAAAGTATTTTCAAAAGATTATCTTCACAAATATGTGCATGATGGGGCTGAAGGTCTAGTGGCAGCTCCCAAAATAGAGAAATCAAATCCAAAGGACCTTGTGACAAAAGAATCCACAGGAATTCAGCATCAAATTGAATATAGAGGGAGTGGAGAAGAGGGAAGAACAGGTGACCAGTATGATAGAGCTGTCATTATTATTTATTAATTATTAACAATAATGTAAATTATTATTAAGGTAATTGACCAGCAATCAATTCAAGAGCATCCTAAGCCTAAGGCAACTAGTAGTAAGCACTCAAATTGAAAGTGTAGAAGTTGGGGAATGCAGGAAGAAAGAGATAATGAGTTTCCTTTTTTATATGCTAAGTGTCTACCAGCTCTTTTCTAACCTATTGAGATGGGTTTCTGTCACCAAAGAATAAACACCACAGGATAGTCTTCCTTTATTTTTATGCAGTTAGTCTTTATTCTTACAGTCAGAAAAATACTTGCTAGGTAAGGCTGGGGAAAATAGGCATTCGAATTGGTAATTTCAATGGTAAGAGTTAACTGGAAATGCAGTTCAGAAAGTTACAGAATTCCACACACTTCATTTCCACTCCATTTTCCAAAGCTTGGGGGGGAAAAATAGATGGAAGAGACATTTATATGAATGAATGAAAACTTTTTATGAAAATGTCCAAAGCTGACATTACTGTTTTCCTTATATACTAACCAAAAGATGACCAAAAGACCACTTGGTGGTCTGCTTTTCTGTCTATATAAAACCTGGTATATGTAATAAAAGCTTAACAAACACTTGTTCATTAATCAATTGGTCTGATAAATCTATACATTACTCAAAGCTTTTCAAGGAAGATCTGGATTCAAATCCTGCCTCTGAAATTTACTGGCTATTTCTTCCGGGCAAATCACTCAACCTTTGTGTTCTAAGAAACTCTTTTAGACTATAAAGTATCCAGAGAAGATTCTCAACTGCACTGATTGAAAGATTTTCTTGACTTGGAGTTTCCCTATAGCAATAAAATCATAAGCAAGTCCTTCTCCATGGAGGGTATCCTTGATAAAACTATTAGAAAGGCTTTCTTAAGTGATATTCCATAATAAATCACATTTTTAACATCACAAAATTGATCAAAAGGTAGGAAAAATGGGACATCACTGAATTAATTTGTTGATTTTTAAAAAGCTTTTAATTTGGTAGAGTAATAATAATTATAAGTTTTTTCATTTAGTTGAGCAAAATGATACTTTAAAGGCTCTCTAACAAAGAGGGACAGTATTTTCAAACATATTTACTAGATCACAAAACAAAACATCCTTTCAGAGGGTTCAATTATTATAAAGTCTTTTCCTGTATACACATGCATATACATACACATTTTTTTTTCTTTTTCCCTCATTTTCTCTTGACATCTCTAAGGTAGCAATGGAGCTCTCTGGCTATCCATTAGTTCTCCTTCCCTGTTGCCATTTGACCATATCATCTTTTACAACCCAACATTTCTTTGATGACATCCTTTATATAGGGATTCTTTGTAGTGTGTTACAGACATCTCATACCTACCACACACTTTTCCACGGCCCCCAGGAGCAATAAATATTTTTAATTCTTTAGGTTCTGTATTGTCCTGTGACTCTTAGGCATACAACACTAATAAAATAATAGTTTTCCACAAACCAGCCTTTGTATCACGGAGAAGTTCAGAGCTATCAAGGAGGTTTGCAATATCCCACTATCAAGCCAGACCTACTCTCCTGTATAATTCTAGGCACAACTTGTTTTCTATTTGCAATGTCTTTCTGAGAAATGTTTACTAATGGATGAACTCTATGGGTTATCTCCCTAACATATCTATCATAATCTGGACAATAAGCATTCTTCATCTACTTGGCTTTGCCTACATGAATAATTAAGTTGAACCCTTTTCAGTGCTTAAAGATCTCATCCAGAAGTTGTAGCAAGAGTTCTTAACCTGAGGAGTCTGTGAACTCTTATATATATATATATATATATATATATATATATATATATATGTATGTATACACACATATACATTTACAAATATATATGTATATATTTTAATAACTGTATTTCAATATCATTGATTTCCTTTGTAATCTTGCCTATTTTATTTTATTCATTTAGGGAAATTATTCTGAGAATTCACTTATAGATGGCCAAAAGAGTCCATGACATCCAAATGGTTAAGGATCCCTGTTTGAGAGCCTTCTGCATCTAGCAAGAAGTCATCCCCATGAAGGACCTCCAGCTACAAGAAAACCCTCCAACTTGGGTTCCACACTAGTTCTCCTCCATGACCATGGCATGCAAATACTTGAAACTATTTTAACTCTATTGTTATATCTTTCAAGAAATATTATATGATTTTGATGGGACACAGCTCGTTGGAGGAAAACCTTTGAAGTGTATTAGTGTTTTGCTCAATGATCGAAAACTTTTAAAAAATAATCAACCAATAATGAGTACAGTGTTGTCTTCTCTACAGCTTTTAGCCAGGTGCATGGTTTACTATGGAATATGGCTTGTGCACATCTGCCTCTTCTTCATTAATGCCCTCGTCAAAGAGGTCCTCTCTATGTGTATGTTAGTCCCATCAAAAAAAATTTTTGCATAGATGATAAAGCAGACATATGAGTTAGTAAATGTAAATGTTCTCTTAGTTGTCTTTTTCATTAATTTTTTATGGAATTTTACATCATTTATGGAATGCTTTCCAAATTTTATCTTTTTTTTTATCCTCACAATAAAAGGATTTTACAAATAAGGAAACTGAAGCAAACAGAGGTTAGGTGATTAGCTAATAAGGGTCTGAGGCTGGAATTTAACTCAGGTCTTCCTCACTCCAGGTCCAATGCTCTATTCATTGCAACCATCCAGCTGTCTCTATTATTTAAAAAGTCTCCACTTTTTCCAATATTTTTGTCATCTTTTCTAGACACCATGTGAAAAAATTCTTCTGTGCCCTCACAATTGTGACAATTACCAAGGAGAGTGTGTTTTTTCTAATTTTGGAAACTTGTTTAAAGCTGAAGCTTAGAGAGATATTTCTAGAGACTTGCATGGGATATTAGAAAGACTGGCTTTGTAGCTTAAAATGGGTTCAAATGCTGTCTCTAAATCTCGTAGAGAGATCAATTATTGCTCTATGAATTCAAGTTAAGTGACTTGTACAAAATCACACTTCCTCAAGTTCACAAGGCTAGTAAATAGCAGAGCTGGACTTCAAATCATAACTTTATATCCAGAAAAGACCTTTAAGGTCATCTAGTCTATAGTCTACATCTTCATTCTACAGATGAGAAAACTGAGACCCAAAGAGCTTATTTTTAATAGTATTCTCAAGATCACACAGTTCAGGAGGCAGAATCAAGATTCACACTTAGGAAGGCTGATTCCAAATTAACCTTTCCCCACAGTCCCCATGTTGGCTCCAAAAGTCATTGCTCTTTCTAGTGGGTCCTATCCCTTCTAGAGTCTAGGTTTTTCTCATTAGTGAAGTGAGGGCAACTGTAAGGTACTATCCAAATAAAAATTATAACAACTCTATATGAATAATTTTAATTTAGTGATTTTTGATGATTTCTCAACTATCTATGCATACCTTTATTTGATTAGCATTTATGTAACTTTAACCTAAAAGTTACTACAAAATTAACAATGCCATTTCCAGTCATTTAGAGATTAGTTGATATGTTTTCCCAAAGCCTGAAAAGTACCAGCTAGACTGCTTTTCTAGAGAGTGAATTGGTTTTATGTTTCCCTTACTCAATTAAATTACTGTAGACATACTTAACATTGAAAAAAAATTCCCTTTACAGTATATTGGGACTGAATCCCATTTTGGCTTCCTCCCTAATTGTTGGCCAGAAAGAATATTAATGAATCAAGGCACTTACTCCTGCATCCATTCAAAGGAGAGCTATCAGAGCCGCTGATTGCTTTAGGAAGGAAAGCAGTCTTTTTTGGAAGGATCTGGTGCAATTCTTCGGAGGGAGGATGTGCCATTGATAGTCTGTTTTTCTTAAAGAAAGAGGCCCCCATTCTTCTGTTCTTTTGTTTAAACCTGTTATGAAATAGAAACTTCCATTTCTCTAGCCCTTTCAGTCTAAACTAATAAGAGTGGAATGCTGCCTTGCTAAGTAATGTAGAAATGCCAAGAAATAATGAGCAAAATTATTGTAATTTGTAAAAAGTCCTTCATGGGCACAAATGCATGTTCTTGCCCATCTGGGCTTTCAGGTTTAACTAAACAAATGAATAGATACGTGGTCATCAGCTTCAGGATGACTTTCTCTTGACTTTGACAATATTTCTCAACTCAGCTTCAGAAATTGAAAGCTTTTTTTTATACGTATTGATTGAATTTGACAATGTACCAGTCTCTATCCCTTCCCCACAGTCTCTCTCTACTCCCCCTTACCCAAGCCTAATTATTAATTTGTTACATTCTGCTTTATACCTTTAGGTCTCAGCAATGCCCTGC
The DNA here is from genome assembly GCA_028646575.1 of Pseudocheirus occidentalis. NCBI lineage: Eukaryota > Metazoa > Chordata > Mammalia > Diprotodontia > Pseudocheiridae > Pseudocheirus > Pseudocheirus occidentalis. The sequence goes on along the minus strand of CM053601.1, from coordinate 40,103,451 downwards.
CCATACCACTCACATTACAGTTCACTACCCACATAACCTGGGGCAAGCCCAAGAACTAATCCAGGCCTCAGTTTCCTCAGTGTAAAATGAGGGAGTTGGACTAGATGGCTCCTGAGGTTCCTTCCAACTCTAGCCATTGAGCATATGTGCTTGTTAATAAAATTAGTAAGGCAACCATGCTCCTGTAAGGGTGCCCTCCCGTCCCTCCCCCCTTTCTAGCTCTGCTTTATGTATTTTCTAGTTTTTTGTTTTGTATTTTTGGAGGGCAGGGCAATTGGGCTTTTTTTTTGTGCTTTTTGGAGGGCTGTTGGGGTTAAGTGACTTGCCCAAGGTCACACGGCTAGTTTTTGTGTTAAGTGTCTGAGGCCGGATTTGAACTCAGGTACTCCTGACTCCGGGGCTCTATTCACTCCTAGCTGCCCCCCGGGGCAATTTGGCATTAAGTGACTTGCCCAAGGTCACACAACTAGTAAGTGTCAAGTGTCTGAGGCTGCATTTGAACTCAGGTCCTCCTGATTCCAGGGTCAGTGCTTTAGTCACTGTGCCACCTAGCCACCCTTATAGTCTAGTTTTTATTCATATCCCCAGCTACTACCACAGTGCCTGTCATATAGTAAATCTGTAAAAAAAATGCCTTATCTGTCTCTATTCATCTATTTATAGATGAATATTTTTATGAATTATTTTTGCTATTTTTTACCCATCCCTTTAAATCATTGTCCCAGGATCCTTAATCCATGGGTTGCACCATTTTGAGGTTAAAAAAAAAATGAAGATTTCTCTACTCAGAAGAATCATCTACCCTCAAGACTTTCAGAGAATGGGCAATTTTGAGAAGTCAAATGTATACACAAAATGTTTTGGCTTATTCTATAGGATTTTAATTTTATCAGAAAACCAAGTCTCAATCCCCTGACCTGTTACTTCCTAACCTTGTGACCTTGGACAAAAATAAAAAGGTCTTTGTACCTCAGTTGCCTCATCTGTAAAGTAGAGACAACATTTGAAAGCTCTGATTCAGAGTAGGGATGGCTGGGTGGAAGTACTTTGTTAAGCCTATGGGGATTTTATGTAGGACCTTAACAGTATATAAAGTAAATTAACACCTGTTTCCAGAGAAAATCTTGGAATTTCAGAACTAGTGCTTTGTTTTTAATGAAGCTCTAAGGATAAAAATGAATCTGAAATTTCAATTGGTATTAAATCACTGAAACTTCAAGAGTTTCCTTTGCTATTTAGCAACATCAGTAGCATTTCATAATGTTGCTGACATAAACTGGTGTCTGGGTTTTTGCTAGATATGGACAAATAATCAAGGTAAAATGGGTTTATGGTTCTTCTCCTCTGATGCCTCAATCTGACTCAATTCAATCCTTTTCTTCCTTTTCCTTATTCATCCATTTTCCTAGTCTTTTTCCACATCCACACATAGGGCACACAACTTCAATATCTAGAGAAAAACCCTAGGAGTCATTTAAACCAGCCTTCTTCATATTACAGATGGAAAAACTGAGGCCCCCCCAAATTACTTACAGATCATAAAGCTAGTTTGAGATGATGGCTGAATTCAGTACCAAACTTCTGGACTTCTATACTATTTGCTATTTTTCTTTAGAATGGAACCTCTTACCCATAACTAACTCATATGGAAGGTGACTCATAACTGAGAATTTAATTTACATTGCACACTGTGTTTTGAGCCTTCCATCTCCTGCTGGGCTCAATGCATCCGCTGGGGAAAGGCTGCTAGGGGCCAGGCTGAACAACTTCCACCTGCCCTCAAAGCAGCCACTTCCATCTGGACCAGCACAAGGCATCTTCCACCTCCTGTTGCCAACCCAATCTCCAAACTGGAACATGAAGGACTTCTGGTACAAAGAAGAGCAACCCTCCTTGCAGATTCCATACCTGTCCTTTGAGGATTGCCCTCCACTCAAAGATGAACATTTTTATACCTAGTCATACCCATTACATCCCAATAATCCTGAATTCCTGTAGATCATCATCTGAACTCCATTCTTCACCCCTACCATCACCCAATTCTCCATTCCCATCCGTTTGATCCTCAAAGATTCATATGGACTGAACCCATCCCTTCTATGCTCTCCAGATTGCCTATTCCACAGGCAACATACTTCCCTTCATCTTAAATCTGTTTCACTCCCACTCCTTCCATATCTACTAGTTCTTACTGAAATCTGACTTTACCCCTATGACACAGCCTCCCTGATGACCCCTTCTAATACTGACTATACCTGCATTCATTCTTCTTGGTCTACTGGTTGAAGCCAAGAAGTTGAAATACTCCTTGCTCCCCATTGCCACTTCCAGGTTCTCCCCCTTCCTTCCTCATTCAATAACCTCTCCTCCTTTGAGGTTCGTGCTGTTCATATCTACCACTCAATCAGAATCCTGGTAGCTGATGATGTCTACAGACTTCTAGGTAATTCATTCCCCTTCCTTCCTCAATAAATTTAATTCCTGGCTCATATTTTTTCTCATTTCTCCAATTCTTGCCCTCATGCAAGGGGACTTCAATACACATATTGATTCTCCTTCAAATACCTGAATCACTCAGTCCCTTGACCTACTCACCTTCCATAAGCTACTCCTTCACCACACTTTAACCACATACAAAGATGGCCAAACCCTTGATCTTTCCATCAACCACAAACATACCACTTCCATATTCAAGAATTCTGAAATCCCTTTATTTGACCATAATCTATTAACTTTTCACCTCTCCCTCTGCCTTCCCTTATATAACCCTAGTCTTTATTCACATTGTGACCTCCAGTCCCTTAACCCCTCAGTTCTCTCTCAGGGGGTCTACTCTACACTAACCACCCTCTATTCTTTTCCCCATCTTGACTCCTTGATGAACAAATACAACTCTAAACAGTCTTCCTCTCTTGAATCTCTAGCCCACTTATCATACTGCTGATTACACCCAGCTAAGTCTCAGCCTTGGATCACTCCCACCTTTTATCACCTTTGCTCTTACACAAGCTCAAGAACATTATACAACTATTCTGAGTGAGCCCACTCCAAATTTATGTTATATAATCTCACATGGACCCTCAGTGCTGCTATACCTTCCTAATCAATGGACTATTCCACTATCCATAGAGGCTGTTTTAAATTTTTTTTATCCATTCTCAAATCACCCCCTTGGCTTCACCCCTTCAGCTCTTCCATTCAGGAATCTTGTCTCATATTTTATAGAAAAAATTGAGGCCATTTGCCATGAAATGGACTATCTGACACTTCAGAGGTTCCTTCTTACTCAATGATTCTTTGGATTATTGGTTTGTTATATAATTCTCTTTCTATTGGAATACTCTGTTTTCTCTCCAGTAGAAAGGAAGCCCTTTGAAGGCAGAGAGCTATTCTCATTTTTATCTTTACATAGCATATTGGCTAGACCAGCTAACTTAAGGACACTGAGAGTCACATGGTGGTTAGGCATAATTGGTCAAAAAGAAATTTGGAATCCATGAGATAACAGATTCACTTGAATATTTGAGGGAGGAAACTCCCTGTTCAGGAGTTCTCTCAGCTACTAATGGTCTTAGAGAGTAGCCTGAGGCCCTGAGAGATAGAGCAAGTTTTGGGCAGTTAATGGTTTGAGGGTTACTGTCCCACCCCTATCTGCTTGCCTTTTGACACTGGGTAGGGAGGGAGATCCTCCTGATACAGTATGTATCTAGAGGATATCCATAGCTTCTTAGGCTGGAAGGGGATAAAGTAAGGTCATTTGACATCATCCTAGAGAAAACAGCCAGCAACCCCATAGTAGTTGCCCGACTGGGTCATCCCCAAGTGAAAAAGTGGTGGCAGAGGTTTGGCATGGGCAGTCCTCTCTCGGTGTCAAGAGAGTTGTATATGGCTAGGGACAGATGTCATATCAGTCCCACTTAGGCAGACTTGGAAGAGTATGATTGTTTGATAAGGAGAGTAGGGGCTTGGGTCCTGTTGTGCTAATCAGGCAACCTTAAAGTTTTGGGAAATAATTCTGATAATGAAGTTACTGGGATGTTATGACCTATTTACCAAGTCATCAACCAATCAAGCTGCCAAGTGCCTACTACGTATTTATTAGACTGTGTCTCTTAGATTGGGAGGTCCTTGGAGGCAGGGACCAAATCTGCCTTTCTTTGTATTACTTATTACTGTATCTGGCCCCTAGTAGATACTTAAATGCCTATCAACTTACTGAATAACTGCTTGGCATCATGACACTTTGGATACAAGTGTAAAGAATACATCTCTTTCTACTCACACCAAGCTTTACTTATTTTAACAGAGGAGACATGAAATACACATAAAAATATATACAGGAAAAATAGAAAATTAATAAATATGGATAAAGTATTTACACATACACATATACAAAGTGTATATTTATGTATACAAAGACAAGGTAGTTTGGGACAGAAGATTCTGGCAGTTGTACAGGGATCAGGAAAGTCTTTCCTGCAGAAGGTGGTGTTTGAGATGTATCTTAAAGGAAGAGAAGAATTCTGTGAAGCAAAGCTAAAGAGTGAGTGCATTCCAGGTCAGTACAAAGGTACAGAGATTCCTAGTTCCCAAATTCAGTGTACCTGGGCCTGTTGTGGCACTGAGATTTTTTGTTTGTATGTGCACATGTATATGTCAACACCTCCATATGTATGGGCAGCTAGGTGGCACAGTGGATAGAGTATTAGGCTTGTAGTCAGGAAGACTCATCTTTCTGAGTTCAAATCTGGCCTCAGCCATTTATTAGCTGTGTGACCCTAGGAAAGTCACTTGACCCTGTTTGCCTCAGTTTCCTCATCTGTAAAATAAGTTGGAGAAGGAAATGGTAAACCACTCCAGAAACTTTGCCCCCCAATCCCCAAATGAGGTCATGAAGAGTGAGACACCACTGAAAACTACTGAATAACAAAATATGGATAAGTATCTATGTTTGAATGTACATTTATTGCTTGTCATAATGGATAGACAACTGTCCTTGGAGCCAAGAATACCTGAGTTCAAGTCTTGCTTCTGACACACTATAGCTATTTAGCATTGGGTAGGTCACATAATATCTCTATAATCTGATCAGGTTTCTAAAACTAGATATTGGAGAAAAGGTGCTAATTGCATTAGTAGAAGGAAGTTCCTCACCAGGGAGTACCTTATACCAAGAAATCACAGGTCCAGTTCCTTTCCTCTATAAGTATAAGTGGGTATAAGCAGGCTGTAACATATATCCAAAAAAGGCAAATAAGACACCACGCATATTCCTGCTAACTCATCTATATAAGATCTTTATAAAAATATGTAATAATAAGTATAGTTGATGAAACCATAAGAGAAAGAAGCAGGTCTTTGCAGAGATAATTTTTCCTTTTTCTAAAAAAAGTTTTATTGAAGCTTTTAGTTTTTTAACCCACTGTTCTGCCCAATATGACCCTCTCAAACAAAAGAAAAACAAGTAAAATTAAAACAATTCTGCAAAGCCAACCATCTTGTTATTTTTTTTTAAGTACTATGCTTAATTTGGTAAAATATGATGAAGCCCTGATGGCTCTCTTTGCAAGGCATCTTCCCTGAATACATTAGCATAAACAGATGTGACTACTGGAGATTACTATTTAACATCTGCTGAGTGTGATAGCAAGGAAGGTGTAAGACAAGGAGACAGATATACCAAAAGTGTTCACCAGTCAAGAAAATATATCCTTCATAGAGTCCAAACTGAAGAATTCCCTATTAATGTTCTCTAAATACTCCTGATCACAAATGAAATTGAACTAATGGAATCAAACCTGTTCATTTTTATTTTAAGTAATGAGAACAAATTTAGTCTAACCATCCACACTGGAAAAACAAGATGGACATTAAAAATGTCTTATTGCCCACATTATGACATGAAGTTGAATAGGCACCTTGTTGAATTAGTTCACTCATGTGATCCATCTAGACTGAAATTGGAAAAGTGAGCAGTGTTTCAGTAATCCCAAAATATTTGCTCTTATGAAAGTCCATCTTTCTAAAACTGATGTTCTTTCTCCTGGTGATATTTTATGATTCTGAATCTTGGAACACAAGGTTTACAAAGAATCAAAATTATAATTAACTTAAAAAGAAAAGTTTTCTGGGTGGGTATAATACTAACATTGGTATAATATTGACATTGGCTTATTTTCCAGGTTTAGTATATAAGATATCACTGAGGATATAGAAAACTAAAGTTGAAGATAGATTAGTCATGGAGAATGAGGGACAAGAGAGACAGATGCTCCAGTGATTTCCCTGAGTATTAAAATAACCTGAGGAAGGATTTCAATAAGTTGGTCAGATCTTATGTGGGACATTTTTACAAATACACGGACAAGAATTGCACAGGATGAGAATGTATGGGAGGATTTCAATGTGTATGAAAGAGAAAACATGCACATGGGAGGGGTGAAGCAGGGGTGGTATACACAGAAATATGGATCTTTGTGGGTCTCAGGTATCTTGCTTAGAATAGGAAGTCCTTAACTTAAAATCTAGTTGTGTTACAAAAATGAAATTTACATGTTAATTCTCGAGAACTTAGAATGTTTTCCCATACAAATGTTGAAAATTATAATTAGGCTTCCACAACAATCCTTTAACTCATAATATAGATGAAAGCCAAGATGGATAGATACATGGAGGACCAGGTAGATGGATAGACAGACAGAAAGAGGATGGATAGATAGATAGATAGATAGATAGATAGATAGATAGATGTAGTTAGACACAGACACATAGACAGACAGACAGACAGACAGATAGATAGATAGATAGATAGATAGATAGATAGATAGATAGATAGATAGACAGAGAGACAGAGAGATAGATAGATAGATAGACAGATAGATAGATAGATAGATAGATAGATAGATAGA
>CM053601.1:40075194-40096043 GCA_028646575.1 Pseudocheirus occidentalis | reverse complement strand
ATAGACAGACAGACAGATAGATAGATAGATAGATGTAGTTAGACACAGACACATAGACAGACAGATAGATAGATAGATGCAGTTAGACAGAAACATAGACAGACAGACAGATAGATAGATAGACAGACAGATAGACAGATAGATGTAGTTAGACACAGTCACATAGACAGACAGATAGATAGATAGACAGACAGATAGATAGATGTAGTTAGACACAGACACATAGACAAGACAGATAGATAGATAGACAGACAGATAGACAGATAGATAGATAGATGTAGTTAGACACAGACACATAGACAGATAGATAGATAGATGTAGTTAGACAGAAACATAGACAGACAGACAGATAGACAGATAGACAGACAGACAGATAGATAGATACATAGATACATAGATACATAGATAGACAGACAGACAGACAGAATAAAACAATACATTTAAGTTATTTTGAGGGTAGGGAAAAAACAAGATTGAGAAGACCCCCAAACCCTGAAACTAGAATAGGCTTCAATTCAGATATAAGTCTGAGAAAGGGGAATGGAGAGGCTTTGACTCTATTAAGTCATTGATCCAATTGTTTCTGTGCTCTTTGCTTCCTCTATGTGGGCTTGTGGCAGGCCCGGGGAAACTTAGAAAAATGGAATCATGGAAGAAAGCCAAGAGTTTCAGGCAATCTTAGAAATCGTCTAGTACAATCCTCTACATCTTTTCTACAGCATTTCCAACAAGTGATCATACATCCTCTACTGTCATGGGACCAACTAAGTCAATTACTACTTCTTAATTGTACTAAGATTTTCATCCTCTCAGCATCTGTCTCATTTATTTATAGAAACTGAGTGTTTCTTACAAGACAACTTCTAATGCTGAATGTAGAATTGGGAAGAGCTGGGTCCAAATCACTAGGAGGATACTTAGAAGCAGTTTGTGTATGGGCAACTCACTTTACCTGAGTTTCTGTTTCCTTACCCAAAAAATGAAAGGAAGGAAATAAGGTGCCTATTCTGTTCTAGGGACTTAAAAAATTTATTTCAGTTGATCTTCATGACAACCCTGGGAAATATTATCCCTACTTTACAACTGAGGAAACTGAGGCAGACAAAGGTTAAGTAACTTGTGTGCATCTGAATCAGGATTTGAACTCAAATTTTCCTGACTCCAGGCTCAGCCCTCCATCCAATAGATGCACCACCTAGCTGCCTCTGGATAGAATCATAGCTACAGAGTTTAAAAAAAAAAAAGGCCTTAGAGATAATCTACTTTAGTTGTCTCATTTTGCAGCTAATTAAAATTGCTGCTGGGCCCAGTTGCTCTGATCAATGGGCTCAAGATCTCCAGAGCTCTTGAATTCACAAGGTTATATCTAATTCTGAAGACATCTATTTCAAGATTAATGTTTGGTCACTATGATCTGAGGGGGACAAACATCATAGTTGATGAGACAAGCATCCTCTGCTCATCCATCCAAGTGGAAGCAGTTCCCATGTTGTTAGGATAAAGTGAAAAGTTATGCCCAAGTAGTCCAGGGCAAAAAGAGCTTTTTGATCAATGAGAAAACCTGTATATAAGGAGCCAGAAGCTATTTTTCCATTTTAACTACTACAGTACTCTATATCCCCGTCACTGTCAAGCAACTCTCCAGTTTGTTTTGTCCTATAAAATTCAAAGTCCTTTCAGCTCTGACTCATCAGATGATGCCAACCAGAAGCAGGAATATCAGCTAACCCTGCATGTTCTCCATTCTCATTACAAATAGATATAGATTGAGTGACTTACCCAGGGTCACAAAGGTATTAATACTGACAGAACTGGCATGTGAACCCAGATACTTCAATTCAAAATCTAATGTTCTTTACATTGTACCAAATGAAATAATATTGTATATAGTGGATGTTTAATAAATATTTCTTTCTTTCCTTTCTTCTCTCCTTGCCTCCTTCTTTCCTTTTGTTTTCTGTCCTTCCTTTCTTCCCTCCTTTCCTTCCTTCCTTCTTTCCACCACACTAACTCCTCATATCATAGTATCTCATGTGATTGTTTGTATAGGTCAACTAAAATAATGTATGTAAAGCACTTTGTCAACATTAAGGGACTGTGTAAATGTCAATCACCCTCTCCAAAAAAAATAGTCTAACTCTAATAATACTCTAGTTGTCCACTATTGGGACAGTGAGCTCAATGGAATGAGCTCTGTTTCCTTTTGGTTTGGCAGAATGATCTCATTCTGAATAGTTACATCTGGGAAGGACAGGGATAGTTGCTTCATTGTGATAAACCAAAAGCATAAGTTGTAAGGAGTTAAAATTTATCAAAAGTCAAAGTGAGTTAAAAGCAGAAAGAAATAAAGAAATATTGTTTGGAAAACCCAATAGGACAATGACCTCATTTGATGTTAAGACTGTCCATGATGCATCTCAATGTGAAAAAGCTGTTTCATAACTATCCAGTCTCCCCCCACAAATATCATGGTGCAATGACAGGAAATCATGCTGTGATTATTTTCAGGTTCATTGACTCCATTCAAAAATGGAACAGCTAGTTCTCCAGTTCTGCAAGGTTGACTACTGCTGATTGAAGGAAAATCCAATGTCACAAAACAATGTGAAGAGGAAAGGCACCCACAATCCATGTTTAAGAGGACTAAAAAATTGTTGGTTTCTTTTTTCCTAAACTCCTCCGATGGAAGCAAGTCTCAACTGTATGTTATTTTTTTTTTCATTGAACTGGGCACAGGGGAAAACACTTGCCATTATGTTTCTGCTGACTTAATTAAAATTTTAGGTACAAATAACAGTCAAAGTTCACCAGACCTTTTCTCCAAGCATAAACTTCACAATCAAGTATTCCCAAATCTCCAAAGCATATGTTCTTTGTAGTTAAGCACTTTATCTGTAGAGAGATTTTGCTATAAGATCAGGGCATGATTAACATTCCTTCCCAAGCAACTTTTAAGCTGTCCTTGAGGATTTTTTTGGTCTTTGGGTTTTTTGTTTGTTTGTTTGTCTGAGCCTGGGCCTCCCTTTCTTTTCCAGGCAAGTAATGCAGTGATCAGGCTGATTCCACTATTGATCAACAAGGATGCTTTGATCTGCTTCATTTCCATTCTGGGCCTATTCACACCTTCTTAAACAAACTAATGACTCGACTCCAGAGGGTTCACCATATTGGGGCCAGACTTTATATGGATATCCAAAGAGCTTTAGCCCACTGCAACTCAGAGCTCCCTAACTCTAACAATTCACCAGTCTCAGCCTTCCCACAAGCAGGGACTGTGCCACCACACCCAGCTATAATTAATGATTGTGACTAACCATAGATAGAGCAGTTGGCTGAATGTCATGTCCTCTGCAAATATGCTTTATAGAACCATGACCAGTCCTTTATCTTTGTTTTAGAAGAGGTGAGAGAGGATAAACTACACAAAGGTAGGAAAGAGAACTCCATAAAGGGAGAAAAAGACTTCCATTTAACTAAGTTCTATATGCTATTCCTTTACCACATGTTCGTTCTCTAAGCTTGAGCCCACTTTCCCCTAGACTCTGTATGTACTTTTACAACAGTATGGTCCAGAATTTCATGGGGAGACGTTGTGGTACTCTGGTCCTTACTATATCAAATCTTCCTTTGTAAAAGCTAATTTATACTAGTTGGTAAACTGATATTGGGGACATATCAACTGGATAAATGATACAGAGGACCACAGCCTTTCAGAATTACCTCCAGAAACTGAAAGGAAAAATAGGAGCTATGTTTTATGGACCCAAAGGCTAATATTTGTGGAAGCTGGGAGACTATATCTTAGAGACTGTACCATACTTGAATTGCATATAAAATTGGTAATAGACCACCAATTTCATGTCATATCTAAAGTAAAACTCAAATATAAATCAGTTTACCCCCACCCCTGATACCTAGCCAGAACCACAAAATCTTAGAATTTAAAAGGAACTCAGAAGCCAATGAGTCCAGTTTTTACCTGAAAAAGAATTCCTTTCACAGAATTTCAAATTATTGGTTGTGGTCAGGAACAATCTCTTAACTCTCATTCATTATAACACTAGACTAGCTTTTCTTTAAAAAGTACTGAAGATCATACTTGAGATTTGATTGACTCATCAGACTAAAGACTTAAGTGTTGACATCACTCTGGTTGCCTAAGTATAAAACAGAAATAAAGAGCTCCAGATGCTTTCTAAAAATGGGTTGGCAGACCAAAGTGGGCAACTCAGGCAGAGGAGCTTTCCTCAGCTGAATCAGCTTGAAATATCCTCAATGTCTATCATTGTTACATATCCTTCTCTCTCTGTAGCTAAATAAATCTCCTTTTGTTAACTGCTGAATGAGCTATAAGTGTCTCATTTTGTTTCACTAATATTGAACATAAATAAGCAGGGGAATGGCCTGAGTCAGGCACAGCCCCAAAATGTGGCCAACCAGCCCTTGCCTAAGACCTCTAGTGTGTAGCTCTGGGGGGGGGGGGGGGGGGGGAACTATTCAGCTTCCAATTTGCTGTTGTTTTTTTCCACCAAGGAAAATAATTTGGGGGTGAGAAACCTTTATTTTGGTCTGAAGCTTGGTCCCAGGTAAGTTTGTCATTCTCCAAAGGACACATTCTTTTTTACTTGGTTTGGAAATTATTATTTGCAGACTTCCATCTGGATATCCATATTCAGTGATTTTCACTTCCCAGATGAAAAATTTTCTTCTTCCACAAGGTAACCCTGATCCAAGGTGGAACACAATAACAATAAAATAAAATAAAATAAATGATCTTGAAGTTTTTATATATTCATATATGTATGTATATGTATACACACATACATACACTCACACACATACACATATTATTTGTTGTTCAGTTATTTCAGATGTGTCTGATTCTTTGTAATTCTATTTTGGGTTTTCTTGGCAGACAGTGAAGTGGTTTGCCATTTCTTTCTCCAGATCATTTTACTGATGAGGAAATTGAAATTAACAAGGTTATGTGACAGAACCAAGGTCACACTGCTAATAAGTGTAAGATCAGATTTACACTCAGAGAGAAGATGAGTCTTCCTGACTCCAGACACTCTATCCACTCAGCCACTTCACTGACTCAGAGAGAGGAATATTATATATAATAGAATTATTATAATTATAATAAATGCATAATTTATTATGTACTTGAATAAAAATGCTATGCATAATAGAATCATGGTTTCATCTACTTTGCAATTTTTGTTCATTTTGTTTTTGCTCAAGTTTAAGAAAAAATTTTAGTCCATCTTTAATTTAGTAGTCACCAGTTTTCAATGGTAGGCTACATACATGTGGCTCATCATTTTGGAAACTACATATTAAAATATTTGTTTGCAAACTGAGTTTTGCAGTGCCTTTCAGCACCATCTCCAGTTTAGACTGTGGGAGTCTAATCACCCATAGGTGATTGAGTGGGAAGCATGGTGAAGTCTAATAAACAGTCAACTGGGAAATCCAGTTAAAAGTCCTGTTTCTGCTACAACTTAGGTCAATGTTGGCTAGTCATTTCATTTCATCAGAACTCTACTTTTGTTATTTGAAAAATAAGGGCAATGTGGTACAGTGCAAAGAGCTTAAAAAAATAATGACAAGTATTCAGAGAACCATAGGAAGACAAGAAGACTTGTTCAAACTGATGCAGAGCAAAGAAAGAACCAAGAGAATAATATATGTAATGGGTATAATGATAGCGCAAATGAAAACAATTCTAAAAAGCATCTAAATTTAAACTAATGTAATGATTAACCTTGGTTTCCAAGGAAAAGTAATTAAAAAGAAATTTTTTTCCCTCTCTCAGGTGAGAAGTAAGGGAATGTTGTATGAGCTGTCAGTTAGGCTTGGCTTGACTCTTTCTTTGTTACAAAGGATGGTTCAATTTGTAAAGAGGTATGCTGAGAGGTAACTGTAAAAACCAAAAGGTATCCATTCAACTTTTTTTTAAATGTTTCTTTCCATTTGCGTCTAATACTGGATTTAGCTATTTTAAAAACAAGCCAAATTTTAAAGACAAACTGCAACAAAAGATACTCATTTAGCCATCTGAACTTGTCCGTAAAACTCTCATTTCCACTTTCAAAGTGCTATGGAGACAATTGCTACTTCTCAAATGCAAATGTGTTCCTGTCTACCTCCAGTAACATTTGGTTCTTGTTGTTTTCTGATCCTGCCATAAGTTTCATTTGCCTATAGATTAAGACTCAGTCCCAATCATCATTTCCTGTTGGTGCTAATGGGCTTGTCCTTTGTTAATACCACTCCATAGGAGAGGATGGTAACAGCCAGATTAAGAGTGATTTCTTTTTTAAATTGTCCTTGTTTCGAAGGTGTAAAATAATATCTTGGTTGTTACAGCACCACTGAATTTCTGGGAAGGAATGTTTCACCTCAGGAAGATGAAAATGTCCCTTATCAGTTACTAGAGGAAGCAATCTACTCACCTACTAGAGTTGTTTATTGCTAATTCCTTGCATGATCAAGAGTTTCAGTCTATGTGTATCTGATTAGAAAAGTTGACTCTTATTGATTTGATGCAGCATCATTTGGATGCATACCAAATAGTATCTTGTGAATAATGCATCTGCTGAAATAGCAGATTCAGAAATGTCTGGTAAATAGCAATCTGTGCCATAATCCATGGAGATTTGAGAAATTGATAGTACAGGTAGGTTTGGAAGTAGAGTTTTTAAATGCAATTTTAAAAATACCTTTGGGGAGGATCACAAAAGTTTGTTATTTCTTGTGATGGAACAAATATTGGGGAGTGATTTTAATGAGATTCTTCATCCTTCCCCATCACTTACCTATGAAGCACCTTGGAATTTAAAATAGAATTTTAAATGAATGCATCATTATTGCTCTTCTAACCAGTCTTAGGAATAAATATACACTATTAATCTACTTTATCTTATACTGCATTATGCAAATGCCTACTATTTCTGTTCTCTGTGTGTGTGTACATGCATCTTTTCTCACCAACTCAATTTGTAAAAGACATTAAATAAAATACTTTGAGAGCTTAAACATTTAAGACTGTTTTTGTGACAAAGAAAACGGCCTCCTATTACCCTTCTTGCTTTAAATCTGTGATTCTACGATATGAATTTCTTCCTTATTTCACAAAATTGGAAGGTTGTGCTTATGAGAGTCATATTTGTACTTGCTATGTCAATTAGGTAGGTGAAATTCTTCTAGAATGAATCAAACAGTGTGGTCCAGTGCAAAATAGAGGGGGATTTGGAGTCAGGATCTGAGTTTGAATGTCAGTCATCCCATTTATTATCTGTGTGACTTGGAACAAATCTTTTAACCTCTCTGTGTCTCATTTTCTTCATTTATACAATTAGGAGATTGACCCAATAAACCTCTAAGGTCTTTTTCAATTTTAAATTCATGATCCTATGAAATGTATAGGGGCAGCTAGGTGGTACAATGAATAGAGTGCTGGGCCTAAGGAAGACTCATCTTTCTGAGTTCTAATCTGTGTGACCCTGGGCAAGTCATTTAACAACTATTTGCCTAGGTTTCCTCATCTATAAAATAAGCAGGAGAAGGAAATGGCAAATCACTCCAGTATCTTTGCCAAGAAAATCTCAAATGGGGTCACAAAGAGTTGGACACAACTCAACAATATAAAATGTATAAAGCCTAGCAATGTACATCAATCCATCATAGTTGACATGGGCTAAAATCAAAGAATGCTATGGTTTCTCAAATGATCTTCATTTTTACAAGGAAGGGGGGGAAAAAGAATAAAATGTGTTCATCTTGCATTTGATCATGCAGTAGATATTGTATTTTTTAATCCCTTGTAATTATGATTTTAAAAATCTAGATATTATGACTTCTACAAGTAACAAGGCAGGAGTTTATCAGATTAAGCAATCAGTAGAAGACTAGCTACTCAGTCAGCTAGCATTTATTAAGGTCCTACCAGCACCAGGCACTGTGCTAAACTGTTCAGAAGAAATTCACAATTAATTAAGAGTAATACAATTAAGTGTGTATTAGGAACTTATAATGAATGAAATTGAATCTCCTCTTTATTATAAACAAATTGAAATTTCAAGTCACTGTTCCAATCATACATGTGATATCTTGTGCAAGGAATGCACATTAACAGACAAAACTAAAACATTGCTCCACTTTACAAGGAAAGAAAAAATCTACCATAGAAAGCAATTTATTTGAAGTTTTCAATAATTTCAATATCAAGAAAAAATTGGATCTATAGTCTGGGATTTGAACTCTTTTTTGCATATTATATGGAATACATGTTTTCTATGATAATGACATAGGTAAAACTATCCTAGGAAGGAAAAATATACCTTTTGTTTAAATCTGTGCTAGATTATATTGGGACAAGAATATCATGGGCACTTGAAATAGATGTAGAATACATAATAGGTATTAACTATAATTAAAATTCAAGACAATAGCTTATATTATTGTAAACAAATTTAGAAATTAATTCTCTAGATGAATATTTTTCAATTTTTCCAAGTATTAAGGAATTTAGTGACAATTAAATAACTTCTGAGCAATCTACAAAGTTGAATTCTCATCCTATGCCTTTGTAATCTTAATTAGAATTTATAAATTTACCTTTTGAAATTTAAAACACTAGAAGAACTTTATTGTTAACCAGGCACTAATACATAGTTTCAGACGAACCATATGGTATCCAGATCTTAGTATAAGAATATATATAAGAGGGTTTGACCTATACTATATCTGGGTCTAGATAATTCATAATGAACTGAGCAATAATGACATTCTACATTAGTTGATTTGTCTAATATTACCAGAGAATTCCAATTTGGTAGAATCATAAGATGTTCTGTAACTTAAAAATCAGATTGAATAAACAAACTTTTATTAAGATTGTTCTGCTTGCCATTTTCTCTGTCAGGTGCTAAGGACACAATGACAGGACCACAGAGATAAGTAGGTATAAACATATGCCAATTATTTGGGGGAAAGGCATTGATGACTAAGAGGATAAAGAAAGGTCTTGAGTAGCAGATGGCACTTGAGGTGAGCTTTGAAGGAAGACTCCTAGGCACTAGACCAGTTTTCCTGGACTCAGGAAACTGAGTGAGAAGTCATTTCATAAGTTCTTTGATAACAGGGAGTGTCTTTTGCCTCTTTTTATATCCCTAGGGCTTAGCACAGTGCCTGGCTCATATATCCCTTACTAAAAGTTTAGGACTGATTGATAGTGGCAACAAGCTTCCTGATCTTGGATCCGGGTTCTGGCCACAAGATGAAGCAATCCAAGAGGAAAAGGAACAGCAAAAAGCCTCAAGAGTGGGGGATAATACCTGTAGTCAAGGCACAGTGTTCCCATGAAAGAGCTCAGAGAAAACAATCAGATTTCTGACTGGCATCAGTAGCTCTAGGAAATTGCTCCAAGAAAGAAAAAAGAAATTATTCAAATGTGTTTATTGTTATGTTTTTTAAAATGGAATTTCAGGTAGCTACTTAGGATCATCTGACATCTCTTACATTCTCTATTTTCTCTTAGTTTAAAAATAAATTCCGGGGCGGCTAGGTGGCGCAGTGAATAGAGCACCGGCCCTGGAGTCAGGAGGACCTGAGTTCAAATTCGGCCTCATGCACTTCACACAAAAACTAGCCGTGTGACCTTGGGCAAGTCACTTAACTCCAACTGCCCTCCAAAAAGCAAATAAAATAAAATAAAATAAATTCCACAAAAGTCTTGTTTTCTTCTCATATATTCATGTTGTTTCAGTCCCTACTAGGGAGTTTGGAGGACATGGAAGATATCTTAGAAGAGAAGTGATATCAAAGTATAAGAGCAAGATGAATCTGATAGTGGTACTTAGAACATGTAACTGAGGGAAAAGGGGAGGCTTGAGTTGGGCCTTGAAGTACAGGCAGAGTGTGAGGAGGTCATTGGGGGCATCTCAGGCACAGGCAATGCTATAGGTAGGTAGGAAGTGCAGGAGAGAGAACACTGGACCTAGAGTCAGGAAGACTTAAGTTCAAATTTTACCTGAGACACTTAATAACTATGTGACCCTGTGCAAATCATTTTACCTGTAAGCCTCAGTTTTTTTCAGCTGTAAGATGGGGAAAATAATAGCACCTACCTATGAGGGTTATCCTGAGGAATAACCAAGATAATAGTTGTAAAGCCCTTAGCACAGTGCTTGGCACATAATAAGCAGTGTATAAATGTTAACTATTATTAGAAATACCTGAACCAAGAAATGTGGAAGGAAAGTATTAGGTAGATGCCAAGTCAAACTATCTAGTGCATCTAGAAAAAATATTTTAAGAAATAGAATCCAAAGTATCCAAAATTCATTCTATTTAGAGTTATATGTCCAGTGTAAGCCAAAAATAAATTATAATTGGTATAATGAATGAGGCCTCCCATGTTAAAATGTTAGATGAGTAATAATACTTTGTAATGTGTTATTAGTCATAACTAATAACAGTAATCATTTAATAAGTGGGATGTAATCTGAGGCAGTTTACAAATAAATAAAGTTAAACCAAACTGGGCAAAATGCCCAGATCACTAGTTTTGTACCAAAACACTAACAAAAATGTCCTTAAAATTAGAAGAAAAATGGAAACTAGTGATAATATAGGAAGTCTCCAGTAAATAGAAAAATACTCACTGAGGTTCTTGAAAAACAATCCTATTCTTTATTTTCTGGGGAGTGACACAG
This sequence comes from Pseudocheirus occidentalis, assembly GCA_028646575.1. Classification (NCBI taxonomy): domain Eukaryota; kingdom Metazoa; phylum Chordata; class Mammalia; order Diprotodontia; family Pseudocheiridae; genus Pseudocheirus; species Pseudocheirus occidentalis. Next base: position 40,085,322 of record CM053601.1, on the reverse strand, counting down.
AACATGAACCACTTTACTGAATGGAATTAAGGTCAGGGAGGGGACATGTTCACTGAGTCAAATCCCTAATTAACCAGGGCCCCAGCCCTGTTCTTATACAATGAGAAGTTAATAGGATATTCTAACTACTGACATGCATCAGGCATTTTCATTCTTTTCACATACCCCCAATGCCTAGTAGGGTTGAATCATACTAGATATTCAATAAACATCTCTTGGCTGATGACTCCCCCAAAGTGAAGGAGCCTACTCACTAGTCACCACAGAGGTATCTTTTGAAGCTTTCACTTTTAACTAGTAAATAAAACTAAGAGCTGGTTTTATGAAGAAAAAACATCAACAATAAAATAGATAAACTTGATTAATTTCATTTAAAAAAGAAAGAAAACCAAATTACCAGTATCATAATGAAAAAGATTAAATCACTACCAATGAAGAGAAAATCAAAACAATAATTAGGAGCAATTTAGTACAACAATGCCAATTGTATGACAACATACATACATAGATACATTTGACAGTCTTAGTGAAATAGATGAATATTTACAAAAATATAAATTGATCAGATTAACAGAAATGGAAATAAAATAACTAAAATAACCCCATTTCAGAAAAAGAAGTTAAACAAACCATCAATGAACTCCCTAAGAAAAAATATCCAGGACTAGATGGACTTACAAGTGAATTCTATCAAACATTTAAAGAACAATTAATTCTCATACAGTATAAATTATTTGGGAAAATGGGCAAAGAAGGAGTCCTCCCAAATTCTTTTTATGATACAATTAGGGTGCTGATACCTAAACCAGGAAGAGCCAAAGCAGAGAAAGAAAATTATAGACCAATTTCCCTAATGAATATAGATGTAAAAAAATTTTAATAAAGTATCAACAAAAAGATTATAGCAACTTATCTCAAGGATAATATACTATGACCAGGTAGGATTTATACCAGGAATGCAGGGCTGGTTCAATATTAGGAAAAACTATTAGGATAATTGACTATATCAACAACAAAACCAACAGACATCATATGATTATCTCAATAGATAAAGAAAATGCATTTGACAAAATACAACACCCATTCATATTAAAAATGCTAGAGAGAATAGGAATAAATGGAGTCTTCCTTAAAATGAAAGGTAGCATCTATCTAAAATCATCAGCAAACATTATATGTAATGGAGATAAACTAGAAGTATTTCCAATATGATCAGGGAGTAAAAGAAGAATGACCATCATCATCACTATTATTCAATATTGTAGCAGAAATACTAACTCTAGCAATAAGAGGGAAAGAAGAAATTGAAGGAATCAGAACAGTCAAAGAAGAAACAAAGCTACCACTCTTTGAAGATGATATGATGGAATACTTAGAAAAGCTTAGAGAATCAAATAAAACATTTCTTGAAATTATAAATGAATTTAGCAAAGTTGTAGGATGCAAAATAAATCTACATAAATCATCAGCATTTCTATATATTACTAAATAATCCCAGCAGCAAGAGACAGAAAGAGAAATTCCATTTAAAGTTACTATAGACATTATAAAATATTTGGGAGTCTACCTGCCAAAACAAACCCAGGAACTATATGAACACAATTACAAGACACTTTTTATACAAATAAGCCAGACTTAAATAATTGGGGGAAAATTATAGTTCCTCATAGGTAGATCAAGCTAATATGATAAAAACGACAATTCTACCTAAATTAATTTACTTATTCAGTGTCATACCAATGAAATACCAATGAAACTACAAAAAATCATTTTATAAACCTAGAAAAAACAATAATAAACTTCATCTGGAAGAACAAAATGTCTAGAATATGAAGGGAATTAATGAAAAGAAATGAAGCTTTGACTTTTGAGGGCTCTGGGATAGCTGGATTGGCTTGGACTGAAGCTTAAAGCCCCTCTATTGGTGTCTGTCACCTGCTCTGTCACTTACATTTTTAGAGATGTTTGGGGGCATTGAGATACTAATTGACTTCCCAGGTCACAAAGCTAGTATGTGTCAAAGACAGGACTTAAACCCAGGTCCTCCTCACTCCAAGGCTGCCTCTATGCTGTAGGAGGTGCATCAGAAAAATAAAGATAGTCCCATCAGTCCTAAGGTTTCAGGAAATGTCCCATATGAACCTACCATTCTATGTGTCCAGCATTATGCCAGAGACTCAGGGGGGGTTGCAGAAGGAGTAGATGACAAAGTCACTATCTTTAAGGTTATGATATGAGGATCTCCAAAACTGAATTCATTGTCTTTTTCCCAAAAAACAACTCCCACTTTCAATGTAACCTTTATCTGTTAATGACATCACTATTCTTGCCATGATCCAGACTCAAAGGCTTGAATTCATCTTTGATGAGCCATGCCCACCATTCATCTGCCACTAAGTTGTATTAATTCCTCCTTCAAGATGACTCTTAGGGAAGTGATAGATTCAATGTGCAGTTTGAGATATAGATAGATAGATAGATAGATAGATAGATAGATAGATAGATAGATAGATAGATAGATAGATAGATTGATTAGATAGACAGACAGATAGATAGATATAGAGATATACAGATATATAGAGAGATATTAGGATATTAGGATATGGTCAATATGGGAGTTAGTTCTGCATGATTGCAAATTTGTTACAGATTTTTTTCTTCCTTTTTTCTATGACAAGGGGGAGGGGAGATGAAGAGAAAATAAATGCTTGTTCATTGAAAAAAATAATCACACTAAAAAAAGGTCTCCTTTACCTGTTCTTTTCCACATTCCTTGACAGTCTTCTTGTCCAAACCCTTATGACTTCAGTGCCTGGATTGCTGTAACAGCTTCCCAGCTGGTCTAATTTTAGTCTACTTTATTCCCAACATATCATTGCTACCAGACTAATCTCTTTTTTTGTTTTATTTTTATTATTTGTATTTTGTTTTTACATCGCTTTATTTCCAAATACTCTGTGCCTTCCAAACAGAAAGCCATCTCTGTAGGAAAGATTTTAAAAGGAGGAAAAAAAAAGGAAGGTTGGCAATCATCCACAGTTCCCCAAAGAACATTTTCTCTACCCTTCTCTGGGGCCAAGCTTAATTATTATCATGACACAGAATTCAGTATCACATTTATTTGTTTAGGTTTTTTTTTTTTTTGCTTTTGCTTTTTACACTGTTGTGGTGATTGATATTGTTTTTCTGGTTCTGCTTAAGTGCCTATACATCAGTTCATGTAAGTCTTTCTATGTTTTTCTATCTTCTTCGTCTCATTTCTTTCTGAATAGTAATATTCCACTATATCAATGTACCACAATTTATTTAGCTGCTCCCCAATCAATGGGTGACCATATGGTTCCCAGTTCTTTCCTGCCACAAAGTGCGGTTATGAATATTTTTTGTCAGCAAGTCAATAAGCATTTATTAAGTGCCAGGTTGTCTACAAGACTTTTTTTTAATCTTTAATCCCTTTAAGATATATGCTTCATAGAGCAAGGAATAGTTTACCTGTCATATTTATGGAAAAGGAAAGATTTTATGACCAAACAAGCATTAGAGAACATTACAAAATGAAAAACAGATTATTTTGATTACATTAAATTGAAATTTTTATGTACAAATAAAGCCAATGTAAACAAGATTAGGAGGGAAGTGGAAAATTGGGAAAGAATTTTTGCAATCAGTGTTTCTAATAAAGGCCTCGTTTCTAAAATATGCAGAGAACTGAGTCAAATCTATAAGAATAAATAATAATAAATAAACAAGTCATTCCCCAATTGATAAATGGTCAAAAGACATGAACAGGCAGTTTTCAGAGGAAGAAATTAAAGATATCTATAAGCATATGGAAAATGCTCTAAATCACTATTGATTAGAGAAATGCAAATCAAAATAGCCCACCAGTCAGATTAGCTAAGATGACAAAATAGGAAAATGATAAATGTTGGAGAGGATGTGGAAAAATTTAAAATACTAATGCATTATTGGAGGAGTTGTGAACTGATCCAACCCATTCTGAAGAGCAATCTGTAACTATGCCCAATTAGTCATAAAAAAAAGGGCTTACTCTTTGACCCAAAAATACCACTTCCACGGCTGTATCCAAAGACATCATACAAGTGAAAGGAGGACCTGTATGTACAAAAATATTTATAGCAGTTCTTTCTGTGGTGGCAAAGAACAGGAAATCAGGGAGATGCCCATCAACTGGGGAATGGCTAAACAAGTTATGGTACATAAATGTAATGGAATACTATTGTACTATAAAAAAATGAGCAGCAGACAGACTTCATGATAACCTGGAAAGAGTTATATAAACTGATGCTGAGAGAGGAGAGCAGAACCAGGAAAACTTTGTACACAATTACAGACACATTGTATCTATGACAATTAACTTTGATAGACTGGTCTCTTCTCAGCAATGCAAGGTTAGAAGACAACTCCAAAAGACTCATGATGGAAAAGGATATCCATATCCAGAGAAAGAACTACAGAGTCTGAATGCAGATTGAAGCAAACTGCTTGCTCTCTCTTTTGTGTTTTGTTTTGTCCCTTCTTTCTCATTATTCACTCCACTGGTTATAATCCTTCTTTACAACTTGACTAATGTTTAATGTGAAGGTATTTGCAGAACCTATATCAGAGTGCATTTCTCCATGGGGGGAGGCAGGAGGAGAGAGAGAGGGGGAGAAAATTTGAAACTCAAAGGATTGTAGAACTGAATGTTGTAAACTAAAATTAAATAAATAATTAAAAGAAAAAGCTATATGCCTCATAGCAGGCTTCCTGCTAATATCCATCCAAAGGGATGGATATTTTTGTCCCCCCCCCACCCTCTTAGCAAAATTTTAAATTGCATCCTAGAATGGCAGATGAATCTTCCTTAAGTATCATTTTCATCATGTTCTCATTTCCTCTTCTCAAAGCAAACAAACAATAAAACCTACCTTGGCTTTGTCCCATGATCTAGTCTGCCTACCTCAGAGTGTTCCTAAAGACCAAATGGGACAATTCTGTAGGGATTCAATTCTGTAAAGAAACTCCCTCTCACAAGGTAAAGGGGTGACTCTCCTACAACTTGTCTAGAGCCTTGAGGTCAGGTGACTCCTCCAGACCTTATAGACATAACCTATATGTGTCAAAAACGGGACTTAAGCCCAGATCTTCTCATCTCAGAGGCTTACTCTCTAGCCATTATACAATATGTATGAAAACCCTTTTTAAACTGCAAGGCATTATTGTGATCTAATCTCCAAACTCCTTATTCTAGAAGTCATCTCCCTTCATAATATGGCTCTTCATAATCTGGCCCAGCCTCATCTGTCAAAAGTAAGGTAAGATTCTAAATGGTCAATGATGCATATTTCCCAATATTGCTACACAGCAAAACCACTGCATCAGATCAAAATGTCTTTAAGCAAGCAATTGATACCACATTGCTGCAGGCAGAAGATAGGAACAAATGAGTATTGGGTGAAACAGATACTGCTGTTTGTAGCATGGTCAATTTTCCTCCAGGAGCTTGAAGGAACAAATGGAGAGGGGAACTTTGATCACAGTTCTGGTGGGGAAGGAGAATAAATATTTAGGAGTTTTTGGACGAATTTTCAACAGATGAAAGGTGGTGGATATGAGAATGTCTGTTGCAAATAAGAAAGGAGATTGAGAGTAACAGACTTAGAATAAGAGAAATCAAATTCAGATTCTGGCTCCACCACTTTGTGATCTGGAGCAAGTCACCTGAGTCTCAGATGGAGTTTGAACTAGACAGCCTTGGTGGTCTTCTAGATTGAAATCCATGACCCATGGGGACACGTGTTAGGAGGAGCAGTAGAGTTTGAGACATTGAATCGCCTTTTCTCAATCCTCGTTCTACAGTGTGATTATACTTCCCCCCACCCCCATATTCTTTTCTCTCTAGGTTTTTGGGACATGCTCCCTCCCGGTTCTCCTCCTCCTGTGAATTAGAAGAAAATGAAAGACATCAATCAAAATGAAATTTGCCTCTTTGCATTAGAGTCTTCAATTTGCCCTATTTATTATTCAAGCTTTGTTCATTTTTTTTATTAGACATTGAAGGCTGATTTTATGCTGATTCTTGTTTTAGGCTTATTTCCTCTGAATTACTTTTCCTTTTTCCTGGTTCTTCTGTTTTTCTTCTTAAATTGTATATACTGTTCCTTACAGTACCAGGATCAACAATTCTGAGTGGAAAATTTTCTCCCTGTTTTTCATTTAAAGGCTAATTGATTAGATTTGGAAAACTCCAGGTAAATATACATTTTAATTGAGATTTATTAGATGCTCCTCATACTTAACTAAGAATCCATCATTCCAACATTTTAAGCCATAATCCAGAAATCCAAAATCTATTCTCATACACCATCTTCTGAGCCAGCTGATGAGTTCTTACAACTGCTTTTCTCTTCTAAATCCCCTACCTTCAATCAGTAAGGATGAAAAGCATTACCTGTGGTCCTTAAATCCTCTCAGATTTTTACACTCCCAGCAGCTGACAAGTTCATTCAGGCGGTGCCATTTATTCATGTGAATCACAAGGACTGGGTCGTGGTCTTCAGGTATGAAATGCCCCAGGAAGATAGGAAGCTTCTCTATTGTTTGTGTCTAGTGGATAAATAACCCCCTCAGATCCCTCAGCAGGGAATGACTAATCACAATTATTCATCTCTTCCTTTCACCATTACTAGATGACCTCTCACCTAATGTCAACTCTGGATCCACATCGTTTTTCCTTGGAGCACAAGAAATCACTTCTGTCTGAGACATTCCAGCTTCTCCCCCAATCCCCCTTTATTGGAAGAGTCTTTTACCTATAACAACTCCAAATGATCATTCATCCTTACTCCTTTCCATCTTTGCATCACACTTTTACTCTTCCAGTTTCTTGGCACAGGTTGGAATTTCCCTTTACATCCTTTTCTTTTTTGTTTGCTCTTGAAACACTGCTATTCTTTCAAAGAACAATACATTCTCCCCAATAATCCACTGAGTCTCTCCAACCCTTTCATCTTTTCCTCTAGGACAGAAAACCAACTGCGACTTTGTGCATACATTGATGATAACGCAGCATCGACAGAAACACAAGCAGTATACCTCTGTCTGCAGCTCCCTGCAAAATTCTCCATCCTGGCTTGTCACATACTCAGGGCTTTGTTTTAATTTTGGTATCTCTCCTTTTGTGGCCCTGGGCTACTGTTAAAACAAACTGTCTATTGGCTGTGATGAGGACTCTGTCACTGGTGGCTCCTGAATGCGATTTAAGTTGTTAAAGATTAGCTTCCCACCTTTTCTTCAGTTAACATCTTCAATTTGACCTACATTGACAGGTGACATTCCTGAACTGCCTTAATATAGATAAAAGCAAACAGTAGCAAGTCTACAAGCAGAAATTCAACTAATTGGAATCTTTGCTTTTTTTCTTTTAAAAAAATGCATTGGCATCTTTTGTTTTTACATTATCTGAATTTCTTCCTCTGGCAGAGAGCCTTCCCTTATAACAGCTTTTTTAACGAAAAAGAAAAATTGTAAGAGAGAAGAGATTGAGGGAAGGGGTATTCAGCAGGCTTGTTATCTTGGGGTGGGGGTGGGGGAAAGATGGGGAGAATGTTTGTAACTCAAAATCTCATGGAAATGAATGTTGAAAATTAAAAATAAATATTCAAAAGAGAAAAAGGGGAAAAAATCAGCAAAATTAATCAATCAAACTAAACTGGCAGTATGTGCAATGTTCCATACCTGTAGACGTCCCCACCTCTGTAAAGAAGTGGGATGTGTCTTCTCATAGATCCTTATTAATTAGTGCCACATTCATTTTTGATTGCTTAGTAACTGTTCATTCATTTATACCATAGTAGTCATTATGCATATCATTTTCTTGGTTCTGCCTTGTTTTGTTGTTGTTGTAGTTTTAATATGTCTAGCTATCCTTAAACTATCTTGGACGCTCAGATATCTTAAGACATAGGGGAAGATCATATGAAATATTATGTTTTGTAGCTAAATTTAGTTATTAACTTCTTATATGCCATATTGCCTTTAATTTTAATTTTTTCCTTTTTTGTTTAGTATTTTGTTTTCCCCTAGTCACATGTTAAAACAATTTTTAACATTCATTTTCAAAACTTTGAGTTCTGAATTCTGTCCCTTTCTTCTTCCCATTGAGGGGGAATAGTGAAATTTTGAAAGAAAATAGAGAAAAAAACTGAAGAAAAATAAAGTATGCTTCAATCTATATTCAGACATCATATCATCAGTTCTTTCTCTAAGGATGGATAGCATTTTTTTTTATCATAAGTCCTTCAGATTTTTCTCGGATCATTGTACTGTTGAAAATAACTGTCATTCACAGCTAACCAGCTTACAATATTGCTGTTACTTTGTACACAATTCATTTCTCTTTGGATCAGCCCATGCAAGGCTTTCCAGGTTTTTCTGAGAGCATCCTGGCACATCATTTCTTATAGCACAATAGTATTTTATTACAATGACATATCACTACTTGTTCAGCCATTCGCCACTTGATGGGCATAACCTCAATTTCTAATTCTTTGGCCCCAAAAAAGATTTAGCAATTAACTTTACTAAGGGTTCACAGGATAAAAATCTGCATAAAGCAATTCAATAAAATTCCATGTTTTAAAGTAAATGGACATTGTTCAATTAAAGTATAATATGATCTACCATTTATTTATGTCAGGAAGCTCTTTTACAGCCTCATTAAGCTTCTGGTGCCATCTTCTCTATTTCACAAATAAAATTATTACTAATCAAGTTGAATTCAATTCAGCAAATATCCATTGAATGTCTACGTAGGAAGCCTGCTGCTAAAGAAAAAAACAAACAGGTTTTATATTGGTTCTCACCAGCAGATCTGTGTAAAAGATGGTTTAGACCATTTTTTTTTTTGCATTAAAGATTTTTTAAAAACCTCTTTCTTTGGTATTTTTGACATTTAAAATTTCAAATATGAACATTCACAATAATCACATCATTTCTGTAATGGAAGGCTCCTAAGATATCATCCAATAATAGTAGTTATAGTAATAATAATAATAGGTATAACATTTATAGAGCAAGCTTTGCAAAGTATATTATCTTCACTTACAACAATCCTGTATAGAAGGTACTATTGTTATCCTCTTACAGGTGAGGAAACCGAGGCAGACATTGGTTAAGGCTCACAGAGCTAGAAAGTACTGGATGCATGACTTGATCGTATGTGTTCCTAACTCCAAAAAGACTGGTACTTTTGCCCATTACACCACATGGCTGCTTCCCAACATGCACCTGAACAAGAATCCCCTCCATATCGTGTCACCCAACGTTCATCTAGCTTTTGGCTGAAGACCTCCTGGTGAAGGGGAATTGACCATTTCCTAAGGCAATCAGTTGATTCCACTTCGCGGTGACTCACTATTTTCTTTAAATCAATTCTACTTGCCTTTTTGCACCTTCCATTCATTGTCCCTAGTTCTGTCCTCTGGGACCAAGTAGAAAAAAAATTCTAATGCAGCAGCTTTTCAAATATTAAAGACTACTATTATGTCCTCCCTACCACCCAACTACGTTTTATCTTCTCCAGGCTAAACATTCCCAGTTTCTTCAATGAGTCCTTTTAAAGAATAAACCAAAGCCTATCACCGTTCTGGTTGTCTCCTCTCAATTCTCTGCAGCTGATCAGTAGCCTTCCCAAACTGAACATGACACTCCGTATATTGTTTGGCCAGAGCAGAGTTCAGAGGGAGATCACCACCTCCCACGGTGGGCTGTTTTCTTAATTGTAGCCTCAGATTGCAGTGGCTTCCTTGCTTGCCACATCATACCTCTTAGTTTGCCATTATTGTAATTGTTGCCAGGAAGACTTGGGATACTGAGAGTAACTATGGCAACCAAGCTGACTTTTACTAAGAGTTAAGAGGATACACAATATCGACCTTGGTGTTGGAGAGGATATTAAAAAAGAGAATACAGAGAGTGTATCTCAACCGAGTCACACGGAAGAACAAGGCTGACTGAGGGTCAAAGTGATGCTTTCTGGGACTCAAAGTTTGCCATTGAAAATAATGGTGATGGAAGGGGGGGATTTGAGGGGGTGAACCAAAGGGATTATTGAGAGCTGGTAGT
>CM053601.1:39989565-40074694 GCA_028646575.1 Pseudocheirus occidentalis | reverse complement strand
ATGAGAGAGTGAGAGAGACAGAGAGAAGAGAGGGGGGGGAGAGAGAGAAGGGAGACAGAGATGCAGAGATGAGAGGGGGAAATAGGGTGCAATTGTCTCTCCCCACCTGCTAGTCCAAAGCAGAATCTAAGTCTTTTTCCTTACTACTTTTTAATTCTACCATTTCATTGGTTTGACATTTATTGGCTACAGTCTCCGTCCAGGCTACTATGGTTTACTATCTCACCAGAAGCAAGATTGGGAAGAAGTTTTAACATTAAAGAGACAGGAAATATTGTTACCCTTCAGCTAGAGCCAAGTACAAGGATGAGGAAGCCCTGAATTCCCTTAACAAAAAGAGAGTGAGTGTGTGCCATCGTTCCACTCTAGACCTAACCCAGCAGAAAGGATCCAGAGTCAGACAATCCAGGGCTGAATTCTAGCTCTACTACTTGTTGTCTGTGCACCTTGAGTAAGTCACTTAATTTCTAGACTTCAGTTTTCTCATCTATAAAAAGAGAGGATTAGTCTAGGTGATTTCTAACATCCCTTGCAATATAAATCTGTGATCGCATAAATCAACCAGCTATCTAAGATATTAAGATAGGAAATAATGTAGGGGGGCGGCTAGTGAATAGAGCATAGACCCTGTAGTCAGGAGGACCTGAGTTCAAATTTGGCCTCAGACATTTAACAAAATATTTGGCCATGTGACCTTGGGCAAGTCACTTAACCCCAATTGACCTGCCTTCCCCCCTCCAAAAAGCAGAAAAAGAAAAAGACAATAATGTAGGGTTGGGCCAGCCCAAGCATGTTGCAGAAAATCTGGCACAGAGTAAATAATTAATAAATACATATTGACTGATTCTTCTTCTTTGTTATTATAAACCTGATAATCATTGACAAATGCAACCATTTCAATATATAAGAAAGAAGCTTGGGGCAGCTAGGAAGAACACAGCACTGGCCTTGGAGTCAGGAGTACCTGAACTCAAAGCTAGACTCTGGTACTTACTGTGTGACCCTAGGCAAGTCTTTTAACCCTATTTGCCTCCTTAAAAAAATAAAGAAAAAGAAAAAAAGACGTTTGAATAAGAAAATATGAGCTTTGATTACTGAATTTGCTTAGTGCTAGGCTCTGAGAATATAAAGGCAGAAAACAAAAATAACCTCTACCTATAAAAAATTTGCATTCTAGTGGAGGAATACATGTAAAAAGATAAGTCCATATTTGGTCAATCAAAGAGGTAGAAAGCCCTAACAACTAAAGGGGACCAGGGCAGGCTTCTCTTCGGGGAGTAGCACAAATATTCACGCTATTATGGTTCACAGATTCGATCTGTATTTGCAATACATTACTAGAAAAGTTTGAGGGTAATGCTTCAGGGAGTTGAGTATTCACCTTCTCATTCTTTTTTTTTTTTTTGGTAAATAAATTCATTTATCCCAGCTGATAATAAACAGAAATCTGAGAAAGTATATGCAGACAAAAATATAACAAACAATGCAACAAAATAAATGAGTACTCCCACTAAGAGTGATATATCTTAAGTTTAACCGAGAAAAGAGAGTCCCAGATTTCACCCAAAGGAAAATTTCCCAAAGTCTCTGAGGTAATAAACTGGGGTTGGAATAAGGGATAGAGACCTAATCTGCTCACTTCTGAGGGTTTCCTGGAGAAACTGAGATTAAGCAGAGGGTTTAAATGGCATTATCTGAAATGATCCACATACCTAAATAATGCCTGGTAATGATATCATTTCTATTAATGGTAATGTTGCCATTTCAATCACTCCCACAATCTGGGTTACTAGGTATTTTTAATAAATTCTGACACTTTTTTTTTGGTGATTCACAATTTTATTTTTAGTCTCCCCCTTTGAAACAGAGCAAGATTAGTGGTGGGGCTTTCTCATTTAGCTCAGAGATCAGTGCCTCCTCACTTGAGGGGCAGAGATTCTAAATAAGTCCTCCCCCCCAAAAAAAAAATCAGCCAACAAGCATTAGTAAGCACCTATGTTCCAGGGAGGATTCTAAGTTTTAGGGAAAGAAGTAAAGGTTCTTTGGGGCAGATATAAAGAAAAAACACATTCAAATTATAGGAGATAAGAGTGCTAGGTGTAAGATACCAGGAGAAGGTTATTTTGACTTATCAGTAAAAGTTGGGGAAGGACATAAATGGATGAAAAGACTAGTGATAATCATTTAATATCATATTTTGGCTAAAGTTTGAATTAATCAACGAGGCTGCTCTGCCTCATTTTACAAAAAAAGCTCTCTTTCTATCTCAGCCACTCCAGAGACCAGATAAGGCTGGGAGTAGGATTTAACACAGGCATTCAGAGATCATAAATTTCCAGTTCAGAAGTTTTGTCTTGCTCCTCTGAGGGAGCTCAGAGAATACCTCTTCTTATGTCAACAAACCAGAAGAGGCCTACTTTATGGCTCTTCAGGACAAGACCCTCAGCTCAAGGCATTAACTTGAGTAACCGGGCTTTTTCTTATCTTAAGATTTTCTAAATATATACCTTATTATGAAATGTTATTGGTAAAGGAAACACAGATGTTCTGAATAGTAATTTCTTTTTTTTTTAATTTTATTTTATTATTATTTTTTTTTAAAGTTAACTTGTTTGTTCACTTTTAGGTTATAAGATTCTGTTCCATAGTCACTTCAGTTATAGATTTTTCTCCCCTTCCTCCCCATCCCCCACCCGACCCCCCCATGGTGGCATACAATCATGTATAGGATCTGCAAACTCCTTCACATTGTACAATAGTCTGGTTGTATAGGTGTTATAGCCAATGGAGTGAACAATGAGAAAAGAGAAACAAAAGCTGAACATCGAATAGAATGATAGCACTGAATCGTAATTTCAATGGACACTTTGTCAGCTCTCTTGTTTTTCTGTATTTATCATTTATCCAATTAAGAAAATCCTTTTCTCATACAATGATTAAACCATTATGGGGATCATAAATTTGTGTAACTCCACCACCCCTAATTGGAATGGTCCTAAAATGTACTTCAGCTCTCTCATTTCTTTTGTTCATCAGTCAGGACTCTAGTCCCGCACTCCAAGAACAACTAGTAAAGCAAGCTTTAAGGGAATAATGAATAAATGCTGTAATTTTATGTTACTAATTGTTTGTTTCCTTTAACCAAACCTTTGAAACAGGTTGACACTAGAAATAAAGATAATTATGCCTGATGTATTAAATTTGAAATCTGAAAGACCTTGGTTCAAAACCAGCCTCTGACACTTACTAAGGGTGTGACTTATAGGCAAGTCATTGGAGTATTCAGGAAGGTGTATGATATATAAAGAGGCTGGAAAGATAGGCTGGGACTCAGGAACCAAAGAATCAGCTCTTAGCAGTCTGGAAAAAACCACACACCAGTCCCAGAAATGGCAGAGAAGCTTAGAGTTTAGTACCAAAGGTTCTAGAAATTCTATTTCCTTCCAATTATTATGACAGGTGAAGCAGACAACTGAGACAGATTAAGACAGTAAAAGTCAGCCTGAGGCTGACCTCAGACCCAGAAATAATTCAATTCAAGTCCTGAGTGATTCCCACTGGCTACATAATTCTTTGCAATTTATTTAACCTCTCAACACTCTATACCTGCAGTTCTTCTAGTGTGGTCCAAGGAAGTCCCTGAGAGCCTTTTTGGGGTCAGCAAGGTCAAAACTATTTTCAAAATAATACTAAGAAACTTGTAATTCTAACACAGTAAGTTTTGATAGATAAAGTCTATATTTTTTAAAAAATAGTGCTTGGTTTGTATGGGGGGGGGGGTACCTCAATCATTTTTAAGATTGTAAAAGGATCCTGAGACCAAAAAGTCTTAGAACTGCTACTCTAGACCAATTCCTATGACTTGATGTTGCAGAGAAGGTGCTGACTATATCAGAGGAGCAAGTTCACTCGTCTAGGAATGCCCCAGAGCAATGAAACCACAGGCTTAGTTCCTACCCCTGTTCCCCCAGAGTCCTTTGGGAACATCACTTTTTGATCAATCTTGTAATCTGTACCCCATAAAAAAGTTAGGGAGTCACCAACCTCAATCAGATTTGAACACCCACCAGATTTGAAAAGCAATAGCTGCGGGCCACAACAGATTGTTAGGTCATAAAATAGATTTAGAATCTGTGTTATGTGGAAGGAGAGACCATCTGGAAGCAAGCTGAGGACAGAAGAGTGAAAACTTGGCTAATTGCCTCAGGAAAGAAAGAATCCCAGCATGCTTCTCCAAGAGCTTACACATAAAATCTACATCATGGAACCAGTAATCAGTCATCTCATACTAGCTCCAGCTGAAGACATATTATTTTTCATTGCCTAATGGCTTTCCTGCAGCTAGGTGATTCAGTGGATAGAGCACTGGGCCTGGAGTCCAGAAGACTCAGCTTCCTGAGTTCAGGTCTGACCTCAGTCACTTACTGGCTGTGTGGACATGTCCCGTCACCCTGTTAGCCTCAGTTTCCTCATCTGTAAAAATGAGCTGGAGAAGGAAATGGCAAAGCACTCCAGTGTCTTTGCCAAAAAAAAACCACAATGAGGTCACAAAGAGTCAGACCCAACTGAAATAACTGAACAACAATACGTTTTTTTACCTAACACATCATAATAATAAGTTATAGTGCTTTAAGGTTTGTGAAATATTTTTTAAATATAAAATTTAAAAAAAATAATATTTTAAAACCTTAACCTATTTGCACAAAAATACTTATAGCAGCTCTTTTTGTGGTGGTTAAGAATTGGAAATCAAAGGGATGCACATCAATTGGAGAATGGCTAAACAAGTTGTGGTATATGATTGTAAAGGAATATTATTGTGCTATAAGAAATGAGGAGCAGGATGATTTCAGAATAAGCTGGAAAGACTTACATGAACTGATGCAAAGTGAAATGAACAGAACCAGGAGAACGCTGTACACAGTAACAGCAACATTGTTGGACGAACTATGAATGACTTACCTATTTTAAGCAATACAATGATCCAACACCAGCCCTGGAGTCAAGAGGACCTGAGTTCAAATCTGATCTCAGATACTTGACACTAGCTGTGTGACCTTGGACAAGTCACTTAACCCCAATTGCCTTGCGTCCCCACCCCCCAGCAGAAAAAAAAGAAATGATAAGATTTTTCACTAGACATGACATTAAAAAGATGTTTCCATTTACTTTGTTGCTGTACCCTAAGGACAACAGGAACGTTTGACTTATAGATGAAGCCTTCTGTATGTATTCTCTGCCCATTAGAATGTGAGGTCCTTGAGAGCATGGGCCTTCTTCCTTTTCTGCTTGCATCCCCCATATTGAGCACAATAATAACCACTCAATAATAATTACTTAACAAATAATAATAATCACTTAATAGATACTCATTCATTCATTTATTCATTCCTAGCCCAGCTTCTGACCTAGTAGCTGAGTGACCAAGAATCAGCTCCTAACCTCTCAGTGCCTCATGGGATTCTCTAAGACTAGAAGCTACAAGACCACTTAAGATGGCCTTAGTGGTGAGAGTGTGAAATCACAGGTCTGGCCCAATAAAACACACTGACTAGCTAATTCTTTCTTGAAATTTGAGTTCAGGTAATAGTGACTTATTATTTCCCAACATCAGTCTAACATGGCAAAATGCAGTTTGAGGTAGGGTCCGTTGGCTGTCTAAACCTAACATGAAAATCACCTTGTTGAATGAATAAAGTTAAGTTAATAAAGTTTTAAAGATTTCTTATCAAGTTCAAGTTCTGTGATTCTTAGTCAATATGTGGAATGATTGGGCAAAATTATATATTCATGATAACTGGACGAATACTGGTGTTCTAGAAAGAGAATGTGTGATCTGAAGCTTCTTCTCATTCACAACAACTCAACCATGAGGACAGACAAGAGGCCAGGATGGGATTCAGTATCAAATGCTGACATGCAACAGACTTTGGTCAGTATAGTAGGAGTTGAGTAAAGGTTAA
The DNA here is from genome assembly GCA_028646575.1 of Pseudocheirus occidentalis. Lineage (NCBI taxonomy): Eukaryota > Metazoa > Chordata > Mammalia > Diprotodontia > Pseudocheiridae > Pseudocheirus > Pseudocheirus occidentalis. The sequence continues at coordinate 40,068,731 of CM053601.1, read as the reverse complement.
TGGAATTGAAAATGTTCATTTCCTCAATTCTGTTCCTTAATGACAAGTGGTTGATAAGTGGCTGATAGGTCTCTGTAAGGGGGAAAAATACTAAAGAATGTTGACACAAAAGCAGAGAAGGATGGAAAATGGGGGCAGAGTCATTATTGATTATTGCAGTCCCATTAAGTGAAATGAAGCCTGTAACTGCAAAGAACATATCTGAGACCTGGTAAGATATAACTTAAGAATGTTTGCCAAATTGAGCTAAATGGGAAAATAAATCCCAGATGTAACATTTGAAAACCACTGGGATCATTTTGGGTTGAAAACTATGCTCCCTATGATTTTTGTTTAGCTGTGAGAGATGACTGCCACAGGGGCAGTGCGTATGCCATACGGAGGAAAGAATGCTGGATTTGGAGTCAGAGATCTTGAGTTCCAATTTTGATTCACCCACATTACGGAGGTGACTAGGCAAATCAATGGATGCCTTTGGGCCTCAGTTCCTCATTTATAAATTGGGGGATTGAACTAGATAAACTCTGAGGTCTCTTCCAGCTTTCAAATTATGATCCTGTGACCTGTAACATGAGAAGACTGGACTAGGAAACTAGGTGGAGAATGAAGAGAGAGCAGGATTGGAAGAAACTTAGGTTCAGATTCTGTCAAGAGAAGCCAGTGCTTATCCCCTATTCTCCCTAGACTCTTCGGCAGCTTCCTCCTTGGCCCCTCTTCTCTTTCCCTGCCCCTAGATAAAAGGGGACAGTACAGGGAGTCACAAATATTCTTTTCTTTCTCCCCACCTAAGGTGAGATTAGAGAAAAAAATGGAACTAAGACTTTTAGCATAAGAGCAAGCTCCTCTGCCATAGGAATGGCAGAGGTGAGATGCAGAACTCTCTGAGCCAGGAACACCTAGATTCAAGTCTTACCTCTGACATATTGGTTGTATTGGTTGTATAGGCCCTGGGCAAGTTCTGAGTCCCAGGCATCTCCCTAAGAGTACAAATTGAAGAGCAGAAGCATATCTGCATTGTTAGAATGAGTTTTCTTCTATGGAGGTTCATACAACAAAGAAATAATCCTATTGAATCATGTGAGATCTTCACCAAATCAAAGAATCTCAGGAGTTTGAAAGAAACCTCCCCACCATAGCTTCTGAAAATGTAAACATTTAGAGTGTTGTTTGGTTTACCTAGAAAAACTCCTGAAATGTCTCAGTGACTTATCTGTCCTTTATATGTCAGTCAGAGTGGTTATAGTCATTCCAGGGTCCTAGTTTTAGAGAAATTCCTAATTAAATAATGATATCAATAATTAACAATAATAACTAATAACAATAGATTTCTAAAGAGAAAAGAAAGGCAAACCTTCAAACCAGAGCTTGGAAGGGCCGACAATTTTATCTTTCTCTTTCTTTCTTCCTTCCTTTCACTTTTCTTCCTTCATTCCTTTCTCTCTTTATCTCATACTTTCTCCTTGTCTTTCTTCTTTCCCTCCTTCATTCTTTTTTTCTCACTCTCTCTTACTCTTTTTCCTTTCTTCCTTCCTTCTTCTCTTCTGTTCCCTTCCTTCCTTTCTTCCTGGGACTCAGAACACGCCCAGGGTCATATAACCAATATGTCAGAAGTGAGCTTTGAACACAGGTGTTCCCGGCTCTGAGAGTCCTGCCATCTTGCCTCTAATGTATATGTGCTTTTCCTATGGCAGAGGAGCTTCCCCTTATGCTAAAAGTTTTTCTTTCTGTCTTTCTCTCTTTCTTCCTTTCTTCCCTCATTCCTTACTTCCTTCCCTTTTTCCTTCCTTCCTTCCTTCCTTCCTTCATTCCTTCCTTCCTTCTTTCCTTCCTTCCTTCCTTCTTTCCTTCTTTCCCTCCATCCAGTAGCCACTCACAGATCCAATGCACTGATCAGCCATGTGAGCTCTAACTTGCTCTGTTTCCAAGGGAAGCCCTTTCAACCTCCTTAGGCAGCCTGGTGACCTCACTGCTCTTGAGGACTCACCCTGTTGTGCTGGACTTGGTGTGACCTGATTGGCTTTAGCCCACTTCAGCTCAGAACTCCTGAGCTCAACCTATCCATCAGCCTTATCCTTCCCAGTAGCAAGGATTATAGGTGTGTATCATTTCACATGGCCCTCCTATAACTTTCTGAAAAATTACTTTGCCTACTGGAAAAGAGTTTCCAAAAGAACAAAGTCTCATGGTGGAGGAAGTCAGATTTATGCTGTCACAAATAAATTCCTTCTACTTTCTGGACTGGATTTATACTGTCTGAGCCTATAGAGACACAGATATCAGGGCCACAGGCTCCTGGGTACTCCAGGAAGAAAAAGCTAAGGCTTTCCAAAACGATTCTTAGCCCTTTATAAAGTGTCATGGCCCTCTTTGGCAGGCTGGTGAGTGGACCCCTTCTGAGAATGTTTTTAAATAATTAAAGGGAATGATCAATTTCAGATAGAAGTTAGTGAAAATAAAGACATAATTTTTTCCTATCCACATTCATGGATCTCCTGAAATCTTCCTTAAAATTTATTTTTAGTTTTTAACAACCTCCTGAAATCTATTCATGGGTCTCTGAGTAGTCTGTGGAACCCTTATTCTAAGTAATAATGTCCTTCAGGGAAGGGATCACTTCACCAATTTCACGAATTCTATTCAACAGACTCTAATTAAGGCCAAATTTTGTATTGAGAATTGAAATAGGCCTGGGGGAGGTACAATTTAAATAAAACACAGTCCTGGACCCCTTGTCATTTACATTACGGTAGGATTCCTTCTTAGAAAACTGTAAAATGAAAATAACTTAGGTATGTCTTATTCTTCCTTGCATCCCCCTAACACTTCACACAATGCTTTGCATATAGCAGATATCGGATAAATAGTTCTTGAGTGAATGAAATAATTGGAACACACAATTGGGTGGGGGAGGGGAAAGGAAGGGGAAAGGAGGGGGGAAAGGCACAAACAGCTAAGTTCATGCAACATATGATGTACAGCATTGCAATGAATACAACAATATTGTTGTGCCTTGAATACATTTAATTTTTGAAAATTTTCAAACTGAATCAGAAATTCAAAAAGGAACTGGGAAAGGAAGAAAGAGAAGCAGAGAGGTTATTTTGGAGCATGGTCCATTTGGGAAAGAGAAGGAAGGCCTTGAGGAAGGCACTGAGTTTAGTTTTGGTAGGTTCATGGGCAACATGAGCTTCAGAGGCAGAGAGGAGAAAGAGATTAAGTAAAAAAAAAAAATAGTGGAAGTCAGAAGGCCAAAAGCAAATTTTGACAACTATTTATTTTCTTCATTTTATTTAAATATCTCTAAGGTTTGCAAAGCATATTACATAGATGCTCACTGAGTCTTCATAACAGCCCTGTCAGGTACTATGAGTATCACCATTTTATAGACGAGAGAACCAAGGGAGACAGTGACTTGCCCAGGGTCACACATCTAGTAAGTGTCTACAGTGGGTTTTGAACTCAGCTTTCCCTGACTAGTGAGGCTGACTTTCTATTCCCTATGACACCTAGCAGAAGCAGGTATGTATATAAGGGGAAAGGGGGAGGAATAGAGGAGAACCGGATTCACGATGATGCTTGGAGATGGGTTAACAGTAGTTGTAGCAGGGGTGGCTAGGTGATGCAGTGAATAAAGCACTGGTCCTGGAGTCAGGAAGACCTGAGTTCAAATCCAGCCTCAGACATTTGACACACTTACTAGCCATGTGACTTTGGGCAAGTCACTTAACCCCAGTTTCCCTCCAAAAAGCAAAAAACAAAGATGCAGGCAGACCTATTTTATTCTTCTCAGGATAACATTGTTTCCCACCACCATCAACTGCCTTCCCCCCAGAAAAGTTCAGACACCTTAGCAGGAGCTATGGGCCTAATTCTCCTCATTTATCACAGTTTAAAAATATTTATAAACATTTGCTGTGTGTTGTTGTTGCTTAATCCTGTCTGACTCTTTGTGACCCCATTTGGGTTTTCTTGGCAAAGATACTGAAGTGGTTTGTCATTTCCTTCTCTGGCTCATTTTGCAGATGAGGAAACTGAGGCAAACAGGGTTAAGTGACTTGCCCAGGGTCACACAGCTAACAGGAAGAATCTGAGGTGATGTTTGAATTCATGTAAAAAGTCTTCCTGAGTCCAGGCCTGGCACTTTATTTATTGTGCCACCTCGTGGTCCTTGCTATGTGTGCTAGATGCTATTATAATGACTCGTTTTACCTAAGAAAACCAGGAAAGTCTCCTCAGAAAATTAGCATTAAGTACATACAAAAAAAGGAGCCCTTTACTTTTGAAAATTTAGCTTTTCATTTTAACACCAGCCTCCTATTTTTATCTAAGTGAAATGTGAGGGTGGTTTACATTGTTATTAGGAAGATACTGTCTTTGTCCCACAGTTGAACTCAGAATGATTCTGCTGCATCCTAATACTACCACCCAATAATGATGGCTCTTATAACCCTAAATCAGGATTGGTCAAAGAGGAGGCAGAAAAACCAGAATCTGAATGTATAGTTAAAAAGTTCAATGAATATTTTGAAGCATAGAGTGGGGTCAGCGGAAAGAAGGCTGGACTTGGATACAGAGGACCTGTGTTTAAATCCTGTCTCTTACTTATTACTAGGAAAAGTCATTCTCCAGCCCTCAATTTCCTCAAATGTAACATGAGGGGACCAGACTAGAATGAAGGTCCATTCCAGCTCTCCATCTATAATCCTATGGGACCCATGTCTAGTCTCTTTACTCCTCTGCCTAGATCTGCACATGCCTTTTTGTGTGTCCACATTTAGCTAGGGATTCTTTTTACCATGCACTTTCCTAAAACTAAAGCTTCTGTTTCTTTATGGCTCTAGAGGGAACAAGGTAATAACAACAAATCAGATTTGTAGAGAATATTAAAATTTGCCAAGTCCTTTCATCTCTAAATACAAAGGAAGGTGATTTATCATGGAATGTTGAATGGAGAGGACCAAGGTTGGAATTGTAGTTCAGACACTTATTGTGAGGCCCAGCCGGTTCGCTTGCAGTTTCTCCATGAGTAAAATGAGGGTACTGGATTAGATGACTTCTGAAGTCATCTACCTAGCCGCCCCTGACAACCTTAAACTTCTTAAATTTATATACTTCAAGTACATAATTGCTATGGTTAGTGTCATTGTTGCTATAGATGTTTACTAAGGTGGTTTAGAAGAACAGTTAGTGCAAAACATTCCCCTCAATTGTCTGTGAGACCTTCTCCCACAAGTACATACAAAGTCCAGGGAAAAGTGGTCTCAAGCTTAGGGAGCACATGTGGTAAAGTTGTAAATCACAGATGTCTTTGATTCAAGAAGGTGCTGAGAACTGATTCACATTTAATTCCTAATGGCTGGTTCAAACAGGAGCTGTTTTCACCTTATATAGGTAGTTATTTTTAAATGGGATGGGGCAATCAATGGACCCCCAGGATTACTCACATTAGCCCATTCCATTTTCATATTGCTGTGTTTGAATGGAGCCTAAATTCCCCTCTCTTTAATTTGAGTCCATCCCTTAGAGTCATTGAGAATATATAACAACAATAACAATAATAATAAAACCAGATGTTTATATAGCACTTTAAGGTTTTGCAAACCACTTTCCAAATATGATCTTTAATTAGTTATATTGACCCTAAGATTTATTTTCTCAGTCCTAATATCTAATTCTTTGACTGGGAATCTGAATGTATAGTTAAAAAGTTCTATATCGGTCATTTACTGAAATTTGAGAAAGATGAATTGCTTTTGGAACCCATAACCTTTCCCTGATTCTTTTTCCTTTTCCTTTTCCTTTTCCTTTTCCTTTTCCTTTCCTTTTCCTTTCCTTTCCTTTCCTTTCCTTTCCTTTCCTTTCCTTTCCTTCCCTTTCCTTTCCTTTCCTTTTCTTTTCTTTTCTTTTCTTTTCCAAGTGTTTTCCAAAAACTTTTCTAAGTTTTCATGCAATCATTATGGAAAGTCTATTTTTTTTTTCTCTTAAGTCTCTTTTGCAATACTTGTGGACTTACTCTTTTCTTTTAGTTTTAATTTTGGAACATTTCTGGATCTGGTGTCTTCTATTTACTTATATCATTATGAGGCCTTAAATTTGGGTTTTGTGTCAGGGGAAGTCTGAATCCTCAACCTTCATGCTATCCTTTTGGGAGAAATGGTCAGTCCTCATTGATCTAGAGCTAGGTCACCTATGTTTCTGCACTGGTCTAGTTGATATTTTTTTATTTGATTCTTCTTTCTTTCTTTCTTTTTTTCTTTTTGGAGGGGGGAAGTCAGGGCAATTGGGGTTAAGTGACTTGCCCAAGGTCACACAGCTAGTAAATGTTAAGTGTCAGGCTGGATTTGAACTCAGGTCCTCCTGACTCCAGGGCTGGTTCTCTATTCACTGTGCCACCTAACCGCACGCCCCCACACACACAGACACACTTATTTTTTCAATGAGAATTTGATTCTAATCCCATTAAATACTGATGAATGCATGGTGTTGACCAAGAATTTCTAATACAAGCAGTCTCAGGCTAATTTAGTCTTCATTATAGCTCTCTTCTGCTAAATTTTGTGAGATTTAGGCTGAAGCTACATTTCCCTTATAACAAAGACTGGATTTTCAGGATATTGAATAAAGATTATATGTGTCACTGGAAATTTCTCATTAGCTACTTAAGATGCCATAATCTATCCATTTAAGAATTCCTCATGAAAACATAAAATGATAATCTCTACTAAGTATGTCATAATCCCAGCTAGAAATAATGGCTTCTTTTTCATCTTACTACTTAAAACTTCCAAAAAGCTGATTCTAAGACTGGATTTTATTAAAGTCAGTTGCATCAAGAGATGGAATGAAGAACAAAATTAAAGTTACAGTCCCAGTTTTTACTTGGAGTACATTTGGATTTATTTCAGTCAATATGATATTTTTTTATTTGATTCTACTTTCTTACTATATTTTTACCTTTGTTTTTTTTTTTTTAAGGAAGGAAAAGGAGCAGGCATTTATTAAGCACTTCTATTTACCAGGCACTGTGCTAGGTGCTTCACAAATATCACATCTAATACCTCAACAGTTTGGGAGATAGGAGTTGTTATGATGCCCATTTTATAGCTGAGGAAACTGAGGCAAAAACAGTTGAGTTACTTGCCCAGGATATGTCACCAATAAATGACTGATTTCAAATCTGAACTGGCTCTTTTTGAGTCCAGGCCAAGACCTCTATCCTTGGCACTACAAAGCACAATTGAATTGGCCTGGATTTTTTTTTTCAGTTTGTTTATTTTAATTGGATTGCAGAGTGGAAAGACTCTGAAGGATTGATCAGCAGCACATGACCAAATTATATAAGGGCCATCTAATCTGGAGGGTAGCTTTAGATAGTGAATAGTTTATTTTTACCTTTTGTATTTTATATTTAGAACAAATTTCCCTTTCTCTACCTGGATATCTTGCTATCTACCCTGATCCTAACCCCTCCCCCCAACTTGGTACACCAACCTCTAAACCAGAGCTCCATAGACCATCTCCTACCTCCCAAAAAGAAGTTCATTCACTCTGCTTTGGAATTCCACCTCCAGGCTGGCTGTCATCTTTTGTGAGTGCAAACTCATCTAATCCACTGTACCCGGTTGGCCCCAGCTCACACTGTCCCTTTTACACCTCTTGCACCAGAAACAATCAAATGGACATTATTATTACTTCTTGGAAGGATACAGCAAATGACCATTATGGATCTACCCACCAATCCCATCACTCCCCAAAACAAAAATTTTTTCAACTAGTTCCTTGTAATGGTTTAAATGTGGCTACCTTTGTATATTCTATAGACATCTCAAACTCAACATATCCCAAACAGAACTCATTATCTTTCCCCCTAAACTTCCCTCTTCCAAATTTCCTTAAATGAAGGGCACCACCATCCACCTAGTCACCCAAACTTCCAACTTAGGCATCATTCTCAACTCCTTGATCTCTATCACTCTCCGTAGCCAACCAATTGCCAAGTACTATTGATTCTATCTTTGCAACATTTCTCATATTTGCTCCTTTCTCACCTTTGAAATTGCCAGCACCCTGGTATAGCTTTCATCATCTCATGCCTGGACTATTACAAAAGCCTGTTAGTCGGTCTCTTTGCCTCTCCCCTCCAGTCCATCTTCCACTTAGCTACCAAAGCAATTTTCCTATGGCACAAGTCCTACCATATCACCCTTCCCATTATTCAGTAAACCCTAGTGCAGGGGTGGGAAACTGCGTCCTCGAAGCCATGTGTGAGTCCTCAAGTACACACCTTTGACTGAATCCAATTGTTACTTCCTGGGTCAAATATAAAATCCTTTGATTGGCTTTAATATTAACCTGATCCGTTCCTACCTGACCAGTCATCTAATATTTTATTCCCTTTCACTTCTAAGATTCAGTGACCCTATCCTCCTTGCTGTTCCTCACACAAGACACCCCATTTCCGAACTTTATGCATTTTTACCGACTGTCCCCCATTCCTGAAATGTCCTTCCAGATGTCCACATCCAGAGAAAGAACTACGGAGTGTGAATACAGATTGAAGCCAACCACTTGCTCTGTCTCTTTTGTGTTTTGTTTCATTCCTTCTTCCTCGTTGTCTCCTTGTTCACTCCATTGGTTATATTCTTCTTTACAAGTTGACTAATGTTTAATGCAAAAGTATCTGTAGAACCCATATCAGATTGCACGCCTCCATGGGGGGGAGGGGGGGAGATGGAGGGGAAGAAAATTTGGAACTCAAGGGACTATGGAACTAAGTGTTGTAAACTATAAGTAAATAAATTAACTAAACTTAAAAAAAAATGTTCTCCTTCCTTGTCTCTGCCTCCTGGCACTTGTGGCTTCCTCAGTGAAAATTCTATCTTCTGATAGAAGCATTTCCTATTTCCCCTTAAATATTAGTGTATAAACTCTAAGATTACTTCCCATATATACACATACACATATAAGTGTATATATATATATATATATATGTATATATATACACATATACACACATATGCATGTGTGTATATACATACACACACAAGATAATTACATATATAATAGGCAAGAAAAATAAAAGCATGTCCATGTAAGATATATATATGTATGTATATTTTTATATATGTATATGTACATATATATTGTGTGTATGTATGTGTGTGTGTGGCACATACACACATACACAGTTTCTTCTTTCTTGTCTTCAAGTCAAGAAGCTATGGAAGCTTGAGGGCAGGGACTGTTTTTTGCCTTTTGTGTTCCTTTGCCCACTGGGCTTCAGTAAACACTTAATAAATGTTCACTGATTATTTCTCTAGTCTCCTGTGTCTACATTTCAAGGCATCTACCCAGCTCTGGTTTCTTCAATAGGAACATTTGGAAGTCCTCTGTTTCATTAAAGGTCCATCCTTACCCTTCCACTTATCCTCCTTGCCTCCAGTAAAATTATACTCAACTTTACTAAGTTATTCTAGGTTGGCTACCTTTATCTTCTGCTTTATGTGAGATCATATTCCAAGTTCTCCTCTTATTAAAGGGTAGTTGCCAGATCTTAAATGACCTTAACTATAATAGCTCTGTAGTACTTGTATTTTTTTTTCTTTCTGACAACTTGGAGCATTTTTTTTTCTCTGCTGTCAGAACTTTGGATTTAGGGTATGACATCCTCAGAAATGTTCCTTTTGAGATTTCTTTGAGGATGTGATTGATTATTTCAGTCTTTAGCCTCTGGTTCTAAGTGATCTGGGAAGTTTTCCTTTGTATTTCTTAAAATATAGTGCCTTGGATTTTTTTTATCACCATTTTCAAGGAGTCTGATGATCCTTCAATTATTTCTCCCTGATTTGTTTTCCAAGTCAGTTTTTATTGATAAAAAAAATATTCCACATGTTTTTCTCTTTTTCTTTTATTTTCCTCTGTCTCATAAAGTCATTGATTTCTATTGAGTCGATTATAATTTTCAGTAAGTCTGTTACTTGAATAAGGCTTACCACTTTCTCTTCTAAGATATGAATTCTCTTTCCAGTTCTTTCCTCCAGAGATTTTATTTCATTTTTTATTTATTGCTTCATTTATTCCAAGTTTTCATGCAATCATTATGGAAAGCCTACTTTTTTTCTCTTAAGTCTCTTTTGCAATACTTGTGGACTTAGTCTTTTCTTTTAGTTTTAATTTTGGAACATTTCTGGATCTGGTGTCTTCTATTTACTTAATATCACTATGAGGCCTTAAATTTGGGTTTTGTGTCAGGGGAAGTCTGAATCCTCAACCTTCATGCTATACTTTTGGGAGAAATGGTCAGTCCTCATTGATCTAGACCTAGGTCACCTATGTTTCTGCACTGGTCTAGTAACCTATACCTCTTGGGTTATGCCTATACAAAGAGTGCTGGTAGAGTTAGCCTTCCTGGATGTTTGATATTAAGGGAGCTGGATTTTAAGGGTCCTCTGTGGCAACATAGAGATCAAAAGCCTATGGTATCTTGTTCTTACCCTGGGAACTGGTTTACAGACTGATGACTTCCAAAGTACAAGATGTGGATTTTCTACCACATTTTTGCTGCCTCCAGATACAAAATTTTTCAGGATTCAGGTGTCTGAGAAGGTCTTGGAAAGCTTCCATCTTGTTCTCAAGTCCCCATGCTCGCTTTTCTGGAATGTGTAGGCTTTGGGCTGATCATTTCTTTTTTTGGGGGGGTCAGTTCTAGGTTTTTAACTTAGTATAGTTTTTCACTAGGTTTCTTGATCATTATTCCAACTGGTGCTATACTTGGGTCTTTGATAAAGTAGGTATGAAGGAGCTAGGCTGCCTATCTCTGTTTAAACAGAGCTCTTGACCAGAGGTCAAGTCTTCCTGAGTCTTGGGATGAAGACCATTCTCTTCCACTATGCTATGTAGCCTCTCTAATTTCAATAACATTTTCTAAAAATTAGGTGATACATATGTGTACATACATATATATATATATATATATATATATATTATGAAATGTGAAAAAAATGTGAATATTTAAATTTTGGACTGAAATCTAAATATTCTTCCCAATTACCCACAAATTTTAACATTCATTTTTTTAATTTTGAGTTCAAATTCTGTCCCTCACCCACCACCCTCTCTCCTCATTAAGAAGGCAAGTAATTTGATATTGGTTATACATGTGCAATCATGCAAACCATATTTGGACTGCAAACCAAGCAGATGCAAACTTGGATTGTGAACCTGAGTTTAAGGATCATCTCTGGCATGCACTGTGTACCCCTGAGCAAGTCATTTTCAATGCTCTGAGCAATTTTCTGAGACTATAAATTGCAAAGAAGATATTGATCTCTATTGGTAGATGAAGTTCTTCACCAGAAATCCCCTACCATTGATGAAATCTCAGATGCTAAACTTTTTTTTTTAACTGAAGTATCTAGTAAATGTCTTTTTCACTGTCTAGTTCTATCTACCTATCATCCTATTAAACATCTGGACAGTAAAGTGGTGCAGTTAGATAGAGTGCTGGGCCTGGAGTCAGGAAGACCTGAGTTCAAATAGAACCTCAGCCACTTAACAGCTGTGTGACCTTGTTCAAGTCACTTAACCTCTCTCTGCCTCAGTTTCCTCAACTCTAAATGGAGATAGTAATCACACTTACCTCCCAAGGTTGTAGTGAGGATCAAAAGAGATAATATTTGTAAGGCGCTTAGCAGAGTCCTGGGCATACAGTAGGTACTAAATAAATGCTTGTTTCCTTCCTTTCATTTCTCATATTCTGTTTGGAGAGCCCTTTTTTTATTCATAAAGGATCTTCCTGGCATGTAGCATGCATGTCTAAACTGAAATTGCCTCTCCTGAAACCCTTTTTTTTTTTTTTTGCTTTTTGGAGGGGGACAAATTGGGGTTAAGTGACTTGTCCCAGGTCACACAGCTAGTAAGTGTTAAGTGTCTGAGGCCAGATTTGAACTCAGGTCCTCCTGACTCCAGGGCCAGTGCTCTATTCACTGCACCACCTAGGCACCCCAAAACCCTAACTTTCAAAAAACAAGTCAGTTCATGACATATGGACAAACATCTAGACAAAGAATGGATCCAGCATGTGGATACGGGATTAGCTTTGATGTTAGAAAGACTTGAGTTCAAGTCCTACTTCTCTCATATACTGGTTGTGTAGTGTGTGTGTGTGTGTGTGTGTGTGTGTGTATGTATATATGTATACATACACACACATACACACAGAAAGAGAGAGAGTTACTGAATCAGTGACAGAGCCAACCCTCTGAGGTTACAAATTAATTCATTTCCTCGTATCAATGAAAGCACATATTCAAACCCTCCCTGCCAAAATTTTAAAACAAAGATTGAAATAAAATGTGAGAAACTGTAATAGTAGGTTGCAAATACCAAAGACAATTTCTTTTCACTAGGTGAGACTTTGTCACTAGCCCATCTTACCCTTAGTCACTTCTCCATGGAAACATGAATAATTGGGGAACCTCTCAGAGAGACAATAGTTATAACAGGACTTTTAGCTCTAGATGTCATGATTTTGGAGATAATTTTCAACTAGAGAAAGGTAATGACAGCAGTTGCTCTTCAAAGATATTTCCATTCACAGTTTAATAGGATAATGTGATTTAGAACTAAAAAATGACCTTAGAATTCAATCCCCTTACTTACATCATTTACCCAGTTTATTCCAAGAAGTTAGACTAACACAATTACCAATGCTTAGAGACCAGTGGAGATTGCAAAGTTCAGTGAGAATGGTTATCTGAGAGTCACAGTGGTGCGGCTATCAAGTCCCAGAAATCTTAGCCATGGAAGCTGTGCTTTATAACAGTGGAAATTTGAAGAGTCTCTCAGGCAGATCATCTAGTTCTCTGAATACATATATAATGTATAGATTTTTTAAAATGCTACTGCCTGATCTCTTCTATGAAGTTAAAATGGGAGCAAAGAGTAGAAGTATGCAATGCCTACAATGATTTCCACTGTATTTTAGGGTTGGTAGCTGTATTTATTGGTCAACTTCCTTGGAGAAGAATGGGGAATTTTCCACTGTGTAACTACAGCCAAGGAGTGCACTGAACCCAACAGATGTAAGTATTATCATATAGTGGCTTTTAAGTATTAAAAGAAAAGATATAATTTAGACTAATTAAAGTAATGATCCAAAGCAAATGACATGAATGCTTTGTTGCGCCATTATCCAAAACATTATGAATGGGATCCAAATTCTAGGCATTTTAATGCTTGCCATCATTAATGATCCCTCACAAGGGCAGACTTTCAACAAAATTAATACTTAAACCAGTCACTTGACTTCCTACCAATGTTCCCTTCTAATGGATGTTCCTTTCTAAGTTGTCATTATACATTTAGAATCCTGATAAATAAATTATCTGTTGGGAATAATTCAATATACATTAAATTCTTTGATTCCCTTCCACTTCGGGATTATGCATTTACATTACGATTGTTCTTTTTACACTGCAATGTGATTCCTAAAAGCAATAAAAGCTGATGGGAAAACCACCCAGGTTTTTTATCTTAATTTAATTTAAGCTTTCAATTTTAAATAATTTTGATCCTAATCAGAATTGTTTTAAAATAACAGAGCTATGGCAAAACAAGAAGGACCATGTTCAGAATACAGCGGGTGACCTGGTTAGAATGGTCTAAATTGCAGCATTTGGATGAACTCTGATATTTTTCTGTTTCTATTTTGCTCAAGACCACTTATAGAAAAATATTATTGATTCTGCAGCCAGAAGTTGGCGATTATCCTTTTATTCTTGACCAGATGAATGAGGTCAACTAGAATGATAAATTCTTCCAGGAACCAATTCCTAAATCCTATGCAAATTAATGCACCAGTCATTGAAACAATACTTTGAGAAGGCTGAATAAACTAAAGGAGACTAAGCAGAAGCTGCTATTGAGAAATGATTATTATACTGCAGCATTGTGGAATTTATAAAGGTTTTCTCGGGGTGGGCCTTTACTATGGTACCAGCTCTGCAAATAACAATGGCCCACTACCCACTTCTTTTTCCTAATGTCTTTTGTAGTCATTATTATTCCTCAAATTAATAGACATAATTGAAATAAAAGTTTAAAATGCAGTATTTTTATAAATGTATGTATTTCTATTTATATTGGGCATCTTAAGGCCTTCATATAACATGCACATAGAACTATAGAACCTAATACATTCAGAAATACTAATGCTACCTAGTCTGAATATGTTTAAACCTCAGTGATTTTTGATGTATGCATTATCATTTATATTAACAAATACCCATGAATCTATTGCCTTTATATAACATATGCATGTAACTATATACCTGAATACACTTTAAAATGATAATTAGACATACTCTAATTTGGACTTGGTGGGTTTTTTCAATAAGTGTTTGAATTATCTTTTATATTAATATGAAAGCTATAAACTTATTGCCTATATATGTATATATAACCAAATACACATAGAAATGCTAATATGATACTAAGTTCTCAGTAATTCTCACAATTGCTTTACCTTCATTCGTGCCTGCACAATCAATGTCATCAATATAGATGTAGTGACAGAGCTTTTCTTTAGACCAATGGGACTGCTGGATGAAACTAGCATTTAAAAAATATATAAACCAGTGTCCTTCATTTTTCAGAGATAAATTTAATTTATAAAATTAATTAATTTAATTAAGTGGCAACTCCTTAAGGAAAGCAGTTACTTCAAAATTATGTACAGATATTAAAGCCCCAGGCTGTTAAGTTATTCTCTGCATTAAAAAAAGAAGAATCTGCAGTATAACAAAGGTCACCCCCAAAATGACACCATTGCCACAGAATTAAAGCCAGATTATGGCAGAAACCTCGTAAAACGGTCAAATAGATAGATGTTGTTAGTGCTAGGGTATTTTAAAATCCCTTAACAGCTCTAACAATTTCCACATTGTCCAAAACCCAAAATGCCCCTCTGAGCATATAGGAATGTCATTATAACTTTTCTCCTCAGCCCTGAAAGCCTCCCTTCCTTCAGTCAGTCTTATCTCAAATCCCAAACACTAACCCTAGGAGAACTTTGAGCTTTCTTAAACTTCATCTTTCTTTCACTTTTTACAAATATCACATTCCCTGACACTGAGAAATCCACACTCAGCTAAGGATCCCGCCTCCTCTGTTGTGGCTGTCCCAGCTGCCTTAATATCTATCATAAATGTCATGCTGCAGTAGTTCCTATTAATCCTACAGCCAGAATCAGGCTCCTAATCACCACATTCCAGCAGATTGTTCTCTCCCTTTTGATATTTCTTACTGGGAAGGTCAACCTTCATCTTCTTCAAGAAACACAAGAAGTAGATGGGTTGGGTTTTTTTGTTATTGTTAGATTTTCTGCAAAGATCTGAGAATCTTTACGTGTTTCTCTGAGTCTGAGACCTAGCATTACCTGTCTTGTATACCTACCTGGAGCACACCAGGTCTCATAGTCCTAGAGAACCGCCTGACTTTTTTTATAGTGAGTGTTGTTGTGTGGTGAAGGTTTGTAATGGTTAGATGTAATAACTGCTGGCTAGAAGCTTAGGCTTGCCAAGCTAACCTTTGAGAGGTTCTTTCTGGAAGCCAGTCAATCCATCAAGAGCGTGGTATATTAAACTATGGGCCAAGCAATCATCGTGTGCACTGGGGAGCCAAAGGCAGACAGGAAACAGTTCCTGCCCTCTAAGAGTTTACGTGCTGACGCAATCATTGACAACTCCTTCAGGAAAGAAGTCATTTTAAAATTATGTACACATATTAAAACCCCAGGACATACATAAGTTCTACTCTCTGCATTTAAAAAAAATAGAAGAAACTGCAGTGTTACAAAGGTCACCCCTCAAAATGATACCATTACTAGCACACTTTTATATTAAAAGCACACCTGGAAACCTCAGCCGTGGGTGAGTGGGAAGGTTGACAGGACACAGGTGAGCCTCATTCTCAGGTGACCTGTCTCCTTCCAGAAGTACACCATGCATTTCTTTTCTCTGGACACAGATGTGCTTATGGGGCATATAATGGGCAGGTTTCTGAATGTGTGTGTGTGGGGGGGGGGGGGTGTTAATGGATATTCTGTACCCTTAGGGGCTAAAGGTGCACCTGCTAGCGGTATCCTTTCCCACCCACCCACCCCTCCCCAGCAAAGTATGGGTGCAAGTGTGATCCCCCGCGGGTAGCTCTCCTGCAGCTCAGCCCCAGAGGACTAGGTCTCTGCAGGTGGGCTGGGCGGGAAAGGACGCTCCTAGGGGGCTGCAGGCGGACACCCACCTGACGAATCCGTGTCGGGTTCGGCGGCGGAGAGGCCCCGCCTCCCGGGACCGGGGAGGTGGGCGAAGCCATCCTCGCGCTTTTGGAGCCTGTTATCCCTCTCCTGCCCCTCTCGATCGCACCCTCCGGCTCCCGCAGTGTCTGGTCCGTGCTTCCCAGGCCCGAGCTCTTCTCCAAGCAGCAGCCCAGCGCACGGGGCCAGTGTCCTTGATTGCATACGATGGCCGCCTCCTGCAGCAGCCAGCCTGGATCTGGGGGGGCTCTTCTCGCCTGTCCGCCCCCGCAGGGCTCTGCCCTGGCTGCAGTTGCTGCTGCTGCTATAGCCTCCCTCCCTTCCCTGGCCCCCAGTCCTACCAGACTCCAACTAGGAGCCCTTCTCCTCCCACCCCACCTACCTCCCAGCCGTGGGGATCAGTGCCATGGTGCCCCTGGGGCGTGGGCACGGGCGGGGGGGGGGAGGGGAAAGATTCGGCCAGAAAAAGTGGCCACCAAGCTGATCACGAGTGACCTTCTTTCTCCCGGTGGGATGGGTGCGGTTCTCCCAGGAAAGGGGGGCGAGGGGGTTCTTGCATTTGCGGCAGCTGCAGTAGCAGCCGAGGCAGCGGGTAACCCCGCTCTCCCTTCAGCCCCCAGCCTCTGGGTGTGGGTGTGGGTGTGTACGTGTGTGTAAGAATGAGAGAAAATCTGAGAGAGCGCTGAGACGATTCTAGCAGCACTCAAAGAAAGGGAGGCTGCGCCTGCTACTGCTACCCCAGGCTGAGTAGGAGGAGAAGGATGAGATCATGGACAGCTCTCCGAAATATGTCTAGCTAGAAGGGAAAGCTGAAAAGAGCTTGTTGGGCTCTCTGGCACATTCAAAATCGGAAGCACGCGCGGCCATTCATCTATACACACGGTTACTCTTGCTTCACATGCCCACCTTCACATTCGTTTTCAACCTTTCCCATTCATAGTCCCCTCATCCCCCCACATACACACACTCAACAAAATTTGTTCTGCTCTTTTCATTTTTGCATACACATATACACCTCTAAATAGATTTTCTTTGTACTTTCAGCCAGTTTGTAGGAGAAATATCTTTTATAAGAGGGAAAGAACCCTGTCTAATGAGTTATAGGTCATAAATTCATATGAGGTAATAACTAGAGATACTTTTAAACATGTGATTTGTATTAATTTGATTCCCCCCTCCCCCAATACTCAGGTCTATCCTCTCACTCCTCCAGAGAGATTTTTTTTCTGCATTGTGACACAACATCCTCCCCTAACCTGAGTAAATGGAGTAGACATGGCCCTATCCGAAGGACGAAAGCAAACACTTGGTTCACATGGACCAGCAGATCCTTAGAAGGTCAGGGCAAGCTGGGGAGGAGGCTCTTTACTAGAACAGTATGGAAGCGGTGCTGTCATTACCTCACAAGCTTCAGATATTTATTCTTCCATCAAGTTTTCCATGACTCTAGACAAAGCAAGCCCAAACAGCTCTATGTATCTTTCTAGGGAAAAGGCACAAACCAATATCGTATACGCACACACATATATGTATATGTACATAATGACTATGTGTTTACACAGTCATTATACATATAGACATTATACAATACACTATAGATACATATGCATTATGCAATATAGATGATTAAACATGTTTCAAGTCACTAAAAATGAATTGTCTACTCTCTGCAAAGCACTAGGTAGGCTTGGAGAAAGATACAAAGGTAAATAAAGCTCCCCTGACATAGGATCATAGATACGGCTGGACGGTTCATCAGCCATCATCTGGTACAGTGACCTCATTTTACTTAGCCTAAAGAGAGTAAGTGAATTGTCTGTGGTCATACGGGTAGTGTTAGAAGCAAAATTTGAACCTAGGTCCTTTGACCTTGAAGACCACTTTTTCCCCTACGCTATTTCCTTGCCTCGCTCTGCCCACCCTATCCCACAAGCAGCTTATAATTTTACTATGAAACAAGTCTTTAAAAATGAATCTTTTATTCAACTTCAGATATTAACAATTTGATCTCACAGAAAGGAGGAAGACTTCGTTCTCTTTGTCTAAATGGGTTTCCACAGACATCCCAAATGCTGGGAGTGGTAAAGAACCACTCAACTTTCAAAGTTCACATATGTATTACCTTGAGGATACGTGGAGGATAAGGAACAGTTAAGACTTCCTTTATCCTTGACTCCTTTTCATCAGTGAGATGAGCCAGGAAAACCTGGGACCTTAGTTACTTTCTCTTCCACATTGGCAGCATCGGGCCACTGTTCAAAGATGGCTCTTTTCCTAAGTAAGAACAATAGTCTAATAGCTTAGAGCTTACAGAACAATTGTCTAATAAAAGTTTATGGAACAGTGGGTAAAGGACTATGCTTGGAGTCAGGAAGACTGAGGTTTGAGTTTTCCCTCTAAACTACATGCTCTTGGGTACCTCTCAAATGCCCCTGGAAAGTCATTAAGACTGTAAATGACAGATGAGCTGTAAATGTCTTTGGAGGATCTTTCCACACTAGGAGCTCCCCCATACTGATGAAAGCAAAGGTCTAGATCAAAAGAAGCAGCAGCAGCAGCACCACATTCACATAGGTCTTAAGAGTCCCATCTCTGGAGCTGGAAGCGACCTCTCATTCCATCTGGCCATTTAGTTCAAACCCCTAATTTTATATATAAAAAAAGTAAGGCTCAGGGAAGATATGACTTGTCTAATGTCACTAGAATCAAAGGTAGGATTTGAACCAGGCTCCTGTGACCACACTGGCACTTTAACAAGCTTTATCTTGTCTGAATTTCACAACAGCCTTGTAAGGTTGTAATGAAAAGGTTATTCTCACTCTGCAGAGGAGGAAGCACAAAGTTAATAAGTGGTACATTTCAAAGCTTAAGCTTAGGTTCTTTTGACTACATCTCCACTATACCTTCTACTGTAGCACAATTCTTTATAATTCCTAGCTTTCGCTCAAGGACAAGGCGGTACTCAACCAGAACAGTGGAAAGAGGCCTATCAATAAATTATGTCATCTACTGTATATAAAACATTCATATGATGAAAGTGCTTTCATTTTTTTTTATAGAAAAGAAAAGCCAGAGTCACATAGAGTTTCAGGAGAGGCCTTACTTGTGTATTCTACAACACTGAACAAAAATTAGAATACTGTAAGATTCCCTGAAGCAGGAAGGAAAGCATACTAGTTCTAAGACTGGAGGGGAGGAAGAGTTTCCATTGGATTCCACCTTTGAAACCATTAGAGTCTGTGTGACCTTGGATCCATTTATAATCTCGCTGGGCCTCATTTTCTTCACCTGCACGGCCTCATGTCCCTTTGAGTTCTATATATCTGTGAGTCTATGATGTGTGACACCATAATTCTATTCTAACACCATAGCTTCTGCTAGGGCCAGTAGGGTTGGGCCCCTGTGTCCTCTTACTCTCCATCTACTTTAGAACAAGACATTCAGTCCAGAGTGGGGCCTGTTCTGGGGGTACATGGTCTCTAAGGATAGGGATTAGGTTCCTTCTCATATGTGGTGGCTCTTTACACCCCCTCATGCCAGCACCCCAGGGGAAAATTTATTAAAGCTCCTGTCTAGGCTGTCTTCAAAAGGAAAAGAAGAAAATTACAATATGAATCAGGAATGGGACAGGCTTATTTCCTGCACATAAAAGAAATGGTAAACACAAAATATAATATGATATATATAATATATATACTATATAATACATATAAAATATAATATAATAAATATAAGCAAACATTGAAAGACTTAAAACAGGACTAAGAAATGAATCTATCACTATTGTTATATCCTTCTGGAAGACTGAGACTTAACCCTTATCAGAACATGAAGCAGCTTGCTGAATTAGTGCATTGTGGGACCACTAAATAGGCACTGTTACATTTTATGTTTCCTATCCCCTCAAAATCTATGCCTTTGACCAACCATGCCTGGGTTTGGGCTTCTCCGTTTGTTGATGATCATGGTCTCTGATGCAGTAACTCCCCGCTATTGCCACTTAGCTCTGAGCAAGGGACCTAGGACCTCTGGACCCCTCAAACTCACAATGTTAGCTCCAAGTCTAAACATGTCCATCTCAACATAAGTGTTTGCTCACCTACATTCAGGAAAACAGCACAAAGCAGAAAAGATAGTACAAGTTCATCTGGCTAACCCATTGTGTTCTAATGGGAGCAGTCAAACTGCTGCTTAAACAAGGGTATAACCCTCCCCTTCTCCTCATGGAAACTCCCAGATGATGTTGCATAAGGATGAAAGGGAGTGACCGGTGCCTTTTTAAAGGACCACGTATCATTGGTTCTTCCTACTCAGTGGCCAATAAGAGAATTACTTCATCATCCCCAAATTGTTTTCAGCTCTATCATACAAGGCCAGCTGGAAGCCCTCAGGGTACCCTAAAGTACTCAACTGCTAGGCTAACCCACAGGGCTGGCTGAAAGAAGTAAGGAAGCTCTGAACATGCTCTGGGTAGCCCCTGTGGCTTTATGATTTGATTTCTGACCTATTAGAAAAAAGAAAAATATGACTCCTTTGACTAAGTCCCCTTAGGAAATCTCATCTGAAGAATAATACAAGACCCAGTCGTTGGACTTTTTTGACACTGTATGAGACTGTAGCTTCTACACAAGATTAATGTAATTATTTCTGAGGATCCAGAATATTTTGTTTCTTGTCAATATGAATATACCCTATATAGTCATTATTTCCCAAAGCTGAAAATGTAAGGTATGTTCAATGTTGATTCTTAGAAACCATTGCCCACCAATCAGTGTAGAGAATCACAACACAGAAAGAGACTCAATTTCACTTAAGTGAGATACATGTGGAAACTAAAAGGTCATGTGTGATTCTTTTCAGATATTATCATGGGATTGCCTACCTTTTAGAAAGTGGAAGCTAAGAACTCTTCTGCATGATAGCTTTGCTCAAATCAGACCAGCCTAAGGAATCCTATCTTGTGCACCCTGTCAGTGGGCTCTGTTTACTGTGGCTAAATCCTGGAACCGTATATTATTTCAGGTTGTGCAATAGTAAGTCTTCTTAAATGTTTCCCCTGCCTGCCCTTGACCCACTTGAGCATACCTAGGAGATTCTTGCAGGACTGGTCATCAGCAAAAATTATAGTCAAATTGTCTTCCATTGCCTCCCAGCTGCTTGCTCCTCCATACCCATCCACCTCTTTCTTTTGCTGCATCAATTTCTTGCACATGCCCTTTCCTTAATGCACTAAAAGGTGTCTTCGAGAAATAATAATAATATATATAATGCTTTGAAGTTTGCAAAATGCTTGCTGAATTACGTTGAATTTTGAAATGACCACTAACAGCTGTTACTCCTCTGATAGGACATTGTCTATTTCCTTTTTTAAATTGTCATTTGATGTTTATTTTGTATAGCACCTTCTTAATGTTTTTCTTTTTTATCTTAAATTTTACCTTTGCATTCTGAACTTAGACAGAAAAAAATGAAGAACACAGCAGAACACGAAAAGGAGATTCTAGATATAAAACTGTGAATCTCTGTTTCCCACTGCTTGCTTCTATCCTTCCATTCAAGTCCAAGTCTTGAAGAAAGTATTGTGATGTATATGCCTGAATGAGGTTTCTGACAAGTCTACAGGTTACTGGCTTTACTCCTTCCTTTATCCAGTTCCAAAATAGGTTTAAAAGGTCATATTGGAAGACAATATGTATATATGAAATTCTTTATATAGTCCCATTTTTCCTCATTGTTTATTTCTCTCATATTTTCCAGTCATCAGCAACTGTCTGGTTTTTAATGTATCTTTTCCCCAAAGTCATATAAACATTTTATGGACTAAATCAATCAATATATATTTACTGAGCATCTAGTATATCCAGCATAGTGCTACCTGTACTGAAGATTCATAGAGCTGAAAAGAACCTTGAGGAACCACATCATACAGCCCCTTGCAATAAGGTAGGTAAACCATCAAGATGAACATTTGTTCATCTATTCCCTCCTAGTTCTCAAGGGTCAGAGATTCTATGGAAGGGCTCTTAACCTGGGGTCCATGAACTTGAATCTTTAATTCTTTTTTTTTCTCTTTTGGAGGGAGGAAAGGCAAGGCAATTGGGGTTAAGTGACTTGCCCAAGGTCACATGGCTAATGTTGTGTCTGAGGCTGGATTTGAACTCATGTCCTCCTTTCTCTAGGGCCAGTGCTCTATTCATTGTGCCACCTAGCCACCCCAGTTCTTTAATATTTTAATAAATGTATTTTAACATAATTGGTTTCTTTCATAATCTTATTTACTTTATTTGATACATGTAAGAACATTGTCCTGAGAAGAGGTCCATAGGCTTCAGGAGACTGACAAAGGGGTCTGTGGCACAATATAGGTGAAGAACACCTGCTTTTGAGCCTTTCTTTCTGTGAAGTGATAGGATCCCAGGATCACAGATCTTGAACTGTATGGGAACTTAAAAGACATTGAGTCCAACCACCTCATTCTACCTGTGATCACACAGGTAAGGTAGAAGAGCCAAAAGCTGAATCCCATCTTCCCAATTCCAAGTCTCAGAGACCACCTAGTCCAAACTGTAACTGAAGGGGAATCTCCTCCTGTTCAAGATGTTTGAAGACCCCTGACAAGTGGCTGCCCAACCATACTTGAAGATCTCTGGTAAGAGGTAACTTGTTACTTCCAGTCCATTCCATTTCAGAACAGCCCTGATTGTTTGGAGGTTTCCTTCACATTAGCCTAATCTGACTCTTTGAGTCTATCCCCTGTGGCAGACAGAATCCTTTTCTGTGTGACAACCTTTCAAACACATGAAGACAGAAATTATATTGGTCTCCTGCTCCTCTAGCCTTCTCTTCTCCATCCTAACCATCCCCAATTCCTTCAACAGGCCTTCCTTCATAGGGAACAGTCTCTAGTTCTCACCATGTCGGTCCTTTTCTTCTAACCGAGCTCCAGGTTACAAAAACGTGTGACTCCTAGAATTGGGTGCATTATTCCAAATTGGTTCTAACCAGAGCAGAGTACAGCACAATTATCATCTCATTCAAGACATTTTGTGTCTTTCAATGTATCCTAGAATAACGGAAGAGCGTTTTTTTGCTTTCATGTTTCCTCCTCCTCCACCTCCCCCCATAGGTATTGTCATCCACCTATCCCCTGTAATTTTGAATTCGATTTGGGGGCCCTAAGTATAGAACTTAACATTTATTCCATTTGAATTTTGTCTTCTTAGATGCAGCTCATATGTCTAATCTGTTAAGTTCTCTTTAGATACAGACTCTGTCATCAATATACAAATTATTCCCCCCCCTCCCCATTTGCAAATTTGACAAACATGCTTTCTTTGCCTGCATCCAAACCATTGATAGAAATATTGAATGGCCCAGGGCCAAGGATAGCTACCTGCAGGTCACCACTCAAAACCTCCCTCCAAGCTGATATCAAATCATTAAGGATTATTCTTTGGATCCAGTAGTTCGACCATTTCCAAATATTTTCGTGGTATAGAAAACAAGCAAAAAAAATATACTTGAATAACTCAGCCTTCTTGTCATTATCCATTATCACCTCATCTACCCCAAAGGCAGTCCCTTCTTTGATTCTCCTGTTGCCTACACCATAGCAAAAGAGAAGCCTTTGATTACCCTTCACATTCATCATCTGTCTCAGCTCATTCTGGCTGGTTTTGTCTGGGTCCTATGTCCTCAAATGGATTCTCAACCCTTCTAAGGCAAGCATCATACCAGAATTACAAGTGCTTCTGAAACAATACTGGTACTACACTCTTATGCTTTGCGCTGGGCTTTGCTTCCATTTTCTATATTCTTTCTCTTGGGGTGATTGTGCCTGTGTTCCTGCTGTCTGGTCGCTTGCCCCCATCTCTGATCCCCAGACTGGTCTTCTTGCTAATAGTCTTGTATTTTTTATTCCCCTTTATGAGCCCTGATCCTATTTCTTCATTAAAATCCTCATGCCTCATCATTGTGGAGATTGAATTTTGATTAAATTCAAAAATGCATGTGAACGCTTTTTTTGGTCCATTCTGGTGCTTTCATTGTCCCCACACAAATCGCCAATATGGACAAAAATATGGACAACAATAATCACCAATGGACAATAGTCATGTGGCTGGATGAGTTCAGGAGGCTTCGCATCATGCGCCGTCCCCCTTTTGTGGTACCATCCTGCCTGTATCCAATACCTCTGTTGTGCATTTACAAAATCTGTGTCTTGTAAAGACAGCAGATTATTTTTATTGTTTATGTCAAGTTGGAAAAAAATAAAACCAAAAACCTGTTCTGCTGCTCCTCAGCAGAGTCTCCAATCACCACTACCTGTTTTTCTTTCTTTGACTGTGACAGAAGGATGTCTCACCTGGTAGCAGCTGTACTTCATATCGGAGTTCTTGAAATTGCTTGATCCTGAGATGATCCATCCCCCCTTTCTATAAGACAGGAATCTTATCGTAGGTATTTGGTTCCATATAGCTAATAGTCCGCCTCATCTTCCTCTTTGTCATATTCTTTTTTCTTCTGCCCTGTGATATCCTGGAACATACTAAGATTCCCTTCTGCTTTGCCACATCCTTTTTACCCTTTGTTTCCTCCATGAAGCCCTTCTTCCATTCTTTTAAAGAATACTGTGTTTTCCCTAATAACCTGAAGAGTATAGGCATTACCCAATCCCTTCACCTGACAGTGCTGTATAGTAGAAAAGGATAGACCTGAATTCAAACCCTGACTTTATAAGTTACTCCCTATTAAGTGACTGATTAGTCTCTCTAGACCTCAGATTCTTAATCTAGAAAGAGAGAGAGATGACCTGTGAGGTATCTTCCAGGTATAGACTAAGATACTATGATGTTCTCCTCCAGAACAGAGACCAGCTTACACTGTGTATACATAGTGGCATCATTTGTCCCTACACAAATCACCGGGAATGAGTAGTCGATATCAAATTGAATGAGTTCAGGAGACACTCCCTCACATCCAAATCCTTCTTGCAATGCCTCTATCCAATATTTTTGTCACATCTTTCCAGCGTTTTGGATAGAGTTACTATGTGGAACTTGAGACACTGAAAAAAGCCAGCCCTCTGAGGATCATAACAAAACTGTCTTTGCTTTGCACACTTGCTTGAAAGGAAAATACACAGCCCATTGTCTTCTTTGTGATAGCTCACTAGACCTCATGACTAATTTCATAGCAATCTGCTTATTTTCCATTCCTGTTCACTGCACAGGCAGCAGAAATAATCAAGTGCATCACTGGGTACTCAGCTGAAGATGAGGACCAGGAAGAAAAGGGGAAAGAGAGAATGCATGCAAAAATTCTAAGTTCAGTTCTGGTGACAGTAGTAGAAGAAACACCATCTCTATTTAATTAGCTCAGGTTTTAGAAGGTAGTAATAACCCTCAGACAAAATAATCAACAAACATTGGATAAGCACCTACTATGTGCTAGGCACTAAATTAGGTGTTAGGGTTGCAAAATCAAGAATTAAGTCATTCCTACCCTCAAAAGAGCTTAGAACATAACTGGGTAAGACAATATATGTATTCATAATAACAATAGCTAACATTTATATAGCATTACTCTGTGCCAGGCACATTACAATTATTATGTCTTTTGACCTTCACAATCACTCTGGGATGTAGCTGCTATCATCATCATTATTATCCCCATTTTACAGATAAGGAAACTGAGGCAAATGGCAGTCAAATGACTTGCCCAAGGTTACATAGCTAGTAAATATCTGAGGTCAAATTTGAACTCAGGTCTTCTTGACTCTACCCATTGTGCCACCTACTTACTCAAGGCACATAAAGTATATAAAAATATCTTAATCCACTTCAAAATAAGTGAATGTAATTGGGCTCCCAAGAAAGTCCGGAATATTTTGCCCACTCCTTCATCCAAAGAGGGAGATGACATATAAATGGTGGAGGAAATGTGGAGTCTTATGTTGTGCCCCTCCATAAGGGATGATGTTGGTGCTAGACCTTCTTGGGAAAGAAACCCTTGAGGCTTTAGAGACTCTTCAGGAGTGAGAGAGAAAAGAAGCAGACAACAGTAAAGGCAGCCTGATCCTCAACATGTCCCCCATTTGTCTTCACGTGTCTCATCCAAAAAATCTCTGGTATCATCAGGGACCAATATCATCTCATTGGCAGGCATACAGCACCACACTCAGCATTCACTCTCCCAATGAGGAGTCACGTCTAACTCAGCATACGTAGCAGCAGCAAGTAAAGCATTCCAAACTTGGTTGGAAGCCTCTTACACATTCTTTTGTAAGACCACTTTGGCAGCTGTGTAGAGGCTTGTTCAGAGAGGAGAGAAACATGAAATAATTAGGAGCCTTTTGCAATAATCCAGATTAAGGGCTGGACTTAAAATGGCGGCTCTATGAATAGGAACAAGATCAGGTATGTCAGAGATATTGTGTAAAGAGAATCAAGAAATCTTGGCACCTGATTGTATATCAGCAGTGAGGGAACATCAAAGTGGAAGAAGACTCCAAAGTTGTGAATCTGGGTATGTGAAAGTCCAATGGTGCCTTTGATAGAAAGAGAGAAGTTCAAATGATGGCCAAGTTTGTGAGGAAAGATGATAAATTCTCTTTTTGATAGGGGCTCATAGATTTGAAGTTAGAGAGTCCTCAGAGGCTATCTAGTCCTAATTGTACAGATGAAAAATCTGAAGCCCAGGAATCTCAAGTGTCTTGTCCAAGGTCAGATAGACAATGATCCTCAGAGCTGGGGGATTTGAATCCAGATCCTGTGATATGATGAATTTGAGATGCCTCTGAGCATCCTGTTTGAATGCTCAATAGGTGGGTCTGGAGTTTGGAAGACACACTAGGGCTGTGTATGTAAGCCTACATATCATCTATATAAAAGATGATGTTTGAACTTATGTAAATTAGGACCAGTCACTGAAGCCATTTGAATAATTTCTATTTATGTGAGTTAGGTTTTAGAATGAGGAGACTTGATCCATTTCTCCTACCCATTTAAATTCCTATATTTGACAGTAAACACTTCTCCAAATGGCTATTTTTATAGTAAGTTAGTGACTAGGCTTAGCATGGGGGAGGGGGTGTGGTAGAAGAAGGAGAACCCTCACACACAAGATTTATGTGTCCAAATGAGATTTATTGAAGGCAGTCTCTACTGCCCGTGAAGGCCTCTGGATGGCCCAGGCTTTGGGATCTTTGAGCATTGCAATTGTCTCATAAGAACAAAGGAGGGATGAGGGAAGAGGAGAACAAAACTGACTCATCCCAGAGATGACTTTTATCTTAGTCTCTCAGAAAGGCAAGCATGGTACAGCGGTAAAAGCAAAGGCTCTGAGAGCATTTGAGGACCTAGATTCAAATCTCACTGATCCTTATTATCTGTGTAACCTTGGGCAAGTCATTTAACTCTCCTGGGCTTGGATTCCTCATTTATAAAATGAAAGAGTCATCCTTGATGGTCTCTGAATTCCCTTCTAATGACAGATTTTTGAAAGGCAGCATGACTTAGTAGACAGAACGCTGACCCTGGACTCAGAAAGATGGGTTGGGATCCTCTCTTCTATGCTTACTAGCTATGTGACCTTGGCAAGTCACTTAGCCTTTGTTTCTTCATCTGTAAACATGACCATGTTGAACTGTTCTTCTAGCTTTCAATCTATAATTCTATGCATAAGAGCATAGACTTGCCTGGATCTTGAGAAATTCATATAAAGAACAAAGGTGACAAAGTTAACTAAGCTGAAAAGAAGGGTTGAAACCAAGCCACAGAGAATGGTGAATTCCAGACCAAGGTAAAAAAGGACGTCTTTGCTGTTGCCATGGGTAGGACCATTACATTTCAGCTAAAAATCTGCTCCTTTTGTTCCTACTGTATTTTTAAAAATTTTATTTATTCCTTTTATGTCACTGTTATTTGCTGACACTATGTTTTTCCTTCCCCAAATGATCTTTCCCTTGTAGCAAAGAGAAAAAAAAGAGTTAAACAAAAAACAAACAAAACAAAAACAATATATGGACCATATCTTGTAGCATATACAATATTCCACATCCATAATCTCCTACCTCTCCAGCATTTTCCTTATTTCTTCTCTAGGGTAAAGAGAGGTCAATTTAATTATATAGCATCCAGCTTTGTTTTCTTTTTCTTTTTCATTTTTTTAAACCTGCTGTTCTTGAGGGAGAAGTCTGAGAGCTCATGAGGATGGATCAGTATGGGCTGCATGAGTCTAGTGCTCCTCGATAACTTTCCTTATGCATCTGTATTTGTGTTCTGGTGCTATATATGCCCCTGACAGAGTCTTGCACCTTGGTCTTGCTACAAAGTACCTGAGTTCTTAGGCTCATTGAACACAAAAAGGTTTGGCAGTGATAAATCTATACCACTGGAAGGTCAGTGATGGTGACATTCTTTGACAACATCATTGAGCTATTCTTTATTTTTTCCCACGTTCATGTGAGTTATGAGACTCTTGCTCTTTGAAGTCACAGGACCGTAACATCAAGAAAAATCAGCTGTTGGTATTTGGAGTTTTTCAGAAGACAAATTAACTTCTCTTTTTTTAAAGTTGCATGATTGCTGGGAGCTCCAGGCTTTCTAAAATTACTTAAGAATTCCAGATAACTTCATAATAATTTTCATATGGTACAGTTTCTGCTAATACAATACTTCCAAAATACCAATATAATCAACCTCAAGAGCCAGAAAAAAGCCATCAGAATAATATAAACCAGGTCTATGGCTTTGGAAAGGGAGCCTATGAGCGGATGAAAAAAAAAAATTTCCCCATGGAAGCCCCAGGTAGTGATTTCAGTGATGCTGAGTATACAATTGTCAAAAACAAAACCAAACAGTGGTGTAGTTATAGATTTGGAAACATTCAATCATCATCCTCCATTTCCTTGTTCTCTTCTATTTTCCCAAAGGTCCATAACAAGAGGCACGGTGGGCTGGTGGATAAAGAACTATATGCAAAGACAGGGAGACCTGGATACAAGCTGTGTAACCCTGAGCCTGTCTATCAATATCTATCACAGTGCTCAAAAGCAACAGAGAATTTTCTGATCTACATGGGTTGAAGGAGTTTCTTCACCTGGGAGTTCCCTATTCTAAGGAAAAAAAAGTAGGTCCACTCCCTATGCCCTACATACACAGAATACCTGTAAACCAGTGAAATTTCAAATCCAAATTGCCGATTTCTCAGTTCTCTGTTCCCAAATATGAACCCAGGCTCATCTTGTCCCATACCTTGATTAGTGCTGCATCTTACCAATCAAAATGCTTCCTGCTTACAAATATATCTGAAGTATTATTTCCATCAACTAACATACTTTCATCACTGGCAAGTAAAATTTCCCCATGAGAAAATTCCAGCTATTTGAACTTTTCTGTTTTATTTCTGCAGTCTCTTAAAGCTCTAGGCAGCTCTTTTTAGAAAAGAACCTCATGACAGAGTCATATTTCACATTTATTTTCTGAAACACTCCTAAGAGCTATACCAGTCATAGTGACCTGAAATATTGCCTTATTGTCTCCCCCATTCTTTTTTTAAAAAATCATATACACACACATATGTGCATACATACATATGTACATACATACACACAAGTACTATGAATTAGTAATGCTATACTAAAAGCCTGGGATCCACTGTTTCCTTCTATAACTTTTTGCACAACTTTATAGTCTTGGTATGGTGCAAAGGGAAGAGCGCCATACTGGTAACCCGGAGGATCTTGGGTTCAAATCTTTATCTATTATTTAGTATCTTCATGATTTGGGGCAAGTCATTTAAATTTACCGTTTTAGTTTTCTTATATCTAAAATAGGGGTCTTGAACTTGATGGCCTCTAATGTTCCTCTAAGTCTATATCATGCAAACCTGTGAGCAATAAAGGCACTGTGATTTCATAAGCAAGGAGGAAGCTCCCATTGTGGAAACTCCCTCCATCAGTACTGTTCTTCAAACAAAACACTCATCTCCTGACTGCATTTTCTCTGGGTGTCACCAATGTGTGGAATACTCTCCTTCCTCCTCTCTGCTTCTTGGTAACCTTCAAGTCCCAGCTAAAGATCACACCTTCTATGGAACGCCAGTCTCAAATCCTTCTTAATTCTAGTGACTCCACTGTTGGTTGTTCTCAATGAATTCTGTGTAGAGCTTGTTTATACATAATGATTTGCACATTGTCCATTGTCTACTCACTAGATTGTGAGCTGCTCCAGAGCAGGTACTGACTTCTTTTAAAAAAATTTTTTTTATTTTTTGCATTGTTGGCTCTTAGCACCATGCCTAACATGTCATAGACACAGCCATTGTTCAGTCATGCAGCCATGACCCTGTATGGTGTTTTCTTGGCAAAGATACTGGAGAGGTTTGTCATTTCCTTCTCCAGTGGAGTAAGGCAGAGGTTAAGTGACTTTCCCAGGGTCACACAGTTAGTGAGTGTTTGAGGCCTGATTTGAAACAGATACTTAACAAATGTATACTGACTGCCTGAGATGACAGATTGCAGCCATATTCACTTAGACTTGTGGTCAATGGGAAGTTAGACGACGTGTCTATGGTCACACAGCTAGTGTCAGAGGTAAAATCTGAACCTAGGTCTCCCTGACTCCCAAGTCAAGTCATCTATCCACTGGACAGCTGAGACTGAGACTAGACTCATGCAGTCATATTGATCCATCACAAGGAGATCTCACCTGATATACTTGTCTTCTCCTTCAAGAACTACAGGTCGAAAGGGGCAAGAAAAAGAAGACAAAGTATAATTAAATTGACTGCTTTTGGCCCCAGAGAATAAACGAGGAAAATGTACTCCTGTCTTTTGTTGGAGAGGTGTGGAATATTGTGAATGCTGCAAGCATGGAACAATACACGTTCCATGTATTGGTTAGTTTGTTGGGTTTTGCTTAATTTTTTTTCTTTTTTAAAACAAGGGAAAACTCAGAGTGCCTCTTATTCCATCAACAACAAGCCATACCAGTAACTAAAGCATACCCAAGTGAACCAGCCACTTTATGCTTTTGACCTACTCAGAAGTATAAGGTAATTGGTTTCAATATTCACTTGGATGAAGAGAATTACAAGGGAACTATGCTGGCGGAGAAGCCAAGTCAAAAATCCCATTCAGAGGTTTTTCATTCAACCCCAAAATATTGCCCTGACTGCATACATCAAAGGAATAGAATATTAGACCCGTAACTGCTGAGATCCCAACAAGACAGTCAGTCACTAAGTGATAGTGGGATTCCTGGGGAAGAAAAGCAATTAGGAATAGTTACAGAGTTGTATTACTGATTCTTATACAAACATGCTGCAAGTCAGGCACAGGAAAAGTTAATGGATAATTGAGTTAGTAAAAGTTAGCAACATTAAAAAATAACTAGCCGGGTGGCTAGGTGGCGCAGTGAATAGAGCACCAGCCTTGGAGTCAGGAGTACCTGAGTTCAAATCTGGCCTCAGACACTTAACACGCGCACACACACACAAAAAAACTAGCCGTGTGACCTTGGGCAAGTCACTTAACCCCAACTGCCCTCCAAAAAAAAAAACAAAACAAAACAAAAAAAAAACTAGCCAAGTTAAAAGTTATCTCTCTTCCTCCCCCTTTCACTCTTTTGTAAAGACTGGAGAAGGAAGGACATGGTTGTGGAACATTACATATAATGTCAGACTTTTTCTATATGTTAACTAATTTTGCAGATTTTTTCCTTTGTCTTTTTTTTTTAAATATTTGTTATAAGGCTCTCTGGAACACAGAGGGGCAGGGATATATGGAAAAATCTAGGCCATATAAAAACAAAAAATTACATATAAAATCTATTTTTGGTTACCTATTCCAACATTTTAAAAAAGATATGTCAAACTACTATATTTAGCAATCAACAGCATGGGTGTTAAAAAAAACCCGACTATATCAAGACCCTTTGCTGGAATGCTTTACACTCCTACTACCCAGAAATTAAAATAACCTGTTACAGAATTAATTACAAAAGTAGTCTAGATGGAGTTTTGTCCGTATGTAAGAAAGTGTTGTCTAAAGCCATCTCTGGGCTTGGATGAATTCACATTTCTGCTGAAACCTTCTACTTCCCCGTCACTTCTCTGGCTCTCCTTTCTGCCAAATTAATGTTTCCTAACAGTAATTAAATTAAAATCTGCCATCACCATTGTAACTACTGCTATCACTGGAACCACCATAGCCACTTCGATTCTATAGTTTCACAAAATACTGGCCCCAATATAGAGGTTTTTCATCCAACCCATTGCCTTGACTGCCTACATTAAAGTTATAGAACAACAGGCCTGTTGTTTCCACTTCTAATATCTCCTCCCAACTTTTAAGGAATTCAAAGTTGTATTAAATACAGAGTAACTATTGACTAGTTAAAAGTGCTTTTTTGAAGGACACTTGAAACATATTGAGAGGCTAATTGTTGATTTGTAGATTGCTGACTCATTTTTCAGTTGTGTCTTAGTTTTCATCATCCTATTTGGGGTTTTCTTGGCAGAGATACTGGAGTGGTTTGCAATTTTCTTCTCCAGTTCAGATGATCAGTTCATCTTTACAGATGAGGAAACTGAGGAAAACGGGGGTAAGCCCAAGGTCACAGAAATAGCACATATCTGATGCTGGATTTGAACTCAGGATTGATTCTAGGCCTGGTGCTCCGTGTACTGTGATGCCATCTTAACAGGCCCAAAGTTTACAACAGAATAGAGTTAGTACAGGGAGAGTTATGTATAGGAGGGGTGCTTGGTACAATGGATAGAGAACTGGTCTCAGAATGAGGAAATATTTTCTCTGTGACCTGGACAAATTATTTAGGGTCATAAGTCTAGAGGTGGAAGGGAACTCAAAGACTTTCTGGGCCAAGACCCTCATTTTAGAGGTAAAGAAACAAAAGCACAAGGAGGTTAATTTTCTGGAGGTCATATAGCAAGCAGAAGTACAATTTGAATCCAGCTCCTCTGACTCCAGAGTCAGAACTCTTGCCATTCCTATACAGTACCTCTCCATACTTCAAGCAACTCTCTAAATCTCTACATGGAAAAGAAGATGTCAATTTGCCATGATAGAGGGAATCTTGTCGTCAGAAGTGTCTAAAATACCAATGAAATTATAGGTCTTATGTGTACGTATATGTATTTGTTTGGGCAGCTAGGTGTCCACTATTCACAACATAGTGAATAGAGTGCTGGGCCTGGAGTCAGAAAGACTCTTCTTCCTGAGTTCAAATCTGGCCTCAGACATTTACTAGTTATGTGACCCTGGACAAGTCACTTAACCCTGTTTCCCTCAGTTTCCTTATCTATAAAATGAGCTGGAGAAGGAAATGGCAAACCACTAGCTGTGTGACCCTGGGCAAGTCACTTAACCCTGTTTGCCTCAGTTTCCTTTTCTGTAGAATGATCTGGAGGAGGAATGGCGAACCACTCCAGTATCTCTGCCAAGAAAACTCCAAATGATATCACAGAGAGTCAGACACAATTAACCAACAACAACATGTATTCATTTACTGGAATATAACATACACACAAATAATTATAACATCAAATATTCTGGGCCAGGCCTGAGGTTGGTCAAGTGATTCAGTCAAGAATGGGAGAAAACTAGACCTTTGTAGCCATAAAACCTTTAGTAAGGAGGTGTTCAATAACAGCTTGTTTCCTTCTTTCCCAACAAAAGGAAGTTTGCCAATAATAGCATGGAAAGGATTTTCAGAAGAGGTGTAACTGACGTTGGTCCAATTGGACACAGCTCCCCTAGCCTCTACGTTTGCTGCAATGGCGGGCAGAGTCACTTGCTCAGTGGCAGGAAGGAGATCCACCAACCAGGTGCCTGGACTCCTTAGGGGAGCAGGAAGCTACACTGTTGCTTCGAGCCCTAGTCTCCTGGACGAGGTAAGTCAGTGGTTCTCAACCTGTGGGTCTTGAGGGTGAAACGACCCTTTCACAGGGGTCACAGGGATTGCCTAAGACCATGGGAAAACACATATTTCCGATGGTCTTAGGAACCGAGACACCGCTTCTCTATTTGTCTCCAGGAGGGCCCGCCCACATGTAGATACCCCCACATACAAGTATTAAAAAGTCATGGCATTAGGAAGGTTGAGAATCGCTGAGTTAAGTCTCCAGATGAGTTTCATTGCCTTTATGGGAAAACTAGCCTATGTACAAGGGACTGCTTCCAGCCTTAGGACATGTTGCTCCTACCACACCAGGCACATCAGAATGTGTGGATAAGAGAAATACTAATTAAGTGCTATGTGAGGGCTCAGAATAATATCAAGAGCTAGCATTTACGTAGCACTTTAAGTTTTATGAAAGGTTTCACAAATATCTCATTTTATTCTCACAACCACCCCCAGGAAGCAGGAACTATTATCATCCCTCATTTACAGCTGAAGAAAACAAAAACTTAAGTGACTTGCCCAGCATGTCTGAGGCAGGATTTGAACTCAGGCCTCCCTGACTCCAAGTCACACATCTGCACCCCTGAAGCACATAGATGCCCCATCTTCATTGAATTAGTGGGTATTAGAGATGACAGTAATTCTTATTAAGAAATAAAGGAGGGGCGGCTAGGAGGCACAGTGAATAGAGCACCAGCCATTGAGTCAGGAGGACCTGAGTTCAAATACGGCCTCAGACACTTAACACACACATGCACACAAACTAGCCGTGTGACCTTGGGCAAGTCACGTAACCCCAACTACACTACCTTCCCTCCAAAAAGCCAAAAAAAAAAAAAAAAAAGAAAGGAAAAATACGTGAAATAAGGAGAGGAGAATGGGCATGGGATGTCCACTTATGTAATTTGGGTGGAGCATAGATTATTAGGAAGGGAGTCATTTGAGATAAGGCTAGAAAAGAGGAATGGCACCAGCTTGGGGAGGAATTTGAATACCAAGATAAAGAATTCAGCCTTTATTCAGAATGACCCATAGTCTTATCTGGCCTTGGATACTTAATAGCTCTGTGACACTGGGCAAGTCATTTAACTTCCATCCACATCTATTTTCTCATCTGTAAACTGGGAATAATAATAACACCTACTTCCCAGGGATGTTGTCAGGATCAAACAAGATCATATTCATAAATTTAGCACAGCGACACACATCTACATGTATGTACACGTGTGTATGTGTACAATAGATGATATATACATGTGTGTATGTGTATATGTATGTACTTAATAAACGCTTGTTTCCTTCATTCCTCCTTTTTTCTGTAAGTAATGAGAAGACACCGGAGGAGAGCCAGGACACCAGCAACCCTGTGCATGAGGAAGATGAATCAGCAGAATCTGTGGACTAGAGAGGGCAAAGACTGAAGGTGAGGAGCCACCTCTGGAGGTTTATGCAATAGGTAGGTGGTGATAATGAATGGTGATCATACTGGGAATACAAAGGAGGGATGGGAAAAAGAGATTCTGTGAAGGTAGGACCAACAGGACCTGACAATTGATTGTTTGTGGGAGGAGAGGGAAAAATCAGAGAAGACCTACCTTTCCAGGTCACCCGGCTGCCCCCTGAGAGCACATCCCCATCATCTCTCCACTGATAATGGCTATAGCCCCCTCCCATCTCTCCTTGCTTCAGTCCATCCCTCACACAGTGAGGCTGATATGCCTTCAGCACATTTCTTCCACTTTTCAAGAAATTTACCCAATGGAATAAAATATGAGTTTCTCTATTTGGCATTCAAAGATCTTCCCAATCTGCCTCCTGCTTTATTGTTACCTACTCCCCTTTATTCACTCTCTTCCAGACAAATCATCCTTTTTTGTTGTCTGATCTAATAATGTTACAGTTCCCATTTCTGGCTCTTGCGCAAGTTCCCCTTTGCTCAGAGCTATCTCCCTCCTCTCCTTTGCCCCTGGCAATCCCTAGCAGCCTGGAATGTTAGGCTCAGGTGCCACCTTCTATAAGAGGCTTATCCGGATGATTCTCTGGTCACCAATGCCCCTCCCCACCAGAAAAATTACTCAGTTCATTTGGGGGAGGGGAGTTAGGTAATGGGACCTGTGATTTCCTGACAACTGGAGACTCCCAATGAGAAGTCTCTCTACTTACTTTGGATCGGCACCTATTCACCTAAAAGTTGCCAGAGACAGTGAGAAGTGAAAGATTTGCCCAGGGTCGCATAGACCAGTATGTGTCAAGGACAAGACTTAAACCAGGGTTATCCCGACTTTGAGGGAGCTACTTGCTATCTGTTATGCCAAACTTCCTCTACCTTCTCAATATTAATTTGGTGTATATTTTCTATTTACTTAATTGGGTATTTGTTACCTCTCCCTCTTCCCCCCATCCCCCCTACCCAACCAAGGTAAATTCATTAAGGGTAGGGACCATTTCATTCTTGTCTTTGTATTTCTAAGATGGTGATTGGAGCATAGTAAATGCTTAATATATATGTGGAATGAATTGTTTCAGTATTTTTAACATGGGTGACTGAGGGAATTGTGGTATCACTGACAGAAAAAGTAAGTCACAAAGAGACACAGGTTTTACACATCCAGAATCTAAGTTTAAGATACAAGCTTGACAGTCTGATCAATCAATCAATACGAATTTAAATGCTTCCTATGCGCTAAGTGCTTTGCCAAGCTCTGAAGATACAGAAAGAGACAAAATACAATCCCTATCCTCAAGAACTTACAGTTTAAGGAGGGAGACAATCTTGCATGTCATTCAAAGGAGTTCAGACAGTATTCAGTAAGGAACCATAGAAGATTTGGAGTGATAAGGAGCCTCTGAGACTGTCATCCACCCCTTCATTTTACAGATGGGGAAATTGAGAATGAAGATTAATCAACACACCCAAGGTCACAACGGAATAAGAAAAAGAGTTGGAACAGGATTAGATGTGGGGTTTCCTACAGAATTAAAGTCTGCTATGTCCTTGAATCTATATCAAACTCAGTGCTTTTTTTTTTTTATCATGTGAGGCAGATGGGGAGCAATGAAAGGTTTTATGAGTAGTGAAATGATGTGTTCGAACCTGTGCCTTAGGGAGGTCAACCTGGCAAGTGGGATGTTGACTGAGAAGGAATCAGGAAGGGAGTGTATTCAGGTAGACTGCTAGGAATCCATGTAGCAATAGAGAAGCCTTGTGCTTAGCCAAAGGAACCTTGCCCTGTTACATCTCGCCTTTTTGTCTTGACTAAGGCTCTTTTCTACATACTTAGCATCCTCCTTCCTCATCCCCAGCTATTCAGATCCAATGCACCTTTCAGGACCCAGATCAGATTCCACCTCCTCCAATAAAGCTTTTCCAGATTCCTCCAAGTCAGAAACATCGTCTCCATTCTACCAACAAACCTGAGAGGAAAAGAGTACAAGTATCATTATCCGTATTTCACAAATGAGTCAACCGAGACTCAGATTGAGTGGGAAGGATCAGATGGCTTTTTTACTTATACTGTACCTGGGAAAGGTTCAAGATCCTCAGCTTTGTAGGGAAACAGACTGCCTAGTGAAATGAGCATTATGCTGAAAATTAGGAAAATGGGTTTTCTCCTACTCTGGATTCTGGTGACAAATAGCTGTGTGATGTTGGGTATATTACCCCATTGCTCTAGCATTAATTTTCCCATCTGTCAAATAAGATGGTTGGTTCCTTCCAGGTTTTAATCCTGTGATCCGCTGGCCCCATGAGGTAGTTGCAACAAAGAGGAAGTATGATGCAGTAGAAGCATCACTAGCTTTAGAATGAGAAGATGTGGGTTTGAATCCCAGGTGCCCCTATTAATGGGAAATCACTCAAATCTTTCTGTGTTTCCATTTCTTTAACCATCAAATGAAATTATAATAATTGTAGTATCTACTTCACAAGTTGCTGTGATAAACAAATGAGACCATGAGACATAAAAGTTTGATAAGTTGGAAATTATACATGCACATATAGAAAAAGATCTTTATCTATACATATATGTGTACAGAGAGATAAACATCTAGACGTCTGCATATATAAAGATATATATATCTCTATACATACATACATACAGGTATAGATATAGATATATATCAGATATTATTATTAAATGATAAAAGGTACAGAAGTGTGATAATAAGGATATGGACTAATATGGAAAGGGTTGATTGAAGATATAGATAAAATGCTTTGAACATAGGAGGCCACCACTGGACCATCGCGGCCACTCCATCCCCACCTGAAACTTAGACTGTCCCCTGGAACCCTCCTGGAGTCTGATAAGCCAGTTTTCACTGTATCTTGGCCAGAACTGGGTCGCTATGAAGGAACCAATTCCAAAACATGCATTTGCAGGCCCGGCAAGTTCCCCTCCCTGCCCCCATATACTTTCCAGTTCCCCTTTATGTGCTGTCCTCCTTCCTTGGAGCAGGGACTGACATACTTGCTTGTATACATATCCTGAGTGCAATGCTTGACCCATAATCTTAAATTCTCTGTCTCTGTCTCTGTCTCTGTGTCTCTCTCTGTCTTTGTCTCTCTCTTTCTCACTCTGTCTCTCTCTTTCTCTGTCTCTCTGTGTCTCCTCTCTCTGTCTCTCTCCCTCCCTCCCACTCTCTCTCTCTTCCCCCCCTCTGTCTCTGTCTCTCTGTCTCTATCTCCCCTCTCTCTGTCTCTCTCTCTCTCTCTCTCTCTCTCTCTTCTTCCTTCCCTCCCTCCCTCTCTCTCTCTCTTTTCCTCTTTCTCTCTTAATCTACACCTGAGAAAGATGTTTTGAATAGAATTGAAGTAATCTTTCTGGTGCCTTTATCTATAAAATGAAGGGGTTGCTCCAGATGACCTCTCAGGTCCCTTACAATTCTAACAATCTGTGATTCTTGGGAGAATACACAGGCTTTGTGAGCTGCTTAGATGGGAGGTTACACATGTGATGTCATGACTTTGAGTAGGGGACCAGAAGAGTGATGGTCCCTTTAACAGACAGAAATTTGAAGAACAGCAGATTTTACGGAAAAAATATGAATTGGGGCTTGAAGATATGGAGTTACTTTTCAAATGTGATAAACGGGTTTCTTTTCCTTTGTCTTTTAACTTAATTATGCAGACCTGCAAATGTGCCTCCCTAGCAAGTGAATGTCAGCTTTTCAGAGCTAGGCCTAAAGTTATTTCTTCTTTGGAAAGTTCTGCTTGTTCAAGCCTCCTGCAAAGTACAGGGTGAGGGCTGAAAACAGAAATTACCTGGCATGTCACCA
Organism: Pseudocheirus occidentalis; assembly: GCA_028646575.1. Classification (NCBI taxonomy): domain Eukaryota; kingdom Metazoa; phylum Chordata; class Mammalia; order Diprotodontia; family Pseudocheiridae; genus Pseudocheirus; species Pseudocheirus occidentalis. The sequence goes on along the minus strand of CM053601.1, from coordinate 40,029,218 downwards.
TGCTCTTGTCTCTTGGCCTTATGTGACTATGAGAGAAGACAGATGCCTGGCAATGCCAAGAGTCTTGCTTAGGCCATTCATAAATCTCCTGTCAAGGAGGGTAGTCTCTAGCAATAAACTCTAAGGAATCGTGGGGCTTGTTATTTTTATAAGACCACATTGCAAAGGATGGTATTCAATCCTGTCATAAAGTCATAGGATCATAGATTTGGAGATGAAAGGGGCCTTAGAGGTCATTGAGTTCAACCCCAAATGAGGCTCTCAAAGGATAAGTGACTTGCCCAGGGTCACACAGCTAGTAAGTGCGATTCAAAGCCACTTATTCTTGATGCCAAGACCAACAGTCTGTCATATCAGATTGTGTCTTCTAGGCTTAAGAGCTGGAATAGACTCTAAGACAATATGCCTGGCACATAGTAAGCGTTTAATAAATGCTTATTGACTGATTAAATATGTCATCTAGTCCAATATACCTCTAGGCAATTATATGTGTGTGTGTGTGTGTGTATGTTAGGTATTATTATTTTTTCTATTTTACAGATTAATCAACTGAATTTACATGATCTATCTAAGGTCATACAATTTTGTTACAGAAGAAATGAGAACTAGAATCCATATATGTTGCTTTTTAGAGCAGTGTTGGGGTTTTTGTTTTGTTTTGTTTTTGCTTTTTGGAGAGGGAAGGCAGGGCAATTGGGGTTAAGTGACTTGCCCAAGGTCACACGGCCAGTAAGTGTTACGTGTCTGAGGCTGGATTTGAACTCAGGTCCTTCAGACTCCAGGGCTGGTGCTCTATTCACTGCTCCACTTAGCCGCCCCTATGCAGTATTGTTTTTAAAATATCATTTTCTCTCAAAAAGCTATAACATTTCAGTAAAATTATTATTCTATGGATAGGGTTAGGGAAAGTGTTGAGGAAAATCATTTTTATACTTAAATGATAAAGTTTTAAAGTTAATCATTTTAATTAGTTCAAATTAAAAATTAACTGTTCAAATTTAAAGTTAAGAGTTAGAGATTGAACCTTTTACATAGCTAACATATTTCTACTTGAATTTGTTCATTAAAATGAGTTTTACCCCCTTCAAAGCAGTTGCCTTAAGAGAATATATAGTAGTGACATTGTCCAAAACATTTTCGAGACTTGATTTCCAAAATGCTGGAGCTGGGTGATTGGATGTGACATCCATGAGAGATCTCAAAGAGGACCGTACAAGAAGCGCTTGAATCGAACTCAAAAGCATCCAGGCCCAGGATGTTGCAGCCATCATCACAAACCATGTTGTGAATTTCTGTGTAGAACGTCAAGCTGATCAGAGCCTGACCTCATCTAAAGAATGTACCATAACGCTGGAAATGTGCAACTGTGATTCCTGCTTTCACCATGTTCTTCCCCACTCCCTGACTCAAAATGTGTCAGTTACTCCCACTAGATCAGAAAGAGTGATAGTTTAAAAAAAAAAATTCTTTATCAAATGATACTGTTTTGTAATCCAGTAAATGATGCGGTACTGTGGAGTCAGGACCTAGACTTGTCTATTTTGTTGTACTTCTAGGGAGACAGATATCTCCGGAAAAGGGCCTGTGGGTAGAATAGTTATGGTTCTTCCTCCATTTTCAAAGAGGATAAATGACATCATGGGGTGCTATCTTTTTTTCTTATTAATCAAAGAATTACTTTTTATTAAATTTTATTCATTTTTGAACTTAAATACAAAAAGATTTCTGAAAGAGAATATTTCCATGCACACAGTACAACATAGAACAAGGATTCAATATAAAATCATGAATTTTCATTTCATCATTTACTTTTTTTAAAAAACAACCATGTAATAAATATTGCACATCATTTTCAAAGCTACCCTGCTTTTCTGTGTATCCAAGTTTTCTTTTATTCTCTGCTGTGCACTTTTAATTTTTTCTCCATCCCTCCCCATCCCGCCCTAGAGAAGGCTACCATTATACACACACACATATGTATGTATGTATGTACACATATGTATACATATATATTATATATGTCAAGCTACACTATATATACTTCTATTTATCAGTTCTTTCTCTGCATTTTCTTTCATAGGTCCTTTGATGTTGATTTGAGAATTTATAATACTCAAAATGACTTTGTCTTTCAAAGTTGTTCTTAGAACAATGTTGCTGTTACTATGCAGTGTTCTTTCACTCTTTATTATTTCATGCAAGTCTTTCCATGTCTTTAAAATCAACCTGTTCATCATTTCTTATATTACATTCATATACCACAGCTTGTGCAGCCATTCCCCAATTGATGGGAATCCTTGACATTTCCAGTTCTTTGCCTCCACAAAGAGAGCTGCTATTAATATTTTAGGACATATAACTTCTTTTCCTTTTTCCCTAATCATCTTTGGAAACAGACCTAATTATGGTATTGCTGGGCCAAAGGGTATATAGCCAGTTTAATAACTCTTTGGACATAATTCCAGATTGCCCTCCAAAATTGCTGGATCAGTTCGCAATTTCATCAACAGTGAATGACTGTCCCAATATTTAGACATCCCCTCCATTTGTGGCTTTCCCCTTCTATCATTTTAGCCAACATGATAGGTGTAAAGTGATATCTCAAAGTTGTTTTAATTTGCATTTCTCTAATCATGGGGTGATGTGTTCTTGACTTGTTAGTGAATTGGATTAAAGTGAGGCAGAGATGTACAAAGTCATCAGCCTCATTCTCTTTCCCAGAGTCATCAAAGTCCAGTGATAAAAGTCAAGAAGACTGGTGGTTGCCCAGGATGTAGCAGACCACATTGGCGCCTTGAAGTCTGACCAAGCTCTAAGCACTTACTGCATCTGCTTCTACCACCTTCATGGTCATTGGAACAAACTGTGTGCATAGAGTAGGTATTGGTAAAATGAGGAAAGCTTGGGGAAATGTGTTCCTAAGAGAAAGAGACCTGTCCCTGGGCAGGAAAACAGAAAATAAAAGCAACTAAGCTAAACCAAGAAAATGCAGAATGCTGAATTCATTCTTCAACTGTGTCCTACTCCATAAATAAAGGATTCATTGTGTACATTAATAAGGATCTAGCTGAAGTAGAGTAATAATAAAGGGATGTAAGGTCACCCACCCATTAATAGGCCCCACATGGAGCCCATTAAGGGAAACTTGCTTAGGGGAGGCTTGCTTGTAGGAAGGCTTTCACACCTTTTGCTACTTTCTAATTAGAAACTGAGTTGAGAGGGTTATGACACCTTCTGATTGTGAGAAGGGTGTGTGTGTGTGTGTGTAACACACACACAGACACACACACACACACACATATACTCTGAGTTGAAAGATTCTGAGTGGCCTTTTGTTCAGAGCACCCTGACTGCTCAAATGTAAAGGCTCCCTCCATCTAGGGAAGTATATAAAAAGTATAATTGATTCAGACAGTCAGAGCCCTGTCTGTTGGTCTTTATTTCTCTGTATTTTCTCTGAAGTTCAGGGTGTTTTTTCCCCTGGACTAGTGAATGTGATTAAAAAAGATTGCTGACCCCTTAAATAGCTCTCTTTCCTAATAAAGCAGATCTAAGAACCTGTGCTAGCAGCCATCCTGGGTATGCCAGTGTAGTTGCCACTACAAGTAGGTACCTAAATGCTTACTAATTGATTGATTAATTGATGTTATATTCTGTATGAAATAAAGTCCCAATAAATTAGTTGTTTTTTTTTAATTCCTATCTTGGACATCTTCTAAACATACACAATTCTGGGAACTTTTTATTTAAGTGTAAGTTTTATTTTCGGTCATGAAAAACACATGAGAATGATTTTCCTATGCTCAACTGGTTTGGAAAGAAATACTTTTTAAAAGTATTGATACATTTTACCTTGAAATAGCAAATACTCTCCAATAAACTTACAAACAATCCCTCCTACATACTTCATTCGCTTCAAATAGTTAAGCAGAATTACCCAAGGGCATGATTACAACTGAAAATGCCTATCACTTTCCACATTTGACATTTAATATTTGAGAAAAAAGAATTTTGCATTTTAACTTGGATAGTATGGAACCAATATTACTGATTGAACTTTACCTGCATTTTGTTACTGTCCATTGTTTACTTAATTAATAAGATGGTAGGCATTGGGAATTTAGCAGAAAGGATCAGGATAAATCCTAATTTTCTGAACTGGGGCATCTGACATGGAGCTTGAGGTGATCCGGCTCCTTGCTGGGGGATGCGAGCCTTGCTGGAATGACATAAGGAGCTCATGATTGGTTCACAGTGATAATAGCTGCCCAAAAGATGACTGGCAACTGAGATAGATTCCTAATGGGAGAAATCAGTTTCTATGGGTCCATGAGAGGACTGAGAGGCATAATAGCCTCCTTGAGGACTTTTCCCCAAGATTTTCTCTGCCTTGGACTTCTAGCAAGGTACGTGTATTGGGTATGGGTATTGGGTGGTAAAAGGGGAAGCTGGAAGAGGAGATTTCTCTTCTTCCTCACCACAGAGACAATGGTGGCTTACAGAACAAGAACATGGATGTGGGAGACCCCTGCTTGCCCAAGTGGCCTGAGGGCACATCCTTGTCTGCCTTCGACTTTTCTATCTTCTCCCCTGAACACAGATCAATGACTAACAATCCAGAGGAATGAATGTCTTGGGCCTTGGTTATTACCTTATGGGTTCAGTTCCTTAGTTTGGGGTTCTACCATCAGTTAGTGATAGGGAGGAGGGTTTCATCAACTATGCTCTTCTTAGGAAAAGATGGCAGCTGCAAGAATGAACACTTTAGCTAGAGGATTAAAGAAAGCTATTCATGTCCTGAGATCTGCACCTTGTGAGTCATGCAGATAATGTAGGCCTAAGGTGTATGTTAAATATCTTTTCAGCAGTCCTACTGTGATCATTTGTTTCTTCTTTTTTGCTTTTTGGAGGGGGGAAGGTAGGGCAATTGGAGTTAGGTGACTTGCCCAAGGTCACGCAGCTAGTTTTGTATTAAGTGTCTGAGGCTGGATTTGAACTCAGGTCCTTCTGACTCCAGGGTGGGTACTCTATTCACTGCGCTACCTAGCCTCCCCTGTTTCTTTTTTTAAGACTAAATTCATCTTTATCTTATTTTTGAGAACATTATGTTTCCCAGTGCCAGAAGATGGCCAGTTTTTGAAAATGGAAAGTTTTTAAACCACATAAATAACACTAACAAAATCTGAATAATAGGAAATCTCATTTTACAATATTCCAAATCATTTGCATAAAACTCTCATTGGTAGAGACTATTCAGTTCTCCACTGGGAGCTCTTAGCCTATAACAGAAAAACAACTGAACAACAACACATCTAACCGTTGAATAACATCATTTTGTTCCAGTATTTAACTTAATCTTTAGGCTTTTAACCTAATTTAACCAGTCTCTAGGAGACTGACCCAAATCAGACCTAATCTACAGCAACATGGAAGCCATCTCTGACAATCCAAACTGCCAGTGGAGCCTAGACCATTCACTTGAAAGCAAGATTTATGTGACAGACATTGATAGTATCATGTACAATCCTTGTCATCTATGCTACAGTGAACATGGAAGTGTTCATTTTATTTAAAGTTCAGAGTAAAAACAAAAGAGAATGGGAAAAGGAAAAGAGAAAATTCTGTGGGTCAAAAATACATACAGAGTAGCCAGCAAGAAAAAAATTTAACACTACTCTAGGTTGTTTCCCAAGCCACAGTGAGTGTCCCCAAAGACATAAGTGGTAGTTCTGTTCTATTCTACCCTGGCTTAGAGCGCTGTGCTCACCTCTGAAAGCATATGAACAAAATAGAGTGTATCCAAAGCAGAGTAACTAGAATGTCAAGGGGACTAGAACTTACCCAAGATCAGGCAAAGGAATTGGGGTCATATAGTCTGTAGAAAAAAACGGCATAGGAGAGAATCATAGAACTTAAAGACAGAAGGAGTATGAAAGGTTATCTGACCCATTTCACAGATGGGAAAACTGAGGCCCACAAGCTCAATGGCTTTCCTAATGTAACAGTTAATAAATAGTTGAACAACAATTAAGACGAAGGCCTTCTGACTCCAAATCCAGAAGGACAAATATATTGAAGACTAATGGTTTTGATTGGCCCTAGAGGGTGAATGGAAACATATTGGGTAGAAGTTATGAAGAAGATTTAGGTTTGTTGTGAGGAAAAACTCCCTAATGAGTTGTTGTTGTTGTTCAGCTGTGTGGGGCTCTTTGTGACCTCATCTGGGGTTTTCTTGGCAGAGATATTGCAGTGGTTTGCCATTTCCTTCTCCAGCTCATTTTATGGATGAAGAATTGAGGCAAACAGGGTTAAGTGACTTGCCCAGGGTCACATAGCCAGTAAGTATCTGAGACTAGATTTGAACTCATGAAGAGGAGTCTTCCTGACTCCAGGCCTGGCCCTCTATCTGCTGTAGCACCACTTAGCTGTCCTATGAATAGCTCCTAATGAGCAGAGCTATCCCAATACAGGATGAATTTCCTTATCATTATGATTTTCAAGAAGAAAGTGGATGAGAATGTTATATTAGAGCACTTCTGCTCTTGGTGGCATGTGGACTAGTTGTTCTTTGAGGGCCCTTTCATCTCGGATATTTTGTGATTCAAAGTACTTAAGGATATTAAGAAAGAAAGCAGGGCAGCTAGGTAGTGCAGTGAATAGAGCAACAGTCCTAAAGACAGGAGGACTTGAGTTCAAATCCAGCCTCAGACACTTGACACTGAACTAGCTGTGTGACCTTGGGCAAGTCACTTAACCCCAATTGCCTTGCCTTCCCCCTCAAAAAAAAAAAAAAAAAAAAAAAAAACAAGGCCAAAGAGAAGCAATGGTTTCTGTGGCACCTCTTTGCCAAGTCTCAGCTGTGGGTGTTTTTCATTTCGCACCTGGCTCTCTGCCCAAGATCAAGTGTCAGGTTTTTGTTTTTTCCCTATAGACACTATCTAGCCCCTGAGGGGGAAACTGACTTTATGTTAGCAGACTTTAATTCTCTCCCCAAACTACAATAAACCTCCGACACAAACAGTGACAGGCGGCAACCCCTCTGGATTTCTGTGGATTTTTGGCAGGCAGAAATAACTTGGGAAATCTCCTTTTTCTTTAGCTGCATTGTCTCCTCAAAAAGAGATCAAAGAAATCCCCTACTACAAGAAGATCTAATCAAGATGTGTTAAGTTCTCAAAGACGTTTCAAAAATTCTACAGACCTGACCGTGGCCATGCACAGATGGCAAGATAAGAGTAGACAAAGGCCTGGAGTCAGACCAGGGAAGCTTTGGCTTTGAATTTTGCCTTGAGCCCAGCTGATTGCACATTCTCAAGCAAGACATGTAACCTCTGCAAGTTTTCCTCATCTATAAACTGGGAATAATAATAATAATACCTCCAGAACTTGCTTCAAGGGGTTGTGTGAGGCTTAATAAATGAGCTTATGTATGCAATGAGTGAGAGAGAGGAGGGGGGAGGGGAGAGAGACAGAGACAGAGACAGAAAGAGACAGAGACAGAGAAACAGAGAGACAGAGAGACAGCCGCAGAGACAGAGGCAGAGAGAGACAGAGACAGACAGACACAGAGACATACAGAGACAGAGGTAGAGACAGAGAGACAGACAGATAGAGACAGAGGCAGAGAGACAGAGAGAGAGAGAGACAGACACAGAGACAGAGGCAGAGAGAGACAGAGACAGAGGCAAAGAGACAGAGGCAGAGAGACAGAGAGAGAGACAGAGACAGAGAGAGAGACAGAAAGAGACAGACACAGAGACAGAGGCAGAGGCAGAGAGAGACAGAGACATAGAGAGATAGAGAGAGATACAGACACAGAGAGAGACAGAGGCAGAGAGAGACAGAAAGAGACAGAGACAGAGGCAGAGACAGAGACAGAAGCAGAGACAGAGACAGAGAGACAGTGACAGAGACAGACAGAAACAGAGGTAGAGAGAGACAGAGACAGAGAGAGACAGTGACAGAGACAGAGACAGGGACAAAGAGAGAGAGGCGTATGCTAGTTATAATTGCACATTTTATTTCAATGATACATTACTATAGCAATTATTATCAGAAAAAAGATGTAACTGTGGAAGATCTCTTGCGGTAATCAAGTAGAAAAATATTTATATAATTTTAAAAATCTTCAGCTGTTCTTTTTTCCACAGGACAGATTGATTTGGGGATAAGACAGAAAATGGTGCTAGCTACTTAGAATAATTTAATAATGAAACAAGGACCAAACGTATCCTCAGTTTGGTAACAAAATACAACACAATTATTTTGTTATTAGTCAGAACAAATTTTAGTATTTCAAATCTTGGTTTTGTAAAAATAAATCATAGTGAATGTTCTGGACACATCTTAAACTCCACCTGCCTCAAAGAGAATCCCTTCTCTTTTCCCTCAAACCCTTCCCTTTTCCAAACTTCCCCATTTCTGTCAAAGGCACCACCATGCTTCAGACAAGTAATTTTGACATTACCCTGGACTTACCATCTCTCCCCATGTGTATTCAATCAGTTACCAAACTTTTACTGTTTCTACCTCAACAATATCTCTTCCATCCAACTCCTTCTCTCCACTCACATGTTTATTATCTTAGTCTAGGCTCTCATCACTCTCACCTAAACTATTACAACAGCCTCCTCAATGGTTTCTTTGTCTCAAATCTCTCCCCATTCAGTCCATCTGACATACTGCTGCTAAAGTAATCAGCTTTAAGTTCAAATATGCCCATCTAACTCCCCTACTCAACCAACTCCAGTGGCTTCCTATTGCCTCTAGGATAAAATAAGAACTCTTCTATTTGGTTTTTAAAACCCTTCATAATCTGGCCACAACTGACTTTTCCAGTCTCATTGAATATTACTCACCCAGCAGCACTCTGTGATCCAGACACACTGGCCTTTCTCTGCTCCTCATATGACCTTCTATCTCCCTTTTCTCCATGCCTTTGCACAAGTCACCATCTTCCATACCTGAAATGCCCTACCTCTTTAGCTCTGCCCCATAAAGTCCTTCTTTTCCTTTATGATGCAACTTAGACACCATTTTCTACATGATGCTGCTTCTCATTCTCCCCCAACCTCCCTCCCAAACTACCTGTTTTTTAGCTACTACCTATATATCTATTATACACACACACACACACACACGCATATATGAATGGATGTGTATATTTGTGTTTGTTAACTTTATGTTGTATCTATTTTTACATGCATATATTGTCTTCTCCCCCTCCATTAGAATATAAGCTCATCGTAAGCAGGAATCGTTTCATTCTTTGTCCTTGTAATCCTGACTGCACAGTGCCTGGCACATGGAAGGTATTAATAAACACTTAGTTGGTTGATGGGTCATTTAAAATTGCATCCCAGCTCTGCCAAGAGCGTGCTCACGTGCCTCTCTTTCTAAGTCTTCCCAGCATTCATTATTCCAATCTTTTGTTTTCCTCACCAATGACTTGGGTGTGAGGTAGAATCTTCAAGTTGTTTTCTTTTATATTTTTCTACTTATTAATGATTTGATATATTCTTTTCTATGGTTGTTAATATTTTTAATGCTTTTGTGAGTTTCCATTCATATTCTTTGGCCATTTATCCACTGGGGAAAGAATTTTGGTCATATAGTTTTGTTATTTCTTTCTAGATCTTGGATATCATATACTTGTCAGAGAGATATTTGATACAAAGATTTTGTTACTAGTTGACCCCTTAACCTGTATCCTTAAGCTGTGTGGTTTTTACCTCAGTGAAGTCCTAACTCTGACACCTCTGGTATTAATGGCACTATCTTGGGTAAGTGGCTTAATGTCCGCATGCTCCATGTGACTCTGTAGAACCTTCACACACCCATACTTCCGCTGTTTTCTCTCGAAAAGGGTAGATATCTTTTCATTCCCTAGGAACTTTAAGAAACTAAGCTCTTTTAGAACACAGACAATTTGGTCAGATAATTAGAGCCTGTATGTATTGTCTTTTTTGAACCCATTTTCTCTTGGTAGGAGGATCAAAGTCTCCCTTTACATTTTCTATCTGACTTAGGGTTAGCCAGTTCCCTTTCACTTCATTTCATTCCTGTTTATCAACCTGCATTTTCCTTCAAAGCATATCATGGGTTTTCATTCCAACAAACCAAATGGTGTGTGAGTCTAGAGGCCCTGAAATCTCAGCCTGACAAAATCCATGAATGCGGATAAAGAACTCTTCCACAGCTGAGCCCACAATTTCAAGAGCTGCTATGGCCAAAATGAATTCATCTGATTTTGGCCAGCTTTTGGGGTGATGAGCCTTCCTAACCTTTCTGGGTTGGTCTTTGTATCACCCAGTCCTTACCTAAAGTTTCTCCTCGGTAGGAGCTGCCAGAACTTATGCTCTGCTAGTGTAAGCTTTGAGAACCCAGGGCTACCACTATACTACCATGTTGTGTCAAAGCCAGACTTCAAAGTACTTTATCAGTTTATCCATTAGTCAGTATTGGTAGCCACTATCCAGATGAGTGGCACAGTGGATAGACTACTGGGCTTGGAGTTAGGAAGACTCTTCTTCCTGAATTCAAATCTGGCCCCAGACACTTATTAACTGTGTGACCCTGGGTAAGTGACTTAATCCAATTTATCTCAGTTTCTTCATCTGTAAAATGATCTAGAGAAGAAAATGGCAGACCACTCAGTATCTGTGCCTAAAAATCCCCACAACAGGGTCTCAAGGACTAGGGCACGATTGAAACAACTGAACAAGAAGAATCCACAGTGAGTTACGTTTGCTCCATAGTAGTTTGCCCTGCCGGGCAGAAGGGCAAAGGATGTCCTTGAAAGCAGTGACCTCTTACCGTCACCTCTCTGTCTCTCTGCAGGGCCAACTCCCTGCCTAGGGGCATGTGGAGTTGTGGTTCTACCCCTTTGCAAATAAGGTCTGAGCACTCACCCTCTAATAAAATTCTACTTCCTTTTTTGATCTAGCTGCATTTCTGTGAGCCTCAGTCATGTGAGCATAGTATAATGGAATTAGTTCTCTGCAGAAGCAGACACATCTACCTTAAATACTACACGCAGCATTTACTCTTAACATACTCTTAACTGTATCAGGTTACCATAATTACTAAAGACCCATCTAGAATAAACATATAAAACATCTACCAAGGGCAATGAAAATCCACTGTTCCTCCATGCTCTGGGAGTCCCCCAGAAATTGGATCATGTTTGTACCCATGAGTCCTAAGAAATTAATATTTTGCCCTTTTTTAGTTTCCCATTTCTTATGACCATTCATTCCCACCTTCCCCAACTCCAAGCCCCTAAAGCACACAAAAGAGTGTCTATTTAAAACTCACTAGAAGAAAAGATAAATTCTGTAGAAAATCAGACCTTGGGATCCATAGAACTGGTGGACTCGCTGTTTACAGTGGGGTGACTAGAACTCAGTCCTGCCTGGGACTTCTCTAGCATAGTCCTCTGATGTCTTCTGACTGCAGCTAGTCCATCACAGAGCAGGGTCAGTTAGTTAGTAAACATTTATTAAGTGCCTACTATGTTCGAGGCATTGTGTAAAAGCTGAGAACACAAAGAAAAGCAAGTCATTGCCCCCAAGAAGCTCACAGTCTAATGGATCTAATGGGTGGGGGTAGAAACAAGCTATCTATAAGACAAATGTAAAGAGATCAGCAGAAAGAAGGTGTTAGTGTTAAGCCTGATTGGGAAAGGCTCCCTTCTTTTTCTGCCACTGGATTTCAATGACTCTGGAAGAGAGAGTGAGGCTGATGACTTTGCACAGCTCTGCTTCACTTAAATCCAGCACACTCACAAATCAAGACATCATTCCATAATGTCATTGGTACTCTTCAAAAAAGGAAGGATGAACAACAGTAAGAAGATTTTAGGTGGGACTTGAAGGAAGCCAGAGAAGCCAGGAGACAGTCAAGGAAGGAAAATATTCTAGGCAGGGACAGTCAGTGAAAGTACCCAGAGCCAAGAGATGGAGTGTCTTTTTTGAAAATTAGCAAGGAGGCCAGTGTCTCTGGAACAGAGACTGTATAGGTGTGGATGAGGGTGGAGAAAGGGCTAGTCAGGTTATGAAGGGCTTTGAAGCCCTAAAGATTTTTTTTTTTAATTTAATCCTGGAGGTAACAGGGAGTCACTGAAGTTTATTGAGGGTGTGTGTGTGTGTGTGTGTGTGTGTGTGTGAGAGAGAGAGAGAGAGAGAGAGAGAGAGAGAGAGAGAGAGAGAGAGAAACATGGTCAGAATAGCAAAGAGAAACCTGTTACTTCCACTGTGTGCCCTGGCATGCCCTATGACTTTGACTCTTAGAAAAATGCTTCTTTTCCACAGCTCCATCTTTCCTTACTTTCTTTTGCCATTCCCAGCCAAATTTCTGCGCTATACACAGAAAGGTTGGGGAGAGACAAACACAGTGAGTGGTGGAGCTACATACAAATATTGCATTTATATAAAAACCTTATTTTTAACAAACAACATAATGAAAATAAATCCACTGACTTCATTTGCAGGCATCCTCAGTGGACATTTGAATAAAAGAGAAAAGTTCCTTGACTCTGAGCATCAGTGGAATGAGGCTGTCCCTTGCTCAGCTACAGCTTCCTCAAACTATGGTCTTATTTGGACATGTGATCAAACATGTGATTGAGATTGGAGAGACACAGAAGTAGCTCCTACATTTATGTATTTTTCCTGGATGCAATTATAGTCCCTGAACCCATTCTTTGTTTTAAAATTAAATTTTTTCATTTAACGAAAATCTTTTTTTTTCCTCCCTACTACCTCACCCCATTGGAAAAACAGCAAATCTTTGTAATAAATATGCAGAGTGAAGCAAAACAAAGTCTCAAATTGACCTTGTCCAAAAATATGCCTCATTTTGCACTTCCAATTTCATCACCTCTCTCTCAGGGAGCATATTTCATCCTGAGTCCTCTGGAAATCATAGTAGGTCATTGAAGTAATCTGAGTTCTTGTCTTTCAATGTTGTTTGTCTTTAATGTTATTATTGTATAAATTTTTCTCCTGGTTCCACTCACTTCACTCTCCATCATTTCATACAAATCTTCCTAGTTTTCTCTGAAATTGTCCCTTTCACATACCATGATTTATTTAGTCATTCTCCTATTGATGAGCACCCCACCCCCAGTTTCCATGTTTTTTTCTGGCCACAAAAAGAGCTGCTGTCATATTTTTGTACATATGTGTCCTTTTCCTATTTATTTGATGTTTTTGAAGACAAGACCTAGTGGTGGTATCACTGAGTCAATTTAGTAACTTAGGGGCACATTTCCAAATCACTTTCCAGAACGGCTGGACTAGTACACAGCTCTATCAATAGTCCTCAACTCACTCTGGATTCAACAGATTTTCATGCATTCCTGAAAGCCTCTTAAGATGGTACATGAATCAGCAGCTTGAAGGCCTTGTAAGAGACGTCTGGTTCAAGCAGGAAAAGGGAGCGAGAAAGAACCCTGTATAGTCCTGGAGGGTATCTTGGAGTCAGAAAACCTGAATCAATTCTAAAACACTAAAATGAAGTCCTAAGTTTGATGCAAAGTTAAACTGAACTCTCTGTTATGAATCAACAAAACAGATTCCATTCCAATGGTTGGTTTTTGAGGCTACAGCATTTCTGGATCAAGACAGTTCTTATCTCAAGCTTGTCACATATACAAGGAGACTTCTGCTGGGGAAACATTTCTCTCCCTTTGGTCATGAATTGAAAGTCCATAGCATCAACATTCTCATCAAGCATCAGTCATGGTGCACCCATTCAGGGAAGGGCGCAGTGATGGCATCAGCCTTAAGGCAGGGGTGGAACCAAAAGAGATAGATTTGTAGTCTAAAGAATTGGGTTTGAAATCCAGCTCTGCTACTAACTAATGGTCTCACCTTGAGCAAGTCACTTTCCTTCCCTGGGCCTCCTTTCCCCTATCTGTAATAAGATTAGACTAGATGACCAATAAGGTTTTTTCTGCCCTCTACAATTCAGGATCCTGTGATTCTATAAGATTTCCTGGGGCAGAAGTAAGGAAAAAAGTAAAGGAGAAAGAAGCAATAACTACTCCAGACCAATAAAAAAAGTGTTTCCAGTTCAGGGTGAAATTCAGATTAGAAGGTAATTTTGTTCATTTTGATCCTGGTTAAAATGCAAATATCTTTGAAGAGAGTAATACTTTAAGTGGTTATATTAACCACAACGTTGTTATCAAAGAAGGAAAGAGCTGAGAGTAGGCTTTGGTAGAGGGGTAAGAAAAGAAAGACCAAGTTGTGGCTAAACAAGTTGTTGTATATGAATGCAGTGGAATTCTACTGGGCTATAAGAAATGAGGAGCAGATGGACTTTAGAAAAACCTAGAGAGACTTATATGAACTGATGCTGAGTGAGGAGAACAGAACCAGGAGAACGTTGTACACAATTAACAGACACATTGTATCTGTGATGACTGACTGTGATAGACTGTGCTCTTCTCAGTAATGCAAGGGTCTAAGGGAACTCCAAAAGACTCATGATGGGAAGGGTGGTTTACATCCAGAGAAAGAATTATGGAGTCTAAATGCAGATTGAAGCAAACTATTTGTTCTCTTTTGTTGGCTTTTAAAAAAAATTTTGTTTTGTTTCTTCTTTCTTGTGGTTATAATTCTTCTTTACAACTTGACTATTAAGAAAATACGTTTAATGTGAAGGTATATGTAGAACCTATATTGGATTACATGCCATCTTGGGGGGAAGTGGGGAGAAGAAGAAGGGGGAGAAAATGTGGAACTTGAAAACTTGTGGAACTGAATGTTGTAAACTAAAAATAAATAAATTTCAAAAGAAAAATAAAACAAAAAAGAAAAGAAAGACCAAAAAGGCACAAAGAGAATGATGGTAGAAGGGGAAAGAGCACAGAATGAGGAAGCCTGGAGCTGCTGAAGACAAACTTTCCTCAGATTGGTTACATTTGGAGTAGGAAGACTTAGGTTCAAATCCCACCCCCCATTTACTAGCAAGCTATGTCCCCATGGGTAATTCACTTTAATTTTCTATGCCTTTTTTTCTTTGTCAAATGAGTATAAGAACACCTGCATAAGTATAAATGAGTATAACAACCCCTACACATTTATTCATGGGGTTGTTGAGAGGCTAAAATGTGATGGATAATAAATGCAAACTCTGGAGTGATACACAGATACAGAGAGAGACAGAGACAGAGAGAAAGAGTCAGAGAGACAGAGAGAGGAGAGACACAGAGACAGAGAAAGAGAGAGAGACAGAGAGATAGAGAGAGACAGAGAGAGAGGAGAGAGGAAAGAGAGAGAGAGAGAGAGAGAGAAGAGAGAGGAGAGACACAGAGACAGAGAAAGAGAGAGAGACAGAGACACAGAGACAGAGAGAGAAAGACACAGAGAGAGAGACAGATATACAGAGAGAGACAGAGAGAGAGAAAGACAGAGAGAGAAGAGAGAGGAGAGACAGAGAGAGAAAGAGAGAGAGGGAGGGAGGGAGGGAGGAGGGAGGAGGGAAGGAGGGAGGAGAGAGAATAAGTATTTATATAGCTCCTGCTACTTGCCAGGTATTGTGCTAAGTGCTAAGCACTTTACTAACATGATCTCATTTAATCCTCAAATGAAGGTCAAAGACCCAGTAAATATCTGAGGCTGGATTTAAACTCAGGTCCTCCTGACTATAGGGTTAGCATTCTAGCTACTGTGCTACCTAGCTATCTATTGGTACCTAGTAAATACTTAATACATGTTTTATCTATCTATATTGTTTTTTATTAATATAGAGTAGTACTTAGCACACAGTAGGTGCTTAATAAATGCTTTATTCTTCATCATCATCATTATTATTAAATAGCTCAAAATTATCCCTCAGGACTGGCTCTGCTCTATAGATCAGGATTCCATCCTAGGGCAATAGTGGTGTTTATTCAAATAAACAGGTGTCCACTTTGTGCCAAGCATCCTACTAAGAGCCAGGAATACAAAAAGAGACAAACGACAATTCCTGCCCCCAAGGAACTTACAGTCTAATGGGGAAGACAACATGCAAGAAAATATGTACAGTGCAAGCTATAGCCTAGTAAGTCAGAAGCAAACAGAAACTTCCCAACCTATCACTTAATTATCACTCCTTGGTGTATTTTTCTCACTCACCTTAATGAATCTCTTGTTTTTATAGGCAATGAAACCAAACAAGTGACTTCAAGGGATCAGAAGTGAAAACCAGCTAAAAATAGCCATAGAGTACTGTATTTGCTGGTCTGCCAAAACAAAATGCCCCTGATCAAGAATATAGTAGTTTTTTTTTTTCCTCTGTTCACTCAGGAGGCAAGTAGGAAGGGAAGCCTGGAAAGTGCTTTCCCCTTTATATAACAATCAGGAATTCAGAATGTTCTACCTCTTGGCCATCATCCCAAAATGCAGTCCAGGTTATTTAAAGCCAAAGGTCTATGACACTTGAAACAAAAATACACCATAACACTTTGAACACTAAATATTTCCTCCCAGCTGCTGCTAGAACATTTGCCATGTGGTGACAGCAAATTCCAGGCACTTCTGATCCAGGTCACAGTCTTCAGCCAATAGCTTGTACCTCTGTGAAGGTCTCTGTAGCAACACAGAAATATTTAGTAGAGGAAAAACTTCAGGGACATAATCCCAGTGGGATACACAATATGAAAGGTCTGAGGTGATACCTTAGATTTTCTTTTTTCACCCAACAGTACATTGTCATCATCATCATCATCATTTTATATATATATATGGGATCACAGACCCAGAGCTGAAAGGGACCTCAAAAGCTAGTCTTTTCATCTTACAGATATGGAAACTGAGACCCAGAAGGGGGAAGGGATTTGCCCAAATCCCTTTTAGCAAAAATATATAAACAAACATGTGAATTAAACGGCAGAAATAGGTTTCA
This sequence comes from Pseudocheirus occidentalis, assembly GCA_028646575.1. NCBI lineage: Eukaryota > Metazoa > Chordata > Mammalia > Diprotodontia > Pseudocheiridae > Pseudocheirus > Pseudocheirus occidentalis. The sequence goes on along the minus strand of CM053601.1, from coordinate 40,012,322 downwards.
GATTCAAGTCTTTTCTTCAAAAATCTGTATCCAGAGCTCTTTCTTCACATCTAACATTTTCAGCTCTCCAACTAGATCATAAGCTTCCAGGAGGCAAGGGAATGACCATGTCTTTCATTTCTTTATCATACTTTCCAGTTATGTGAACAATACAAAGCAGGCACTCAGGTGCTGGTTTGCAGTTAGCTACTTATTATAAGGAGACAGCTGGTTGGAACAGTGGAAAGAGTGCTGGGTTCGGAATCAGGAAAACTCATCTTCATGTGTAAAAATCCAGATTCAAATACTTATTAGCTGTGCGACCCTGGGCAAGTCACTTAACTCTCTTTGCCTCAGTTTCCCCATCTGTAAAATGAGCTGGAGAAGGAAACAGGAAATCACTCCAGTATCTTTGCCAAGAAACTCCCAAATGGGACCACAAAGAGTCAGATGTGACTGAAAAAATGACTTGACAACAGCTCCTTATAAGAAGGTGGTATTATATAAAATTGAAATTTTGTTGAAAAAGAAACTACCCTAGAGAAAAAGGTGAGTGTGTCTTATAATGCAACGGGTAGCAGGGCAATATTAGAATTTAATGATCCCAGTTGTTTAGACTCTCTGCAGCTTCTTCCAGGACAGCCTTTACATTCAGACTAGATTTTCATATTTTGGGTAACAGCCTGTAATGGATCTCTTCCCTTTGTATGTAACCAACAATCCCTTTCCTTCCAATCCTCTATCCTTGACTCACCCTTAAATCATACTTGGCTTCCCTTGTGTTTCTTTCTTTTTTTAAGTGTTATTGACGCTTTTTTTATATCACAGTTATTTCCAGATATATTGTCCACCCACCCACCAATCTGCCTAGCAAGCCCTCCCTTCTAATCAAAGAAAAATAGTGAAATGAAACCAACAATGTGATCGAATCTGACAACGTCTGTCAGTCAGTGAATAAGCATTTATGAAGTGCCTACTATGTGCTGGGGATACAAAGAAAGGTAAAAGACAGTCCCTGCCCTTGAGGAGCTCATAATGTAATGGGTGAGGCGACATGCAAATAAACTATATATTCTGTATGTTACAGCAGAATAAATTCGAGACAATCAATGGAAGGAAAACACTAGAATTAAGAGGGGATGGGAAAAGCTTACTGTTGAAGGTTGGATTTTAGCCGAGACTTGAAGGAAGCCCAAGGAAGCCAGGAGGAGGAGATGAGGAGGGAGAACATTCCAGGCATAGGGGGCAGCCAGTGAAAACGGCAGATTTGGGAGAGGGAGTGTCTTGTTTAAGAAACAACAAGGAGGTCAGTGTTACTAGATCACTGTGTGTGTGTGTGTGTGTGTGTGTGTGTGTGTGTGTGTGTAAGATGTAAGAAGACTGGGAAAGTTGGGGTTAGGGAAGTAGGTTATGAATTAGGGATTTTGTATTTGATCCTGGAGATGAAAAGGAACCGCTGGAGTTTACTGAGTAAGGGGTGATGCAGTCAGACTTGCACTTTAGAGATTTCATTTTTGGCAGCTGAGTGGAAGATAGACTGAAGTGGGAAGAGACTTATGGCAGGGAGTCCTACCCCCAGGTTATCGCTATAATCCAGGTGTGGAGTGATGAGGGCCTACACCAGAATGGTGATAGTGTCATAGGACAGAAGGAGGCTTGTGTGAGAGGTGTTATGAAGGTAAAACGGAGAGACCTTTGTCAAAAAATTGGATATGGGGCACAGTAGGAATAGGGGGGGAGGGAGCTGAAGAAGATACCTAGGTTGTCAGCCTGGGTGAGTAGGACAATGGCAGTACCCTCAGCAGTAATAGGGAAGTTTGGAAGAGGGGGTACGGTTTGTGGGGAAAGACTATGAGCTCAGTTTCAGACATGCTGAGTTGGAGATGTCTACAACTTCTCCAGTTGGAGATATCTGATAGGCAACTGGAGATGTGAAACTGAAAGTCAGAAAAGCAGTTAGGATGGGATAAGCACATTTGGGAATCATCTGTATAGACATGATGATTGAATTCAAGGGAATTTATGAGATAACCGAGTGAAAAAGTATAGAGTGAGAAGGACAGAGCAATGGGAGACATCCAAGATTAGTGGGTGTCACCGGGATGACAAAAAGCTATACGGAATGGTCACAAAGGGTGAGGATTAAGAAAAATTTGACAGTTGAGAGATTATTAGTAACACTGGAGAAAGTAATTTCCATAGAGTGAGGTGGTTAGAAACCAAACTAAAGAATTAAGAAGAGAGTGGGAGGAAAGGAAGTGGTGGAACCTATCATTCATGGCCTTCTCAAGGAACAAAAGGGAGGAGAGATGTGGGACAATAACTAGCAAGAATAGATGGTGAACATTTTCTGAAGATAAAGTAGACATGGGCGTGTTTGTAGGCAGTTGGGAAGCAGCAAGTAGGCAAGGAGAGATAGAAGCACATCAGAGAGTAGGGAAGATGGAGGAAGCCTTCTGCTAGAGAAGATGGGATGGAATAGAATCACTTGAACACATAGAGGTTTGCTTTGGGCAAGGAGAAGGAGCTACATTTTTATGTGAGGCAGGGATGACGAAGCATATAGTGCCAAAAGGGATTTGGTGAAGACAGATGAGAAAGTGGGGAGAAGAAAGAGTTTTTGGAAAACAAGCTCAACTTTTTCAGTCAAATATGAGACAAAAAAATCTCAGTTCATACATTAGGGGCAGGGGGGAGCCATGGGAAAATTCAAGAAAGATGAAAAGGTTTGAAAGACCCACTGTGATGATGATGGGATGGTCAGGTAATTAAGGATGTATGAGGATTGCCTTGCATCAGTGAAGGCCCATTCGAGATTATGTAATGCAAATTTCCAGTAGACCCAGTGAGCATGGTTTCATAATTTTCTCCAGCTTTGTCCTGCAGTACATGTGTAGGGATAAAGGAAGTGGATGGTGGGAGTTATATAAGTCTGAAGCTTGTCAGAGCAAGATAATTGGTATGATAAAGGGTACAGGATCCAAGTAAAGAGGACAGGGTAGTCAAACTGGTTCATCAAGGAGTCAAGATAAGAAAAACAGAAGAGTATAGCTACTGATGAGTAGACTAGAGAGTGACCTGGGAGAGAACTGAGGGGTCAAGGGATTAGAGGTCATGGTGTGGATGAAGAACAGGATTTGAGGTTGCAAGGTAAAGGGAAAGATAGAAAGATCTGACAACAAATTTTGATCAGATAAAGGAATTCCAGAGTCCATAAATATGGAAGTGGAACATTTGTGGGTGATGGCAAGATTAAAGGTATGAGCATCTTGCCTGTGGCTGATTGAGGTGGGGTAGAGGATAGTTGGTCATTGAAAGTAAGTTGGGGAACTAAACAGTCAGTTTGTTGACAGAGAATCAACACAAATGTTTAAGTCCCCTAGTTTGAGGTCAGGATTGAGAAGGAGAAAAATACTGTAGACTAGGTTCTCAACTAAGTGAGTAAAGAAAGGAAGTGTTTTTGTGGTCAAGTAGACAACAGTTACCAGAGTTTTGATGGGATGATAGAAATAGTTTGAATAAATCTTAAAACACAGAGGTTACTGAGTAATGGCAGTAGAGAGGAAATCTAGAAATAGCAATGAGAAACAAGGAACATCAACCAATAAAGGAGCGGGGGTGGTTTGGGGAAGGGAAGGCCAGTGATAGAAAAGAAAGCCAGGGAAGTTGTATCATTAGGAGAAATCTAAGTCTCAAGGAGAGGCAGAATCAACTTGTATTAAAAAGAGTTAGCAAATGTGACTCAATTCTGAGTCCACTGTATTTTATACAACACTTTAAGAATACATACGTGTATATATAAATGTGTGTATATTTACATATATATGTATGTGTGTGCCTATGTGTGTATATGCATTGCATGCACACACATACAATACATATATATGTTACAGAGTATATCTTTAGCATGCAGGATGCATGTTGTTGGTGGTGTTATTGCTTTGTATTCTGTTTAGTAATGTTTCTGATAAAGTTAATGAATTTCAGCTAACTGATGTGGGAAGCACATTGATGGGAGCTAAGGAGTTACAGAGTATAGTAATGGCATCATATTCCCCCAAATGCAGTTACCTGTAGGACCTTGAGTTAATTGTGGCAGTGTGGACACCCCCTTTGGGAACCACTGACCAAGTGCAGGTTGGATAAAGTGAGCCAACTCAGAGAAAGAGAAGAGACATGGAGGAGGGGTGGAGTGTGCCAATCTATGCTACACAAGTAAAACCATAGTCTAACACAGAAAGTAAGTAAGGAGAATAAGAGAATGAAGGGAAGAGAAATCAAGTCTGTGAATTCACTGATCTCTATGTAACATGTAGAAGGAAAAAAAATCAAGTGTCTTAAATTAGCTTCCTCTTAATTTATTAAGTCCTATCTGGGCCAAAGCTTTCTGACTTTTTACCTAGATGATTCATCCATTTCCTTTGGCTAAGATAAAGTGGATTATTACAATTGGAAGAGCAGTGAGGAACTGCTCTTTGTGTAGGCGATGAGTCAAGTGTCCTTCCTACCACGCAGAACTGACTGTCCTTGAATAAGAGGCATCAAGTTGACGGCCAGTGTCTATCCCCTTCCACGAGCAGAAAGAAAATGGGATAACTATGGTACTGATAATGTTTGTTGTTGTTTGTCCTTCATTCTCCAAGAAGACCATGCCATCAGGAAGGTGATGCCATGACTTGCAAGTGAATTGGATTTCAGTGAGGGAGGGCTGTGCAAAGTCACCAGCCTCACTGTCTCCTCTGGAGCCATTTGAGTCCAGTGGCAAGGTATAGATCAACATGACTGGAGATGGCCCCACCTGATAATAAGTAGAAATTAGGATGGACTTTATGGTTTTTTTTTCATTTGGGGGGGTTTTCTAATGGACAGAAGACTTAGTTTTTCAAAGTTTCTGTAAAGAATATAATTTCAATCCCTTTTTTGAAAAAAATTTTCATGCTTCAGAAAATGAGCTTTATCTGGAAGGAGTAGACAGATGTCTTAGAGGGCCTAGAGAGCCCGGCCTTTTAAATTGGCTTTCTTAATGACTAAGTTACTAGGAAATACTATTCCTTTTCTCTTCTTCCCTCCTTCCCTACCTTCCTTCCTTTTTTCCCCTTCTTTCTTTTCCTTCTTCCCTCTCAATGCACTAGTACTTCCTCTGTTGTATGGCTACATTCTGCTCTCCTAATCCCCATAGTTCAGAATTACCTTTTGTCATAGCAAAAACCCCTATCAGCAACAACCTCTCTTCCTACTCTCATTAGTGAATGAGACTGGCACTAATGTCAAGAAGTCTTGTGTTCAAATTCAGCCTTAAACATTTACTAGTGGAATGACTCTGAGTTAAGCAGGTGAGGCTTGCTGCTAGCCTTGCTTACTGTTGAGGAACCCTGGCACAAAATCCCTGGAGAACTCTCTTTGTCAGAGACCTTACTCCACTCAGAATAACTCTGGTCACCATGAAGAGTTTAGATATGTGTTTATGATGTATGAAATCCATGTAGACTTATTCCTGTTGTTTCCCCAGTTGGAGGATAAGTTCCCTAATGCGTGGGATTTCATTATTTTTGTCCTTTGTATTGCAACAGCCTAACACAGTTTCAGGTGCATAGTAGGCACTTAATCAACACTTGTTGATTAATTAGTTGGTTATGAAGTACTTCAATGGTATCCATGCAATATCAAAAGATCTAGAGGAAGGCCTCCAGTAGGTCCACTGGATTTCAAAAATATATGGACAAAAATAGCAAAGGATAAAAAGTCAGGAATGAATCATGATCAATGAAATCAATGACCCACTCAAGCACTGAGGCAATGATCCTTCAGTCCTTTGCAAATGTCTTACTTGTTTCTCTCTCGTTATTAGGGACATTTCTTCATATGGTTGATGGTCCTCCCTTTGTTTTTAAGAGAAAGTTTTACTTTGCAAACCCCTCCTTATTGCCTTGCTCTTTTTTCTCTCTTTCTTTATCTGCAGTATCTATTGTCAAATCATTGTTATTCCTCTTCCCTTCTTCCCTCTTCAGGTCATACTGTGTCACATTGCACTTGATCAAGAACAAATTACTGTTGTTTTAATTATTTTTTCAAAAATTTAAAATTGTGAACTGGTGGGCTTAATTGAATTTGGGGTTCACATTTATTATGATCAGCTTATGAATTCTGTTAATTTTCAATCTGTGTCTCCTTTTCAATATTTCTGAAAATAAAATTTTGTTATGACTTCCTGACATCAGTCAGGATATCGGTCAGATCTTATTTCTTTTTAATATTTTTTTCCCAGAAGACTAACAATTCTTAAATTTCCTACCTTGATCTGTTTTCCAAATTCATCACTTTTCTCTGCATTGTTTCCTTTTATTTTCTTAGCAGAGAAATTTTAGAGCCTTTGTTCTTATGTTTCCCCTGTTCCTTTTCCATCATCCAGCAAAATCCATCTTTCATTGAATCTATTGCTTCATTTGCATCTTCCATATCTCCCTTTTTCCAAATTTCTGAGTTTCATACTCATCTTGTCCTAAGATTCCTTAGTTGCCTTCAGTTCCTTCTTTAATTATCTTGTGCCCTTTTTTCTACTTTAATTTTTTCTATGTGTTTATTATCCTCTATGTCATGAGTTAAGAAAGCTCTGCTTTTGTTTTAGATGCTCCTCTTGGAATTGTTTCAGTAAGTTTCTTCAGGCATTTTTGCCTTTGCTTCTTTTTCCATATTTTCCCCTACTGTGTTGGAGATTTTCTTCAGTTTGTTCATTTCTTTGAATGATTTCCCCAAATTTTATTTGAAAGATTTATGATTTTTGGGGGGGGTGGGGCTTCATTTTGTTACTGTCTTAAGATGAGATATTGAGGAAACAGACTCCTTTACAAACTCTTACCTGCCTTCCCAGAATTCCTGTAGAACATTCATCTATATTATTCCTTGACATATTTTTTAATTAGGTTCGTATTTTTCTATTACAAAATTCGAAATGGAGCCATAGAGAGGTTATTTTAAGTTTTCCAAGGTAATCTAACAACCAATAACCTTTTTGAGGTTTGAACCCTCAGTCTCTCAAATCTGAGGATTTTTTTTTTGCTTTTGCAATTGTTTTTTTTTTTTTCCCTTTTTTGTGCATCCATCTGAAAAGTCTTGGCTTGAGTCCCAGAAGTGGCAGATTTTTCAAGTTCTCCTACCAACCCAAGAAATGCAGATTCCAAAGCTGTAGAGGTCAAAATAAAATGTGAAATGAAAGTACAGCTCTTTTCAGAACTCCAGGTTTGACTGAAACCAGACAACCAATGAGATGCTGACATATTCCAGAAATATCAGCTCCGTTGGCTAGAAATACAGACTTTCCTCTACTCATATGTTTCCCACCTCACTGCTTGTGGGAGTTTTTGTTTTAGCATTTCCAACTGAAATTACATCTCCCTCTCTTCACATGTGGGTACCATTTCATGACTTGTTGCTTTTAAGCCTTATTTGCAAGAACTCAAGACATTGTAGGCAAATAAAATATTAGCCTAAACATCATTTCCAGTATCCTGTCTGTTCTTCAGTTGTTCATTTTATTTTCCTAAAACAAAACAACATTTTAAGGGAAAAAAAAAAGAACTAGGATGGTAAAATCATCCACTGTTTAAAAATGGTTTTGGTGCCAAAGAGATAGTTTGTGCCAAGATAGCTACCTGGGTCCCTTCCCCATGCAACCCCCCAAAAAAGAGGAAGAGAGGAAAAAGAGTAAATCAAAAACACTCAGAACCACTACTCAAAAATGGCATTTGATTCCATTTTTTAAAAAGCTAAATTTTTAGGAGATGATTCTTAAAATATTCTTTCAGTCTGTACTTCTTTCCTTGACCTTTGCCATTTACTTTTGCTGTTTCTCTAAAAATTAAGGACATGGCAATAAACTTAGTTTCCTTAGTAACTACAATCAAAGCCTTCAGATGTTCTTTTACTTTTTTTCCCCCCTTTAAAACCTTTGGATTGCCTGAGCAATAGATATGCATACAAAGTATCCAATCCCAATTTATTTCACTAGATAGAGCTCAGTGGATAGTGAAATGGCCTGGTTGAACACTTATAAACCTGCAAGCTTAGTGGGTCACTGGCTCCTTCTAAAACTTTCAGCTACTTTGGCAATACCATCAATTGGTCAATTCAAGGGCCATGTTCTGTTAACAGGACGGCCAGGAAGCCCTCTAATATTTTAGGTGACCACTGCATTTGAAAGAGTACTCCTGAAACACACTGCATTTCAGGTAAGACTTAACTGGCACTGATGCCTCCAGGTACCTAATTCAAAGTAAAAAGTTTTAAATATTTCATTGTTCAGTCATGTCTGCCTCGCTATAACCCCATTTAGGGTTTTCTTGGTCAAGGTATTTGAGTGGTTTCCCATTTCCTTCTTTAGCTTATTTGACAGATGAAGAATCTGAAGCAAACACAATGAAGTGACTTGCCCAGGATCACTAAGCTGGTAGTGAATGAAGCCAGAGTTGAACTTAAGAAGATGAGCCTTCCTGACTCCAGACTGGCATTCTAACCACCATACCCCTGAGCTGCCCTTAAAAAACAGAGACCACCAGTAAAACCCAACTCTATTAGTCTTAGCACATTGAAAAAGCTGTAAATACATATGCTGCTATAATAGATCTTGATACCAATTGCTATCTAATCCAAAAATAAAACAGTAGAATTCATGGGTTATTTTTATTACTTCTGATTTTGTGGTTCTGTGTGATATCTGATGTTTTATTTTATTTTCAACTTAAACACCAAAAAGGAACATTTCCGGATATACAGCAGAAGACAAAAGGAACATTCAGTATAAAGCCATAAGTATTTCATACCACTTGATTATTCTCAAATTACATAATAAATTCTACATGTTACTTTAAAAACTCTGCCCTGAATGGCTCTGCTTCCTTCTGACCTCCCTAATGTCCTCCTCTTCTCTTCTGTGCTTCTGAATATAGACAGACAGATGGATTGTTGTTCAGTCGTGTTCAACTGTCCATCACCCCATGAACTTGTCCACAGGAATTTGGGGGTAAAGACATTGGAACGGTTTGCCATTTCCTCTCCCAATGTGTTGCCATTGTACAGATGAGGAAAATGAGGAAAATGGGGGCTAAGTAATATGTTTAGGTCACACAGCTTGTAAATGTCTGAGGCTGGATTTGAACTCAGGTATTCCTGGCTCCAGGCCCAGTGCTCTATCTAGTGCTCCACCCAGATAAATGTGTGTGTGTGTGTGTGTGTATACACACACACATATATCTTTATATGTGTGTATACATATACACATGCATATACAAATGTATGTATATATATATGCAGACATGCGTATACATCTACAAATGTATACACGTGTATAAATCTATGACATGTTAAGGTCAGCAGACAACGAAAAAGTTTAGCAACTCAGAAGTGCATAATACATACATACATACATATATACAATATATATCTATATAATATATAAATATATGTTTATAAATATATTTTATATAATATGTAAATATATAATATATGACATATATTATATATAATATATAATAAATTCGAAAAATATATACAATACAATAGTATATAAAATACAATACTATATACAATTATATATATGTATATATATGCATATATGTGACACGTGCTCAAGACTTTCACATTGGAATCACATTATTAGTCCTTTGGTCCTCATGGTGGTAACAGAGTTGGGAGAGAGGGGGAGGAAATGGGGAAGGCATCAAAGTCAGCAAATAAACCTTCATTAAGCACCTACTACTGTGCTAAGCCCTGTGCTAAGTGTTGGGGGGGGCCACATCCAAGTGAAAAGAAAAGACAGTTTCTTTAAGAAGCTTACAGAAAGGGGGAAGACAATACATAAAGAGATAGGGAGATGGAAGTTACTCTTTCTGGGACTTGGTGTCAAAGTCTGGCAAGTCAGAAGCAAAATTCTGAGGAAAATGAAGGTTGACTAACCCAGGCCTTCCTCAAAATGTTGATTACAGAAAGAACTCATCAATTGGAGAAGAGGGTCACAGGGGGTGGAGGGATATTTCAGAGTGAGGTCTCAGGGACTGAAGAAATATCCCAGGAAAGAAGGGTGTTGAGGAATGGCGGTAGAGAGTGAAGACTCAGACTCAGAACCTGATTCAGAGAGGAACGATGCAACTTCATCAAAGACATTTGACCGCTGAGCCAGTGACCTCTTTATTTAGCTTTAAAAGGAGTGATTATGGTCTCTTAAACTCTCTCACCCTATCTTTAGAGAGTGTTCAGCACCTTTCCCTTGGGATTTTCATTAAGCACATGCAGCTATGATGCCATTACCTATGGCGACAAGAATGCATGCTTGTCTAGGTGAGTCTGAAAGCATGCTCTTAGGGCCCTTGTGGCTTCTTCTGTTTTGTGTTTTATTCCCTAAAGAAAGGTAATTGAGCAGTGATTCCCAAGGCAGACATTTCAATCCCTAGTGCCTACCTCATGGACTCCAGGCCCCAGTTATTGAGAGGTGTGGGTGACCATCAGCAGGAGATGCTCCTCACACCTACAACTTCACAGAGGCCAATTTCTCAGATAACCACTGACAGGAAGTCATACAGACAGATTAGCCAGAAGATGAGGACCTGGAGTGAGTTATTTAGACAGTGTAGATCTGAGATGAAAGTGAAATGCTCATTTATTCATTTATTTTAGTGCTTTTCTAAAAATTTAATTTAATCAATTTTTTGTTACATTTTAAGTCCTGAAATATCTCCTTTCCTCCTTACTCTGTGCTAGAGAAAAAGCACCATTACACACACACACACACACACACACACATGCAAATATATATACATATATATTTATATATTATACTACATATTATTTCACACATATATTTATGTATGTACATGTAAAACCATACTATGCATACTTCTATTTATCAGTCTTTTCTCTGGAGGTAAATAGCATCTTCCTCCATAGGTCCCTTATTATTGATTTGAGGGTTTATTATATTCAAAATAACTTGGTTGTTCACATTTATCTTTTGAACAATATTGCTTTTTCTGTATAAATGTTCTCTTGGTTTTGTTCATTTAACTTTTCATTATTTCATACAAGTATTTCCATGTTTTTCTAAAATCAACCAGTTCATCATTTCTTACAGCACAGTAGCATTCCATCTCAATCATATGCAACAACTTGTTTAGCCATTTCCCAATTGATGGGCATCCCCTCACTTTCCAGTTCTTTTGCCACCCTTTTTTTCCCTGATCACTTCAGGATAAAAACCTAATAGTGGTATTGCTGGGTCAAAGGGTATAGACAGTTTAATAACCCTTTGAGCATAACTCCAGATTGCTTTCCAAAATAATTGGATCAGTTTGTAGTTCCACCATCTGTGTGTATTAAAGTCCCAATCTTTCCACTTCCCTTCCAACATTTGTCATTTTCCCCTTCTATCATTTTAGTCACACATCAGATTGAAATGCTTATTTTCATACAAGTGTTTCATGCTTTGATTTTTTTAAATATGGAGTTTCTATGAAAGTATCATAGGAATTATAGGTTATTTTCTGATGCTTTTATATCAGTTTGTAATATGACACATGTATCAATATATGTTCATGAATCTTTTGTATTTTAAGCATTTCTTTTGTAGTAGAGGACATGAATAGCTTTCCTATACCTCACCTACTTTGAATGTTGTGTACCATTCTAAAAAAAGTTCCTGTCAGTCCCATTTTGGGTAGCCCTTAGACCTGAGTCAGATTGAAGTTTGGTCCTCACCTTGGCTCTGCCCCCTAAGATGATTCATGGTCTGAGACATTTCACTTGACTTTTCTGTGCCTTGGTTTCCTTATTTTTAAAAGTAGGATGATGATAATTACTCTACTAACTAGCCCCACCTTATAAAAAAGCAAAGGATAAAATTACATTTTAAAATGTAAAGCATTAAATAAGTGTAAAGTATTTATATTAGACCTTGCTAATGAGTTCATAATCTAATTGAGCATATGGGATGATAAACTGATAAGTTCATTTAAAAACATTAAGTTCCTTACCATGTATTCCTCAGAGAATATATATTTATGCTAAAAGAAAGTGCATATTTTAAAGATCACTTTATAATAAATACCCGATGTAAGATTCTTTAAGAATAACAAAACTGTGCTTGCTTCAGCAGCACATATACTAAAATTGGAATGATACAGAGAAGATTATCATGGCCCCTGTGCAAGCAAGACACACAAATTCATGAAGCATGCCATAAATTTTGGGGGGAGAAACAGGAAGAACAGAACTGCAGAAATTCTTGCTATAAGGATTTAGTACAAGTACAAATCCATTCAGACACAAGAGATTACGAAACAACTGTCATAAAACAGAGTCAAGCCTGTAAAATAGCTTTGGGGAAACAGGGGGAGGGAAGCATTCATTTTTGTGTTATTTTTCTAAGCTCTTTGTGGAGAATTGAGTTTTTTATACTCTCAGTGGGATCCCTGAATTAATCTGTAGTACTTATTACTGTAAAGACTACCAGCATTGACATAGTAGTGTTTTTAAGTCAATATAAGTGAATTACATGACTAAAGGAGAATTTTTAAAAAAACTATAAAATCTTTAGGTTCCTCATTCTATGAAAAAAAATTCTTCAGAACAGATTGGAAAAGGCAACTTCTCTCCCCGGGTAGAACATACTTCAAATGTTGGAACTAGAATTTGCATTATAATGTTAGCTTATAATTGGCACAATTCTAAATAACTGAGTTACTAGTAAATCCAAAGAAGTCTATAGCTTCGTGCTCGCCCATGCACCTTTACTAATACCCCTTCTCTATCACTGCCAATACAAGTGAAATTTCATCACAGCTGTAATTAAGCTTCCTTTGAAATCCTTCTCTGATTCCCCACAATGGCAGAAAGGTAAACTCTCAGTTCTTACAGGCTAAACTGGGACATGTCTGTTTCTTGTATCTAGGGCACAGCTGGGGAGGGGTAACTCTATGGCAGTGACAAAGATTCATTTCTCACTCTCACCCCTGAGATATCAATGAATCAGTCAATTAACAAGCATTTATCAAACACCTACTGTGCTGAGTTTACTAAGGATAACAACACAAAAAGGGAAACCGAATTTCCAAGCAGTTCACATTCTAAAGGGGGAAGGGGGAGATAATAAGTGCATGTACTAATATATATGCAGAAATCAATATTAAGAGAATAAATATAAAGTAGGTAAATATAAGATGGTCAAGTAGAGAGGGTTCTAGCAGTTGAGGGAATCAGCAATGAGAATGGAAATCTAGGCTGTGAAAGGCTTTAAAAGCTAAACGGAGGACTTTATATTTGGTTCTAGAAGCAATAGAAAGTCCCTGCAAGTTATTGAATGGCAGAGTGTGACCTGATCAGATCCGTGATTAAGAAAAATCACTTTCAAAAAAAAAAAAAAAAGGGGGGGGTGGCTAGGTGGCACAGTGAATAGAACACCGGCCCTGGAGTCAGGAGTACCTGAGTTCAAATCCAGCCTTGGACACTTAACACAAAAAAAACTAGCCGTGTAACCTTGGGCAAGTTACTTAACCGCAACTGCCCTCCAAAAAAAAAGCAAAAAAGAAAAATCACTTTCACAGCTGAGTGTACTGAAGAAGGGAGAGATTTGAAGCAGAGAGACCAGTGCTCTTTTAAGCAAATTGTTAGCTTTCTACAGTAACGTGTTAAGAATACCTCAATAAAATTTAGTGTCCCAGGCAAACTGACCCCAGACCACTTTAGAAGACACAAGAAAGGGGGGTGGCTAGGTGGCATGGTGAATAGAGCACTGGCTCTGGATTCAAGAGGACCTGAGTTCAAATCCAGTCTCAGACACTTAACACTTACTAGCCGTGTGACCTTGGGCAAGTCACTTAACCCCAATTGCCCTGCCTTCCCCCCTCCAAAAAAGCAAAAAAACCCAACCAAACAAAAAAAAAACAACTGAAAAAACAAGAAGACACAAGAAAGGTATACTTCAGTTGGCTGGGAGTGGAGTCTCCACCTCATGGAATCATAGGCTTATAGAATCATTACTAGAACTGGAAGGGTTCCACACCATTCCACTCACTTCACAGATGAGGAAATGAAAAACCAGAGTAGACATAAATGGTTGAAAAGGAGGTATCATTGTGTTTTCTTCCTCCCATAACATCATCCCAGGGAAACTCCAGGGTGACAGCTAGTGAGGCAGCAAGAGAAAGTGGGCCTTTCGGTAGCTTCATTTGCACATACTGAGTACTTAAAAATGTGGTATTTTCTCCCTCGTGCATTCATTTTTATTTTGTCAAATTGTTCCTGATAACTAGGTGCAAAGGTCAGTTGGTTCATCACTGTTGGCATCTTGGGTAGAATGTTAACTCTACAGAATTTCAAGGGACTAAAAGAGATCTGAAAGCAATGTCCTTACACTAGTGATTTTTCAGCTCAGTTTCTAAAATCTGGCATTTTGAGATATGAACAGTGTTCATTTTCAGACATTGGCACTTCCAAAACATTGGTCCCTTGCCTCCTGACTCAGATAAGTAACTGAACAGGAAACGAGATTGCTAGTTCTGTTCCCTGCACACTTTGGCCTCAAGTTACCCAGCCCAGAAAGGGCAGGTCAACAGCCTTTTCCAAGGGAAGCAGGGACCTGACACATAGAGTGGTGTGGGGTATGGGCAGTAACAGCAGAACTACTTCCTCCTCATCCCCTCAATTGTGAGCCATGGATTCACAAAAGCCAATATTTGTAGAGTGATTAGCACAGTACCTGATACACAGTAGAAATTGTATAAATGTTAGCCCTTTATTATCATTATTATTATTATTATTATTATTAATTGCAATGTCAGCCCCCCATAATTACAGTACACTTCCTCATGGAATCATTCCCTCTCTTCCTTAATGATGGAGTTCAAACAGCATCTTATGCACGATACCTTTCCTGATTCTCTCCCAACTCTTTCTCAAACTACTTTATGTATATATGAATGAATGGATGAGTAAGTGAAGTATTGTTTTAAGCTCTGTGTGCACAGCAATGTGCTAAGCTATGGGATGCAAATAAAAATGGACAAAGCTCTCTAATATCCAAAAGCTTACATTCTTAGAGGGGAGAGAGAGCATGTATGGACAGCTTCAGCTACAAGGCAGCTGAACAGGTCTTGTGATTCTTAGGGTACAGTACTAAGACAAAAAAGATGTTAATGCTTCTTCTTTAATGTCATTTCCACTGAAAGAATCATATCAGATTGTGATGAAGAACCATTTTGTAGTGTCAAGGACTCTTGTGTCAAGAACTTGCCTTACTGGTCTTTAGCAACAACCCGCAGGGGCAGTTGCCAGGCTGCATCTTCACAAATATGATGGTTGAGGGCACAGGGATGGAAGCATTGTGATTCTCAGGGTTCTTGGGTTTAGGTCCTGGGTTTCTTCCATCAGGGTCTAAGGGGATATAGCAATTAAAGTGATTGTGGTTTGACTTGCCTGGGAAATACTGCCTCTTGTATCTACTTTAGGGTGCTAACTTGCTTACCTTACGTGTGACAGTTGGTTGGTAGTTGGGGTCCACGGGGGGCTTTGAGGGCTGAACTGGAAGCAGGACCATTAGTCTGGAGGGGGCTTCCACCTCTAGGGCTTCCAAGCCTCTCTGCCTGTTGGTGGCAGTTGTTCCACAGTTGTTACTGGTGGTGATAAGGAATATTAGATCCCTTTCCGCCATGATTTTCCCCCTCAATAATAGCTGTGGGACTTGGGCTGGAAGTAGGCATGATGGATTAGGAGATACTGCTATCGTCTTATTTTTAAATAATATTTTATTTCCCCCCCAATTGCATGTAAAAACAACTTTTAATATTCACTTTTTAAAAAGTTTTGAGTACAAATTCTTTCCTTTCTTCCCTCCATTCCCCCTTCCCTGAGATACTAAGTAATCTAATGTAAGTTATTCATGTGAAGTCATGTAAAACACATTTCCATATTAGTTATTTTATAGGAGAAAACCCAAACCCCCTCAAAATTAGAGAGAGTGAAAAACAATATCTTCAGTCTGCATTCAGACAACATCAGCTTTTTCTCTGGAGGGGGATAGTATTTTTTTATCATGAGTCCTTTGAGATTGTTGTACAGTATTGTATTGCTAGGAATAGCAAAGTTATTCATAGTTGTTCATCGTATAATATTGTTGTTACTATATCCAATGTTCTCCTGGTAGGGATGGCTAGGTAGTGCAGTGAATAGAGCACCAGCCCTGGAGTCAGGAGGACCTGAGTTCAAATCTGGCCTCAGACACTTAACACAAAAAGCTAGCTGTGTGACCTTGGGCAAGTCACTTAACCCCAACTGCTGTGCTAAAAAAAAAAAAAAAGAGTAGGAACTATCTTAAGGTGGCTAGGTGGTGCAGTGAATAGAGCACCAGTCCTGGAGTCATGAGGACCTGAGTTCAAATTTGGCCTCGGACACTTGACTCACTTAATAGCCGTATGGCTTTGGGCTAGCCACTTAACCCCAATTGCCCCTCCCAAAAGCAAAAAAATAAAAACAAAAAACAAAACAATGTTCTCCTGGTTTTGCTCACTTTACTCTGCTTCAGTTCACATAAGCCTTTCCAGGCTTTCCTTAAATAATCCTGGTCATCATTACTTATAGCACAATAATATTCCACTACAATCCTATACTACAGTCATTGTTCAGTCATTCCCCAATTATTGGGCATCCCCTCAGTTTCTAATTCTTTTCTACCACAAAAAAAACTGCTATGAATATTTTTGTACAAATACTATGCTTTGATCTGCACTCAGACTCCATAGTTCTTTCTCTGGATGTGGATAGAATTTTCCATCATGAGTTTTAGGATTGCCTTGGTTCAATGTATCACTAAGAAGAGTAAAGTCAGTCATAGTTGATTATCACACAATGTTGCTGTTACTGTGTACAATGTTCTCCTGGTTCTGCTCACTTCACTCAGCATCAGTTCATGTAAGTCTCTCCAGGTTTTTCTGAAGTCTGCCTGCTCATCATTTGTTTTTATGGAATAATAGTATTCTATCACAGTGATATACCACAACTTGTTCAGCCCTTCCCCAATTGATGGGTGTTCCCTCCATTTCCAGTGCTTTGCCCCCACAAAAAGAGCAGCTACAAATATTTTTGTACATGTGGGTATTTTTTATGATTTCTTTGGGATACAGACCTGGTAGTGGTATTTTAGGATCAAAAGTTATGCACAGTTTTATAGCCCTTTAAGTATAGTTCTAACTTACTCTCCAGAGTGGTTGGATCAGTTCACAACTCCAGCAACGTGCACTGCTATTCTCAAGGCTCTTGGACTCAGAGTTCTGGCCTGTCTCCAGTAAGTTCCAAAAGGAAATGGTAGTCAATGTCATGGTCATGGTCATGGTTTGACTTGTCTGGCACATGCTTATTATGGTTTCTCCCACAGGGTACACTGTTACTTTAATAAAATAGTATAAAATATGTGTGTATATATACACACATACACACATACAAACATATATACATATAAGATAGGTGGTACAGTAGATGGAATACCAGACCTGGAGTCAAGAAGACTTTAGTAGAAATCAGGCCCCGGACATGTATTTGCTGTGTGACCCTGTACAAGTCACTTAACTCCGCTTGTCTCAGTTTCTTCATCTGTAAAATGAGCTAGGGAAGAAAATGGCAGACCACTCCAGTATCTTTGCCAAAAAAGCCCAAATGATGGATAGATGATAGATAGATAGATGATAGATAGATAGATAGATAGATAGATAGATAGATAGATAGATAGATTGATGGATGGATGATAGATAGTCAGACAGACAGACATAGACAGATAGATAGATACATACATACATACATACATACATAGATGGATGATAGACAGACAGACAGAGATAGATACATAGATGGATAATAGACAGATAGACAGTCAGACACAGACAGACAGACAGACAGATAGATAGATAGATGGATGGATGGATGATAGATAGTCAGACAGACAGACAGATAGATAGATAGATGGATGATAGATAGATAGATAGATAGAAGGATAGATGGATGATAGACAGTCAAACAGACAGACATAGACAGATAGATAGATAGATACATACATACATACATACATACATAGATGGATGATAGACAGACAGAGATAGATACATAGATGGATAATAGACAGATAGACAGTCAGACACAGACAGAGAAACAGACAGATAGATAAATAGATAGATAGACAGATAGATGGATAGTTGATAGATAGATGTTTATATGTTGCATGTATTTATTAACTTTCTATTTACACCGCTTGTGTTTTTATGAGTACAGTGACGTCAGCCTCTATACTGTTCCTTAAAGACAATCTACCTCCTGACTAAAAATATTTTCACTGGCTATTCCCCATGCCTGGAACTCTCTTCCTTTTCCTCTTGCCTCCTAACTTCTTTGGCTCCCTTCATGTCTCAACCAAAGTCTCTCCTTCAACAAAAAGCCTTTCCTGTTCTTTCATCCTCCTTAATCTTCTTAATCTTCTCTCTGAGGTTATCTCCAATTTATTCTGAACATATCTTGTTTGTACATAGTTGTTTGCATATGGTTCCTCCCATTAGATGCTGAACTACTTAGGCAGGGCTGCCCTAGATTTATTTTTTGCCTTTCTTTGCATCCTCAGTGCTTAGAATAGTTCTTCTACATATTAGGTGCTTAATAGATGTGTGTTGACTCCATGACTCCCTTCTCCTACTTCCCAATTAGAATGGAATCCCATTGAGAGCAGCAATTGTTTCATTCTTTACATTTGTATCTCTAGCACCTAACACAAGTGTCTGGTTCATAGTGATGCTTAACAAACACTTGTTGATTCAGAAAGACAGAAGCTCCCCAATTGAGAAATGGTCAAAGGATATGAACAAGCAGTTTTCAGAGAAAGAAATTAAAGATATCTATAATCATATGAAAAAATACTCTAAATCACTATTGATTAGAGAAATGCAAATCAAAACAACTCTTGGGTACCACATCTCACCTGTAAGGTTGGCTGACGTGACAAAACAGGAAAATTATAAATGCTGGAGAAGATGGAGGAAAATTGATACACTAATGCATTGTTGGTGGAGTTGTGAACTGACACAACCATCCTGAAGAGCAATTTGGAACATGTCCAAAGGGCTATAAAAAATGTGCATCCCCTTTGGCCCAGCAATACCACTTCTAGGACTGTATCCCAAAGAGATCATACAAATGGGAAAAGGATCTGCATGTACAATAGGATTTATAGCAGCTCTTTTTGTGGTAGCAAAGAATTGAAAATCAAAGGGATGCCCATCAATTGGGGAATGGCTAAACAAGTTGTGATATATGAATGTAATGGAATACTATTGTGGTATAAGAAATGAAGAGCAGACGGACTTCATAATAACCTGGAGAGACTTATATAAACTGATGCTGAGTGAGGAGAGCAGAGCCAGGAGAACATTGTACACAATTACAGACACATTGTATCTGTGATGACTAACTTTGATAGACTTAGTTCTTCTCAGCAATACAAGGTTCTAAGACAACTCCAAATGACTCATGACGGAAAAGGCTATCCACATCCAGAGAAAGAATTATGGAGTTTAAATGCAGATTAAAGCAAACTTTTTGTTCTCTTTCTCTTTTTCTTTGTTTTGTTTTGTTTCTTCTTTCTTATGGTTCATTCCATTGATTATGATTCTACTTTACAACTTGACTATTGTGAAGATATGTTTAATGTGAAGGTATATGTAGAACTTATATTGGATTACATGTCATCTTAGGGGTGAGGAAAGGGGAAGGAGAAGGAAGGGAAGAAAATGTGGAAATTGAAAACTTGTGGAACTAAATGTTGCAAACTAAAAATAAATAAATTTAAAAGAAAAAAGACAGAAGCATTAAGGACGATTACAAGTCTACAAATCTGGGTGACTTGGAGCATGGGAAAGGACTCAGAAGAAATGAGAGTTGAGAGAAGCTGTAGGCTTAGAGAAGAAACTAATCAGTTCTGGTTAGGGATATACCAAGATTAGATGTCTAGGAAGTATTTGATGATGAACTGAAAGATTGGAGTATAGAGGCGGAGAGATTTTGGCTAAAGGTATAGACTTAAGAGACATATGCATAGACCTGTTAATTGAACCTATAGGAGTAAAAGAGGTTACCAAGAAAGGGAATGTAAAGAGAAAAAAGGATTATGGGATAGATACCCATACTAAGGAGGCAGAAGATCAATGGTGACCCAGCTAAGGAGTCTGAGAAAGATCTATTAGGTAGGGAGGGAAAAGGGAGAAAGCAAGGATCTAAGAATTTGTGATTTTGGCTTTCTTCACTCAATTCCAATGAAATGAGGTTGAACCAATCCAGGTTATTCTAAGACTTTAATACTGTTTTTAAAAAAATTCCTACTATTTCTCTGTTAAAGATCCAGATCAGTGAATAGTTATCAACAGATTTATAACCTCCAGATATGTCCTTGGTTGCCAAGACAATGCAGTTAAAGCCTTTCAGTCACTGAGCACCTTTACTAGCTGACTACTCCTGCACAAAGAAAATATAATCCTCCCCAGACTCTGCAAATAAATCTCAGCAGTGATTCTAAATTCATCCAAACTATCTCCCCACTTCACATCAGATAAATCTTCCCTGGTGGCTTTAAAACAACCTGTGGGGTTGGTTGTAGGATCATGGGAAAATGATTTCATTTCTTTTTCCTTCTTTCATTCGGTTTTGTAGATTTCTAGTCTTCTAATAGAACCATCTTTGTTTTATTTACAGAAATATTGACTTGTACTCACAGTTAGAAATGGAAAATTGCTAAGTCCCATAAATTTTCATGCCAGTGATGATTCTACTTCATAGTTTCTCTCCATTCCTATTAAAAGAAAAAGGATAGTATAAGATTTTGTGAGACTCCCCTGGAGTTTGGCTTATAAACTATGTAATGCTGCA
The DNA here is from genome assembly GCA_028646575.1 of Pseudocheirus occidentalis. Lineage (NCBI taxonomy): Eukaryota > Metazoa > Chordata > Mammalia > Diprotodontia > Pseudocheiridae > Pseudocheirus > Pseudocheirus occidentalis. The sequence goes on along the minus strand of CM053601.1, from coordinate 39,991,409 downwards.
CTCTGACTGAATTTTTACTAGTTCAAAGTTTAAATAAGAGCAAGAATCTCAAGCCACAAGTTGTATGGACTTTGAATATTTCCCAGGTCATCTGGTCTCCTTGGGGACCATGTTTATTCCTTTTTTTTTTTTTTTTGCATTTTCAAATTCTTTCTCTACTAGTTTTATCTCTTTCTAACTATAAACATTTCAGGTGTCAGTGATAATAATAATAATAACAATAATAAATGTAATAATAATTATTTAAAACACTTTAAATGTGTTATAAATGTAGGCAAAGCACTTTGCCTCCATGACCTCACTTGAGCCTTTCAATTCTCCCACTGCCTCAAAGACCTGACTCTGTCAAGTTGCGTGTCCTTGGAAAATAATTTCACCTTTTCAGGTCTCAGTTTCTTCTCCAAAGTCTTCTCTGATTCCCCTCCTCCGCAGAAAGTGACTTCCTCTCCCAGCACTTTAACAAAGATTGCTACTTTGCCCCATGCTTTCCTGCCTTATATCATACCTATCTGTACACATGCTGATATTGTTTCATTGTAAGTTTCTTGTAACCGTTTTTTAAAATCTACTAGCATCTAATACAGTGTCTTATATTTTTTTTTTCAGAGCAAAGAGTACCAGACAAGGAGACCAGAGAGTTTCATTAATATAAGGAACTCCCATTGGGAAAATTCTTTGTATTAATGAATATGAGCACTTATTCTGAAACCTGTAATCTTAGAGAGTTAACTTGGATTATATAACTAACCCCGGGTCACACAGCCAGTGAGTATCAGAAGTAAGATTTGAATCCAGATATTGCTAAATCTGAAGCCAGCTCTCTCTCTTTTTTTTTATTACTTAGAAAAATCTTTTGTTTTATTTAGTATTTTATTTTCCTACATTTACATGCAAAAACAATTTTTAACATCCATTTTTCAAACTCTGAGTTCCAAATTCTCTCCCTCCTCCCCACCCCTGCTCATTGAGAAGGCAAGCAGTTTGATACAGGTTATACATGTGTAGTCAGGCAAAACACTTCCATAATAGTCATGTTGTGAAAGAAAACACAGACAAGAAGAACCTCAAGAAAGTATGCTTCAATTTGTATTCAGACACCATCAGTTCAGTTCTCTCTCTGGAGAAGGATAGCATTTTTCATCTTAAGCCTTTCAGAGATGTCTTGGATCATTGTATTGCTGAGAATAGTTAAGTCGTTCATAGCTGATCATTTACAATATTGCTGTTGCTTTGTACACAGTACATTCCACTTTGCATCAACTCATGTAACCCTTTGCAGGTTTTTCTGAGAGCATCCCGCTCATCATTTCTTATAGCATTCCATAACAATTATAGTACTCTGTCACAATCACATAGCATAATTTGTTCACCCATTCCCCAGTTGATGGGCATCTCTCAGTTTCCAATTCTTTGCCACCACTAAAATGATTGCTATAGTGCTATAAGAAATGGGAAGGAGATGGACTTCATAATTACCTGGAGAGGGCTATACAAATTGATGCTAAGTGAGAAGAGCAGAACCAGGAAAAATTTGTACACAGTCACAGACACATCATATATGCGATGACCAACTTTGAAAAACTGGACTCCTCTCAGCAACACACAGTTAAAAGACAACTCTACAAGTCTCAGGACAGAAGGAGATATCTACATGCAGAGAAAGATCTAGAAACACCAGAGTTTAAATGGAGACTGAAGCAATGAATGCTATCATTCTTTTCTATGTTTGGCTTTTGTTTCTCTTTTCTCACTGTTCAGTCCATTGGCTATAACACCTATACAACCAGACTATTGTACAATGTGAAAGAGTTTGCAGATCTTATACATGATTGTATGCCACCATG